>JAAONU010000017.1:14593903-15793903 GCA_012932295.1 Cyclina sinensis | reverse complement strand
TAGGTAAGCGTGGAATAATGTTCTCATTAGACATTCTTTACGCCAAAAAAAAAATGTTATATTTTAATGTCAATAGAAAAGTTCTTTAAAAATATTATGTACATTTTAAACGGAATAATTTCAGACAATTCAACGATAAATATACAGCCTAGATATAATTATCAAAAGACATTTCAACCAAGTACTCATTTACTTATTTTACCGATTTTAATGTAACAATGAAACACACACACACGCACGCACGCACGCACGCACACACACACACTCATGGGTGATAGCACAACTTGTTTTATTGCTGATTTACAGCTGACTTGGTCGTCTTGAAAAAAGAGCACACTTAACTGTACGGGCAAAGTGTAATAAGATGTCTGCATGAAATATTGGAAGTGAGTTGCCGACATCTTAAATCGCCAAAAGTAGCGTTCATGTCAAAGTAAGGAACACCTCGCACGGTATTAGAATATCCCTTTGAGAAAGACATGATCCCGCGGGAAATCAGACAACTTATTGACTCCTCTCGAGGTTAACTTATAGACAACAGTGATATAACGCCTCTATGATATTTATGTCACCATTTTGCTTTTGATTTATTATACCTGAATTCATTTTTCTAACAAATATGTTTCTTTCAAGATGTTTTGATAAATAACTCTGAAACTGTTAAAATGTATGAACCAATTGGTTATGGCGGTTAGTGTTGGCCATAAAGCTTGCAATGTTTATGGAGAAATTTCAATTGTAGTTACATAAAAGAGGGTCAAAGGGTTGGTCGTCTAAATGTAAGAATTCAAAAAGAAGAGGTAAAAGTGCATAAATGCATTTTTTTGCAATCAGAGCTGCAGCGAAAAATGGCCTTTTATTCAGTATTAAGTGTTGTGCCATTAGTTGCTTATTGGTTGATAATATGTGTTCTTATTTTTCAAAATAAATCGTTATAACAAGTAAGCTTAAGTTTTTAAAATTCTGATTACGCTTCTACGCGTAGGCTGTTTAAATGAAAGAAAACATTGGCGTTATATAATACCTTGAATTGCACACCAATTCTTGAACTGATGGCAAAGATAGTCAGTCAGAAGAAATTAGTTCTATTTAATATTGTTTCATAAAGATTATGTTTAGATTAATATCAATTAACACCATTAAATGAGGCAAAGAAACAACAAAAAATAAATGATATTTCTTCCTAAAATACGACATGTATGCAGATAGATTGTTGATGCGTGAGTTAGGTAACCAGTATGATTTATGAGACCCACGAAGTACATAAATATTGCTTTGTTTCTGGTTATTTTCAGCTAGTATAATTGCGATTGTATTTTTTAAAACACTTTTGTCCGAACCCAGGTACGTTTTGTAAAACAAAAATAACACATATGTCTGAGAATGCTGTACCGTAGCTGAATATAATTCATGGGAGCAATATAGGGTTGTAATAACCCTTTTGTTTTCGTTAACTGTGTGAGTAAGTTAAACTAGAAAATGTTTTCATATTTTTTTCAAAATTTCAGTTACAGGAGTTTTTTTAGATCGGGTTTTTGTTTTAACTATGGTAGACTAATTATAGATTTTTGACTGCTAAAATGGATTTACTTGGAGTAGTGATGTTAGATGGAAATTACAAATCTGTGGGAATTCTTTTCTGAATAGGTTAAGCAGCTCTTCCCCACTCATTTGTCTATATTATTGCCAAGGTGAGTTTTCTGTAAAAGCTAATAAAACTTTATTCTGAACGAGAAGGCACTTGAAAAGGTGTATGGCATGGTATTTGTGTAAAACATCAAGTGAATATTACTGATAAGAAAATCTGAACGGACAGTACTTGAGAATATTTAATTTAGTGTAGTTGGACTAGTAATGACGGTATCAAATGTGTATCAATATATAATGTATTTCGTTATATAAACAAATTGAGAAAATAAAATACTTACTGTTTGTCTTTCAAGATGAAATGCTTTAAATGATTTAATTACTCGTATCTTCGCTGTTATTCGTAATAAATTGTTGGCTTTTTTCTAGTAACACATAATAGAAGTTTTGACATATTAGGAAAAAGAAATATGTGTGTTTGTTGCTTTCTAATTAGCAATTACTACAACAAATATTTGTAGGGCCTTCGAGTTTTATCAAGGAGACTTGTGATTCATTGCACTGAAAGAAGTAAAGCAATTTTGTTTAGCTTTTGAAAAACATATTATAAATAACTATTATAAAAAATATGAAGCGCTTGTCTGTTTTAAAGTATTTTTTTCATGATTGTTCATGACTAACTAGAACTTAATAGAATTTCGAGATAAATAACCCCGAGGGAAATTTTAGTTATCGTTCGACGTTATTTCCCTTTGGTTATGAAAGAAACTCCGGTATTGAAAAGATTAGAAAGCGTACGAGAGATAGCGAAGAACATAATATTATCATTTAGATTTTGATTGTTGAATTAACATTGACGTGAATACGTAACGCTGTAATTGTGTTACTTTCTTGATTTTTGTTATCTATTTAGACCAAACGTTTAACATAGTAATTACCAGATGGGTAGCCTAGCAAAAAGTAAACTTATAAATACAAAATATAGAGTAAAAAAATTAAATGGCACAAAAGTTAAAAGTTACATCACAAAGTGCTTTTAAATGATAACGAGGTAATATGTGACCGTGGACTGATGTGACTTTTTTCTCCAGTAACAGTCAAATTCTTATTTGAATAAACATCTGCCGCAGTAAAGCCTTCTGTCAAGCATTGTGACAGGTTCACTCAGGTGAATATGTCCTAACTAGTTGGTTCAAGACTGGATGGCAAATCGAATATGGTGCTAATTAAGACTTGCTTTGCATTTGAGACTTGCTGCGCTTCCTCAATTTGCTGCACTTCTTAGACTTCGCTTCTTAGACTTTCTTCGCTTTATGGATTTGCTTTGCTCTTTAAACTTGCTGCACTGAAGGCTTGCTGCGCTTCTCAGACTGTGCTTACTTCAGTTGCTTCGCTTTCCGGATTTGCCTGCTGCACTGAAGGACTTGCTGCGCTTCTTAGACTTACTTCGATTTCTAATGCGCTTCTCGAGATTGCATTGTTTCTAAGACTTACTTCGCTTCCAACTTTATGACATTAAGCTCATTTTGGGAACAAGTTTGAATATTAAAAAGCAACGTTTTCGAGTTAAACAATCAGTATGAAATTGTTTAATGGCTAAAGCCAGCATCTCCGTAATAACTCCTGCCACAAATACAGTAAGAATTCGTTAACTAAAGCAACAACAAGTCAAGGACCCGGAATAATTTTAATATATATCTAACTATATATATTACCTTCGCTTCGATGACTTTAGGACAACCTGTAGCCTTGGCAATTTTTTTTCCACTTTCCTAACGTCCTAGTCGCTTTAACTAGTCCGCTTTCCTAGTCCTAGTCCTAGTCCTTACTTTAAGTCGCTGGTTCCTTGGACGACTTTCTAATTTTAATTATAATAATTATTATCACTAATTCATTCATTATTACTGTTTTCTTCGTGCACCATTTCGCAGACACAGAACTCATCATGAACATTTACCTAATATCTAATATAACTTTAGAAAATTTCGGACATTTTTATCCTGCGGTCCTCTTTGTGGCCCTATAATTATGCGGCGTACTTTAAGCACCTTTTGATCGGTAATATTCATTGTATATGTAACAACACTTTTTTTTTCTATTTAATCAAAACACACTATTCTTATAAATATGCAATATAAATCTGTTACATATATTACATATAAATATTATGGAAAGAATGAATTAAAATGTAACAAGCATTAAAATATCTTCTAATGTTTTATTACAGTTGGCAAGATTTTTTTTTAATACAACTTACAATGTTATAAGTCTAAACAAGCACAGGATATAATGAATACACTATAAAATATCATCCTTGAGAACTCAGCTATGATCATCTTATCTTTTAAAGTAATTAAAGTTTTGTAAATATAGCTAAAAAGGAAAAACAATCAAAAAAAGAAACGCGTAACAATTTTCAAGACTAGCATTTCCAAGTGCGCATTATTTTCACTTACTCATTTGAAAAACAAATCGCTGTAATTTCCATTTTTTGTTCTCACAACATGTTGTCTATTTAAGCCGGCATCCTGCAGGAGCAGTGGTCCAGTGATAACGAGCTGGACTTGTAGTCCAGGGGTCGCGAGTCGCGATCCCCCACTCCCCTATTAACATTCCTAATTTTCCTTGGAATATATGTAAAACCGTTGTCCCATTTATCAGTGTAAACAGTATGGAAAAGAACCAGAACTATCTTTGGAGTGTGATACTTTCTGCATCTTACACTATCCCCAGCATCCTAAAATAACTAACTTCTTCAGATAGCGCGTTGTCACTGATCTATATAGAATTTCAGTTTAACGTCTCATCCAAAGAGAATAAATAATTTTAGTGGAGGAGTGGGGGATAGAACTAACGACCCCTGGATTATCCGTCTAGGGCGTTACTACTGGACCAGTGTTCCTGCAGGATTGCGATTGAATAGACAACATGTTGAAATGTGACAACAAAAATGCAAAATACAGTTGTTTCATTTCAAATATGTAAGTGAATATGATGCACATTGGAAATGTAAATCTTATAAAATATAGAAAATTGTCATGTTGTTCTCTTATTAATATGTTTCCCTTTTTTAACTCTATACACTATACTTTGATATTTTTCAAAATTAGATGATCGTAGTTCTCATGTATACTACTCAAACTTTCATAGGGGATCACTTATAAGAATGTGTATGTTTACCACATAAGGTTGAAAAGTTACATTTTTTGGTGTGATTCTGAAAAAATGTTCAAATGACAACAGTTTGGTACCAAAAAATGAGTAAGTCTGTAAACCGTTGAAGCGTGACAGAGGCTGAGGCGTGGGAGGGGTACGAATTTGGGATAACACAGACAGCAGATGAAATGGAACTTTTTGGAAAAATCATGTATTTTGCTTTAATATCGTGTGTGGTGTCCGTTTGCTTGGATTACTGCTCTGCACCGCCTTCTCATGCTGCTAATGAGTCTCCGGATGCTTTGTTGTGGGAGTCGAGCCCACTCGTCCAGAAGGTCCTGCTGGGACCGTGGTTGGCTGGACTGGGCGAGCAGATATTGCAGTCTGCAGCATGTCCCAGGCGTGCTCTATTGGATTGAGGTCTGGAGACCTTGCTGGACAGTCCATTCTCTCTCTGTCTCCAGGTACTCGTCGGTGACTCTTGCTCTGTGAGGTCGGGCGTTGTCGTCCATTAAAATGAACTATAGCACCAGCGTACGGACAAACGTACACATCTAAGATCTCATTGACGTATCGTACAGCCTTCAATGTGCCGTTTTGAACAATGTGCAGATCCGTTCTTCCCTGCATGCTAATGCCCGCCCACACCATGACCGAGCCCCCGCCATGACGGTCATGGGTAGCAACACATACGGGTGCCAAACGCTCATTGGTAGATCTCCATACCCGCACTCGCCTATTAGTGAAGTCCACACAAAATCTGGACTCGTCAGTGAACAGCACTGGGGTCCAGTCATACAGCGTCCACCTGGCGTGATCGCGGGCCCATTGAAGACGTGCCTGGATGTGGTTTCGCGTCAATGGGATTCGGATTGCTGGCTTTCTAGCCCTCATGCCAGCTGTATGAAGACGGTTCCTGATGGTTTGAGTGGAAAGTCTTACACCAGTGGCATTCTGGAAGTCATTTTGGAGGGCAGTAGCGGTAACAAAGCGCTGACGTCGCGCTTGAACGACAATAAACCTGTCCAAACGCTGAGTTGTGGACCTCTGAGGCCATCCGCCATGCCTATGCGTGACATGCCCGTAAGTTTGAAACCGTCCCCACATCCTGGCAACTGTGCTCTGGGACACCCCAAGGAAACCTGTCATGTGCCGTTGGGAACGCCCAGCCTCAAGCATCCCTACCCCCCTATTCATCTCCTCATCGTCAATACGCCGTCTTTGCCGTAGATTTGCCATGACCGGTGCTAGGTTTGATATAAACGTTACCATTCACAAGCGAAGTCTGAATAAAACGGATGTGTACATGAAGGTTCATTCCCGTGGTGCACCACTTTTCCAGGGATATCCCTTTTCCCTCGCATCTCGAGCCATGTACAGGTAAACAATCAAAATCTGCTGGACAGGTCGGCTTTGCCATATGAATAAACTACATGAATGAGAAAAAATCAGTTATTTTAAGGTATTCATTAAAAAGATATTTAAGAAATAAAAAGTGATCCCTATCACATTTTGAGTAGTATATTTTATCTTATGGTGTTTTCATTATATCCTGTACTTGTAAAGACCTATAATATTACACATTGTATCAAAATCGTAAAAGCGTATATGTCAAAGTGAGGAACGCCACTTACGATTTTAAAAGTGATAAAGTGGGTAAAGAGACGGACACTATGTTGCTCTTCCTTCGCGTTAAATATATTTTTAGAAACGTACTTGGATTTCCCTGGTGCTTAGACCCGTAGTAATACATAAGTATGTATTTGAAAGCCGTAGAGACAAGGAACCAGTATTGATATAGGATAAAATCGCGTCGAACTCAATTTGTTAGCATACAATGTTGACGCGGACAGATTTTGATGGAGAGTCGGACATCGATGTTTTTAAGTCGGGCGGTTTAAAAAGTAATGCTATTTAATTACTGCCTCGTTCAAATTTATATCCAATATTATGTGTTAAATTTCTTATATATGTTTACATAATTGTATTATTGTTTTAGAAATAAAATAGTGCATGAACCTGTATGAACCTGCAATTCGTTATATTTGCCCGCATACTTAAAAACCTCAAGAAACTGAAACTTAAATGATATAAATAGTTTGTTTTTATCTTTTAAACCTTTTTGTTTCAGATCGTTTGGTAAAGATTTTTTTATTAATGCCCCTGCTTTCTAAATACAAATCAGCCTATTTGGGAGCCAGACGCTCTGGCCCATCGACCATAGCCGATTCACATATAAGTATTCAGCCCTTCTTTGATGAATTCGATAGACAGCTTAGTTTAATCAATTCTTTTCTTGTCTTTCGGGATCATTTTACATGACTTAAGATTTTGATAATAGAGTTCCGCTTAAGCAGGCGGTGTAAGGGGGCGTTGACAGCGTCGCAGTTAACATTGCTGTGAATGAACAGGCTCAATCAAACCATGAATGCTACTTTCAACTTTCTGATGTATTTATACTTTCGGAAGATCATCATTCCAGAAAAAAACGTCCGCATTTACAGATTGTAATGGGTTCGGGCCCTGCTACCGACCATTACCCTTTATGTGAGAAAGTTGGAAGTTTCTTGTAGAGAATGAGGGTATTGTACTGATCCTTCCCAAGAAAGATGATTAGGTCAACTTTTCGCCCGTTATGTATACCTAATCCGCTGAAATCACAAAGTATTTGTTACTTTCAATTTTCCTTTTGGTTGTTGTTTTTGCTGTTTTTGGTAAAGGAAGTGGGTGTTCATCACTTCCTCAAGGGTGACAGTTTTATTGGCACATTTTGACTTGTTCTTTTTCCAAGTAGCGTACAGGGCGTCATTAATGTTGGAGCAACTGATGTAGACGGCACTGTACTTGACCAGTGTCTCTGGTGGAAGCGCTGACTCCATGACCTTCAGTGCGGTCCTGCCGGAGACTGCATTCATATCTTTACAGGGTAGCTCACTGACAACCCCGTCCTTCGTAAGTTGTAGGGGTAGATCAATGATAGCCTCATTCGTCGGGACTTGAAGGGAAAAAGCGGCATGGTGTCATCGGCCCAATCATCAGTCGAAAGTGCAACACATGTTTCCTGCTGGGAAGATTTGGGAATAGAGCCAGTTTGTGCAGTTGCAGAGGAAGCTGATCTACTATCTGAATCAAGACCACAAGCTTCACTAGAGGCAGGGGTTGAAGTTTCATTTTCAGTGGCCCCAGGGACGAAGGCTACTTCTGGGATGGCACTTGGGTTGAATGGATAAATTCCTGTAGCTTTAAACCCACTGACGATGTTTGCTGCAGTTATAGAGTCAGCCCAATTCTTGCCAAAAAAACACAGAAAACTGGAATGGCCGAGTGACACGCCCGTTTGTTTGACATAGTTATCAACATGAGTGTTCCAGCTCGATTTCAAAGATTTGAAGACTGATCTATCAAACGGCTGTGTGCAATGGCTAGTGTGGCTTGGTAATTCACCCAAGATTATGTTTTCTTCTCTTGCTACTTTGATAAAATCTGTATTGTTGTGAGAGCCATGGCCATCAAAAATGAGCAGCTGAGGACAACCTGGCCCAATTTTGGGCAAGAAGTGGTTCTTTAACCAAAGTCGGGCAATACCCTCTTTTGTCCAACCTGACTCACTGACACTGAACTTAGCTCCATACAGAGGTGATGTTGGATCAGTGAAGGACTCTGTGTCGAAGCTATGAAGTTTCTTGGACGTCTTGCCAGGAATAATGAAATAGGGTGGAATAGAACAACCCAGGGCATTCCAACATGCAATAACGGTGATCGTTTTCCTGGAATCCCTGGAAATACTTGCCCTTCCATGTACACTTTTGGACGCTTTAGCAGCAATGATTTTAATGGCTTGTGGGTCATCTGGAACCCGGTTTCGTCTATGTTCCAGATCATGCCAGGGTTCTGTTGGAGATTATTCTGATCTAGAACCTGTTGGAGGTCATTAAAATAGGCCTCTATTCACGATCGGGTCATGGATGTGTGCGGTGCGGTGGGCTCGGGCCTTCTTAGAGAAAATGCTGGATGACGTTCCTTCAGATTCCGCCACCAAATATCGGAAGGACTTCCTCGCTTAAAAGCCATACTTTTTTGCTCCGCAAATATTCCTACAAATCGTAGAAGGTTATCTTTGCTGAACCCTAATCACTTTTCAGCCCGAGAAGTGGCAGCAGTCACTAGAGCCTCCTCATCGGAAGCGGATAATTGTGGTTTTTTACCCCATACACTACCAGGCTTTACTTTACCAGTCACCCTGTCTGATAAGGTAGACTTAGGAACTTTAAATTCCTCCGCTGCCCGACGAATGGACAAGCCACTGTTCAATGCTGTTACAGCGTCCGCCATGTCTTGCTTATTCCACTTACACTGTGTCACTGGAAAACACCAAAAAGCGTTTATTATTAGATAAAACACGAACACATTTCATAACGTGATGTTTCATTTTATTGACAATAGAAAAAACTGAACTTAAACGCAAACAAAATTGAACTGTACTGTCAGCTCTCACAAATTATCAAAAGATTCTATGGGCAAATACACACTTCAGCATAGACTCAAGGCGAAATGAGTCTGCTTCAGAACACTTAAAGCCGATGTTGCAATTCTGCATCGGTCCTTTAAATTTAGAATATTTTTCTGCCCTCATTTTCGCCATTAGGTAACACAAGCTTTGTGCACAGATCAAAACATCTTTCAGTTTTTACGCATTCTTCATCCTAGTAATAATAAAGTGAAAGTTGTCAGCAATATGAAACTGTAAGCTACGAAACTACCATAATTTTAAGATAGAACAATTTACAATAAAGTACTCTCCTGCGCATCGGTCGAATGTTTCACTTTCTTTCTTCTGCTAAAATTAAATTTTCTGAACGATAATTTTATTTTTAGACAGGGAAATCCACAGTTACTTTTCAGCCAGTCAGTGACTCGCTTACAACGAAATGTCCATACATACAACTGACACCCCAAAATGTAAACAAACATTGCATGACTGCATGTTACTTACGTATTTCACTTTTCAAAGTGATTTTTAATATGTATACGTAAATAGACCGGTTAAACTATCAAAAAGGTTAAAATCATGATCGTATGGTTGTTTTTTGACGTTTAATTGCTTTATTAAGATGTTTACGTAAACGCATAGTTGAAATGTGTTTACAAAATTGTCAGAAAACTCCCGTCTATTTATAATTTTTGGAATCACGTGATTGTTTAAACCAATGAAAAATGGTTTAAAGATATTTCGTTTTTGGGGATATTGGTGCACTTTCATTGTTGCTTTAAAGTTCATTGTAAAGGTCAATATCATAAATCTAACTTATTATGGCAGCGGTGTGAAGTAACGGTAGTGTATTCATTTAGCTGCTGAGGGAGCGTAACAATAAAGTAGCGCAGGTCTACGGAAACAAGATTTACACCTTTTTGAAACTATTCGTATAATGTATACAGTATCTATACAGTTCAGGTACACCTAGTATACAAACATATACAGAATACAAAACCTCTGCTTCATTTAGTGTGTTACTTGTAGTTGCAAGTAATGGAAAGTGTATAGATTATAGATATTATTCATTAGGTTAAAACACATAAATAAAATTTACTGCGTGCTGCATGCATAAATAATAAAATTTAGTAGGTGTCGACTTTCAGTACATAAACTGGCCAGACATTAAATTCTGAAGAAAAAAAGACAATACATATGTTTAAAGGCAATCAGACGGACGGTGTCCGACTCTTAATCGAATTTACATTTTACCCGTCCGACTCAACATCTTATTAAGCAGCTGCGACGGGTTGGTAAAGGTCTAAAATTTATGACAAAAAATAAAAACAAAATAACACGTCTGAAATACTCACTAGATTCATCATTCTATAAAGTAGATGCATTTTTATTAGCTCATCTGAGCACTTTGTGCTCATGGTGAGCTTTTAGGATCGCCCTGTGTCCAAGGTGCGTCAGTGCGTCGTCAACTTTTGCTTTAAACAACATCTCCTCCTAACCCACTGGGCTAAAGTTGATGAAACTTGCCATGGATGTTCCTTGCATGAAGCTCTTCCAAAGTTGTTCAAAGAACTCATTTCCATGCAGAACTCTGGTTGCCATTGCAACCTAAAGGAAAAACTTTAAAAATCTTCTTGTCTTGCCTAGAGCTTAGATATTTGGTATTTAGCACCCTCTAATAGAACTCAACAAAAATTGTTCAAATTATTTCCCTGGGTTCAAAATTGGTCCCGCCCCAGGGGTCACTTCATTTTACATAGACTTATATAGGAAATCTTTAAAAATCTTCTTCTCAGAAACCGCAATGCTTTAGCTTAGATATTTGATGTGTAGCATTGTCTAGTGGATGTCTACCAAGTTTGTTGAATTTATGTCCCCTGGGTATAAATTGGCCACGCCCCAGGGTTCTCTTGGTTTACATATAGTTGTATAGGAAAAACATGAAAAATCATTTTTCTCCGAAACTAATAGGACTAGACCTTAGATATGTGGTGTGAAGTATTGTGTAGAGTACCTTTACGAATACTCTTTATATGTTGGCCCCGGGGTCAAAATTGGCCCCGCCCCGGGTGCCCTTAATATGTTAAAAAGGCAATCTTTAAAAATTTTCTTACTGGAAACCTCAATGCCTACAGCTTAGATATTTGGTATGTAGCATTGTCTAGTAGATGTCTACCATTTTTGTTCAAATTATGTTCCCTGGGTCAAAATTAGCCACGCCCCAGGGTTCTCTTGGTTTACATATAGTTATAAAGGGAAAAAAATGAAAAATAAGGTCTAGACCTTTGATATTTGGTGTTGAGTATTGTGTAAAGAACTTCTACCAATATTGTTTAAATGTTGGCTTTGGGGACAAAATTTGCCCCGCCCCGGGGGGGGAGGGGCCCTTAATATGTAAAAAAGGAAATCTTTAAAAATCTTTTTGTCTGAAACCACAAGGCCTAGAATTTTAAAATTTGGCATGAAGCAAGCTTCATCAAGCTTTTTCAAATTATTAGATTAGGTTAAAGGTCACGGAGGCTAAAAATAGATTTATCCTTGCATGGACCTCTACCCATGGGTAGGGTTTGAGGTCACTGGGTCAAGGTCAAGGTCACCATAGCTTATAATAGATATTTCTACTTTCTGTCATAGAACCTTTATTTATTGATAAATATTTTACATGTTTGGTTTGTAGGCACTTATATATTTTCAATTAAAAAATGAAATACTGCTTAACAGCAAACCTACAGGCAAAGTACTCAGGTGAGCGATCCAGGGACATTATGGCCCTCTTGTTTACACGATCTCACAGTTTCGATTATTAAAACCACTGGAAAGAAAGTCAACTCTTACATTTTTGGTGATCTGATTTTCAAAATACGCGCCGGCAGATTTATTTCGAACAACGACCTTCAAGAAGACAGGAATTACGTCACGACAAAAAGAACGACAACTCTTGGTGGTTAAGGAGTTTAGTTAGGTTGAATTCCACTAATAGGCGTGTTTTGACCGATCTTATAACACGTAAAATGGCGATAAAATGTCCGAATTTTTTATCGTGTCCGACTCTCGATCACTTTACCCTACCCATTGAAAAAAAAAAATCCTTCTTGTAGGAATAGTCCCATAAAGCTTTCCTTGAAGTACAGACAACAGCAAGATGAAACCTTACACCTATGATATCAGAATCATTTCTTTTTTCTCAGTCTGTTATTGAGTTTAATATTCCAGGACGAAGGAAAGTGTGTGTGGATGAAGTAAAAATGCCTTTGTACTTCGTTTTTTAAAGAAGATAGGAAGACATTAATCTTCTGATTTATACAGTTTTTCAGGTCGTCATGTATTACCAGATTTAATAAAGTTTTAGTCGCAAAAATGTTCGTGTATTTTAAGTATTATTCAATAGCTGATGCACCAGTTGACATAACACTGGTTTTCAGAAAACAGAACAGAGAGAATATCAGTTTGTGCGGGATAATGGTTTCTTAAACAAAATAAAGGAAAATTGACATACAAGCGTTATCGTCTTATTATCAAAGAATCGGCTGCTTATATAATTTTATGTAGTTTTTCGTTTCCACAGGACACGGGCTTAAAAGTGACATTGAAAATTGAAGAGAAACTATCGTAATAATATTGTGTTCTGATTTCCATCAACATTAAATGTGCGTCCTATAATGGTACGTGTATAAACGAACAATTTCAACGACAGGAGGCAGTCCACATGGGTCATTTTTGCATCTGTTAACAGAAATATCCAATATTTAGTTAATAATATTTACAATTTAGGAGATCCTTTCAGTAGATGCTTTATTTCTTGTTTTATAAATTTGTGGTAACAAAATTACAAACTGAGATAAAATTTCTGACAAAATAGAATAATTCGTTATCAGGAAGCCGAATAGGAATAAATATAAGTATATTATTAACATCTACCATGTGAGTCACTGAAATTTGTCAAAGCTTGGAGGTTTGCTTCTTCAAACAATTAAACACTGAATATATCAGCTTTATATATGTAGCTAACTGGTACCAATAAAAGGTGCAATTACTTAATAAATAAACAAAAACATATTAACAAAATAATATTGATGAAATTGCTTCGGTGAGAATATACAAGTTTTTCTTAAATGGCAAATATATGTTTAATAAGTACTCAAGTGGTCACATGGAAATAAGGAGAGTCGATGCTTTTGCTCTTGTACATTCTGTTCACTATTCATTGCCAGTTGAGTATCCATCTACAGTGATGTTTTTGTAACCATTTTGCATGGTTTTAACAATTGGTTAAAAGCAGTAGACCACAGTATTGGAGTCTTTATTTTCGGAAGATAAAGAAGAAATTCGGACTAGATGAAATAAGAATAAATTGAAACTAAATGCTAAATCTATTATTCTGTTCATACTTAGTGTTATCTATATATCACAATATAACTTCATATTTACCGAAGATAGTATTTTGTTGATAAGTGATCATATTTTGTTCGTACCAGACAAACATACCTACCTACTTTTTCACGGCAAATGAGTCATTCTTACAAAAATGAATTCTCTTACTGAAATGCAGTAGATAAAGTCTGCTGATTGTTTATATTGTTCCCATCAGTAAATTTACTCTTTCGATCAAGATACTATCGTGTCTTGAACAAATGTAGATGGTATGTCACCTTTAGCTTTTGTGTTATCAATAAAATATGCACAATATATTTAGTAGATTCGGCTGCATCTTTAATCTTTAGTGTTATTTTTATGATTTTAGAATGCGTTTCTCGGTAAACGTCTAGCTACTGGTCTGATATTAACCATAATGTCCCTGATGTGTTGTGACTATGAAATTGTCTGTTTTGCCGTTATTAAGGAAGAATCACTAAGATATAATAAACACGTCAGGAAAAGGCGACTCAAACATAGTTTAGCTTTTTTTCTACATCTGGCACGGCAGTCATGCGACAGTAGCACATCAATAGCAAACAATAAATCTTCGATGTACCACGATCGTTGTACGAAAAAAACAACCTTCCTGGGATCATGGAAACTGATTATGGCACGTGATGTTACTGAAAAGCATGTCTGAATAAAGAGTCACATTGGTGTTAAATATACCATTACAGACACTTAGAGCCAGGGTTAAAGGATATGTCGATCATAAAATTTAAAATGACGTGATACTGATTGCAGGCCAAGTTTGGATATGGAGTTCTTATACTTACATAGATGATGGAGTTAAAACTGGCCAAAATGTTTTTGGAGGAAACTTCTAGTTACCTTTCAGCAACTGATAGTTATACGGATGTTCACAGAGTTAGGAATACCATACATCAAACTCACTAACTCTTTCCCTCGTAGAAAGAAACCGAACAGTCTTTGTATGGCAAGCCTGAATCTATCTCTGGTAGTCAATATTCAGGTCTTCGGCGTCATCACTTTAAGACTATCTTTCCACCGTAAAAAGTTGCTGTTAGTTAGCCTGTAACCGCTTGCCACTATACATTATTTATAAGGAAACTTATCCTGAACTTTTACGGTTTGTCTGCCGGGATCAAGAAGGTAATGATGCCAGACTGTGTCTAATGAATATAGCATGATTATATATATAGACCCAAGAGTGCAAAAGGACTCGAAATTATCAGTGCTTTTACCTCATCTGAGCACGAGGTTTTCTGACCAAATATGTTTCGGCGAAGCGGTATAAAAATCGATTTTGACCTACGTCTGTAACGAATAAAATTGTTAGATACAAAATCTTCAGCTGAAGAAAATTTGGATTCGTCGGTGAATAGCACATAACGAAAAGTGCCTGAGTTGCCAATTTACGTGATCTATGGCAAACTCCACACGGTGTCTTGGCGTTACAGGAGGACGAACCACAGGGCGGCGAGCACGTAAATTAGCGTCGTGGAGTCTGTTGCGATATGTTTGTGCCGATATTCGAACACCGGAAGCAGTTTGGAAGTCTCTATTCAAAGCAACAGACTGAGTCAAACCTATAGCGTTTTGCCATGACATCGATGACACAGTCTTCCCGAGCAGATGTTGACCTTAGACGTTGACCCTGAGGACGTCTGGCGACGGCGCCTGTGTCCAGGTACTTTTGACAAAGTCGTTGGATTACACTTTGGCTAACACCATGCTCATAGGCCACCTCGCGCTGCGTTTGCCCAGCCAGCAGACGACCGTCTGCTCTGGCTGCCTCAGCCCCCGACATGTGTCTTCTAGGCATCAGAGATTCTTCACACTAATCAGTTCTATAGTGTAACAGATGACTCGAATCAAAAATTCAAAATAAAACCCGCTCATGTCACGTTGACTTTATTCTACACATTTGATTTTCACTTATTTTGATAGGTTTGTGTGTTTGCACGGACCTGCACGGGATAATTGAGCTGTTACGGGTAGATGAACATATTTGCATTTAAAAAATCTATGAACCTAAGTCTTTACCCTTAATTTATTTTGTTGAGTGTACAACCTCTGACAACTGCGTCAGGGAATCGGTTCTTTGGCTCAGTTGTTAGAGCGTTGAACTCTTACGCGGGAGATCACTGTTCAAATCCCGCTCTAGGTTGTGTATTCTAAGATGCATTGCATCTTTCTTTTACGGACTTTCAGGTTCGTAAGAATGTTTTTACGTCATTTATACTTAGAAAAGAAAAGTTATAATGTGGTGATATTATTTTTGATAGTAAAATTTAGTAATCAGCCCGCACTCAACGTTTCCTGTATTGACAGAGAAATATGTAAATAAGTGTCTCATTATAATGCCTTTTAATTTTTTGCTTTTGTAAAGATTTAGAGGACCATACAACGTTATTATAACCAAAACGTTTAACAAATTCTGTTTCAACATTAACCTTATTACCGAACACGTAATCACACCCCTATTATATGATCCCACACCTCTAATTACTTTTCATTCATTTTCAACCATAGTTTCGTAATATTTCCCACCCAGACCTCTCATCATGAAACACAAAACAACTCCTTCTCTCTACACCTTCCTAAAATGCACAATGTGTTATTATCTTGTGTTTGTTTTGGGAACATCCATCGTTTCCAGCGATATTCTTGCTTATAACCTAAACTATTATGGAATGTGCGTTTCTACGCCGATCATTTCTTTTTTATAGATATTTCTTGTTTTAGTGACACAGTATCTCCCTCTTAATGCAATTTCATTTGGATATTCCTGCAAATACGTGCTATCAAAGTTGTTCAGAGAATTGAATATCATGCAGAACTATGCTTGCTTTGGCAATAAAAGTGAAAACATGTCACAGACCTTAAATATTTAATATGTAGTATTGTTTAGTAAACTTATATCAAATGTCAGATCTATATCCGTGTCCGCTTTGTAACCCAAATATTTCGAAGTTTGGTACTACTTGCCTCACAATTTAATGTTTATCACATTCAGACGATCAGTCGGCATGAAGAACCGCGTATCCAAGGTCTTGGCAAAATTATATAGAATTCTGCCAGCGTTTCTATTCTTGTCCGCTCTGTAAATGTGTAGATTATGAAATAATTTGGTTACAGTTGATCACCAGATAGAAGCAATGTGTTACCGACTGTCTGACTTTGAGTCGATTCATCAGTACTACCTAACAAGAAAGAATACTACCTGTGTTCCTGTTATGTTCCTGTCCGCTTCTTAACTCATTTGTGCAAGGAAGGGTTTTAGAATAAACTGCGAACAAAAATTCGACAGAATGATGGTATCAGTCTTTCGCAAGGTGTCCGTCTTTCTGTCCCTTACATGTTCCGCCAAATGGAACTCACTACCTTTCGCTATTTTTGTCAGCTTTGTATGTCATTAGTACATCACAGGATTTTTAAAATGTTTGCCCATTTGCGGCAATATGTTGCAAACTGTTTATCCATCGTCTGCGCTGCCAGAAAATATATAGTATACCTGTTTGTTTAAGTTTGTTCTGCTACTTATTGATAAATTAAATGATTTTATATCCAAAAGTTTAAAACAAAGTAATTTACCCTTCGTTTTATGGTAAGAAGTAGTTTTTTCATGGAAAGATGATGTAAAAACCGAAATATCGAATGATTACGTGAAATGATGTACGTAAATATTTGAAATAAGTAAAGAGCTATTAAATGCACTTGTTATCAATCCATATACAAATTACAACTAAAAAAAGTTCGCGTACTTTAGGTTTTATGGTAAGATAACATTTTATTTTATATAGTTTGCACTATCAAAAAAAAAACGAAAAAAAAAAAACGTTTAATGAGTGAGTTACAGAAACAACTCAATAAAATGTGGTATTTCTCCCTAAAGTGCAAGTTGCTTAAAAATGTATGCATATTATGACTCAGCTCTGCGCCAGGTTGGCCTCTAATTATAGCATCACTGACTCTACTGTTGTCAAATTAAGGGAATCAATAAAGTAGATAAATATCACATTGTTTCAGGTTATGTAATTTTGTCTGAAACTTTTGGCGAGATAAAAAAATATGACAAAATGATATTTTCATCTGACGTTATTTGTTCAAAGCAATTAAATTCATTTATTACTGTAAATCAATGTATATATCATTATGTGTTTAATTTTCATTGACCGTGTGAGTCACTTTAACTAGTCAATATTTTCAGATGTTCGCTAAAAATAAATTATCGGAAAGTTACGGTGCTCCGTTAGGGGCAGCACGTTCTCCCTGAGAACGCAAAGCGCGACAGTACGATGGCGCCAGTACGACAGTACGATGGTGACAGTAGGACAGTGCGATGGTGACAATAGGACAGTACGATGGTGACAGTCGATTCTGTCACCATCGTACTGCCGCGCTTTATTGTACTGTCGCGTTTCTCCATCGTACTGTCACCATCGTACTGTCACCATCGTACCATTGCGGTTTATGATCGTACTATCACCATCGTACTGTTACCATCGTACTGTTGCGTTTCACCATGATCGTACTGTCACCATCGTACTGTCACGTTTCACCATCGTACTGTCACCATCGTACCACTGCGGCTTACCATCGTACTGTCACCATCGTACTGTCACGTTTCATCATCGTACTGTGGTACTGTTACCATCGTACTGTCGCGTTTCACCATCGTACTGTCGCCTTACTGTTTAGCATGCGCAGAATGTAAAATTAACATGGAGGAAAACGTTGACCATGTCATTAGGTCTCATTTTAACAATGGCCTCTCTTACACGGCAATTCCTGTACTGATGAGAATAGAGCAAGAAATATATATGAGTATTCCGTTAGGGCAAGCGCTTTCCCCCTGAGAACTCGAAGCGCCAACTGTGACAGAACGATGGTGAAACGCGACAGTACAATTGTGACAGTACGATGGTGACAGTACGACAATACGATTGCTAAGCCCGAAAGTACGATGGTGACAGTACGATAGACTGTCACCATCGTACTGTCGCGCTTCGCCAACGTACTGTCGTATTGTACTCTGCTGGTTCCCAACTTGCCCAGTTCTTTAATACACGGTGCGGAACTAGAAGAAGCCATGCGGTAATCACTATGTAAATCGATTTTTTTCTTCCTTGCACTGACATTTCAAAATTAAAACAAAAAAGTGTTCACCAATAAACACTGACTTTGATTTGTAAAAAACAATATTTTGTGATAGTTTTCATGATGTTTTAATTCTTTTTTAACTGTGCACACTTGATGTTTGAATATAATTCTCCTCAAGCAGACTACCTGTTGAAAAATTGTGTAAATGAAGGAATTTTTGTGAAATTTTGGAGTTTCGTTACGAATTTTGTTGGCCAACAAGGATAACAGGTTTTTTGAGTTATATGAACGTGAGGATAAATCATTTCTGCGTCGCATGACATCAGTAATATATATGATATACACTGAACGAGAAAAATACGCGTGTTGAATGTTTACATGTGACAAAAATTTATATCTTTATATTTATAAGGCATATTAGTGAATTTGAGCAATTGCTGAAACGTTCTCAGACAGGCACCAAACTTGGTATATGAGTACTTTATGTCTTCGCATTTGTGAAACAAGTACTAATTCTTTACACCAAGTGTCTGTGGATTAAACCCGATAAATGTTGGCATAAATTTTACAATATTTTTTTTCAAACACAAAAGAGTACCGTTATAAATTCCTAATTAAGAATAAATTTTCGAGACTGTTCTTCTATTCCGCTAATCTTAACTTACATGTGATAAATTTAGTAAAATATATAACCACCGCAGGAGGATTAGTTAGACTTAAAACAAGATTTTACGGGTGTTCATTGTTAGTCAAGGATAAACATACATTTAGCTGCAGCAAATCGGGTCAACGTTTCCTCACAATCAACATACAGTTTTAGGGATAGAGTACACTGGCTGTTTTTTCCCGTGAAAAGTGTAACAGAATTTCTTATAAAATATTGCAACTGAGTTTCAGACAACCTTAATAGCTTGAAGAAGCATTCATGTCAAAGAAAGGAACGCCTCTCACGGTTTTAGAATATTCCATTGATGAAGAATTCATCTCTCGGGAAATCAAACGCATATTGACTCCTCAAGAGTTACTTTTTCTACAGACGACATTGATTTAATACTTAATTTTCATAATATGTATTTTCATTTTTTGGTGATAACTGGGTTAGTCACGTCTAACTTAAATTTGTTAAAAGATATCTTTAGAAACAGAGCGACCGTTTTTCCTCCAGAGACATTTTATAAGAGGTTTTACTTTCAAATTAATGGAAACTGGTGAAAAAAAACAGTAGGATCCTTTTGATACAGTCAGTAATATATCTTATTTACGTTTTTGATGTTTTGTCACAGCCGAGGAAGATACTTATATTTCCATTTCTGTAAATCACAGTTTTCGGAATCCCGCTATGGTATGATAATGATTATGATTATTAAATGAATGAATAATGATAATATCTGTTTTTCATTTCTAAATATATGTTCCTTCATTTGAATTACCTTCAGTCTAAAAATGGCCTTTGTCTCTCATTTAAGCCCAGCATGCTCAGTCCCTCTCACCCCGAACAAAGGTCACCCACGAGCAAAGGCCATTTTTCTGTCTTTTCTTGGTAGACCTTTGTTCACAAGTTCGACTGTACTTGTGTAGAAGAAAACATTACTTTCAGTTGGTGATTTGAAATAGCAGTGAATGAAGATAACGATTCAAAGATAAATTTAAACAAAAACTAATCTTTTAAAAACACCTTATTTCAGAATTCAATGTCAAACAAAAGATGTAACATTGACATGACTGTTGTGACTTCAATCAAATTATAAATACAGACATTTAAGTATGTAAAGTATTTCGAGTCTTACGACTGATCTTACCATCATCATTCATAAATAACAGTGCTTGATTTCCATACTTTAATCATTTCACAAAATGCGCCTTTGGGTCTGCCTTTGGTTTAAAGATTTTTTTTTTGAAGAAATGGGTACATTTAAATAGTCTTGAAGATTTTCGAGAAAAGAATTTATGATTAGAGGCACAAACTTAAAGGAATCTGTTGAAATGCACGTTAAAATGATGATTTTATGTTACGAAATATCTACAATTGCTCCGATACTAAAGAAAATTAACCGTAAACATATTCAAATCAAAGTTGTTGTTGTTGTGTTTTTTTTTAATTTAAAAGGTTAATATTTGTTTTTTAATTAATATAATTATGTATTCTTATTTTGTTTTATCTCAGTAATTTATAACCTCATTGTATATTATCATATGAAAACATTGTAATTCACTTGGACAAGAGTTTTGCAGTCACATTTCTAAACAAAACTAAATGGAGTATCATGTCATTCTAAGTCTTACAAGTCTAATCATAGTATAAAGTTTCGTTTAGATGTATCGAATGTCCATTGGGAAAGAATATCATTAAAATCAGCTCCTAAATAACGCTCTGCTAATAGGATCTGAACGTCACCAAAAGAATGTTACATTCTCATGACTTTTAAATCAGCCAATTAATGCCTAGCTTTCAAGTTTTTGAAGGTAAATCAGTTTCTATTTCTAACCATTTGAACGCATGCGAAAAATCTAACTGCGATCCCAAATAACTCAGTTGTTTTCTACCATAAACGTCACAGTTAATTTAGGAAATCTTGTAAAATATTTAGATTACTGTATGTGTGGGAAAAAATTTATTGATAGATATTGTATGTATACTAACCCGTTTACTCGAATATTTTCATCAAAATCCTCATACTGTAATTAATATTCATTTAGAAAATACAAACCGAAACTTAAAATACATATATATATATATTAATCGAAGGCAAATTGATTTAACCTACGAAGCACAAAATATTTTCAGGATGATTTGAACATGCTATAGAAATTGACACACTCAACATTAACACGCCGTGTGCACAGGCAAACCATAAAAACGAGTCATAAGATGCAGTCTCATTGGCTGGGATATAAATAACAATACTGGAAATCAAGATTATAGTGAAAATAGAATTGAATGGGTCGCCTTCATATCTAACCGTAGTTAGATCGTGTACTTCTGTCAGATTGATTGGGAAACAAATTCTTGCAGCTTAGACCAATCCTGTTCGATGACTGCTTCGTGTGATTCTAACCAGTTCTCGCATCGAAAGAGCGAACGCTTAAGTCATTTACGAACTTGCACCCCTGAAGGGATTTTAACAAAGACATCCGGATCAAGAATCCGGCGCCCTGACCCTTTGAACTTTGCTCTTCCTCCCTTGACCACTGCTTTTTCAATAGAATAAAGTTTCATGATGGAAACATCAGCAAATAAGAACTCACCATTTTCATTTATGTTATAAGACAACTTGCACAATAAATCAATTAGATTTGTCTACATCTCTCTATTTAACGTCATATTTATTGCGTTTGTTATTTTGTATTGGTCCTTTTCTATGAGTCGTTTCACTGGCTAGATACGCCAGTTTGATAAAATGGTAAATTATGTCCCAGATGCATCGTGAGTGTTTCAACAATTTGATCAGCTGTTTTACTGTTATGTAAGAAGTCCAAAAATCATAAGGCTGGAAAATTCCGACAAATGAAATTATTTATTTACAATGGGCTCTTAGGCAATAGAGGAATTGTCATTCCTTTTTTTAATGATAAGTGTGGTCAATCTTGCATATGTGTCATATTTCATAAAGTAAATAATTATATTTTACATAAACTGTCAGCAAATCTCTGTTCTGTCGAATATTAGTCACATATTTTACCAGATAGGTAAACCTCAAAAGGTCAAGTTTCGCGAGGTCGGTAGGTCGAGCACCAAGATGTTAGTTGCCGTATTTAGTTAAGTTCGGTATGTTTACGAGTCTTGGATGTTTTGTTTACCACATAACGATAATTTTCCATACATTTACAGTGGGAAGTTAGCAAATACAAAGAAATGATTGGGTAACACTTCACCGATGAACTTGAAAACTTTAAATTCTACTAAATTTCTATTTTTAAGGAATGATTATTGTTCTTACTCTCTTAAAAAAGGACATATGATATAAAGAAAGTTATTTATCACCAAACAACTTTCCTAGTTATAAAGTAAAAGAAAGACAGCTGTTTCATTTAGTCGGAAAACAGAAAAATTAGCTGTTTACCACATCTTAATATTGCTTAAAGCGCTGACATTGCTATAAGAATTTAAATTTCTCCCGTTTTTTTTCTTTTTCTCGATAGCTACATTTCTCATTACTACGTGCTCTAAAAAACTGTGCATTCGGGGAAAAACAAAATGCCAGAATGTCAGAAGCCGAACAAAAGAGCCTCTCTAATACAATCGAATTGAGTGTAGTTTTTGTTTCAGTGGCACACGGGCATAACATTTCATTTAACTTGCAATGTAAAATATTGTTATATTTTTTTTAACAATATTGCAGTGTTTATGGAGCTTATGAAGAACTAACATTCAGATAAATACGCATTAACGTCATGAGACAGCTCAAAAGAATGGCAATACAATATTTGGTTAGAAAACAGAATGCTTGCAATTTGGGAGATCCTTAAAGTCGATGCTAAATATCTCGTTTATTAATTTTCGTTAATAAAATTACGGAGATAAAACTTTTAATAAAATTATACTTATTTTCAGTTTTCAACCAGATAATTTGATATCAATACATGACCCGGTACGAAATATATTTTATGAACATGAGTCACTGAAACTACAAAAGTTTGGTCTGTTTTACCAAACAGTGAAACAAAATGAATACACATATACACATGTACCTTATTAATTAATGCAACACAATAAATTATTGACCAACAATCAGAACACTAAATAAAAACGAATAAATAACAACTTTGCTTTAGTCACCAATAAGCTCAGAAATTTTGTTAATCTTAGTTATACATTTTTAACAATAACAGCATTATGCGCTGGCATATTCTTATTTCTGTTTTTGCATCCTCAATCATTTACTAATAATTTTCTTAAGCAGCACAATAACTAAGAAATAAAATTTGGCTTTGAAGTACAGTCGTAATTAAAGGGTTTAAAATAATGAATGCAGTATGTAATAATATTATTTCAGAAAAACTAGTTAAGGACTTTAAATCGTTTCTGACGAGTCTCGGAAATTAACAAGTGCCTCCTGGAGGTCTGTTACAGTCTTATAAACACCATGTCAAGTAGTGTTAATCAAGTTACAATAGCAGTATCCTATTAATTCTAATGTCATCTGTTCATTCCGTGAGAATCGCTTTAATTTCTAAGTCTTCAGAAGATTTATTTATTATATACAATAAGTATTTTTAATGATTCCATGCACTTTTTAATTCTGATGTCTGAATTTTCATTATATGTTGGAATTTTATCCAGGAACAGTTGATAAACATGCAGAGGCAATTTTAGTTTTCTGTGTATATTTTTTTTAATCTAAGAATTTCATATAACTGTTTGAATATTTTATTCTGTCAGAGAACGCTTTTCTTATAAGCTTCACAAGAAGTCAATACAGGTGTCAATAAACAGTTCCATGAAGATCGCAACATTTATCTCATGTGTCAGTACTATTAATAATTTTATGTTATACTGTAATTTGATTTATCATGTAATATTTGTCGTAAAATACCATAGAGAAATACGATCTTTAATACTGAGCTTTAAGTGGTTAATAACTTGAAAATTCTTCAAATTAAAGAAACCGTTATACTCAACATTTTCATGTTTAAATTCATGTTTTTTATGGGAACTTTGAATATGGCACACACAATGACAAACAAATACTGGTCAAGCAGCAATGATACAAACAAATCGAATGATTTTGTATATTTTACATTCAACTGTAGATATATTTTTAAGCAAAGGACTGACAAACGTGATAATTGGAATTGGACAAAAGTATTATGATAAATATTAACATCGCTTACACATTCAATCCTATTTGTACGTAGTATATCTAGCTTTACTGCGGCATTGTCTCGTTACCTTAATTTAATACTTCACAAAAAAACTATTTTGTTATTTCATAACTTGACATTCTGACATAGTTTTCCCATTTCTTCTTTTATTCCTTTGTTATGTTAACACTCATAACTGCAATAACACAAGAAATAATTACTTTCAAATTGACACGCTCTCAAGTACACTTACTCAATTTTGGCACCAATTAAACCATATCTTAGCCTTTTCGACATGTTAAAAATGCGTTAACAAGCTCAAACTATTGAAGACTACACCAAGAATAACGTTTTTTTTTGCAACTCATCATTTACATGACTTTGGCAACGAACAATGAATCTATATATAATAGATGTTTACAAGATGCGTTATTTTAACAAGAGGGCGATGATGACCCTGGATAGCTCACCTGAGTATTTTGGCTGTGGGTTTGCTGTTAAGCAAACATAAGAAGCAGTTTTTCATTTTCTAAAATATTTAGGTCCCTAGAAACCAAATATGTAAAATATCAGTCATTAAATAAAGTCTCTATGAGAGAAAGTAGAACTATCTATTATAAGCTATGGTGACCTTGACCTTGACCTAGTGATCTCAAGCCACACCCATGGGTAGAGTTTCAGGCAAGGAACCTATATACCGAATATCAAAGATATTGGTCAATAAATGAAGGCACTATGAGGTAAAGTAGATAAATCTATTTTTAGCCTCGGTGACCTGTAACCTATTCTAAGAATTTGAAAAACAAATTTGATGAAGGTCACTAGACAATGCTTCATGCCAAATTTTAAAATTCTAGACCTTGTTGTTTCAGACAAGAGGAGTTTTATATATTTTATACTATATTGCTATGTAAAATTAGTGACCCCTCGGGCGGGGCCAGTAGTGACCCCAGGGACAGTATTTTAACAAACTTGATAGAGGTTCACTAGGCAATGCTTCCTACCAAATTTTAAAACGCTATTCCTTGTGGTTTCAGACAAAAAGATTTTTAAAGATTTTATTCTATTTTACTATGTGAACTGTGACACCTCGGGCGGGGCCAATAGTGTCCCCAGGGACATTATGTAAACAAACTTGGAAGAGGTCTACTAGACAATGCCACACACCAAATTTCAGACTTCTTGGCTTAGACGTTTAAGTCAAGAAGGTTTTTTTTTAAAATAAAATCATTGTTGTTGCCATAACAACCAGAGTTTTGATGGAATTGAATTCTTTGAACAACTTTGGTAAAGCTTCATGCAAGGAACATTTCTGAAAAATTTTATCATCTTCCACTCAGTGGTTAAGGAGAAGATGTTGTTTAAAGTAAAATGTTTGCGACGCACGACGGCTACAGGGCGATCAACAAAACTCACCTTGAGCAGAAAGTGCTCAGGTGAGCTAAAATACAGTAGAAATCAATTTGTTTTCCAGTATTTTTTTTCTAAAATGAAACATGTATGCATACATACGTTTAACTATTTTCTTATTTTATATGCTTCTTTTAGATATTTACATAGTTTCGTTACTGTTCTGGTGTTTTTTTCTTCGGCATAGAAAATAAATGTGCTTAGTTACTAATTACTTAACATTCTTTAGAACTTTTCAACTTTTTCAATATTATTTCCATTTCTCTGGATCTTTGCCGTTATTATCTAACCATTCTAATATAAATACCCATTTTTATTTTAGCCATATTAAAATGCCTATATTATTGTCAGAATTACTGCATTGCTAAAATATTCTGGTCAAATTTAGGCTATATAGCGGTCACAATAATTGCATACAATCTACTCGTAATTATCAACGTTCTTTAAAAGCATCATTGAAACATGTCAATAAGTACATTTTCTAAAGAGAAACACGCTTTGAAATGGAGTGTAATTTTGGTGTAACAGATTGAAATGCAGGGTTTGACGGTTAGTGCGTTTTCCAATTAATGGGTCATTGCATGACACACGCAATATAAAATTCTTGTCTAAATACTTGACATGTTGTTCTTCAGTAGCCAAACAACTGGCTGTTGTTTAAAGTAAGTGCTAAAAATGCATTCTTGGAAAAAATAAATAAAATTCAGAAGAAACGCTCAACAAACAACCGAAGGTATTTTATTGAATTGTGTTGGAAACCCAAGCCAAGAAATATGAAATGACAAAGAACACTATGGTTTTAATTACCATCTTTTTAGTATCTGACTTAAACGACCTTAGCAAAATGTCTTCTGTCTTGGTGTGCCTCAGAAAAAGAAAAACAGTGCTGTGGAGTTCGAAATGATGTTTATTGAGACAATCTTGATCGATACCTTGTCAGTTGTCAGATGTTTAAGTATCACCACGCGTTACTCATCCAAAACAACCATAAAGACAATGAGTCAATTCATATATGCACTTAGATGCACAAAATGGATACATTGCATTTTTATCTGATTGCAGGCCCTGGAATTCGATATCAAATAAATTATATGACATCAGATAATCATAAAATGTGCCGTACAAGGAATACAGCAATGCCGAAGTTTTGTTGGAAAACTATATGAATTTGTCCTTTTCCTTTTTTAATTCTTCCTTTTTGAACATCGTTGGTAACATTTAAGTATTATTAGAATCATATGAGCTTAAGTTCGAAACAAAGGTCATATGCGTTAGACTTGATAATCATACTTGTCATCTGACTTTATAATTTTCCTCTTCATTGTGTACCATAATGTGAAATTCAATGACTGTGACGAATTTTGTTTGGCAGCTTTATAAAAGTCATTGTGTCGTTTACAAGAAGGATAATATCCCATGACCGTTTGACTTTTCAGTCGTATATCATAAATTTCAGAATATATTGACGCACCACAGAATTACCAAAACGTTCCGTACATTATACATATGAATTAATGAACGGCTTTGACCAAGACACATTGTATGAATAACGGGTTATTAGCATACTAAAAAAAATGATGAAATATTTAAAGAAAACAATGACTTTTAGAACATAGAATGATTTAACACGTTTTCAACGGTCAGTCATTGTCCTCGGATAAATAAGAGAATGGTCTTTTGACGGGGCATAAAAAATTGATGAAATATTTAAAGAAAACAATGACTTTTAGAACATAGAATGATTTAACACGTTTCCACTGATCAGTCATTGTCCTCGGATAAATAAGAGAATGGTCTTTTGACGGGGCATAGCAAATGTGTACTTTGTGAGATAGTGCGACTGAGTGGTCGGCTCCTAAAAGCTCCCTACATACTCCAAACATTTACGACGGACATAATGGACATTTCTACTATTTCTTTCATCTAATACCGAATTCAGGGATAACGCGATGTGACGGTTAACGGAGTGTCCTCAAATATTTAATCATTTATCATTTTTATGGCTGTGACTGCGACTAGGTAATAAGTTTATTTCGCATTTCTAACAGGAGTGACGTGAACAGTTTTGACGCTGAACATAATGTGAATACTTTTGTAAATGAGTCAGTGAGTGAGTGAGTGAGTGGGTGGTTGGGTCAGTGAGTGAGTGGTGGTTGGTTGGATGAGTGAGTGAGTGAGAGTGTGAGTTAAAGAATGAGTGAATGAGAGTGAGTGAGTGAGAGTGTGAGAGAGTGTGAGTGAAGGTGTGAGTGAGTGAGAGTGTGAGTGAAAGAGTGAAGGTGTGAGTGAGTGAGAGTGTGAGTGAAAGAGTGAGTGAGAGTATGAGCTGTGAGTGAAGGTGTGAATGAGTGAGAGTGTGAGTGAAAGAGTGAATGGGTGAAGGTGTGAGTGAGTGAGAGTGTGAGTGAAAGAGTGAGTGAGTGATAGTGTGAGTGAGTGAGTGAGTGAGAGTGTGAGTGAATGAGAGAGAGAGTGAAAGAGTGAGTGAGTGTGAGTGAAGGTGTGAGTGAACAAGATTGTGAGTGAATGAGTGAAGGTGTGAGTGAGTGAGAGTGTGAGTCAAAGAGTGAGTGTGTGTGTGAGTGAGTGAGTGAGTGAGTGAGTGAGTGAGAAGGGAAGGATGGATGGATGTAAATTGTTTATTTCTATAGTGACATGTGCAAAAACTCATAGTATAGAAGATCCAAAACAGAGCCTGTCGTTCTATATGTCACTTACAAACAATGACCACTGTACATAATATATAATTTTCTATATCTGATATGACGGTCAAATTAGAAGATTCATGAAAACATCACATTTTTAAAACATTTGAGTAGATATTTATATTTAAAGTCTTTAAATTAATTTTGCCTGATTGTAATGAAAGCTTCCTTTACTTATTAATATGTTAGTTTATAACTGACTAGTATTAAAGAGGCTGAACTCCAGATTTTATATAAATTTTTTTTACTTAAATTAAATATCTAGATGCCGTGAGATTATAACAACATTATATTTTACTTCAAAACTGATTATAAAAGTCAAAATAGAACAAAAAAAAATATATTCGCTTCAGCCGGATTTGAACCCTGGACCCTCATGTTAACAAAATATTAACAACGCTTTAACTGTCACCACCATCGCCGCATCTGAAATAACTATTGTTTACTTTAAATCTTATACAATATAGTTATACCGTCGCGTTACGGTATAGCACTATGAAAGGAAAAAAATCAATTTATAATGTGATTACCTGACTTATTTTTTGACAGTTAGTCAGTTTTCAAGCATTAATCAAAAATATCACAAGAAATGTATAATACAAGAAAACTTTCTTTTTTGTGTCATCTGGAGCACAGCCCCTTTAACAGCTTGGCGAACTGAGGAATGAGTGGCATAGGTGTCGATGCCCAACAAAATACCTTCAGAACAGTTTTGATACATGTACGGTTTTTACTTTTTACCAAGGATACGTGTCACAACTTATGATAAAATTACCGTTTTGCAAACTGTAGATGTTTTGTTCTTCCCTACCATGCCGAACGTTGTACTGTATTTCTCACATACGGCAAGACGTTTTTTTAAAGCCAACTTTCAAGAATGTGTTTTTTATATAACACTGTATTGTCAATTTCGTATTGCCTTGGCATGTAAATATTTGTCTTGGTTAAACACATGATCTGTAAAAAGTTGCATTCGATTAAAATGTAAGAATTATTTTACCTTCCAAAGAATCAAACGGACGCAGATTTCGGAGTTTCTGTGTCTATTTTAGTGGGCTTTTTTCAGACTGAAGAAACCGTCCGATTATTTTGACTTTTGCCTATTTTCGCAAATACCAAGAGGTTTTGTCATAAAAGAAATGCCAGCTTGTTATGTGCATGTAATGGAGCATCATTCAGTGACTCTGCAGTTTTTTTCGACAAATCGGCAAATCCATTTATCTAATAGAATAGATTTCGTTTATAGATTTGGCCAGTATAAAGTAGATCACTTTGTCCATCGAATAATCACTACTAATTAATTTTACTAAATACGCAAATGTCCCCGTTGTCATTACCACCACATAGCCATAGGCCTATAGCAATACCACATTAATTTTCAACACGACAGTACAAGAAAATTTCTGTTGGCTGTGCATGGCTGATATGTATTCGAATCACTATTTTGAGGATTAATAGCGTAACTGGTAATACTTACTAACAGCTATTATTTATCATAATAATATTTTCAACGTTTGCAATGATATTATACATTTATATTTCTGTTTTCTGTATAGTGTTATTTGTATTGTTGGTATTGCTATATAATTGCAAATCAAAGTTATATCAAATTAAAAAAAAACAATGATTTTATATATATATATATATGGCTTTGATTTGAACTGCACTGTTACAACAATACTGTGTTCTTTTAACTTTCGCTAGCGAACATAACAAGTTGGACAGCTTTTTTAGCACATACTGTGTTACAAGACATTAGCGTTTCCGATAGTCATCATTTATTGTCTTTTTTTCTTCATTTTGGCCAGTATATAAAGTATGCTGCATTCCCTGCACTAGTCAATATTACTCAATCTTTCAATAATACTGGTAATTATAATAGTAAAAATAGCGCTGTGTCGAAGAATTTCGGCGCAAATCCTCTAAGCGCCTCAAGAATGTCACATAACTATTGATTACGCAGTTTACAGTTGTTGTCCTTTAGAATTACTGTTCATTCGGAATTATTATTCGTTTTCGGCCACTGTTTCGTATTAAGCTACATCGAATTCGATAAGGATGTATGGTATTTTATAACAAATCCTGAATGTCGAACATTCCTCGACCAGATGAAGATATCTGTCAAAAACAATATAAATATAATAATGTTTATTCTTATAGGCAAGGTAATCCAAAATAATATTCTGGCACTGCACAGCTACAACATAAATCTCAAATATTTCAACATGTTCCATACACAATCACTTAACTGTTCTTGAAGACCATTTTTTGCATTGATTATCGTTCAATCTTTCACCTTAAATCTGCAGTAGTCCCTTTTACATTATAAATGATGCTGCAATTAGATAACTAATTAGATATCAACTATCGCTTGTATTCTTTCATCTCCCATTAAGAGCCCTAGTGTTTTAAATCAAAAGAGAGTGCCTCTATTTTATTAGATAAACTTTAATAGATTATCGAACTGCTGGTTGAAGGCTGTGCAAAGCTATTGTGTTCAAGTATCCGTTTGGTTACATTAAGGAGATTTTGATTAAAACAGAAAATGCAATGTTCCGGCCTTGCATGTGTAGATACACCTACTGATGAAACGACGTATGAAAAGTTATAATACTGTTAAGTCTCGATGGCTCGAAATCGTCCGAGTCGCAACAAGTATTTATAGCCTCGAAACAGTCAAGCCATGAAATAAGACGTTATTTATACTAGATGGCATGGGTTCGAATCTTTATTTTCCATAGTATATTAACTGTTCCTAAAAAGGAAACATTTAAGCTAAATTCTGGGAGTCAGTCGCTTTAAAGATATTATACAAATGTGTGTACAGGTAAGAGCTTCATTAAGTTTATTTTGTTTAGGATCAAGAACGTAGTTTACCCATTTTTTGCTCAGACAGGCTTCTGATTTTCTAACACTAACATTTCAAGATGGACTGCTCTGTCTGAAATGAACTAAAGAATATAAAATTATGATGAAATCTAGAATTTATTCTTAAATGTGTATTCTGACATTACCGACTCTCTTGATTGGAAACATTACTTATCTGACCAAAAAAGCTATTAAATTGAATAATGAAATGTTGTGTTTAAGCATTGTCAGTCAAAGTAAATAAATAGCACACATTCCATGAGATATTTTGAGTGTGTATATGCACCTTTCTTTCATTCTGTTTATTATCATGATAACAACAGATATCAGTTTCATTTTAAGGTATACTCCTAAGTTTTCATGTCTCGAGTATACAGTTCGTCTAAAAGTAATCTCCTCTTATATTTGAATACTTCTTACTGGTTCAGGAGGAATACCTTTTTAGATGACAGAGCAGAAGTATGAAAGGTAAAATAATGCAAAACAAAAAAACTTCTAAAAATCTGTAAATAAGTTATTGAGTAAAGTTGTGTATGAGCAAGCCATTATCAAACTACACTGGAAGTTATTTACTTGATTTATAAAAATGCACTGTATTTTAAGCTTTTATGTTAAGAATTACTTTTATCTCCACCGTTGTCATTTTAAACACATGATATGATATTTCTTCTCTTTTAAATGATGGTCGTGCTAAAACAGTGTATAAGGGAACATGCCATACAGATGTTTATCTTTTATATGTTTATATGTTTATTTAAAAAAAAAACGAAAAAAAGGTCGCGGTGCATTTCCTCTTTCAAAATTACGATTACATTCAATACAATATTATTTTTTGAATTCATTTTGAATATGTATAACAAAGATTTGACAAAAATTGCACAGACATATATTGCAACGTCAGGTGATTACAAATAAATATTTGGATATTAAAAATTACATTCATTGAGTAAGGAAAGAACGAAAACAATGGGAAAAGTATATTGTTTAATTCTTTACAAATTAAAATTCTTATCAGTTTGTCTCACCTAAACGACGTCAATTAATTTCTGGAAATATTCTTGAACTGATTGTTAAATGATTCCAGGCAAACATTCAGTTACACGAAATACTGTTTTGAAAAAAAATGTGGCAATACAAAGGTTATTTATTAATAAATGTCGGTACAACGTAAATCTCAGTATTATATGCATTACAATTTAAACAATTGTCAAATGCATGGAAAAAAGTCAATACTTGTTTCCGTGAATATGAAAGATTCGAAATTTCGCAACTCTTATGCATGCTTCTTCGAATAGCGTGACATGGTGTAACCTTGAACTATTTCAGTAAAGATTGTTTTGTGCACGCAGATAAAATTATACGATGACAACAATTTAGGTGCACACATATAATTTTGAATGAAAGTACTGATCTGTTTGTAATATTTAGTACAGATTCAGATGATAAGGGTCTTTAACGTATCGATCTAATATGCCATGCTTACTAATGATTGTGTACTAGTGTATTTGATAAAAGCCTTAACCATCTGTTGTTACTTAAAATGAGCAAAACCGAAACAGAAAATATGATAGATAGTACCTACAGTATATCTTATATTAAAAACAAGATCGAACAAAAAAAGCAGAGTGCCAAATTATTTTTTTTCTCTTTCGGGCCACGCCGTGTGTCTTGACGTATCTGAAATATATATTCCAAACGAACTCGCTCAAAGTAAATTAATGCGGGTATAACATCTAAAATGGATATGGTATGATTTAATATATTACAAAAATAAAAGTGTGATTAAGTAGGTAACCGAGCTTTACTTGCTTCTCTGGTGATATATAGTTTAAGATACGTCACCGGTTTAACAATAGTTGCGAGACATATTCAAGTCTTTTTTCAAATTCATCAATAGATGAAAGTTCTTCACCTTGGTCTGATTTTTAAACGAAAAAAAAGAAGAAAAAACCGTCACGAGAAAGAAACAAAACAGGTGACGCGATATATGCTTTATGAGATTCTTTAGAGGTCACTTAGTGTTAAAAGTGTTTCTTATTTAAGGTTAGTCAATCTCGTGTCACTTCCTAATGTCATTCGTAAAAATAGTAACAATATGTTTTCTTCCAGTTAAGAAAATTTTAAAGTTCAAAGAAAATTTTAAAGTTCAAAGAAATATTTACAGACAAACAAGGTACATTTTAAATGTCATCCAATGTGATCTTAAATCAAAAATATGTTTTTTGCTTTTGCAATAAATGCTATTCACATATGCGATTTTTAAGAAAATGGAAAAATATTTAAAATGAAAAGCTTTATTAACTTGTACTGAAGTGTGTATTGAAGCCTGACGGGGCGGAATCAAGAGTTTGCATGATGTCTTACTTCAGTATCAAAAAGTACTTACAGCACAACTGATATCTGAATGTGAAGATATATTAGATTTTGGTATACAAGATAAAAAAGATCTTCAGGAACACAGCTAAACTTCGCTCGCTTTTTCATAATCTTCTATTTTTTTCCACTTGCTTGCCCTTTCGGATGATGAATATTGATATGACATGACAAACGTGGCATATGATTAGTGAAACCCGTATGATGATAAAAAGTGATCACATCAGGTTAAGTGACTGCGGGGCACATGCTCAAAATTTAAAATAATAATAAAAAGTTTGCCGTATTTTTGATAATTCAGTGATTCCGTTAGTTTCTGCGAATACAACAATACAACAGATCGTTTTCTATGTTATTTGTTACGAGATATTAAATAAATTGCAACTGACATCAAACCTCCGTGGCAAAATAAGTGTCAATTGTCCGGAATTAACCAGACACTGTCATGTGTGAGCCAGAATTAGCAGAATTTGACCTAACCAATGTACTGTCAGAAGTATTCAGTTATTACTGCCACCTCACTAGCAGAAGATATCCGAAAATATCCAAAAAAGGACACAGAGTCAACATTGCTAGAAATTTTCAAACGGAATTCATTTCTCTTAGTGTCAAGGAGATGTATAATTTTAGAAAAATAATATTACGAAGTACGTTCTCGTAAAAAAGTAGTATAATAAAATTCATGGTTCTAAGTAAGAGTGAATCGGGTTATGATCCCTTCATTTCACGTTTCTTTTGTAAGCCTTTGATAGACCTGCTCTAGCTAAGTAACTATAATCTTACTTGAGTTCTTGGCTTCATAACATTTTGTTGTTTTCTGTTTGGTCTTAACGAGAAACAGTACGATTATAAAACTCGAAGTCTCCTTCGATTGCCATTTAAAGTGATCTTAACAGGAATCCCATTATTTCAAAAGAGGTTTGTTCTGTTGCTTAATAAAACTCGAATAAAAATATTAACACTATATAGTTACTTCTCTTAGCCGCCTTGATTTCTGTATCAATAACCTGTAAAGTTTCTTTTATAAAAAAGTACTTATTGACAAAAGAGGTTAATGTGATCTTGATTTCAAACAGATTTAACTGAATTTGGCTAATTCAAAATTGAGATACAAAGGTTTTAGCTTTTTTCATGTAGCAAATTAATTATCTGAGCTCTTCTGTTTTGTATTCTTCATTTATTCAAGTGCTTTCAGAACTAGGCTATTGCTGGTTACCTTCACAGCTATCACCTCTAATAACACTATCGCTGGCAATAACACACTCAATCTCGTTATAGTAACACCAAATCTTAAAATTTCTGTCATCTTGGTTGTAAACATTGCCTTTACATGGACCATCTTACAGTAGTATCTATTCAGTTTTCCATGTAACACACAAATAACGAAATGCCGATTAGGTCCTTAAAATATTTGGTATTTTTGGTGCAAGTGAACTGTTACAATTCTTTACTAAATTAATAAAAACTTACTTAAACATTGTTCAAAATAAAAAAGAAATATTTTTCTTGAAGCATTTTGGTCTTAAAAATTGCTTTTGTTTCGCTATAACGGCTGGATTACTTGATTGGTTCGGCTGTTGAAATAGCAAATCGTTCCCTTGTTTTGAAATAGTTTCTTTATTGATTTGTAACGTTCCTGTTGTAGCGCACCTGATTCTTTCAATATCTTTGTTTTGTAAGATCAACTTCTCCCGTAGATATGTAAATAATTATAGAATTGTTAGTAAAAATAATAGTCAATTCACTGGGTTTTATCTTTATTGTTTTTTTTCGTATCTTATCTCTATATTCATCAATTTATTTATTTATATAAACTTAAAAAGAAAACAATTATACCACACAAGTTTCTTTATTTTAAAAGATAAACAATACGTAGAAAATTATTAATCTTATTAAAAAATGACATTTTCCAATGAAGCTTTCCCTTATGAGATGAAAAGTCTATGTTTATTCTTTAGCTGTATCTGGTTTCATATCAATTAACATATCATTTGTAAATATAATGAATTCATTCTTTTCTTTCCCTTATTCTTATCATATATTAATATTTATAAATATTAATTACAACATTTAAAACTGTTCATCAAATGATTTCCGTTCTTATGTCCTGATATATGTTGAAACTATTTTGCTATATGGAGCCATTAACGCCTTATGGCAATTTTAATTTGATCATATAAATATGGAGAGCAAAAATGCTAAGACAGTTTAACCAGTTTTCTTCATCGTTGCATCATTCACTTCAATAGTCAATATTTCTTAATCTTTTAATAATACTGAGAATTATAATAGAAAAATAGCGCCCTGTCACAAGAATCTACGTCAAATCCTCTATGTGCTTCAAGAATGTCACATAATTGTTGATGACGCAGTTAACAATTGTTGTCCTGTGTAATTACTGCAAATATTTATTAGTGATTATTATTCATTCACGGCTCTCTCATATAACAGGATTCGGCAAAGATGTTTAGTATTTCATAACGAATCCTGATTGTTGAACATTCCTCGACAAGATGAAGATATCTGTCAAAAATAATACTAATAGAAAATGTTTATTCTTATAGGCAAGGTAATACAAAATAATGTTGCAGCATTGCCCAGCTACAACATAAAATCCAAAATATTTTTAACATGTTCAATATACAATCACTTGACAGACTATTTTTTCCCATTGTTTATCGTTCAGTCTTTTGCCTTAAATCTGCAGTAGTCCCTTTTACAATATAAAATATGCTGCAATTTGATAACTAATTACATATCAACTATCACTTGTATTCTTTCATCTCCAATTAAGAGCCCTAGTGTTTTAAATCAAAAGAGAGTACCCATATTTTATTAGAGAGAATTTAATAGATTATCGAACTGTTGGTTGAAGGCTTTGCAAAACTATTGTGTTCAAGTATCGGTGTGGTTACATCAAGGCGATTTTGATTAAAACAGAAAAAGCAACGTTCCAGCCTTAAATGTTTAGATACATCCACAGATGAAACGACGAATGGAAAGTTATAATAATGTTAGATCTCGATGGCTCGAAATCGTCGGAGCCGCAGCAAGTATTAATTACCTCAAAACAGTCAAGCCATGAAAAAAGAAGTTGGTAAGTCTAGATGGGTAGGAATGCGGGCTTAAAGTAGCAGACGTTCGCGATATTGTAACAACACAGAGAGCAAACTTTGAACTTAAATCAACAAAGCAAAGCTGCTTTAACATGCACGCCAAAGAGACCATTTTATACTTAGGAACCAAACCTGTAATCAGAGTGAACACACGGTAAATCTATAACAAAAAATACTGAAGAATATAAATTGCATTTTGAAATATAAGTATATATGGAATCCTGTCCTGTTTGATTCATCAACGCAAGGTCGCTATGTATGTGTGACATGTTTCATAATGTTTTTGATGAAAGCCTTCATCAGTTCTTGTTGTCGAAGACAAAACATTTGGGAAATCATAACTAATACTATGTGAACTGTACAATGTGAATCAATAGAAAAGACTAACTTGCAATTTCCAGAAAATTATGCGGCATCTGACAATATTAGATATTTTGCTTTACATATAAGTATTCCCAATAAGAGTTCCCAATTGTTTTATGTATCCGTTACGACTGGAGTGTATCTTTTTGCAGAGAGGAGGAGCGGACGGCGGTAATTCCTCTTGTAATAGGCTTTCGTTCCGCTTCACGTGCTTTTATGGCGATCTTCGATGTAAAAATGTACTGCATAAGGGAGGGGACTGAGTTAATTCCTCGTGTTATAGGCTTTCATGCTGCTTCTACGTGCTTTGGTTTTCTTATTTAAGTTGGAGCTGGAATAATATAAGAATACTATTAAATAAGAGACGAAGCTGTCAATGTAACATAACACGATCAAACATGGACAAAAAGCCCTAGATCATAATTGTGTAAATGGTATACTTTTTGGCACATAAATATTCATAAGTTATTATTAAGGAATATCTTCGATTAATGAATAGAGTTATAGTAATTATATCACAAACATTATTTATAACGCTCAGTTGTACATAACAGATAATCTTTAGAAAAAAAAGTCGTTTTAGTGATTTTGTGAAATAGTTGTGGCACAATGCGAAACAAATCCATCTATTAATAAGTTGGATCTGTAGAAGTCACGCACTGCAATGACTTTCAGCAAGTGCGGTAAAACTTACCAAGCAGCGCTTATAGAATCTGCAACTTAAATTTAGATAGCTGCTGAATGATTTAAATCTACACAACAGATCCAAGTAGAAGAACTGACAGCAAATGCCCAAGCTCGCCGCTGAATTAGGTCTTGTTATAATTTCATGTTCTTGTTTACAGGATCGGACTAGCCAATTATAATATTATATCCAAACTTTTCATTAAAATCCGAATGTAACTGTATAATATACAGTGGTCAATATGCGTTTTTACAGGTCTGAAAAAGCAAATATTGGCCTTAATAGTCAGTAGGTGATATATTATAAACCCTACTGAAATGAAGGTTGGTAGTTTTAAGTGCATATAATAATAACGCATTCGTGAAACTTTTGTTAATGTTCATTATTTTCGGTGGATGAGGGAGGGGAGGGGGTTTCACTTTTTACGGACACGCGCGTGCAACACTGTCGACCAATGAAACGAAGGCATTTCAAATGGGATATAATACATTATGTATTACACGTTCGTTGAAGACGCTGAAAATATAGAAAAAGAGGCACACGCTTCATGTTTCTCGTCTGTATATCAACTGCAAATGGCATTTAACTCCCAAGGTAAAACTGTCAACAATCATAGATGTACCAGACACTATCTTGTCTACGGTAGAATTAACAGATAATAATAATTTGACATGATCACATTGTATGAAATATTCGCAACGCGCGCAGAACTAACATGACTGGTTTTTATTGTTCCTTGCTTTCTGAAGTTTGCAATATATGAATTTTGATAGCAACAAAAAAAACAAAAAGATTACCGGCGTAAATACAGTACAAAATGAATGCCCCATTAGAGTACAGTTAACATTTAAGGCGTTTAGTTATTGAATGTACAATGTCTGGAACAGCTTAGGCTATGAACAAAAACTGTCCAGTTTAATGCTGAAAGTGTCAATATCAATTTCAGTAAAAATTAAATTTTAGTTATTTTATGCATTTAGAACAAGTTGTCATAGTTAAAACGTTTTGATATTTAATTAACTTATCAATATTGCATTATTTTCAAAGGCCATTAAACTAACAATTACGAACTCTACACATAAATATCATAACATCAATACCTTTGATAAATGGCAAATTTCCTGCTTCAGCCGAAGTATTTGTATCTATCTCTGTTGTTCAGTAGTTCAGTTCGCCATCCTTAATTTTACCGACCGTAGAGGCATGGGTTCGAATCCCTGTTTTCAATAGTATATCATCTTTTCCTTAAAAAGGAAACATTTAAGCTAAATTCTGTGAGTCAGTCGCTCTAAAGATATTATACAAAGGTTTGTACAGTTTGATGCTTCATTAAGTTGGTTTTTTTTCAAGATCAAGAACGTAGTTTACCTTTTTTAACTAACATTTCAAGATGGAATGCTATGTCTGAAATGAACTAAAGAATATAAAATTGTAAATTGTCAGGAAATGTAGAATTTCTTCTTTAATGTATAGTCTGAGATATAGCGTTATATATTTTCTCCGACGTGCATAAATATAATAACGTTTTACTTTCCAAAAGGATTCTATTTGATAAGGAAAGAAAATTGAAAAAATCTGAATACTGAATTTCTTTTACCGACTCTCTTGATCGTAAACATTACTTATCTGACAAAAAAGGTCTTGTTCTTTTATGAAATTATTGAGAAATAAAGTATTGTGTTTCAGCCTTATCAGTCAAAGTAATAAATAACACACACTCCATGATATATTTAGAGATTGTATTTGCGCCTTTCTTTCATTCTGTTTATTATCATGATAACAGCAGATATCAGTTTCATTCTAAGGTATTCTTAGGTATATTTTTATGCCTCGAGTACACAATTCGTCTAAAAGTAATCTCTTATATTTGAATACAGCTTGCTGGTTCCAGGAGGAACATTTTTGGATGAAAGGGCAAAAGCATAAAAGGTAAACTGAAGCATAAAAAGCTTCTAAAAATCTGTAAATAAGTTAATGAGTAAAGTTGTGAGTAAGTCATATATCAAATTAATAACTTAACTGAAAGTTATTTACTTGATTTCTAAAAATTCACTTTATTTTCAGCATTTATTTTAAGAATTACTGTTATCTCCACCGCTGTCATTTTAAACACTTGATATAAGTAAGTTACGTTTCTTTTCTTTTAAATGATGGTTGTGCTAAAACAGTGTTTTAGGGAACATGCCATGCAGATGCTATTTATGTTGCAGTTGCTTTTTTATGTTTATGTTTTTGTTTTTTGTGTGGTTTTTGAAAAATAAGTCCAATGAGACATCTAAATGTTCGCTTAAAAAAGGCCCATGGGACATCTAAATGTTCGCGTAAAGATATCCCATGGAACATGTAAAATTTCGCGTGAAGATGTCCCATGGGGCACCTAAATGTTCGCAAAAAGAAGTTCCATGGAACATCTAAATGTTTGTGTAAAGAAGTCCCATGGAATATTTAAATGTTTGCGTGTTGACAGAAATTGCACAGAGAGTGCATTATATTGCAACGTCAGTGGAATATGAATACATATCTGAATATTGAAAGTTATATTCACTAAGTAAGAAAAGAACGAACACAATGGAAAATGCTATTGTTTAATTCTTTTAAAATAAAATTCGTATCAGTTTGCCTCACCTCAAACACGTCAGTTATTTCTGGAAATACTTCAAAATTGATTGTTAAATATTTCCAAACAAAAACTCAATTACACTAATACTGTTTTGGAGATATATGACATCACAAAAGTATTTAATTAATTAATGTCGGTACAACGAATTACACAGTATTATATGCATTAAAAGTTAAAAAAAATATATAACATTTATGGAAAAAAAGTCAACAATTTGTTCAGGGAATATGAAAAGTTAGAAATGTTTGCCACTCTCCTGCATGTTTCTTCTAACAGCATGACATGGTTTAACCTTGAGCTATTTCCGTAGTGATTGTTTTGTGTACGCTACAAACGGATCAAATTATACGATGGAAACAATTAAGGTGCACACAATAATTTTGAATGAAAGTACTGATCTGTTAGTAATATACTGTACTGATTTGGATGAGTCTTTGACGTATCGATCTAATATGCTATATGTACAAGTGTCTTTGGTAAAAGCCTTAACCTTAAGCAAAAACAGAACAATTAGAAAACATGATAAATAGTACTTACATGTTGTTTAATATTAAAAACAGGAACGAACAAAAAATGCAGAGTTCAATATTAAAAATATGCTCTTTTTTTCTCTCTTATGGGCCAGGGCGTCGGTCTTAACGTATCTGAAATATATTCCAAGCAAACTTGCTCAAAGTACATTAATGCCGTTCTAAAATCTGAAATGGAAATGATATGATTGTATTACAAATATAAATGTGTGATTATGTAGGTAAGCGAGCTTCTCAATTTCAGATGCATGTCAGCGGTTTAACTATAGTAACTGTAATACATATTGAAGTCTTTGTTTTAATCCATCAGTAGATGAAAGTTATTATTCTTCACCTTGGACTTTTTTAAACGTTTAAAAAAGAACTGTCAGGAGAAAAAACAGGTTACGCGACATATGCTTTTATGAAGTTCTTTAGAGGAGACTTACGTCTTAAAAGTGTTTCTGATTTAATGAAATTCTTGCAGGGGTCACTGGAACCCTTTTGTTTGTCAGTCAGGTAGTCGTAAAATCAGAAATATTTGTTTGCTTTAAAATTTGTAAGAAATGCTTTTAAAATAAGCGTTTCTTAGAAAAAGGGGAAAATATTTTAAATGAAAAACTTTATTAACTTGTGCTGGAAAGTGTGTATTTAAGTCTGACGAGAGCGGAATCAAGATGTCTTACTTCAGTATCAAAAAGTACTTACAACACAACTGATATCTTAATATGAAGATGTATTAGATTTTGGTTTACAGCCAACAAGATGAAAACACAGCTAAACTCACTCGCTTTTTCATAACCTTCTATTTGAGTTTTCTACTTGGTTGCCCTTTCGGATGACGACTATTGATATGACATGACAAACGTGGCATATTATTAGTGAAATCCACATGATGAGAAGAAGTGATCACATCAGGATAAGTGACTGCAGGGCACACGCTCGAAATTTAAAATAAAAGTAAAATGTCGGCCGTGATAATTCAATGAAACTGTTACTTTTATTTCTTGCGAATGCAACAATACAACATTGTTTTCTAATTGTGCTAACTGTTACGAGATTTTAAATAAATTGCAAATGACATTTAACCTCCGTGGTAAAATAAGTGTCAATCGTCCGGAATTAACCAGACACTATCATGTGTGAGCCAGAATTAGCAGATAATCTTTTGACATAACCAGTGCACTATTACTACCACCTCACTATCAGATGATATCAGAAAATATCCAAAAAAGTACACAGAGCCAATATTATTAGAAATTTTCAAATGGAATTCATTTCTCTAGGTTTCAAAGAGAAGTATAATTTCAGAAAAAGAACCTTATTAAGTGCGTTCACGTAAAGAATATTATAATAAAATTCATGGTTCTAAGTTAGAGTGAATCGGATTATAATCCCTTCATCTCACGTTTCTTTTGTAAGCCTCTGAATGTCAAGATTAATTCTATTGCAGAAATGTTGCCATGTTTTTGTTCATTGTTGAACAGCGCGGATCAGATAAAAATATTTTTTTTATATTTGAAATAATCGTAATGATAATTTTGCAGTTAACTGATACTAGTTCTAAAAAAAGAAAAGAACGAACACAATGGAAAATGCTATTGTTTAATTCTTTTAAAATAAAATTCGTATCAGTTTGCCTCACCTCAAACACGTCAGTTATTTCTGGAAATACTTCAAAATTGATTGTTAAATATTTCCAAACAAAAACTCAATTACACTAATACTGTTTTGGAGATATATGACATCACAAAAGTATTTAATTAATTAATGTCGGTACAACGAATTACACAGTATTATATGCATTAAAAGTTAAAAAAAATATATAACATTTATGGAAAAAAAGTCAACAATTTGTTCAGGGAATATGAAAAGTTAGAAATGTTTGCCACTCTCCTGCATGTTTCTTCTAACAGCATGACATGGTTTAACCTTGAGCTATTTCCGTAGTGATTGTTTTGTGTACGCTACAAACGGATCAAATTATACGATGGAAACAATTAAGGTGCACACAATAATTTTGAATGAAAGTACTGATCTGTTAGTAATATACTGTACTGATTTGGATGAGTCTTTGACGTATCGATCTAATATGCTATATGTACAAGTGTCTTTGGTAAAAGCCTTAACCTTAAGCAAAAACAGAACAATTAGAAAACATGATAAATAGTACTTACATGTTGTTTAATATTAAAAACAGGAACGAACAAAAAATGCAGAGTTCAATATTAAAAATATGCTCTTTTTTTCTCTCTTATGGGCCAGGGCGTCGGTCTTAACGTATCTGAAATATATTCCAAGCAAACTTGCTCAAAGTACATTAATGCCGTTCTAAAATCTGAAATGGAAATGATATGATTGTATTAAAAATATAAATGTGTGATTATGTAGGTAAGCGAGCTTCTCAATTTCAGATGCATGTCAGCGGTTTAACTATAGTAACTGTAATACATATTGAAGTCTTTGTTTTAATCCATCAGTAGATGAAAGTTATTATTCTTCACCTTGGACTTTTTTAAACGTTTAAAAAAGAACTGTCAGGAGAAAAAACAGGTTACGCGACATATGCTTTTATGAAGTTCTTTAGAGGTGACTTACGTCTTAAAAGTGTTTCTGATTTAATGAAATTCTTGCAGGGGTCACTGGAACCCTTTTGTTTGTCAGTCAGGTAGTCGTAAAATCAGAAATATTTGTTTGCTTTAAAATTTGTAAGAAATGCTTTTAAAATAAGCGTTTCTTAGAAAAAGGGGAAAATATTTTAAATGAAAAACTTTATTAACTTGTGCTGGAAAGTGTGTATTTAAGTCTGACGAGAGCGGAATCAAGATGTCTTACTTCAGTATCAAAAAGTACTTACAACACAACTGATATCTTAATATGAAGATGTATTAGATTTTGGTTTACAGCCAACAAGATGAAAACACAGCTAAACTCACTCGCTTTTTCATAACCTTCTATTTGAGTTTTCTACTTGGTTGCCCTTTCGGATGACGACTATTGATATGACATGACAAACGTGGCATATTATTAGTGAAATCCACATGATGAGAAGAAGTGATCACATCAGGATAAGTGACTGCAGGGCACACGCTCGAAATTTAAAATAAAAGTAAAATGTCGGCCGTGATAATTCAATGAAACTGTTACTTTTATTTCTTGCGAATGCAACAATACAACATTGTTTTCTAATTGTGCTAACTGTTACGAGATTTTAAATAAATTGCAAATGACATTTAACCTCCGTGGTAAAATAAGTGTCAATCGTCCGGAATTAACCAGACACTATCATGTGTGAGCCAGAATTAGCAGATAATCTTTTGACATAACCAGTGCACTATTACTACCACCTCACTATCAGATGATATCAGAAAATATCCAAAAAAGTACACATTTCTCTAGGTTTCAAAGAGAAGTATAATTTCAGAAAAAGAACCTTATTAAGTGCGTTCACGTAAAGAATATTATAATAAAATTCATGGTTCTAAGTTAGAGTGAATCGGATTATAATCCCTTCATCTCACGTTTCTTTTGTAAGCCTCTGAATGTCAAGATTAATTCTATTGCAGAAATGTTGCCATGTTTTTGTTCATTGTTGAACAGCGCGGATCAGATAAAAATATTTTTTTTATATTTGAAATAATCGTAATGATTATTTTGCAGTTAACTGATACTAGTTCTAAAAAAAGAAAAGAACGAACACAATGGAAAATGCTATTGTTTAATTCTTTTAAAATAAAATTCGTATCAGTTTGCCTCACCTCAAACACGTCAGTTATTTCTGGAAATACTTCAAAATTGATTGTTAAATATTTCCAAACAAAAACTCAATTACACTAATACTGATTTGGAGATATATGACATCACAAAAGTATTTAATTAATTAATGTCGGTACAACGAATTACACAGTATTATATGCATTAAAAGTTAAAAAAAATATATAACATTTATGGAAAAAAAGTCAACAATTTGTTCAGGGAATATGAAAAGTTAGAAATGTTTGCCACTCTCCTGCATGTTTCTTCTAACAGCATGACATGGTTTAACCTTGAGCTATTTCCGTAGTGATTGTTTTGTGTACGCTACAAACGGATCAAATTATACGATGGAAACAATTAAGGTGCACACAATAATTTTGAATGAAAGTACTGATCTGTTAGTAATATACTGTACTGATTTGGATGAGTCTTTGACGTATCGATCTAATATGCTATATGTACAAGTGTCTTTGGTAAAAGCCTTAACCTTAAGCAAAAACAGAACAATTAGAAAACATGATAAATAGTACTTACATGTTGTTTAATATTAAAAACAGGAACGAACAAAAAATGCAGAGTTCAATATTAAAAATATGCTCTTTTTTTCTCTCTTATGGGCCAGGGCGTCGGTCTTAACGTATCTGAAATATATTCCAAGCAAACTTGCTCAAAGTACATTAATGCCGTTCTAAAATCTGAAATGGAAATGATATGATTGTATTACAAATATAAATGTGTGATTATGTAGGTAAGCGAGCTTCTCAATTTCAGATGCGGTTTAACTATAGTAACTGTAATACATATTGAAGTCTTTGTTTTAATCCATCAGTAGATGAAAGTTATTATTCTTCACCTTGGACTTTTTTAAACGTTTAAAAAAGAACTGTCAGGAGAAAAAACAGGTTACGCGACATATGCTTTTATGAAGTTCTTTAGAGGTGACTTACGTCTTAAAAGTGTTTCTGATTTAATGAAATTCTTGCAGGGGTCACTGGAACCCTTTTGTTTGTCAGTCAGGTAGTCGTAAAATCAGAAATATTTGTTTGCTTTAAAATTTGTAAGAAATGCTTTTAAAATAAGCGTTTCTTAGAAAAAGGGGAAAATATTTTAAATGAAAAACTTTATTAACTTGTGCTGGAAAGTGTGTATTTAAGTCTGACGAGAGCGGAATCAAGATGTCTTACTTCAGTATCAAAAAGTACTTACAACACAACTGATATCTTAATAAGAAGATGTATTAGAGTTTGGTTTACAGCCAACAAGATGAAAACACAGCTAAACTCACTCGCTTTTTCATAACCTTCTATTTGAGTTTTCTACTTGGTTGCCCTTTCGGATGACGACTATTGATATGACATGACAAACGTGGCATATTATTAGTGAAATCCACATGATGAGAAGAAGTGATCACATCAGGATAAGTGACTGCAGGGCACACGCTCGAAATTTAAAATAAAAGTAAAATGTCGGCCGTGATAATTCAATGAAACTGTTACTTTTATTTCTTGCGAATGCAACAATACAACATTGTTTTCTAATTGTGCTAACTGTTACGAGATTTTAAATAAATTGCAAATGACATTTAACCTCCGTGGTAAAATAAGTGTCAATCGTCCGGAATTAACCAGACACTATCATGTGTGAGCCAGAATTAGCAGATAATCTTTTGACATAACCAGTGCACTATTACTACCACCTCACTATCAGATGATATCAGAAAATATCCAAAAAAGTACACATTTCTCTAGGTTTCAAAGAGAAGTATAATTTCAGAAAAAGAACCTTATTAAGTGCGTTCACGTAAAGAATATTATAATAAAATTCATGGTTCTAAGTTAGAGTGAATCGGATTATAATCCCTTCATCTCACGTTTCTTTTGTAAGCCTCTGAATGTCAAGATTAATTCTATTGCAGAAATGTTGCCATGTTTTTGTTCATTGTTGAACAGCGCGGATCAGATAAAAATATTTTTTTTATATTTGAAATAATCGTAATGATTATTTTGCAGTTAACTGATACTAGTTCTAACTGATACGCTTTTTCAAACGCGTGAAATTCTCATTTGAAAATTTAAAAAAAACCAATGACATGTTCTGGCGCGACGCCATTTTTGTATTATGACGTAACGTTATTCTTGTTTCTATTCGTGTCGCGCTGTTCATTTATATATGTGAGACTGAGATAAAGAAAACCTGAGGTTCGCTTAATGTGATATCGGGAATAAAAAAATATTGTTCCCGAGGGAAGACCTCACTGAATTGTCTAAAACAGTAGTCAGGTAGCAGACTAAGGCCAGGAAGTGCAGTAAGCGCAACCAGACTCTGAAGCAGAGTAAAACAGACTAAGAAGCAGACTAAGACCAGGAAGCGCAGTAGCTCAACCAGGCTAAAAGAGCCAAAGAGGCTGAGAGAGCCAAAGAAGCGCTGCGAGTCTGAGACGCGCTGCGAGTCTTAGACAATTGTAAGAGGCGCTGCAAGTCTAAGAGGCCGGAATAAGCGAGCGTTTATTCACATAGTCACCTTTGAAGTTGACCAGCCCAGACAACGGTCTGACACTGAGAGACCTGATCTAGTTAAATAACTATAATCTTAGCTTCATAGCTTTTTGTTATTTTCTGTTTCGTTTTAACGAGTAAGATTAAGAAACTCGAAGTCTCCCTCCATTGTCATATAAAGTGATCTAAACTGGAATTTCAATATCGCAATGTCGTTTATTTCATTAGAGGTTTGTTCTGTTGTCCATTAAAACTCGAATAACAATATCAAAACAATATACTACTCTTACATGCTGTAAAAGTCGTATAAGATGTTATTCGTGTTATATCAACACAACATGTTAAGTTTCTTTTATGGAAAAGGGACATGTTGAAATTATCAGAAATGATAAAAAAGTTAATGCGATCTTGATTTCAAACAGGATTTAAACTGAGTTATTCAAAATAGAGATACACAGGTTTTAGCTTTAAGTATACCAACATTTTCACTTAAACTAAAGGAATCTGGTGAGCCAAATTAATTATTTCAGCTCTTCTGTTTGTTATTCTTCATTTATTCAAGTGCCTTCAGAAATACGTTACTGCTGGTTACCTTCACAGCTGTCGCCTCTAACACTCTTAATCTCGTTAAAGTAACACCGAAACTTTAAATTTCTGTCACTGTTTGGACGGCACCGTTTCCTTTTCGAGATGTTGAAAATCTGTTCCTCATTCCAACAAATACATATTTTATCTTAGTTTCTGCATTTTCGAACATAAAGCATTTGAATATAATTGTAAATGAAAAATCAGGAAACTTTCAAATTTGATTCAATATTTTGCAATAACTGTTGTTCAATGTTACCTAAAAAACCTACGCTACGTTCGATTGAACGCCATGTCCCCGGAGTGAAGGGGTTGTTCTTTGACCTCGTAACTTTCTAGTGGGTCTGGCGGGTAGAGCTCATCGTGGTCCATTTCCCTGTGAAGTCTGAGGCTGTAGGTGGAAGGACTTCCGTGTTATGGTCACGGTTAAAACTTTGTGTCAAACAGACAAACAAACATGCACAAACACACACAGAGAGACAGACCAAAAACAATATGCTCCCTCCGAGGGCATAACAACTTTCCATGTCAAGGGGGCCAGTAGCCCCAAAGGGCTCACCTGGGGACAGACTGTTATTTGAGTGAAAGTGGAGAAAGCTAGTGTTTTTTTACAAAAATTTGAACAATGTTGGTCACTAGACCATACTTTATGCAAAATATATTTTCAAATTTTTACTATATACATGGTCCAAATTTCAAAGCTGCACATCAAAAAACAAAAACGTAGGTCACTAGGTCAAAATTAATGTCATCGAATATCAGAGTTCAAATCGGCACCTGAAACTGTGCACATGGTCTAAATTTCATAGCTTTACTTAAAAAAGCAAGAAAGTAGGTCACTAGGTCAGAATCTAGGTCCGCTGATATCAAATTTCAATTTTATATCTGAAACTGTGCACATGGTACAAATTTCATAGCTGTACATCGAAAAAAAAGAAAGAAGGTCACTTGGTCAAAATCTCGGCCAGCTCATATCAAAGTTCATATCTACATCCGAAACTGTGCACATGGTCCAAATTCATAGCTGTATATCAAATCACAAAAAGTAGGTCACTATGTCAAAATTTAGGTCATTTAACATCCAAGTTCAATTCTACATCTGAAACTGTGCGAATGGCCTAAATTTCATAACTGTATATCAAATAGCAAAAAAGTCGGTCAGTGAGTCCCCTGCGGCAGGGCCAACTTTGACCCCAAGGCTTTAATATAAACAATCTTGATATAGGTCAACGTGACAATGTTTCATGTCAATTATCTAAGCTCTAGATTTCTTGGTTTCAGAGATCAATTTTCTCACATGTACCGTATATAAAAGAAACCCATGACCCCCAGTGCAGGGCCAATTTTGACTCTAGGGCCATACTTTGAACAATCTTTTAGAGGTCCACAATGTTTCATGCTAAATATCTAAGCTCTAGCCTTTGAAGCTTCAGAGAATAATTTTCTTATAAGTTTTTTTTTTAATGAAAATCTATGACTCCCGGGCAGGTCCAATTTTTTACCCAGGGATATAGTTTGAACAAACTTGGTAGAGGTTCACTAGACAATGTTTCATGCCAAATACCTAAGCTCTAGCCTTTGTGGTTTTAGAGAAGAAGGTTTTTTTTAAAAAAAATTACTATATATATAGAAAATTATGACCCCACCCCCACCTTGACAGGGCCATTTTCAAGCCTTTGGTTATAATTTGAACAATAATTGTAGGGGTCCTCTACACTATGTTTCATTTTAAATATCAAAGCTCCACCCTTTGCAGTTTTGAAACATAAGAATTTTTAAAGATTTTACTATATGTATATAAGGAAAACCCATGACCCCTTTGGGGCGGGACAAGTTTTGAGCCTAGGGCTATAATTTGAACAATCTTTGTAGAGGCCCACTAAATAATGTTTCATGCCAAATATCTAAGCTCTAGCCTTTGCAGTTTCAAAGAAGAAGATTTTTTAAGTTTTAACTACATGTATCCCGGTGTAACCTAAATTCGGCGATATAAGAACAAATGTCAATGGCATTTTCAATTAACTACAGTAATCTATAATTATACTTCATATAATTTAACTACAACTATCTAAAAGTTACTTTAAGTTAATGTCAAACAATGTAGACGTTCAGCGTTTGCAAAATATAAACAAACATGGCTGATGTAAAATCTTACCTCGATCTGAAAACGTCACCTAAATTCGGCGATTCTGATTGGTTGTGGAAAATCATCACAAATCATTAAGTATGGTGTGTTAGAAGTGTCATAATAATGTTAATGTTACTTGAATTCCAAACTGACAACAAAGTATTGAACTGGAACATTTTAAACTGTTAACATATTTACAAATTGTTATTTGTTTGTTTTACTTTATGACTTGCTACAGGTTGGGCAGAGAAAACTGTCACCTCTGCGCAAAACTTTCACTGGGGAGCAGAATTTGAGGTGAACCCATAGGTCACATTTGTCACATTGACCCCACTGAACAATTTTAATTTCATCACAAATCTGTTTGTCTGGAAAAATTTTCCACAAACACTGCATTTTTCTTCTTCTGTTTCAGAATCTTCGTCAGAGGCATCTTCAGAAAGTTCAAGTCTATGTTGCTTTGATTTAACTTTTGGTTGTTTGCCTTTTGAACTGTTTAATTTGGATTGTCCTTTATTTTGTGTTTCAGGTACCTTTACTTTTAGAGGTGGGATGAATTTTCGTTTTTTGGAGGTTGTCTGCTTTTCAATGTGATCTTTTATTTTTTCAGCAACATCTTCATTTGTAATAGCTTTGCCACCAACAACTTTGCTTAGTGTGTTTCTAATTTTAGCAGTTTGAACATTTTTCAAAATGTTACCACCTCTGCATTCAAGGAATTTCACAGAAGAACCAGAATTTTCTTTACTAGAGGCTTTCTCTGGTGGAGAAAATATACTTTCTGGTGGAGAAGACATACTTTGATTTTCAACTGTTCTGGCAGGGAAACTCAAAGATGGTGCAATATCAGAATCATTCACCACATCTTGATTAAAAGGGTATATACCACTCTTCTTGAAAGCTGCCTGGATATTTGCTGGTGTCAGTGTGCTTGAGTATACTTTACATGCAAGTCTACAAACATCATACCTACTTATTACTCTTCCACCAGATTCCCTCATGTAGTTGTGACATGTAGAGTTCCATGAAACTTCAAAGGGTCCAAAGCAACTGATATCTAAAGGCTGTAACAAATGACTACAGTGTGGTGGTAAAACAAATAGGATGATATGATTTTCTTTTGCCCAATCAATAAGAGTTAAAGAGATATGACTTTTATGTCCATCATACAGTACAAGAACTGGGGCTGTTGCAGAGTGTTCTGGTAAGTATTTTACAAGATGTTCTTTCATGTACTGGGTGAATATATCAGTGTTGGACCATCCTGATTCTGAAACAACTCCAGTTGCCCCTGCAGAGGCACCTTCAAGTAATTCAGGTAGCATTCTCTTGCCTGGAAATATGAAAAATGGTGGCACTTGATTACCCATAGCATTTACCCCGCCTATAACAGTTACAGTTTGGGATTTACCAGAGGTTACAGCTTGAGCTTTGTATACAGCACCAGTCACAATTTTAGGAGGTTTGTGGTTAGTTGATAGTCCCTTTTCATCCACATTATATATGGCCTCAGGTCTTTTAAGAAGGTTGTTATCAACTAAGATTTTATTCAGCTCTTTGAAGTAATTTGTGATAGCTTGTCTTGTAGCACTTCTAGCTCTAGCTGCTTCAAGACTTCTTGGCTTTTTGACAGACAGTTCAGGAAATCTATTTAAAAACTTGTAAAGCCAACGTAAACTTAGTGGATGTTCTCTGTCTCTGAGTCCCAAATGGACAGCATAATCAGACGCCAGATTTATAGTCTCTGTTCGGGAATAGCCATACCCAATCTCAGCCATTGTATTAAGATGACTGGCAAGTAAAGATTCTTGCTCTTTTGAAAACAGCTGGGTACGACCTGACTTTGCATTATGGACAGGAACAATACCATATACTCTGTCCTTTAGAGTTGATACAGGAACACCATAAGACTTGGCTGCTCTTTGAATAGAGACTTTGTTTAATTTCACTTCATTAAAAGCATTCTCAATGGATGTCTGGTCATAGCCCGTTCGATATGGACCTCTTTTTGAATCATGTTTCTGAAATGAAAAAAATTTTTTTTTTAAATATGATGTCCCTTTTACGCTTCCGTACTTTTTAATTTTGGCGGGAGTGTGACGTAGTATGTTGACCTCGATCGGCAGTAAAAATAGAAACATAACAGACGACGACTGTCAATTATTTTTAAGCAACGATATCAATATAATAAAGAAAGTAAAGATAAAATTGAAATTGCATAAGGTAAAACACACAATTTTCTCCATGTCATGTACAATTTTTAATGTTTACCTGCCGTATCTCCATGTTTAGCGCAGAAAATCACTCGAGTTGTAAAAATAGACCGTGGGAAATAAACATGATTGACCTTCACCTCTGAAATCTCGCGTGAATGACCAAAAACAAAACATCGCCGAATTTAGGAGAACGCCGAATTTAGGTCACGGTAGGATATTTAAGGAAAATCTATGAGCCCGGGGCCAATTTTGACCCCAGGACTATAATTTGAACAAAGTTGGTAGAGGTCCACTACACAATGTTTCATGGTAAATATCGGAGCTCTAGCCTTTGTCATTTCGGAGAAGATGTTTTAAGTTTATACATATAAGGAAAACTATGACCCCCCGGGGCGGGGCCAATTTTGATACTAGAGGTATAATTTGAACAACTTTGATAGAAGTCCACTAGACAAAGTTTCATGCTAAATATCTGAGCTCTAGCCTATGTCATTTCAGAGGAGAAGATTTTTTAAGCTTTTACTATATACATAAAAGGAAAACCTATGACCCCCCCCCCCCATGGCGGGGCCAATTTTGAAACTAGGGTCATAAATTGAATAACTTTGGTAGAGGAGCTATAGAAGATGTCATATACTAAATATAAAAGCTCTGTGCCTTGTACTTTCTGACAAGAAGATTTTTTTAATTTGCATTTTTGAAATTTCTTTTTGGCCTTGTGATCTACTTATGCAACAGACTGGAACCATTTGAACGACTTTGAAAGAGGACCATCTAAGGATCATTCCTGTGAAGTTTTGTTAATGTGCAGTCAGTGGTTTCAGAGGAGATGTCGTTTTTAAGAAATTGTTGACGACGCACACCGCACGACGACGGACGCCGGACACAAGTGGATCACAAAAGCTCACCTGAGCACAACGCTAAAAAGAAGTAGATTATATTGCATCTACTCCCTGACATATGGATAGTAAATAACTTTTAACATGGCACTGTCAGGAAGTTTACTGTATAATAAAGATACAGTTTTGCGTAGTAATCGTAGTATTTCACCAGTATCTTGGTTGTAAACAATGTCTACAAAATTTTATGCCTTTACATTGACCATCTGCCAGGATAGTATCAGTTCAGTTTTCCATGTAAAAGAAATAACTAAATGCAGACTAGGTCCTTAAATATAGATAGAAGTTTCTTTGATGCAAATGAACTGTTACAATTCTGTACTAACAAAATTTTACTTTAACATTGTTCAAATTTAAAAAAAAATGTGTTTGCTTGAAGCACTGTTCTTTAAAAATGTTTTTGTGTCGTGATAATGGCTGGATTACTTGATTGGTTTGGCTGTTGAAATAACAAATCGTTCACTCGATTTGTAATAGTTTCTTATATTATTTATTGATTTGTAACTTTCCAGTTGTAGAGAACCTAATTCTTTCAATCTCTTGTTTTTGTAAGATCAACTTCTCCCGTAGATAAATAAATTAACATAGAATTGTTAGTAAAAAAAATATTGATTAGTTACGTTCCAATTGTGCAGCACTTGATTCTTTCAATATCTTGGTTTTGAAAAATCATTTTTTCCCGTATATAAAACAATTGTAAGTAAAACAAATTATAATATTAAATTCACTGAGTTTTATCTTTTTTCGTGTTTTATTCCAGTATTCAGCAATTTATTCGTTTTATACAAACTTCAAAATAAAACAATGCCACCCAAATTTCTTTTTTTAAAGATAAAAAATACGCAAAAAAATATTAATTTCATTGAGAAAATGACCTTTCCCTTGATGAGATGAAAACTATATGGTAACCGTTATTTTTTCAACTGTATCTGGTTCCATACAAATTAAAATCTCATTTTGTAAATATAATGAATTTATTGTTTTCTTACCCTTATTCGTGTTATATATTATTATCTCAATATCTCTCATTTAAAACTTTTATTCAAATGAATTCCGTTCAAATTCCGGGAGGACATGGACTTTTATGTCTTGGAACTATTTTGCTAGATGGAGCCACTATCGCCTTTTTGGCAATTTTAATTTGATCACATGAATTTGGACTAGGGCAAAACTGCTTTGTTTTGTTAGCAAACAATTAAAAAAACTCAAAGACTAAACTTTGGCGCACAAAGAAAGGCAAATATTTTAAGAGTAATATGAGAGGAATTGATGATTTTAAAAGTGGCAATTTACATCGATTGATGAGGATCCTTATGCAACAATAAATCAAAACGAGTGACAGGTTCTTCTCAAGAGATTCAACTGTGTGTTTGATTGTATTTAAATGAATTAAGGACTTACCCACATTCCGTCCTAAGCTAAATAATTGCGATTCAATTTGTTTAAACATGCATCGGACCGTTCGGTATAGTTTACCACTATATCAAAACTGAATGAGCATTTTTATTGCAAATGTATGCTTTCACTAATGATAATCTATATGCCGTACGCTTGAACGAAACAAACACAAATAAATCAATATAATAATGAAAACAGATTTTTGTTGAATCTACCCTTTTGAGATATTTTTAATCCTTACTTTGTACAGGTTTGTGTATTCAAGGCATTGATAATTATCAGCCTGCAGTGAGCATACCTATGCAATACTACTTTAAAACATAAAATCATAACTGTAATTTCATCTTCGAACTATCAGTCATAACCTAGTTCATTCCCACTGGATATAGAATGGGGGAAACATCAACAATGGTTGGTCTTCTAGGGTGTTGTCGATGTATTCGGGAGTGTACTGGCCACCCGATTACATGTGATGGAACTGGCTCCGGATTACATGTAATGGAACTGGCTCCGGATTACATGTGATGAAACTATCTCCCGATAACACGTGATTGAACTGGCTCCCGATTACATGTGATGGAACTGGCTCCGGATTACATATGATGGAACTATCTCTCGATAACATGTGATGGAACTGGCTCCAGATTACATGTGATGGAACTGGCTTCCGATAATATGTGACGGAACTGGCTGCCAATAACGTATGATGGAACTGGCTCCCGATTACAAGTGATGGAACTGGCTCTCGATAACATGTGATGGAACTGGTCCCGGATTATATGTGATGGAAATAGTCCCTGATACATGTGATGGAACTAGCTCCCGATTACATGTGATGAAACTGGCTCCAGATTACATGTGATGGAACTGGCTCCCGATTACGTGTGATGGAACTGGCTCCCGAAAACGTATGATGGAACTGGCTCCCGATTACATGTGATGGAACTGGCTCCCGATTACACGTGATGGAACTATCTCCCGATTACATGTGATGGAACTAGCTCCCGATTACATGTGATGGAACTGGCTCCCGATAACATGTGACGGAACTGACTGCCAATAACATATGATGGAACTGGCTCCCGATTACCTGTGATGGAAATGGTCACAGATACATGTGATGGAATTAGCTACCGATTACATGTGATGGAACTTGCTTCAGATTACATGTGATGGACTTGGCTCCAGATTACATGTGATGGAACTGGGGCCAGATTACATGTGATGGACTTGACTCCAGATTACATGTGATGGAACTGGCTCCAGATTACTTGTGATGGAACTGGCTCCAGATTACTTGTGATGTAAATGGTCCCAGATACATGTGATGGAACTAGCTCCCGATTACCTGTGATGGAACTGGCTCCAGATTACATGTGATGGAACTAGCTCCAGATTACATGTGATGGAACTGGCTCCAGGTTACATGTGATCTACATGGCTCCAGATTACATGTGATGGAACTGGGGCCAGATTACATGTGATGGACTTGGCTCCAGATTACATGTGATGGAACTGGTTCCAGATTACATGTGATGGACTTGGCTCCAGATTACATGTGATGAAACTGGCTCCAGAAAACATGTGATGGAGCTGGCTCCAGATTACATGTGATGGGACTGGCTCCAGATTACATGTGATCGAACTGGCTCTAGATTACATGTGATGGAACTGGTCCCGGATTACATGTGATAGAAATGGTCCCGGATTACATGTGCTGGAACTGGTTCCAGATTACATGTGATAGAACGTAGGGAGTTATGGGTTGCAAGAACGTTATGGTAAATAATGTGGTTGTAGCTAATTGGACGTACAGTTTGGGTGTATATCATGATGAAGGCACAGAAGAGCTTCTCGGGGACGCGGACCTTCGCGATCTAGTTACTTTTTGGGTCGTGTAGGTTGTGAAAGTCGTTATCTTGTGTGAAGAAGAATTTATTACACCCAACACTTCGTTTTCTGTTTTCAAAATGATCGCATTCTATTGCTTCGTTGAAACAATCCAATTTCTATTAGGTTGTATTCTAAATCATATTAAATTCAAAGGCTTGTTTCATGATAATGACAACGTTTTTGCCTCTGTTTGATACCGCTGACAAACGAGACAGTAAAGGCATTGCTGAATAAAAGGCACAAGGGAAATCTAAATGATCGTCCACTGACAAAAATGGTGACTTAAAAATGCAGTCTTTTATGTTGTATTTTTATCTTACTGATTATTTGACTCTAGTCAGTATAATGCACCGCTTTTGTTTTGTTTAAATTAATTTATAGTTTTATAATTATTTCCTATCAGCAACTGATTTCAAACATTTTTGTGAATTCTGATTTATTCATTTTATTTATTCACTTTAGTAATGACAAGTACATAATTGCAAAAACATGAAATATTTTTTAAATAAAATTATGTAAAAGTACAAATACGACATATTACATGAGTGACATTAAAAATATATATATTAGACAATAAATCTAAATAAATAAAAATATACCAGGGCATGTTGTCATTACTCGGGATAACACAAAAAAGTTGATATGAATCTATTTATTTCCATTGTGGTCCTGTTTGATTATAGCATGTCCTGGCAAGGTACAACATGTTAATTTAAAATCAAGCAGTAATTACAGGAATTAAAAAAGTTAAACCATGTTGCATAACACAAACTGCGAGACTGGATTAATGGAAAAAAACTACTAAGTTTTCAAGGTCAATAACTCAAGATGCTAAAATGTGTACTTAACAGAGGATTTAAACTTACGAACATCACTTGATTTCTTGACTTGGTGGGGTAAACTAGTCCAGTGTAAGAAACCATTGTCTGAAAAAGATTTTAAACCAAAGTTTTTAACCTTAGGAATACCAAAACATGATCTTCGGCTAAATCTGGTATTGTGACTGTGAACATAACTGGCCAAAACAAATTTTTCAGTTAGATAAGGAGGGGCAGAACACGTATGAATTTTAAAAACGTAATTGCGTGATTTCAACTCTTTTTTCAATAGGTAACCACCCTAACTTTAAGAAATGTAAATATCATTATGTTGTTTTAAGTAGCATTATGTTGTTTTTACGCAATTAACATTTTCATTTAGTAGTACTAATTATCATTACTCGGCTCCAATTACTGTTGTTTTTTTCAACGTAAAAGCATTGGATTTGTAAGATAAAGCATCTATGACTACCCAAAGGAAACAAAATGGCCATAATGTCATCACCCGAGGACCACTGCTCTTAATAGCATGGTCAGTTAAGAACAATAAACTTAAGTTCATATACTCAGAGAGCCAATAGTATGTCCATAAAATAACCCTGGTCAGAATTTATGTCTACTTATGTATGATAAAAGTTAAAATGTGCAGGCAAAATTACACGTAAAGTTCAAATTCTAATGTGATCGCTTAGAAAATAAAGCATTTATATGCAGATAAAAAACAGTTATGACCCATATGTCATAACTTAAATAATTTTGGTAGACGTTTACACTGCTGGATGTGCCTCATTATTATGAAAAGAATATTTTTAAAGATTAACCTTGAATTGTTTGAATAATTTTTGTAGAAGACCATTGACAATGTTTTGTGCACAATATTAAGCTTTTTGGTTTCATACAAATGAGGTTTCAATGTTTTCCTATAAATTTGTATTTAAAACGTGTGACCCCTCAGCAGGGTCTGTAGTAAATCAAGGGTAATATTTTAATGCTACATTCCGATTTTCAGAGCTCTGAGCCTGGTGCTTGTAGACAGAAAGATTGTTTAACTGTTTTTCGTTCTTATTGCCATAAATAAATACTTGTGTGACACGGGATCTTTTGTACAACTTTGGAAAAGAGTTTCACGCAGAAATACCCCCGATTAACTTTGGTCTATTGGTATTTAAGGAGAAATTGTTCGAAGAATTGGTAGACTTCAGACAATGGACGGAATATGATTAAAATAGGTCACACCGAACCGTCGGCTTCTGTGAGCTGAAGGATGTGAAATGTTTGTGTCGACGTAAGTATATGAGAAAGCTCCATTTTTTGGATCCGCGCCAAACAAAGTCTCTTACAATAAATTCTATAAAATTATCTTTGCTGTTATGACGACAAGAACGTTCAATCGTTAGAAGTTAGTAACATTCCAATTTTTCTACGTTCAATGCCGTTGTCTCGAGCGACATTAACTCAATTTCTAAAACACATTACCATGTCACAATTCAACTATCTACGCGAAAGAATTCCCGTGCTTAAATAAACTTCAATCTTTGTTTTCAATTTGGGAACAAAAAAGAAACTATTTTCGACAGACAAGTTTAGTGAAACATCATTAGGGTTCGTTCTTGTATTTTATTGGTTTTTATATGATACAAAGAAATAACGTGTAAAGCGCTCTATTGGCTGAGTGCATTATTTAACCTTCAACCTCGTGTCGTCTGCATCTTCAAGCAAATACTTCTTATGATCTTTCTACGGGAAAGGCAATGCATAAAACAATGCCATGGTATTTAAGTGAACAAATAATTATGGATTAAATCATACTATGGCTACAAATGTGAATGCAGATATGTTTAATTGAACGGTCTAATTAATTTTTGTAGCGTCTTATGTGATGTATTCTTTTGGCGTAAAAATGTCGTTAAAAATTCACCTTTCACTAGTAATTGTGATATCTCTAAGTTCAGGTAAGATTTTTTTCTTTACATTTTGACTTAATAGCTATTTGGGATTTATAAGATTATATTCAGAACGGCACATACCTGTTACAAAAACGTCCCCAGATTTGTAGCTCATATATTTATTATGCATATATTTCTCGTTATTAAATAATAATTTTATTCTTAAATATTTAAATAAGAACTGGGAAATAAGAAAACGAGACAGTTTGCTATGTTAGAATGTCAAAAGAACAATATGTCAGAAATAATATTTAGTTTGTGAAAACATTATGAATGATCTAGAATCCAAAAAATGTGCCAGTGCCAAAATCTTCTGTAAATGCAAGAAACAGAAAGCTGTCATCGCGTTAGAAAATAATTGATTACATGATTCTTAAAATCAAGTAGTTATCTAAAAAGCATGTATTTATTGTTTACTTTGACATTTTATATGTATTCTTGTAACATCAACAGCAATTTAGTTTCTAGTGTGCTTGTTATATATTTTTGTAATCATTTTCTTGTTTAAAATATATTTTGTGTTGAAGGTAAATTCATTGTAATTCTTACATTCGCAGTATCTGTTAAGTAGCTTACACTGAAATTATAAGTTCTTGTTCTAGAAAATATATGAAAAATATATATCCTTAGAAACGGCAAAAAAAGAACATTTAAATGCTTTATTTGTATTATTGTAACTAATTACAATGGCACAGCGAATAATTGCTGAAGAAATAGCCAGGAGAAATGTCAAAAGTAAATTAAAAAGGGAACGCTTTTTCAGCCTATTCGAAACAGCGTCTGTGTTTGTGCTGTGTTCATGTATTTATATATCTGATATATGCGACCATTACCTCTTGACTAATTCACCTAACTGCTATTTAATTGATACTTCCAACAGACGGTTTCTACTTAATGTTTCCCATAGTCATATAGTCATAAGAAGCTAAGCTATCCTGTATATTATTACTACAAAACAGAAGGAAATGAAAAGCTATACCTTTCAGTTATTAGTTTAACGTGAACAGCCGCCAGTATGAGAAAATGTGGCATTTAACATGTTCGAATTCCAAAATAGTAGGCTTTCATTATTTATTTTTTTGTTATTAAGGATGTTGGACGAACCGATCCTTTAAATAAATTTATTTTATGCCATTTTATGCAATTATGTGCTTGTCATTACTAAAATAAATAATTAAATAAATAAATATAAAAAAACAAGTGCATAAAGAATCTTAGATGGTCTTTAAAACATGCTTTTATTCACTTTGTCCATATTGGTCTTCGGAATTTCTCTACTGCCTATGGAAGATTATCAACAGCGATGTCATTTATATATAATGAGGTTTGTTTGCGATTGCTAATATCCCTTTATTCTGGACGTATTCCTATACATGAACTAATTTTTTCCTATTTTTTATCACTCGGGACATTGTGAAAAAACATCAGACATGCTTTTAGTATTATTGTATGAACTATTTTTATTTTACTGTTTTCATCAATGAAAAGCTGTGTGCCACTCGCGTGTCGCACACGTGTTAGTATAACGATACGTTTTTCACTGTTAACCTCGTGTGAAAGTCCCATCTTCCTGAAATTCAAACGTTTTAGTAGAAACAACTGCAAAACAAACGTAAACAAATGCATAACGATTACTTTAAAAATATTGAATTAGTTTAAGATGGCAAGCATTTACATTCTAAACAACGCGCTAATGGAAACCACAAGCGGTTTCTTGTTGGCAATTATTAAGGTTAATTGATAGATAATGGCCCCATTATTTGTCAAAGAATATTCATTACCCGCTTCTCATCACGTTCGCCTATTGTTTCTACTTTATGCGCACATTTTTCCAAGATATTACAATTATAATTAAGAAAAATACTAGTTAAGGATTAAAGCTTAAAGAACTGGCAGGACTCTATAGTTCTTTTAATCAAGTTTACGCCTACTTTGTGTAATTCCCAAAATATTTCATAACAAGAAATATCTGTAAAAAAAAAGTTGGTCGGAGTAGATACAATACAAACCAAATCACCCGTTAGTGTTAGGTTTTCGAACATTGGCAAATATTGAATAGTAATTAAATGTCCCATTTTCATAACAGTTTAGGCGATAAACAAAAAAATGATGAGTTTAAAGCTAAAGTATCAACATCATTTTCAGTCAAATAAATTGAATATTTAGTCATATTTATAATATATTTATTCATTTAGTATAGTTTTTATGGTTAAAACGTTTTGATATTTAATGTATGGCTTTGTTAATATTATTATTATTATTTAATTTATTATTATTATTATAATTTTAGTGGCATTTAATCTAACAATTACGAATTCTGCTCTAAAAGTTCATGACATAACACTTTTAAACCAATGGCAAACTACCTTTCCCTAAAGATTTTGTATCTAACAATTTTATTCGTTACAGATGCAGGTCAAAATCGATTTGCATAAAGCCTAAATTCTTGGTTTTCCACTCTACAAAGGCCACGAAAGAAATATGCAAAATTGATTGAATAGAAGATTGCAATCAACAGCCTGTTAAAATAGCAAAATAAATATTTTCCGGTCACAAAATTTCAACCAGGCAGTTCTTTATATTCAATAACTCATACGACAACAAAAGAAGGTTTAATTATGTTAGCCTTAAGTATTTCACTACTTTCTTATTTTGTTATCAGTCTGAAATCACTAAAGACCTCACCACTTTACTTCTAACGAGTAACGGAAATAAATGTATTATATAAGCACAGTTTCCTCCGTTGCACATACTTCCTTGTCAACGTTACAGTACATGTACATTCCAGTACGGCTATGTCACGCACGTAGTTGTATGTTCTCATTCGAGAAAGGAGATGACTAATGGGAACCTATAAATATACCCAAGGCACCTTCTATATCTTGGCCCTGTCCCTGTGACATTCTTCCCCGCCAAGAGCCGTGGAGCCTTTCACCTAGACACTAAAAGTTACATTTTTCAAGTCTCATCATTAATCATTAATGGAAAAAATACTAAACTGAAAGGCCAAGGTCATTAGTAAAAAAATATGTTAAAATGGAAGGCCATTTCCAGGACTGTTTACTGGTTCCTTTTAAATGAGACATAAAAGAAACACTTCAAAGTAAACTCTTTAATCTGTAGAGGAAGTTTTTAAAAATTGCATATCATGCACATATATTATGTGCATATTTTGACTGTTGTTCCTCCAAACCTATTGGCCATTACCACTGTCCCTCGTTTCTCAGCAGAGTCAAACATACCACAGTCGAATCTTTACGCTCCAATAATTCACGTAAATACCCTCACCAGCACTCACGAGTGCACCTCATGCAGTTTGACATGACAGAGGTTTCGTTCAGTCCCTGCTACACCAGTCCTAGCCTGTATCATCTGCTAATAGTGCTTTTGGATGTTTGTCTCCAAGACTGTCTAGTCATTGTAATTTTTTCAGTGGTGCAAGTAAATCGAACCAGACCGCAACTCTTCTTTCTCTTGCCCAAACAAAACCAGCAGCAGCTGTGAAAGCTCACAAGAAACGACCTTCTAGGAGGTGAAGGGTAATGCATAACACAGTACTCCCGACAAGGTGAAGGTGTTCCATGCTGTGTTGTTTTAGACAACCCTTGACACGGTTCAAAGGAACTGTGTCATTAGCATACCCAAATCTCATTACACTCCTTATAAAGTATTCAAGGTCAAGTTCATCATGTCAATCACTACAAGGCATAGTGTTTCCTTTTCCATCATTTAACCTGAAAATAACTCACTAAGACAAACGCCTGAGGTAGTCACAAATTAAATACCCTCAAAGTGCAGTAATCTTAGAACTGTCAGTAAAACGCGTTTCACTGTACAGAGTATAGTTCACATTGTAACAGCAATGTAAATGTGAAGTTTCCAACTCACAAACTATTTTCAGACAGAATCAATTATCAAAATAAATTCCTAATGCCTATGCAAATTTATCATAAGTATTCAAATGACTATGATAAAAAAATAAACGAGAGTAAAAACTGTAATGATGCCAGGTTTCTTAAAAGTTTAACTGAGATTTAGTACTGCACTACTTGTCACTGTTTATTTGTATCCAAAAAAATGTTCCACGCCATATTCACGAAGAATAAACTAACTGACAGTGCAAGGATTTCCATGAACAAGCGCCGCCTTGTTCAGTCAAATAAGACCTTTCAGTTATTTAGAAAGTTTTCCTTTTGAAGACAATTGAATAATATGATAAGCACATGTGCTATAAAAATAACCCCAAATAATCTGTTCGAGGAAGTTTGTCTCATAAGTGTACAGTTTAAGGACATTGCCAAGTATTGTATGTGCATTAATCAAATGTCCTATTTTTGCGCACTGTTAAACGTTGTTAAACAAGAACAGTGGCTGCCTTTTCAGGAAGACCGTTTTAAATATTCACTTTCATATTACCTTGGCTTGTTTATTTCTTTGATTTGATGCGTTCGACATTGCCGTAGACGTTTTGGTAATTGTCACCGTTGTCTTCTTTTTTTTAAAAAAAATCTTGTAATATAACTGTTATTTTGTTTGTTTATTTTTAACTGTAAAAACATTACATATTATAATTTCTTTCCATAGTAATAGGAACGATTCACTACAGCTGACTGAGTATTTAATCACGTAAATTTACAGATGAATAGGACAGCTATTTCCATGATGTTTATCAAATCAGAAGAAAAATCATCTTAATTAGAGCCAAGTTCCATCACAATTAGCTTATGTCTGCAGCAAGTCCTGTGTCTTATATTAGGATACATTTGTTAACTTGTTCAATAAATTCTTGTTATCAAAATATCATATTTAAAGATGAACGAGCCTGCAGGGGCACTTGAGTGAAAAATCTGCTTTATTAGATAAATTTGGTAAGCTCATTTATTTAAACAATCTGAAGAGTTTTAATTATTTTTATACCGTTAAATAAACGAGAAAATAACACAATTTCCTGGTGAAAGAGAACCCGTGGGAAATCTAAATGATCTCATTTTGACATTAAACGGACATATGAAAAATGGATCTTAGAGCACCGATTTAATTATATCATTTCATTGTACTATAATGCATTTTTGACTTACAGAGGTCTGACATATTTCCAACTGCAATTGTTGTAATAGGAAGTTTTTTAAACCTGAAATAAGTAAAATCACGCAACAAATCATGCTTCTCTGGCACTTAAGGCTTATTATTGAGTGAAATAGTATCAAACGGCAAGTAATAAGTTTTCCATTCATTGTTGAACCTTATGTTTGATTTTGTGTAAGAAAATAATTTACGATATGAAGACTTGGCTCTTGTATATATACTAACGGAAAAATATAACTGTGCATACTTCAAGGTATAGAATTTTTTTTAATATTAGGAATAGTAACATAAAACTTTGCAAATTAGCCAATCAACGTTTTATTTCTAACAATCAATACAAACACTTCATCATGTAAAACAATTTTTACAGTAACAAGGCGCAGAAGTTGACAGGTATGAAATCTGATTTCACAAGGTCAGTATCGTGTGTGGCCTCCATTGGCGTTCAAGCAAGCACGGCAGCGACGAGGCATAGAGGCAACTAAGTTGGCGATAACTGCCTGTGGAATGGTGTTCCAGATGTTGACCAATGTCTGCGCTAGTTGGCCCAGCGTGAGAGGTTGGTTACGTCTTTGACGGAGGCGTCTCTTCATCTCATCCCAAACGTGCTCAATTGGTGAAAGATCTGGTGAAACAGCGGGCCAGGGTAAGACACTCACGTTTTGCTGAGCCAGAAACCCGGTAACTACACGTGCTACATGTGGCCGAGCGTTGTCTTGTTGAAACGTCATGTTACGCCCTTGACGTTGAAGAAATGGCAGCACGTGGGGTATGACAATCTCATCTCTGTAACGAACACCCGTTAAATTGCCACGGACAATTACAAGCTGGGTCCTGCCTTGGGATGAGATACCTCCCCAAACCATTATCGACCCACCACCACCAAAACGTTGACGTTGAAAAACACAGGGATCCAAGTAACGTTCTCCGCGACGCCTGTATACACGAACTCGTCCGTCCAAACTTTCTAAGTGAAACCGCGACTCGTCAGTAAACAGAACATTATTCCAATATGCTCTTGGAAGCCTTAGATACTGTCTGCACCACTGACGTCGACGTTGTCGATGACGTAAGAGAAGAGTAGGACGTATCGCAGGACGTCGTGGAGTAATGCTGTGCTCTCTTAATCGGTTTCTAACAGTTCGTCCACTGATAGGTCTCAAGCCAGGAATTGTTCGTGCCGTTAATGTGGCCGGTTGAAATCGATTCCGTAGGTGTGTAAGCCGGATATAATTGTCTTGACGGATTGACGTCACACGTGGACGCCCTGGACGTGGTAGATCACGGACGTTGCCACGTTGCTGAAATCGTCGCCAAAGTGCTGATATGGTAATTCGGTGAACACCAAAACGCTGCGCAACCGCATTTTGAGCAATGCCTGCTTGGAGCATACCGACGGCACGTAGGCGATCATTTTCTGAGATGCGTGGCATTGTCTTCAAAGACTTAAAATCCAAATTAAGGTGTTTTTCTGAACTGCTGGGTAGCTCACTATAATTTGACGGTTAAAATAACTCGAAACAGCATGTACGAGGATGTTAACATAAAGAAACACGTAAAAAGCGAGACCGTTACGGGCTATACATTTTGCACGTGCAACTCGCGAAAAGCAGTATTATTGAAACAAGATTACCTTGTGAATTACACAAAAGAAATCTGCTAAAATAATTTTATACCTAATAAAAGATATTAAGTATTTTAGTGTGCACAGTTATATTTTTCCGTCAGTATATAAACTACTCAAAATTTAATCACTTATAAGAATGTGTATATTTACTACTTTAGGTTGAAAGGTTACATTTTTGTTGTGATTCTGAAAATATGCTCATATGACAACAGTTTGGTACCAAAAGATGAGTAAGTTTGTAAACGGTTGAAGCGTGACAGAGGCTGAGCCGTGGGAGAGGCACGAATTTGAGATAACACAGACAGGAGATGAAATGTACGGACGAACGTACACATCTAAGATCTCATTGACGTATCGTACAGCCGTCAATGTGCCGTTTTGAACAATGTGCAGGTCCGTTCTTCCCTGCATGCTTATGCCCGCCCACACCATGACCGAGCCCCCGCCATGACGGTCATGGGTAGCAACACATACGGGTGCCAAACGCTCATTGGCGGATCTCCATACCCGCACTCGCCTATCAGTGAAGTCCACACAAAATCTAGACTCGTCAATGAACAGCACTGGGGTCCAGTCATGCAGTGTCCACCTGGCGTGATCGCGGGCCCATTGAAGACGTGCCTGGATGTGGTTTCGCGTCAATTGGATTCGGATTGCTGGCCTTCTAGCCCTCATGCCAGCTGTATTAAGACGGTTCCTGATGGTTTGAGTGGAAAGTCTTACACCGGTGGAATTCAGGAAGTGATTTTGGAGGGCAGTAGCAGTAACACAGCGCTGAGGTCGCGCTTGAACGACAATATACCGATCCTCACTTGTGGACCTCTGACGCCCTCCGCCATGCCTATGCGTGACATGCCCGTATGTTTGAAACCGTCGCCCCATCCTGGCAACGGTGCTCTGGGACACCCCAAAGACACCTGCCACGTGCCGTTGAGAACGCCCAGCCTCAAGCAATCCTACCCCCTATTCATCTCCTTATCGTCAATACGCCGTCTTTGCCGTAGATTTGTCATGACCAGTGCTAGGTTCGATATAAACGTTACCATGCACAAGCGAAGTCTGAATAAAACGGATGTGTACATGAAGGTGCATGCCCGCGGTGCACCACTTTTCCAGGGGTATGACTTTTCCCGTGCATCTCGAACCATGTACAGGTAAACAATCAAAATCTGCTGGACAGGTCGGCTTTGCCATATGAATAAACTACATGTATGAGGAAAAGTCAGTTATCGTGAGGTTATCATTAAAAAGATATTTAAGAAATAAAAAGGTAATCCCTATCAAATTTTGAGTAGTATATATATGTCAGATGTGTCGATGGAATCACAATAAAGCAAAAGTTAGTGTCATTTGCCAGGTAAACAGGCAATGGTTGTTTTTCGCCTAAAGGAACACGTCCTTAATACTCATGCCCTCATTTATAAATTCATGAAATTATTATAATAATTTAATGGCTATCCACCAAAAAACAACGTACAACAACAGACTAAGTAAATGTCATTCAGTTTTGTATTAAATGGGAGGAAATGTATTGTAGTTGATTTTAGTACGTGCCTCTTTAAGTTTCTTTGTAATACCGTGAACACGCTGAAGATTAGTTATGTAAACATTCTCAGCGAATGATTGTTTTAGAAAAAAAGATATGATTTTTTTATTTTATGCCTACCAATGAAATATAGGGAAATATCAGTGAGATAAAAGTGATAATCCACTGTTTTGAATCAGTGAAATTACCATTTTGATAAACCACTGTTTTGTGCCGGAACTACTTTTCAGGAATTTCCCCACCACGTAACATCTCGTGACGTGGTGAACACCTCGTGAACACCATATGTTTATATTTTCACTCGTGGCTGCGCCACTCGTGAAAATATCACATATGGTGTTCACTCGATGAAATAAATTCTCATCTTCCACAAAAACAAACACATATCCTCTATATCTTAAATATTGCATTGTAGCACAATTCTTTCTCATTCCCTTTTTGATATCTCATTCTGACAACAATGTCTTTTTCACATCGAATTTCTTAGACTGACACATCGAAGTTTAACTGAGTTAAAATAGACCTTAATAAAGTGACTTAAAACGAAAGTTTTGGAAGACTCCATTTCAGTGATATTAATAAACAATAGCCATGAGCAACATAAACACAGTGTCTTGGCACTATAAATTTACAAAATCTGCATCAATTACAACACTCCCAGCAAAATTATTACTGCTCAGAATAAACCTAAAATGTACATTAATATAAGAATAAACCTACAATGTACATTAATATAAGAATAAACCTAAAATGTACATTAATAGAAGAATAAACCTAAAATGTACACTAATATAAGAATAAACCTAAAATGTACATTAATATAAGAATAAACCTAAAATGTACATTAATATAATGTCTCTTTCTTGTTTGTATATACTATTCTAGTTTCAATTGAGTAGGGGTAAAGTTCAATCGTTTGAAATTAGCAAATCACACTTCCATGCTACGTTCATCACTTACATCTAGAAATGTTCATTACTCACTTTACCAATGACAGTAATTAAATTTATAAAACGTATTGCCTTTACACAATTCAATTAATATAACAGTGCATATACGTTTTGTACGTAAGAGTTTGTTTTAGTAGCACCATTTCCTTTTAAGAAAACTATGGAAAATAACATTTTGTTTAAACAGATTCTGATTCAATAAAATGAAGCTTTAGTGTTATTTTTCTGTTGACCTAAAAGACACTAGAAGCGGTAAAAGCTGCAGTGGGCTTGGAGTGTATGCTTAGCATTTCATCATAATTTAAACATTCTAACTAAATTCAACTACTAGTTCGATACCGACGTTTTTGCAACAGATAATGCGAAAACCAAACATTAGTTTTTTCAAAAGTAATTCAATACTAATTTTCATTTTTAATTACCTATTTGCAATGTCTTCTTAAAAACTTACTTATTTAATTTTTGAACAATACTTTTCGTATTGTAGGAAGGTGCTTTAAACGAACATTCAAATCACTGAGACGTCTAAATACAGTCCCATATCTAGATCTCAGCAGCGATGTCACTTACTGGTTTTTCACCCATTTATCAATAAATGAAATGCAAATTAGCTTCAATCACGTTGGAAGTCACGAAACCTTACGCAGATTGAAATCCATATCGAATGCTGAATTGTTAAATTATGGTAAAGGAGAGGAGAACTGCTCAGTCCCCTCACATTGTTCAGTTGTTGGCACAGGCGGAACAAAATCGACTAATTTACCCCCCCCACCGACCACTCCCCACTCCCCCTCTTAACGGGACACATGAGTAATCAGGTAGTGTTACACGCTATCTATAGAAAGACTCATAATGACTGTGCATGAAATTCAGTAAATTTAAACAAAGCTCAAAAAAAAAGTTTTATCATTTTATATCGTTTGCAAAAGTTAAAGACATAATAACGTTTATGTCAAGTCCTCTGAATCCATTTCTGACTTCGTTATCATTACACACTGACTGAAATCATGTGACATCCTTTGATCGGATATGCAATCAAAGATTTCTATCACTTTAGAACAATATTTGATAAAAAACAAGCATAAACTTTTTCTAAGCGGCTAAAACTTTAAAAAGTTTCAGTAAAAAGCAGTGCCAAAATTATATGTTATGTTTAATCAAAAATTACAAAAAAAGTTTTGACATGTGTTTCGATCGAAAACTCGCGGGTTTTCCATTGTACTTGACGTTATATGTGTATTAATAAATCTTTAGTTACGGCATTAGAGAATTACACAGAAATACTAGGTTTGATTGTCATGTGAGATACATTACGTAAACAATGACATCGTACCTAATTCTATCTCTCTAGAAAGCTTAGAACTATATTTCAGTCTGAACCATTTGTTTTTATGTAGATAAGTAAGTTCATTCATTTGATATTAGCAAACAACACTTTGTTGCATGTTATGATCCTTGACTGCCTTACTCGAGACAATAACTCAATTTATAAGACGTACTGCTGTGTCACAATTCAATTATCAATACGATGTAGATGTCATGCATATATAACATTCCCTAATCTTTTTTAGCTGAAAACAAAAGATGCAATTTTCAGCTGATAGGTGACGTGAAAGGCCATTAGTAAGAATGCTTGCATTTGGTATGTACTTGAAACAATGATTTGAAGTATACAGTACAGTTATCAATTTTCTGAGTGCATTGTTATCACTGCTTAATATCACCTGCCTTCTCTTCCATTTTTTTCTTATGATCGTTCTCATCTGGCATGCAAAACGTGCAAAGGAGTGAATAAGTAATATGAATAATTCTTACATTTTGTTCTAAATACTATGATTAAAACCGTTTTTTTTCACACTTGTTTTCTTTACTATCATCCTAACTGAATCATGTAAGGATTTTGAACTGTTCACTAATTAAAACGCTAGTTTGCTCAGTTGGACGATTTATAAAACGGTTTATCTTCCCTTTGATGGTTACCACATGAGGGTAAATTATGGTATATCACTGATACATATGTAATTGATATTTAGTGACATAATCATTAGATTACTTATAACGCTCATCCATACTTATAACGCTCATCCATACTTATAACGCTCATCTATACATAATAACGCTTATCTAAGGTTTTAAATTTAACATGAAAATTAATGGATATAGTAATAAATACACTAACTGTAATAGATACACTAATTAAAAAAACTTGTCTCGACTTTCTCTCCATCGAAGCAAGGACCGTTGTCCTGTGTATGGTTGAGCTGTTTGGTTTGTGCAAAATAGCCAGCTGATTTATGTAATGTAACATTCTATTCGGTATAAGTTGATACATTAGTAATTTTGTCATTAGATGTATGGCTTAATACTTAGAAAATATATATACTATTCAACTTTTACTAAGCACCAAATGTTTTAGTGTGAATATTTTCGGCAATGATTTGATTACCGATGTCAATTTCATGTTTAAACAATTTGATTGAAGGACAAATTTATGATAAGATTTGTTTTACTGATTTTACATTAGTAATGTGCCAGAGAATAGGAAGACACCCGCCCCCCCGCCCCCCCAATATCCAATATTTTTGGACACGCAACTTGTTTTCCAAATTTTCACAACCCCATTTATGTTTACAAATATAGACTCAGTAGCATGTTTGTGACCCATTGTTAACGACAACTGCTTGGCAACGCCTTCTCCTACTCCCTATGAGGTTTCTGACAGTCCTAGCGGGGATTGCGGCCCATTCATGGCCTCAAGCTCCTGGATGCTTCTAGGTTGCACCTGGCGAGCTGATATCCATAAATGCAGCTCATTCCACATGTGCTCAATTGGATTTAGGTCAAGTGATCGAGCTAGCCAGTCAAGGCGCTCAATACCCTCCCTCTGCAGGTAGTGCTGGACTACCTGGATCCTGTAGGGACGCGCATTATCGTCCAGTTAAACGAACTTATCGCCCACTGCCCCGGCACAGCCTTACCTTGGTGTCTAACATCTCAACAATGTACCGCTGACCAGTCAATGTACCTCTATTTAGCACAACGAGGTCAGTCCGTCCGTCCCAGCTGATGCCTTCCCACACCATAACTGACACACCCCCGTAGCGGTCGTGCTCAGCAATATTTCCGACTTAAAACTTTTCCCCTAGTCGTCTGCAGACTTTCGCAAGTCTGTCAGTAAATTCTTTGAAAACCTAGACTCATCAATGATGAGAATATGTCTCCAGTTTTGTCTGGTCCACCTAACATACTCCCTCGCCCATTTCAAACGGGCCTTGTGGTGACGACGAGTCAATGAAATTCTTATATAGGGTCTTCTTGATCGCAGAATACCCTCGTGTAACCTTCTACGCACCACCTGAGTACAAACATTGACCCTGAAACATTAAGAAGGTCATTACGAAGATGCGTTGCTGCTGCAAATCGTCCTCTACGGGCCTGGATAATCAAGAATCGGTCTTGAGCTGCTGTCGTCACCCTTTGTCGTCACCCTTTGCTGTTGTGCACACCAAGCGGCACACGAACCTCAAGGCGTGTGGCCCACTGCTCCACCTTCCCTACAGCCCTCTACATCTCTGCTTCACTCAAATGCCGTCTTATCATAGCGTTTGCCATGTCAAAGTGGCCAATGTAAAAAAGTCTGACCTTTGAATGACCATAAATTTGTAATGTCGGTGTATTAGGCGGAGTGTGACTCTGCTCCCATTGAAAAAAAGACAGAAAAACGAGAGATGCATGCTTTCCGTGACCACGTGGCGAGACCTACCCGATAAAACTTCTTGCATTGAGGTTGGGGCCATCTCAAAACATTGCTAAATCAAACTATGCAATATAAGTAATTGAATCATTTTTATACTTTTCATAAAATAGTGATAAACTTTTGGTGCTTAGCACAACTCAAATTAAACACTTTCATTTCGATGGTATTGGAGGTAAAATTGTCAGTAAGTCCTCATGTTGAATAACATAGATAATATTTTAACGCATGAAAAGACATGCTACAAAATAGTTTTAAAAATATTTTGCATAGAGTGCTTCCTGTAAACACATCACGTAAGCGGAACATGAAATTTGGTTTAATTTCATATAAATAACTCGTGTAAACAATTTTCTTAATGGTCTTGCCTTTTCAATTCAGTCTTTACAGTTCTGAAGACTTAAATAAAGGGCAAGTGTTTCAGTTTGTAGAGCTCAATATATTTGACACAAACGATTATCACGTGTGCATATTGACATTTACACGAGCATTCCCAATAAACTTACAACTTTCCAGTGCTCACTTTCTTTTCAATAGTTATAAATTTTTCCTTTATAAAAGTAATGGTAACAACTGTCAACGTATGAATCATAAGGTCAAATGAAAAAACTTGGTTCGAAGCTTATGTAAGAACTTCACCACGGTGTAGCATGCTATATTGATTTTTTCATGCCACCCTTTCTTTTTCGGATGGGTTCCTGAATAAATAGGACTCTGATAATATAATGGATTAAAAATATTGCCTTTTCTTTTGGAAGTAAATGTTCACAAAAGACATTCGTACTGTGTAGTTTAGTATGAAAAAAAGAAAGTAAGCGTGGAAATATGACACATCTGATGTTTGTTTCAACAAAGCTGCTTCTTATTTTCACTGTTTAAAGAATAATCAAGGTGGAAAATGAGAGATAAGTCAATAAAGCTTATCTTCTCATATGTACCACAAATATTTATGTGTTGTTTCCTCTTTAACGCTTTATTTGGCAAATACTACCAAATAAATAAACTATATTAAACAATCTAGAATCTGTTACCCTAATAAAAAAACTGTACAGTTCCAAATTAAAACATTTAATCCAACTCTAATACATTTATGTATCGTTTTTCTTTTAATCAGTTTCTTCTGAAACCATCTTAAAATGAGATTAACTCTTACTAATCTAATAAAAACGAAAAAAATCATTTCACCGAAGAGAATAAATTTAATCAAGTAGAAATATGACTTTATATGCATTACAAACCCTCTATTGATTGGCAGAAAGACTGCCAGGATATTAGACAATGATGTACCATTCGTCTCTTTGATTTATTGAACACATCTTTGAAAATAGATGGTGTAACCAAATGTCAGATAACTGTTTAATTTCTTTAATGTAAGCTTAGCTCAGTATTTTGTAAGAATGGTGTATTTAATCTTATCACTGTGCTAAAAGCATTGAAGACGAAGAAGCGTTCTTTTATTTAAAGACTTCTCTAAAAAACTACTTGCCTCCGAACTAGACAAAACAACCGCAAAATGTAAAAATATCCGTTGGTCTCATTTAACAAGATCATATTTTAACGGACACAAATAATAAAATAAAATAATAAGTTGCATCACAATTATATCAAGATTTCGTATATTGTGGTTAGTTTTATTCCTTTATGAAACCTTAAAAATAAGTTGTAGTTCACATAATAGATAGTAAACTGGTGACGAAATTGTTATAGTGCCGTCACACCGGAGAGGCGTCCTTACTGCGCTGCTGCAGCGACAAAAATGGACACAGAGCGTGTTAAGGTCGCCATGAGCGTGGTATTAGCGTAGTGGAAACGCCAGACATCGTGCTGTGGTCGCCAATGATCGCCAAGTCACGGCGTTTGTTTTAGACGCGACCGTCCTACAATGCATTGAGAACTCGGTGGGATCGCGAAGGTCGTTAGACAAACGTCGTAACATCTCCATGAACGTAGTATAAGCGCAATACACGCGTGACAAAGACGCTGCAAAAACAGCAACACTTGCAACAGCGACTTCAATGCGTCTTCACCGCGACCCTCAGGTTTCTGACACGACCCTACTACGCGTTTTGCGTCCCTAAGCGTGGTGAGAGCGCCTCGGGAACTCCGGTGAACGCCGTTTACAAGCACACAGATCTCAAAAGAAACGTCATAAGCGCGTATAAGTCGTGCCAGCCGCGCCCTGAGAATGAAGTGTGATCGCATAGGTCGTTGTAAAAGCGTGACTGTTTTAGAGTTTGAATTTTTTGGGGTCTTTTTCTCGCGATTTCGTCACGTTTGCCGGCGAACTTGTACATTTTCTGGTCGCCGTAACATCGTAGATGGTCGCAGTCCAGTGTGACGGCAACAGTACAAAGACTTCATGAAATAGTCTGAAGACAGTAAAATATAGGTTAATATTTAAAATTTATGAATATACGTATATGTTTCTTTTTTTTCTTTTTTTTTTGCGACACTAATTTTGTACAGATTGCGGAAAAGCAGAGAATATTTTTCTGTTATGTGTGTTAAAGTCTTAGACTAAACAAAAACATAGTAGGTAGTTCATTTTGTGGATAACTTCCAAATTATTAGATATTTTGATAGCTTTTTACACCTGTTTTAAGAGGAGAGATTTCACTTTAAGATGCTATGTTTGGAATGCTTTTGTCCTTATACAACTTTACACTGTCAAGAAGTTTGCTAATATTTGATCAAAACTTGAATTCATTTAGAAGTGATTTATTGTCTTGTAAGCACTGAAACTTTTTGTACAAACAGAACTTAGCAAACACGCTTCAACTTTAGTAAAAGAAACATGTCCCAGGCTTTTTATGGTACACACACACATAAAACCAAATTGTACAGAACCATTTGTCATTTTAAAAGCAAGTTAATGACAGAAACTTATCATTAACCACCGCTGTTGCAGCTACTTAAGTACAAGTAATCAAAACAAGAAGAGACGTGATGAGTCTTACACAAATTAAATGATGTTTTGGAATGTAATTAGTTGCATTTTCGGTTTGTGTATACGACAGCCGCCTTATCTGGAAGAACAAATTTAAACCCGAAAATAGCATTTGAACGCCTACACGTTTCGTAACATTTTCATAAATACAAAACGGTTTCAATGAGTCCGTAAACATTTCAAAGGTAAAAAGTAATGTACTATTTTAATGGAAACGACACAGATAGATGTTCATGGTAGATATTGCCAACATACAATTATACTGATTGTTTTATACACAAATATATACTATCTCAACCAAAGATAGATTTATTCAACTGTATTTTTGTTCTGTTTTGTTTACATTTACTTTGTTGAGTAAATATTTTTATCTTAGTTACTGACTTGTTATTTCTACACTGTTGTTTGTTGAATAACCCTTTACATTATTAAATCATTTTAATTAAAATTACTGTCTCTTGTTATCAAGTTAAGGCTAATGAACTTTATTTAAATTTAATTGAAAATGTATTATGCTGTTGCAATTACCATGAAATTCAATGTTTTGGGTCAATAACTTTTCACAAACCTTTAAACTTCAATGAATTTTGGTGCAAACAAGTAGAGTTTTGTGGGGTTTTAATAATTATTGTAACTGGTGAACCTTAAGTGTAAATTTCAAACCATTGTTATACCTATTTAATGATGGATAAATTTTTGCTCTAAAATTAATCATTATGACGTGTGAACATTAAATGTGATTTTCAAACCATTGCTTCCTAATTTGAAAACGTACCTATGATTAATATTTCTATTTAATGATTGACGAGTTAATGCTTTTAATTTGTCGATAAATAAACTTTTGCTCCAAGTGCATTATCCTATTTTTGAATTCCAGCGCAATTTTCTCCTATTCACACTTAAATATTTAGTGTTTCAAAAGGTTCAGCTGAAATAAAAAGTTCATTTAACTCTAGGCTTCACCATGAAAACAGCGCATTGAAGTGTAAATATTTTCTCGATCTAGTCCTTTACGTAAGGAGACAAATAATTAATCTCGTGTAACGTCTAAATAGACATTAACTGTAATAAAAACACACAGCATGCTTAATTTAACACTCCCTGTAACAAAAATAAACTCTTCGTTGAAAATCTTAACTTACTTTCTCTTTGGCTATAAACTAAACGAAATGAGGAAACATTAGACAGGCAGTTGAACTTATTCGCTACATTTACTGTCTTTATATCTGGAGACACTATCTTAATTTAGTACGTATTGCCTCCTGACATTTCAATTACTTGTACAAAATAGTTTACGTTTAAAGACAAATATTGATATTTTTACAAACTGAAAGTAAAGAAAGGTGGTTCAATGGAGCGCTGTTTTACTGGATTTACATGAGAAAAATCTAGTGCCTGTATTTTGAAAAGGGAATATTATATAATTTCGAGTCAACAAATGACTCATCAACCTGTTTGGTTCGACTGAGTATATATTCACGCATCTGAGTAGATTTTGACATAACTTTTGATGTGATGCTTGCCATGTCAGAAACAAGATTTATTTAAACTTACTTCATCTGGAAAGATGATAAAATTGTGCAAAAGTGTTTTCTTATATTTCCCTTTGCAAAGGTTTATGCTGACATTCATTTATTATGCCATCCATCTCAGCATACGTCTATTCACTCATTTGACACAATCGTTTCAGACTTGTTTATTTCTACTGCACTTATTATGTTGTTTGATTTTTATGCTGTGATATATGCACGATTTCTGCCTGAAGAGAAATCAAATATTGCGTGAGTTCACTCCGCTGAAAGAAACAGTGTACAGTATCCCAGTGCAAAGCAAATAACATGTTTACTTCATTGAATGAATTAAAATGATGAGCACAAAGAATACAGTATGGTACAGTTTAATGTTTCATTTGTAAAAGATTGCCCACAATTAAAAACAACTTCTGCAAATTACTAAAATGTCTCATTTATGTTGTCCGTGTAAGTTTACAGATTTAAACTCACTCGGTATAAGGAAACATATTTACTCATCGAATTAAAGGGAATTTCATTTTGTGTATGCAGAACACTTGTTAGTTTTTTGACATTAAGAAGGTTCACCATGCTTCTGTTTTCTCATCCAAGGACGACGGTATATTATTTGATTGCGTTTGCTATTTCTACAAAACTTTATGCCTTTGATTTTTTCTTTCAGATATCTCTTTGCAGTAATTTAAAATTAAGAGGGAATTTATTCTTATTTTATAGATCTTCACTCTCTTAAATATCCAGGAGAAACAAAAACACTTCATATAGGCATTAATAGCCAGGGTTTTACCTTTTTGTCTTTGAATTAGTCGTTCTTTTAATATTCTAAAGCAGCCCGCGAGACAACATCCGCTTGTTCTCGAAAATGGGTATTTTTAGTAAATGGATAAAACATTAAGAGAACACATTAGCCAGTAGAGAAAATACTGAGTGACTATGTTCTTTTATGTATTACTTTTTCGAGACCTATACAGTATTTTTGAAGCTTCGTCTGGCTTAGTTAACTCCCAGTATTTACAAAAACAGCTACACCTTATGCTTTATGTTATTCAATGCGTTTAATGTTATCAGTCTAAGGGGGGGTCTTGATGAGTTATGCAAGAATGCAACAATACTAGTGTCAATGTATGTTTTAAATAGAAAGCTCAGTTTGCTGACCAGGTACTTTCTATGAATATTATTCATTACACAGTTTAATAACTTACATGTTACGTTTTTATTTAACATTATCCCTGTATATTCAAGACGATACCGAAATAGACGTGTAAATAACAGTAATTCGTCTTTAAGGAATATGACTCAGAGTTCGATTCTATTCGGCCAGCACTTAAAGCAAATGATTTAATTTACCGAGAGACAGGCATGAAAAAACTGACGAAGTATGGAATACATTTGCATATCAAATGAAATTTGAATGTCTTTTTTGTTTCAACCTGAAGAAAAAAATCGTCACGCTTTTGGATTTGACAAACATCAACGTAGTGCAAATGATTTGATTTGAACTGCGTTAAATTCTTAGTAATGACAAATACTTTTGCATACATATATATGTATCGACGTCCCAAGTGATTTAGTCCAATTTTTACTATAATACGTTACCTTATTTTCATTTCCTTATAGATGTGTTTTATTTTCCAATGCATTAATTTCCTGTAAGAGTAATGACAAACGACCCCGAGATATTAGAATATTTAATATCTTGGAAATGCAAAATTTGACATTTCTCAACGTTTGTTACTGGTATATAATAACACATTTACATTTTACCACTGATTCTGTGTGTAAGATTATTATATGAATTAAGATTTATTCTTGTGCTTGATTAAACCGTGTATATCACTAAATACACGTGTTAGCTAACATTATAACAGTAACACATAGAAAAAGTTTTCGTACTTCATAATTCTATGAGTGAATAATGTATATGTAAAGTCATAGTCCATGTAATATAATATATATTTACAGTGGTAATATGTAAAACCCAATACATTTTACTTCATCATATGAATATTTGATATGCTTAAATAATTTGAAAGTGACTAATAGGCCCACTGGGCCGGTTGTATTGTAATACTATATATGTGTGTATATTATTTACCTATATACACATGTCAATATGTACTCTCCTGCGCATCGGTCGAATGTTTCACTTTCTTACCTCTGCTAAAATTCAATTTTCTGAACGATATTTTTATTTTTAGACAGGGAAATCCACAGTCACTTTTCAGCCAATCAGTGAATCGCTTACAACGAAATGTCCATACATACAATTGACAACCCAAAATGTAAACAAACATTGCATGTCTGCATGTTACTTACGTATTTCACTTTTCAAAGTGATTTTTAATATGTATACGTAAATAAACCGGTAAAACTATCAAAAAGGTTAAAATCATGATGGTACGGTTGTTTTTAGATGTTTAAATGCTGTATTAAGATGTTTACGTAAATGCATAGTTGAAATGTGTTTACAAAATTGTCAGAAAACACCCGTCTATTTATAATTTTTGGAATCACATGATCGTTTAAACCAATGAAAAATGGTTTAAAGATTTTTAGGTTTTGGGGATATTGATGCACTTTCACTGGTTACTTAAAAGTTCATTGTAAAGGTCAATATCATAAATCTACTGGTTTTAAAGCAGCGGTGTGAAGTAACGGTAGTGTATTCATTTAGCTGGTGAGGGAGCGTAGTCAATATGATAAAGAAATTACTTACTTACTTATTTACTACACGTATTGCTAAACAAGAAATTTTTCATTCTCGAAGTGATAATGAGCCACATGACGTAGGTGAAATATAAACTATGTAATACACACTATAGCTTTGGTTTAATTTCGAATCAGTGCAGCAGCTATAACAGGAAGTTTAGATTAAACCTGTTGCAGGTTAATGCATCATATAATCATTTTGATTTTAAATGAGGAGATAACATGATAATAAGAATGTAGGATTTTGAATTTTGATAACATCTTAACCGAGTCTAGCTGAAAAGTGGTTGAAATGAATGTTTGTATTTACAATAAAAACCTATAAAAACATGCACATTTGTGTCATAGAACAACGGAATGCATGCATGTCAAATCTTAGCTTTATCGAAAAAAAACTGTACACATTCACTTTAAAACTTTTCTATTATTATCAACATAATTAAAAAAAACATTTCTGCTAATCGGGTGATTGTTAATATTGACATTATCGATACATTGATCCCTATCAAGGCTTTAGTTGCTTTTGGTGGAAAACGGCAGACGTATTTTCTCGGTTGTTTCGCAGTAAGAGTAGATTATCCAGCATCGACAGTTATTCAGTAATTAATGTTTCCCTGATAAAAAGGTTCTGATTTGAATGAAATAGAACAAGTTAATTGTACAAGTAATTGCTCTCTCAAAGTAAGAATGTACTTGAACAAGTTATTTCGAGGATTAGCTTAAGCAAGAAAAAAAAAGCGAAGGGCCCACATGAGCACAAGTGTCAGTTGATGTAATAAGAGCAAGAATGGGTTAGTTAGGAGATTTGATATTCTTAAACATCTGTACTTTAAATGTAAAGAACATGGAAAGTAGATCATTATATAGTCAGTCATTAAAATTGTTTTGGTATTTTCCATTGCATTTTTATGCAAAGGTTTGCAGAACTGTTAGTGGAATAACAGCAAAACCGACCGTATCGATGTATTTCAATTTACTAATATAGGTACCGTGACATGGTTATTCTAAAAGACAGAATGTCTGTGTTGTGCACTTCTGATGAATGTAAAGTGGGTTTTCTGCACTAACAATGAATTATTGCACTGTCTCAGTCGTGAATCGTCAAATGAAGTATATGTAGATCATCTCACATATCTTAAATAAACAAAGACAACAGAGCAAATATAGATCTGCTGATTCAAAGAAAGCAATCAAATTCAGCGTTTGTCTTGTTTTCGATCGTTCACCTTTTCGCCCCCGAAAACGCGCTCATAAGATTTGGCACACATCAGCCACCATACAGAGCACATTATGTTTCTTAGAAACAAATAAAAGAAGTGAGAATAATTAAGTGAAGTACGGACTTACATCTATAATTACAGTGTTTATCTTTGCATCATATTTGTAATTTGTGTATACCTCATAAAAGATTACTAGCAAACCTTACAGTGATTTCTCTGAATTAAGGTAAGAATATACATTTTGTAGCTTCCGAAGTCTACAACAAATGGTCAGTTTTTGTACGAAAATAAGAATGTGATTTGTATGTTACAGTTAAAGCCTCGGTTTTCTTGCAAAGGCAATATTCTAAAAGTGCTGTAACTATTCTTCTGTCGAACATCTAAATTTATAACAAATATTAGACATGCATTATGTTGTGATAAATTTAGAACACCTATTCTATTGTCACGTCACCATTTTTTCATATGAGGTTTGCCAGTTTACTTTAATTTTAGTTGGTGAATCGTCAAATAAATATTACGTTTATAAACAAATATAGGTTTGTATTCAGCTGTTTGAACATTAGGAGAATCATGTTTGTTTTAGTAATAAGCTTTAAAAGCATTATATTTATTTTTAAAACATATTTTGTTGTTGTTGTCAGTAAGTAAGATTTGTATCCTATTAAAGCTGCAGCTGTCTTCTGCACTTTGTTCATTCATATATACTCAGAATATTCTTTTAGTTTAATCATCAGCTTTCTTGACTTACTTAAAATAAATATTCTCTTAATGGCGCATTTTTCAGTTCTCTTGACTTACTTTACAGAAGTGTTTGTTAATCAACATTCCATACAGACGTCATCCACTTAAAGTCCCCTGTAATTACAAACAGTTAAGTGAATACCGCAATTACTGTAAAAAAAAGCAAGAAATGGAAAATATTCGTTTAATCATTCGAATGGTTTGACTGCATGTCTGTGACCTTATGGAACCATTTTGTTATATCATTCTAGACATGCCATCTGATAATGTATTTTCTTTACTTATTACAATGAAGGCAATATTTGCTTTAACTAGGCAATAAATGACTTTGATAGACAGAATGCTTATAAGTTATACACTGAACTAGGTCCTGAAATAAAGATATTTCTAAAAGAATGGCACAGAAGATTAAGCGTTAACACAGTGTCGTGTTTGTCACATTGAAATATAGAAATTCCCAGGAATAAGTAATATTTACTAACAACATCAATATACAGTCAAAGCCAAATTTTAATGTTTTTTCCAGGTTTAAAAAAGGTTACATAGTCTTTTTGCTGTACTCCTGGAGAACAAATATAGAAATATGTCTGCTAGATTTATTCATTACTATTCACTGTTATAACATAGTTTCATACCCTCAAAGTTTAGAGAGAATAGTTGAAGCATTATGTGTCAGAATTTGAAGTTTGTTTCCCTCATTAGTTCTGTCTTGATAAAACGACGTAGGTAATGTGTAGTGAGTTATGATTTAATTTGAAACCACTTACCTCTTTTACAGATTTCACAAAACAAATTACCTTTGAATGAATTGGTTTAACACTGATTAGTTCTACATTGAAGTTGGGGTTTATAACTTTCTGCCGTAATGATATGCCTCATTTTCATCCCTTTAAATATGTATTTTCCTCCTTTTATCGACAATATGTGAGATAATTTGAATTGTTATGGTTCTGGAAATTCAAACAAGAGTAAATTTATCACCTCACCCTTTGTCGCTCTCATTTCTACTGCTAATATGGAAACCCTAATGGTCAAATATCATATCATACCGAGGTAAGATCTTTTATTACGATGACCTAGTTTCGGAGTACCTCTGACTTTATTCTTGAGACAGACATAATCCAGACAAACATTATGAATGTTCACAGTTATTTACTTTGGGCTTGAGACACAGTTATATCAACATGTGAACTAATTTCAAGTCCATCCAATGCGTGCATTCTAAAAGTGAAGACTGGTTCAAAATGCGACCTCTTAGGTTCGTTTTATTTTACTCTGATCGGAATGGTGGTCTAGATTTTAACCAACATACCAGAGCTTAAAGATTTCCTATGTAAACCAACATTACGACCAAGTTTCATGCAAACCGAGCTTAAAGGTTTTTTTTTTCACAAATCAAAGCTGGTGACTTAATAAGTGAAACATGTGGTAAATACCCGTGGCTTGATTTGAGCTCAGTGCCTTCCGCTTACAGGGCGGACACTCTTCCAACTAAGCTTCAAAACCAAAAGGTGTTATCCAATCGATTTATCACCTATACGTATAATTGGATAACCCTCGTATACTTCGTATACTGGTACCTGGCTACGTGTAGGACAGAGGCTATGAATTGAAATCTTCAGCATTAAGAAACCGAAGAGGGGGCACATCTTTGCTTTTTGATTGGCTAGAAAAGTAGGAAAACACTAAATTCTTACCATCCTAGAAATTGATTCACATTAAATACACATTTTCTTAATTTGTCTTCTTTATTGTCCGACATTATATAATTGAGTAGTTAGTTCTGAAATACGCAGAGTGACTTAAAGTTCAAATAATCCTTTAACTTGTCTGTTAAAGTTATTTCGGTGTAATGAACACGCTACATAATTAAGTCTCTGACTTGTGAGGTAAATCTTATACTGATTCTACATCTATTCAATATACTAAACTGGTTGTCGTTATCTTCACTGTGAGTCAAATGTTCCATATTTAAAGCAACTTCGTCAACACGTTGAAATGTTTAGATTAACAGCCAATGTTACCCGGACGAAGGTTGCACCATAAAAGATCCATTGCAGCAAATAAATGACATGTTTACGGCAGGTCTGTTTATACGCGAATGTTTAGTTACATCTGCTGGTTCAATCTGTTTTATCTGTATAATTTGACAGTTTGTTTCAATGAATGCATGGTCTTAGCTTTTCTTGCATTTGCAAAGATTCAACTTTCAAATATCCGTAAACAAAGAACTAAGCTAAGTTGTAATGTATAAATCACAAGTTGTCGAAAAGTTCTCCAGGCGATAAACCTCATGTAAATTTTTATCACAGACATCCTGTAAGGTATTTTATTACGTTGAAAAAGTATTTTACCACAAAGCATATAGTAATTAGTGACTGCCGCTTTGTGTGCTAAAGAATGCATTTCCGGTTACAGGATGTGACACACAGAGGAACATGAGATACGTCATTAATCACACCTTCGATTTCTACCAGAATCTAGGAACTCCTTTCTTTTCTGTAAAAAACCGCCAGAAAGCAAAACATTTTACAACGGAAATAAGCTCTCCAATTTCTCATTACAAAATGATAAAAACAATTTACAAATAGGCAAAAGACCGAAATATAGTGAAAATGAGCTGGTTTGTATATCTTGAGTTATGCGAAATGTAGATAATTACGTCGCCTTATTATGTAGGAAGCCGTTGTTTCTATGTGTCCTAGATGAACATATTAATACCAAATTAAGCGACAATTTCAACAAATGGCTCCCTGTCTGCCTTATTTACATATAACCAATTAACACCGTTGAGTTTTCGTCCCCTTTTATAATATGTATATATTTTCTGCAATGTCAACTATTGCAGAAACTTGGCTTATACAAAAAATGTGTATACTATTAGATATGTAGATTCTAGGCGGGATATATAGCCTGGTCGAATAGATATATATTACTGATATTCATATCAGTTCACACAGGCAATACAAAGCCGTATACACACAGTTAAGAGTCTATATGAAGAATTTATAATACCACATATTATTCCTTAAAACAAAAACTTGTCTATTTTCTACAAAGAAGATTCCTTTTTCTTTTATTTGTGTACTCCCCTAATACGCCCTTGACATTTCCGGAATAAACCGAAGGTGTTTTTGTTCACAAACAATTTGTTTTTGATTTTGATATATATATTTCAGAATTTTATCCTTGCCAAAAAGAATTAAGTTATATTTTGGATTTATCTTCATTGTCTTTAGTACTGGACAGACTAAGAAACTAAGAGATGCCTAAGAGACTATTAAATTAAATGCGAAGTTATTGTTGTTTAAATTTTTGAATCGAGATTACGGATAGCATCCTTAATGCATCTAACTCATTCGTAAGTCATCCAGTGTATCTGTTCAAAATAATTATTTATATCATTGTAAAGTTTATTGGCAGATACCTTTTGCCATTATAAAAGTCGATATAGTACAGATGATCGAAAATATGAACATTTATAACACCTTGAATATACTTTATCGATTGATAATAAATACAATAAGAGGATTCATAATTTACTCAATACGATGATTAATAGAAAACACAATGCGATAATTTATAGAAAACACATTAAGATGAATAATAGAACAATAATACGATAATTAATAATAAACACACTACGATAGTTAACACAAAACGATGATTACAGAAAACTCAATACAATGATTAATAATAAAAACAATACGTTAATTATTAATAAAGACAAAACGATGGATAATAATACAGACAATACGGTTATTAATAATAAAAATACTATGATTATTAATAATAAAAATGATACGATTATTAATGATAAAAATAATACGATAGTTAATAATAAAGACAATACAATGGTTAACAATGGTTAATAGAAAACACAAAACGGTGTGTGGATAAATCTACTAAATGATTTATTCTTGAAGATCATTTACGTTTCTGTCTTCAAGGGGTAATAGTTTGATATTGTTGACAGAGTTATAAAACTTTTATCTACCGTGATGTAATTTTATGATGATTGAGCTGTGATTGTAAATCCTACAATAATTATCTTAAACTCGACAGCATTGGTTTTATCTGAAGAAATGTTTAAATGTGCAAATCGCTCGCGCATTATTGGTTAAGTTTATTACTTGCGCTACAACCTTTTGTTGCCTGTGTTTTATTACAAATATGTTTTCCTTTTTTAAGAGGCAAGGATCGTAAGCAAATGATATATTGTTGTATAGAATAGAAAAGAAAAGGGGGAAAAAGAACATAAAATATTCATGAATGGCGGATATCTTCCAAAATACTTCGCTTATTTCAGAAATTACCTTTTCTGAATTGAATATTTTGCACAATTGTGTACCTTAATAACGAATAATTATGGATATTAGCAGCCTACTACCATTGTCGGTTGTGATTACTCTGGGATCAGGTAAGATCTTGTTTTTCAATTTGTCACTTTTATAAGTTGTCTTATCAGTTTATTACTATGATACCAATTAGAAACAATAAAATCTTTGGTTTTTAAAGTAAGTTCCATCTGTCAATAAAGCGCACGTGAATGTTTCTATAACTTTGTTTTAAAGAAACTATTGTCTTCATATTAGTCTTGTTTCTCTTCGTTTTCTTGATTCACGTGTATTCAGAAATGAAAGTCTTCAAAACTTGAATTTAGCATTCGATACGCTTACTATTAACTTTCTATTGCACGAGATACATTTTAACGTGGAAATGTTGTACCATTGACTATAATGTTGGTCTCTTTTTTTGGTATTTCCGTTCTCTTTTGAAGTTTATTCAGGCTATTATGAATTATCTAAACTTTAACTGAACAACCTGGAACAACAAGGTGTATTCACAGTCGTTTGGTCTTCATTACGTGTATTAATGAATATGTGATTAATGCATTTCGGAATCCTTGTAAATATAACGTTGTCGTTCATTTCATGAATAAAAGCTATTTCGATCAAATTAAATATTCTTAAAATTATATCAACATATTGTCAATAAATTGTTTTGTTTCCTGGTGTAAAAAGTTTCAAAATTTTATGAAAACTAATCATTGCAAGAATATAAATTTGCTTAATTTAAAGATTTGGATAATATTCGAGTACTTTGGAATCAAATAGGTCTAAGACAATAGTAGTTTAACTACTTTGAATCGTCTTGTAACTGAAGCATATCATCAGGACACAAACGATCGTACTCTATGATAATAACATGACCTGTAAAATACTGATTCTATGATGCTTAAAAATTACCTAAAATATAAATGGATTTTCATATCAATTGTAATAGTTTTACTGACATGTTTGTGCATTTGATTTGTCTCTACATGACAAGGGTGATACTAGTTATAGTCAAATAAAGTTTTTCTACGGTAATTTTTCCATGTTTACGGTGGTATGATATGTATTAATTTTATAATAAGTTATAGGATCATTGTCATGTATATGATTAAAACTTCCGGTGATATTTTTTATATAACTGTGTAACATTTACCTCTGCTGCATATAATAAAGTCTTTTCTTTCATAATATCAGAAAACGCAGACATATTTGTTGAATTCTTTAAAATAGCCGCATTCTTCACTAACACTTCCTAGTCATATCTGATGTATTTTGCATAAAAGAAAACATCCGGTTTCAGGACATGACGAACATTCTTAACTAACATACATCATTAATCAACATCTATAAAAAGCACTTTAGGGCCAAGGTGGGGTATTGCATTGTTTTTTTTAATTACCGTCATTAAACTAAACAGAGTTACAACGGAAGTACGGTTACCCATAATACATTACAGTATTGATGATTTTCACCAGTCTGCAAACACCGGAAACAGATAAAAAAAATGAAGTAAAATCTTACAATTGAGTCAATGTGATGTTCCTCAGAAAACATTTAGCCTTAAGTGTCACAGTAAACGGCAATAGAGTTAACTGAGGGCAGCGATTCTAGGGGACTTCTTTCTCGGGTTCATGTAACTTTGAATTGTTGTAATTCTTCTAATATGATAAGAAGCTAGTGACTTGATTCTAGTTTTTTGTGTGGGTATTATAGAAATGAAGTACAGTGAAATTTATGTTGATAAAGTTTTTCTTTAATTTTGACATAACCCTTAAATGTTAATATGTCTGTGAATGTGTGAATAAAATATATAAAAAATATCAATTTTTTCATGAAACGTCTCTGACATTATCAGAATGTAAAGGGCAGTTGTAAGCAATACGTCCTGCGATAATAAAGTCTCAAATTAGTATGGTCAATACTAAAGAAATGGCGAAACCCATTTGTTGTCTTACATCTGTATGCTCGTTTAATACATATAGTTTGTTTTACGGGACTTGCTTCTTTAGTTTACATGCAATTTTTGTGGAGATTAGAGAATAGAAAACAAATAATACAAGGATTATTCAGGAATATGACGAAGGGGTGCAATTGAAATTTACGATACCTTGTTACTAAATAAAAAGTGAAATCGTGAAATAACATTTTATAATTACATATTTATCTTACGATTTTAGATGTATTTTTCCAAATACAAAAATATTTCTACATCACTTGTACTTTTGTTATAGTTTTTTAGTTGTTTACCTCATTGTAAATCAACTAGGCAAATATAATTGCTGTCTCTCGAGTGTTTGGCTAATAGTTTCTTAACGTAGCTGTTTCTTTGTTTTTGTGGAATTCATTTAATTCTCTTGTTCTGCTACACAAGTGATTTGGTTTCCTACTATTATTCATTGTCACTCTCGCATTTTATTCCGTGAACAGGTACACATTGTTCCTTATGCGTGTATCTAAAAGTAGAATGTTTTGATATTTTCTATATGTCTGATGCGAATACAGACGTATTAGAACAGAAAAAAAATCTAACTTAGAACTCCTTTACACAAATGCAATTTATTTTGTCTTATACTAATGACAGATAAATTCATGGATAATTTGAAAGGCTTCTGGCGGTATGCGCTTGACATTGTGTCAATGAGATAGAAATGGAACGCTTACGGCTGTTGGCCGAGTAGAAACATCAGAAGTTATGAGTGTATTGGTATTGGATTTACATTCGAGAATATCGTGTCCATTCCTTTCTGTCAACTCTTTTATTTATTTCTGTTTATAGGTAGTATTGGCTTTTTGTGTAGTTTTAGTCATAACGTGATAATGAATAATCCAAAGTAATATTTTCAAAATTTTGTGTAATATTGTAATAAGGTGTACACGACATAGTTATCATTCTCATATTGTAGTAATCACATGATGTCTTATTTATGATAACTATGTTTCCTGTATACTTTGCTAAAATAAATCTATCTTTCTGTAAATACTTTATAGTTATATTTTAAACTAATAATTTAGGTTAATGTATTTTAACTGTATATCTTTTCGGACTGTTTCTCGATGCAGTAGAAAACGATATCAATGGGCACTATTACACACTTACTTTTATTTTGGATTGTTAGATGTCTGTTTTAGTTCATCAGAATTATATTACTATATTACTAATTGATACGTTACACGGACGGCAACCAATTAATAATATCCTTAACGATACCCCCTAAGATAAACTATACTAAAATATCAAAATTAACATATTGGCCTTTGAAAAGAAATGTCCTAACACGAGTTGATCAAAGTCAAACTTTTACAACAACACTTTAAATAATTTTGCGAATGTTTTGTAATCATAAATGTGACTTATTGTAAGGCTAAAATGGAATGTGACCCGAATATTTCTAATACGGGGTTGTTAAGGGGTTACATCATGATGGTCTCGTAAAGGAGAAGCAACTATATCAAGTCTAATTTTTCATATATATCTGAATGATTTAGTGTTATTCTGACATGTCGCTGTAAACTGGACCTGGAAACGGTGTTTTTAAAACTTATTTAAAAGAAGTTCCCATAAAATCTCATAAATAAGTCTCTGTTGATGAAATATGTGCATTTGACATAAACTAACCCGTTTTATGGAAGCTGTAATAACAGTGTAGAAAAGAAAATCTCACATATTCTCCCTGTTCTGTTTACAGGCAGCATTCTGTATTCATCAGCATGGTTTACTAATTGAATAAATCGAAAACAGATTTCGTCGTACAAACCCATTTTAATGGAATCATTGGAGGATACTTAATGGGAGATGAAAGAATAGCAGTGATAATTGATATTTCATAGTAATATAATTTCAGTATTCAAAGAGGTTTTTTGCTCATTTGATATTGTCTACTACAAATACAGTCATGAAGAAAATGCTGAAATAACAATACAATCGCGTACCAGTTATATCAAAAAGATATTCATACTTATTAAAAAAACGGTACAGTTTGTGACTAACATTTTAAACGTACATTTGCTGTAAAAAGCCAATTGTTACAGACAAAAACCGACAGATATAAATGACTGAAAAGGAGATGCATGAAATCTGTGCACTATTATTCAAATAAAGATTAAATAAAGATTGATGTCCGGAAGGACGAACATTGATAAATATAGACACTTTACGTCGATGCCCTCAGTTTGCATTGACCGTTTAAATACGCAAAAATGTAAAACATAGTGTCCATTGATTCAACAGTTTTTAAAGACAAAATATTTTCAGTGGTTGTTGCTTCTTTTCAGTGTGCATACTTTTAGATGCAGTGTTCAATTCAAAGCATTTTCAAAACCTGTATATGTATAACATTATGACCCTTTACCTCGAAACATAATCATAAACATGAATGACTGAAATATACCTTATAAAAATCCTGAAAAAACGAAGCCAATATATTTTTTTCACCATAGTTAAACATTTCAGTACCTCGGAACTTTGCATTCAAGATATTCTTCTTGCTATAACTGTTCTATGTAATATTGTCACTTGGTTGTCGGTAACATATATCATCCTTTGAATTCGAGGTCATACAGATCCCTTAGGGGGAGCTTGGAAATGACAAAAATAGAATATAGAGAATTATATTATGGAAGATATAGAATAAGTGAATTAATGAAATAACATAGCAGAATAAAGTTTAGTACACGTTAATTGTTACTCGATGTAAACTGGTTATAATATTAAATATATAAATAAAAGTTGCCTTTTTTATAGTCACATTGTTGTTTTTGTTCTTGTTGTTTTTTTGGGGTTTGTTTTTGTTGTTGTTGTTTTGTATGTATGGTTTCTTTGTCAGTCTGACAGAATAATCTTACAGATTAGACGAGTATAATGAAAGAACTTTCAGGTATGACTTTCCCTTTATTCATATTATATAATATTTCGGTTGTGTTAATGTACCAGCATGTTTTCTACCTCTATTATTTTACAGCACAAATAATTCTGTAAACGATCGTATTTCTCTTAAGAAAAAGGAACGATTATTAAATACGAAGCGAATGTTAACGTTATTTAATATCTAAGATTAAAAAATCTGAACACTACGGCACTCATTTCCACATGTCATTGAAGAATTCGATAACTATCATAGGTTAAGAATAACTTAATATGATTTCAAAGCAGCACGTTGTTTCAGAGGACTCACGGTGAATGTTAAAAATGTGTTTTGAGAACACATTTTTATATTATTAAAATGACAAGTGTCTGAAAGTGTACAAGTTTCTACAGTTTCACTTGTCATCTTGCCATGGCGTTAGTGAGATCAGTATGGACTGCTCTCGACTCTTGTCTGACTGGAGGATTTGATCATAAAAGATTTAAAATAATTTAAGATCTGTCCATACTAGTATTAGAAAATTAGCAATATGTAAACTGTACGAAGTGTTACTGAACAAAACGTTTTTGTTTCTTTCTTTCTTGCGTTTGTTTTTTTGTTGTTTTTTTTGTTTTTGTTTTTCAAGCACCAACTAGAATAAATATGATGGTAAGTGCCTGCATCACAGGCTTTTAATAACTCATTACGACCGTGTATTGATACACTTGAAATCGCCATCACATTACATGAAGTGTTCATCTTAATATAAGTAGTTTGTGCATAACGGACTTGAAAACACAAATAAACTCTACATTATATATGCAATCTTATCAAAAACTGGGAATAAAATTTCTAGCCATCTAACATCAACTGTTAGAAGTGTGAAACCCTTTTAAGAAGATGACCATTTCGACGTTTCTTGATATGGTTATTTACAGATGTGATCATAAAACATTCAGTTATATAGACCATTACCATATAACATTGATTCTGTATATCGCGCCTGTAAACATTACTTCATTAATAAGAGCAACTTCTAAAAATGGCGGCCATTCTAGGAGCAGAAATGACAACGAAAAATGCGGTATATCACAAGTTGTTCTATACGGTAAATATATAATAACGAAAAGTGTCTTATATCCAGTGATACATTGCTAACATGTTAATTGAAAGGTTTTCTTTATTTCTTTGATATTTAACGATGAACAAAACACTTTATCTTATATTGTTTACATTTTAAAAGGACAATGCTTACATAAAAAACGTTTTTATGGCAAATAATGAGAAACAAACGTAATTATTACATATTAAAGCATGACATAAATAATAGCACATATCACCTTACCATGTAAATACACAAACATTTAATAGAGAGACACAAGCCAGATGTTCCGATCAGAACCATTTTGGGTTTTCTTTCTCTTTCATTTGTTTCTTTTTTATTAAGAACTTTGTATGTATGTGTTTCCTAGAAATACCAGTGAGTATTTCTTTAAGTAGAAATTATCATAAGTTTTGCCTGAAAGGGTAAATGTTATTAAAGCAGTCATATGAGAAGAAATCCATATGTATATTGTTTAAGTCAAAAATTTCTTTATAAAAGAAAAGCATTCAATATGAAAACAGAAAATCGCATATGATCTCTCAATCCACCAAGAAGCATCATTTGTCATCAGTTAGCATTTTTATTATAAATTTAGTTAAACACAAAATTAATACAAGTTTCGATTGTAACCAATCTGATTAAATTCATCTCCTAAATATCCTTCTGCTATTAGGATCTGAACGTCACCAAAAGGTCACTTTCTCATGACATTTCAATCAGCCAATCAGTGCCTAGCTTTCAAATTTCTAAAGGCGAATCAGTTTCTAATTTTTTTTATCAATTTGAACACGTACAAATCTATATTTAACTAGGATCCCAAATTACTCAGTCACACATAGTCACTCTAGTCAAAGTTAATTGAGGAAAAAGCTTTCGACATTTGATAGATACTGCAGGTATACAAAAGTAAACAAGCCAGTTAACTTGAACATTTTTGTCACCATACTCATACGCTAATTAATATTCATTTTATAAATACAAACCGAAACTTTAATAACTTATATTAATCTTTTGCTGGGATATAAATAACAATTTTGGAAATCCAGATTATCAAGAATATAGAAATGTACATCAGTGCACTTCATTCAGATTGGACTGCAACAAGACTCACTTCAATGAAATCATTTGAAATTATTCTGAATTATAATTGGGGAAAAAAGTTCATAAATGATTTTCGATATCATGATTAAATCATATCGAACTGTTCTGCCTATTCCGGTAATATGAGTTTTCACTTAACATGAAGTATCGTGCACATACCAACCAGATGCACTAATGTAATGTCCCAGAACGTTTACAGCACTTCACTGTAACATGTTATCTATTTTTATTTAGTAGTACCTTAGTAATATCCTTTCTCTTGACGTTTTTCTGAAATAACATTATTGTGAATGCCGAGCATTGCTTTATCACATTTCATGATCTTGTGTTTTCGAAACACTTCACAGCATTGCATTATGAAAATGTATTTAAGGTATTGGATTCAAATAACCTACCTCCACTCTGAAGAGTATTATTCAATTCTATTAACTTGTGTAGGACTGAGACATTTCACTGAAGACATGGGTTCAAACCCCGCTTAAGCCATTTTTTCACTAATTTTTGGCAATTATACAATGTTTTTGTTTTATAACAGTAACTTTTATTGAATTTAAATTCAGTTTCTTTCGTTTTAAATATATTTCAATTGTTACAAAGCTTTTCAATATGGTAAATTGATGAAAATTGGGTATCTGTGATTTCTGTTATTTATTTATCCAAAACTAGCTAGCCGATAAATTTTTTTGATATTTTGCCTATTTTTTCAGAATAGTAATGAATAAAAATAATTGTTACTAATTTGAAGCCCCAAAGATTTATGTTGAAGTGTATGTTGATAACATCCCTTCATAATGAAGTGGGTTAGGTAATTAAGCACATGTATATAATCATATATATATAATATTTCGTTTCTTCTCACTTTCGGCTTTTCATTTTGTTTGCTTTTTGTCAGCAGTCAATAGGTCTTCATAATGTGAATGATTACATACCAAAAAACAGCTGATTTTATGGTCAATCTTAGAAAAAATATTTGTTTCTCTATACCTTACAAACCCGTTAAGTCGGGTGAGGTTTGAAGTGAATATTATTCATTTCTTGAAACTCCCATTGTAAAAGTGTTTTATATGGACTATATTTTGTCCCAGGTTAGTATATTTCTTTTAAAAAACTCAATAAAATGAGGGCTGACTAAATATTTATTAGTATTTTAATACCTTTTAATATGTTCGCAAGTGATTCTCCAACTGATTAAGACTTTTTAAAGACAAGTTGAGTCATTGTTTTGTTTTTGCGTGTCTTTATATAAAAAAATTAAGACCGTTCATTTGCAAAGAAGCGTGCACTTTCAGCTTTGCACGAAGTTTATAACACCGTATTTTCAAAACTTAACCCTAAGAAAAAAAAGGTTTCAAGAAAAAAATGGTGGAAGTTTGCAGTCTTGGTTCAAATCAATACTGCCAATAAGTGTTGACGTCAATATGCAAATCCTGCAATTCACCTCTATGGAAGTAATTTTATTTTAAAAGTCCCCTTCGACGTTGTTTCACAACACACTTTCAGTTTATTCATATTTGGAACATTTAATCATGTATAGTCCATTTCAACATTTTCATATTTTGCTTTGTGAATGGAACAGTTGTTCATGCATTGCTGCTCTCATCTGTATTTTAGAAAAGGCATATCCTATTTCACGACGTAGATAAAGCCTGTACTCGAGACGTCATCAGTCATTCTTTCTAAAGCTCTCTTAAAGGGAGGAAATCAATCTTTTAATTTCTCGTCAGCAAACCAAAAGGCCTGCAACGAAAGGTCCATGACTATAATATAAATCAATATTATGGGTTTTGTAAAGCAATACAAATAATTGTCCTAAAAATGGGTAATTCATTGTTGAATAAAGTTTTCAATTTATTTCAGACGTTTTACTGAAATTTATGGTATTAATATAATTAATTCCTTTCAAGACTTATGTTTGCTGTTTACCTTTAACCTTCCTTGCACGTTAACCTACTCTTTTAATCGTATTAGAGCATAATTAGCGTATGTCAAAATATGCAAGCTATGAAACAAACATTATTCCATAGTATTTAAATGCGCGCCCAAACACAAGTAGTGGTAGAGAAATTTACAGGAAACCAACTCTGTTATAAATCGCTTTTGGTGCTTTAACAGAACAAGTTTTCGTCGTGTAAAAATGTCGAATTTGATTGATAGTGTTGTAAGCCGGAGGTGGTATGCACTTGACATGGTGTTAATGAAAACCTAATTGACTGCTTACGGCTCTTGACTGGTTGTATGAATGATAAGACACAAGTGTTGGCCACTTCAACATGGTTTTATATGTACATATTCGAATAATTTTATATTAGGTTCTACTTTAGCGGAATGAACTTTAAGATGGAGGTTAATGAAAGGTTTATACTGAAGTAGAATTTGTCCTTTCTATATATCTGGCGATATTATAAGAGATAAAATAGTAAGGTCGTAAGTTTTCTGTATAATGTAGGGACCTGTGCTTAATTCCTCAAAATTTCTAATTAATGATTCATTATCCTCCTAACTATAGTATACATACAAGTGACAAAATATCGACTAGAAGTTTCAAAATTTTTATTTCTAAAACATAACATAATATATTACTAAATATACAATATGGCTAGAGCCCTCGAGAAAACTATACAAAGTGTTTGTACTCTTTAGAAAAAAAAGAAAGAAAACATCTTGCTAAAAAAGGGATAGAGCGAGCTGTTTGCAGCATAAACACGGCAAATTTTCACTAAAACTCCTTTCTACGCATTTACGAAAAGAATAGAAAATATGTATTTTTTCAACTGTAGAATGTATTGTCAAGTAGGTGTCAAAGCAATACAATCATTTCACAACATATATTTACAAATAATATAATTCAAAGGCGTGCTGTTTATTCTTTATTTCATAACAGACGGACTAAAACATGTATTTCTGTTAGGGATGCTCTACACATACGCATTATCAATCTTATGGATTTCTATGCCTAATACGCTCACCATTAGCTTCATAGAAGTGTAAAACCTCTTTTAGGAAATGACCCTTCTGACGTGTCTTGCAATATTTATTTAAGGCAAAAGTCATAAATCTACAACTTTGATTGACCATTACCATAATGACATTATTGTGGTATACTGTCTGTAAATACCGTCTCTCATTCACTTGTAAATTACCGGACGCAAACGAAGAACCATAATGACATTACTGTGGTATACCGTCTGTAAATCACCGTCTCTCATTCACTTGTAAATTATCGGATGCAAACAAAGAACAGGAATCAGGGGAATGGCAATATAAACGAAGTTAATCAATCGCTGTTCTATAAAGTGACAGTTTTATGTAGTGAATCACCTCACAATTAGACTTGACTATTAATCCTATAATAGTTTAGTCATCCTGTATTTCATAATCTACGGAAGAGTAATACTGACCCCCCCCCCCCCCACCACCACCACCACCACCATTTACATCTTTAATGCACTTCTTAGTAAAGTAAAGCTTACATAATACAAACATTGAAAAAATAAACAGGTAATAGGATATATAAAATAGATTTCTGCTTCTATACATCTTAAAATTGCTTCTTTTTTTTTAGTTTTTGTTTTTTTTAATTTTGTATTTGTTCAATGATTGCCTAAAAACAAAGAAAATAACTTGCTATTCTTGACATAAAGTAGATGTCTACATTTTTTATTGATATAGTCTATATCATAGATAAAGTAGACTATGAAAAGCGATGAAATTATGTATTCAAATACCCGAAGATTTAAAACCGTTTATATTTTAATAATGTGTAACGGCTCCTTTCTCGTTCTGTAATTAAAGATACTTATAAAGAATATTAAGATTTTTAATGCTCTGAATAACTCAAGTTGAAAATTAAGTATCTTTTGATTATAATAATTCGAATTTCACATAGTTTGAAAACCACTGAAATACATAAAGTATAAATAAACTCTGATAGACAATGTATACTCTATTATTTGATTCCACTGACACAGTATGTATCGAAGAGATAATGTTACATAAACATACATTTTTTCTAACAAATAAACGCGGTTTACTACAAGGAACGGCTGTTTAAAAAAGTAGAATTTCCATGATAAGAAGAAAAAAAACATTTTTTATTTAAATAAAAGTACTTAGGATTTAACAGGATTTAACTTTTAAAAATATAATCGCTTCAGATTATAAAAGTGCACTATATTGATAACTATTCAAAAAGCATTACAAGCGATGTTGCTTTTTAAAGCCCTTATAAAAGATGTAGTTGGGGGGGGGGGGTCAGTATACTCTTCCGTAATAATCACATCGCTTTCAGTACGTCAATATTTTAGAAATTTGTACATCTGATAATAACATCAAAATTATACTAAAAGCAGTTTAAAAAAACTAAATCCTTAGAATGGTTCTACACTACAGAATATATTACACTATGATAACCATATGGTATTACGAATATATTAAACCATGCAACTAATAGAACCATAACATAATGTGTCGAATACCTTAAAATAAAGCTGCGTCTTTTTTATTTAATCGTTTTGTTTTCACAGAGGCCCGACTCTATCAATTATTTGTATGTACTGTGGACGTTCTCATTGGAAAGACCATTGCTATTAGACTTCAGCTTGCTGTCATCAGTAGGCCAGCATTGATAAACATTAACAACATATGTTATTTTTTATCCTAATTATTTCAGTAATGTCCGCTGACTACATGCCACACTTCAACGAGGCACTTGTAGACGTCAACGTGATCGCGGGACAAACTGCTGTTCTACCATGCTCTGCTCTACACAAAGGAGAACATAAGGTAAGTTGGTGACAAAATAGAAATTATTGTAAAACTAAGTCCTGAATCAAACGCCTTTGAAGGGTATATTGTGCAATGGTATATATATTATAATTTAAACAAACAAAATTCTGGTCTTAATGTCATGTATTGCTGATAGAAAGCATTAATTCAAACCAAGCTTTTTAAAAAGCTACGCATGTGAAGCAAATATTACAAATTGTCATCATCTTATCCACGGTGCATAACCATATCGGCAGTCTCTCTGCGAAATCTGTCTTTTCGGCGGTCTCTCTGCCTCGGTACCGGTTATTCTCTGCTGTAAACACAGTTTTTGATGGAAGACCGTCAGAAAAATTGGACAGACATCAGTTCAAACAGCTGTGTTGCTTAAAATTAATAAGTGCACGGAACATTAGAATATCTTTGCTATGTATACGCGTGTCTACTTTACAATTATCAGTCACTGCGCTCCGAAACTCGGACAAATTGTTCAATGGTGTACTGACATGAACAGAACTTCGGCACTTTCTACCGGCTGAAACGAGTTATTACTTTTATAACGCACATAACAATCCCATCGAACATATTCACTGTTCAATATTCTTCAAGAAAATACTAATAAACTGGTCGCTATTTATTTAGAAATCATGTACACCATCTACTTTCGGTTTTGATGGTGCACAGGAGGTCTCTCTGCACAGCAGCTTTTAAAGCACAGGTAGGCTCTCTGCATACAGCACAGGCAGGCTCTCTGCCTGCGACAGATCTGAGCAGGAAGGGGTTTTCTATCGATCATTGTGGTAATTACAAAAAGTGCGACCTTATATCACTATGCCACTTACACTACATGGTGTTTCTTAAATATTTTTTTTTTCATTCTCTGTAATGCAAGAAGCACAACGTAATGTAGTTTGTATGAAATTGTTTTCGCAGTCAGTCGGTGTACAAATCTACCAAATATTTTTATAGTAATTTTTGTCAATTTTAGCTCTGAATGTTATCAATAACAAGTTTTAAGATAAATATTGTCTGTGTTACATTAACAGTTAAAAACTGAACTAAATGACTAGGGCTCGAATTACAGTTTTTCCATTCAGAAAAATGCAAGTTTGTAAATTTTATTTTCATAAATTTTAAATCATACCTGCATTTTTTTAATAAAATGCCGAAGTATTAAACAAAAGCCTGAAAAATAAATTATTCCCGGTTCTAATTATATTTTATTCAAAAGAAAACAGAAAATATAGACTACCGTTGAAAAAACATGTGTACATGTCAGATAAACTGGCAATATATGATTTAATGAATAAAGGTTTGCGCTGATGGATAGACTGAAGAAAAAAGAATGAATGAATACTTCTACTACAGGGCCTCTATCTACTCATATATTTACTACTTGTATACGATAAATATACGGTAGAAATCTTATACGTCATGTTTTTGAGAGCTCTCCTGAACCATCCAGTAAACGTATAGACGTCTGAGAGGTCTCAGCCGTTTGCCCGTAGCGTGAATTATAATTTGATACTAACTGCAAGACAATCGGTCAATGCGTTACCACTCTGATAACGTTCAAAGTGCGTGTCCTAAACAGAGCAAATTCTCGCATTCGCAGTACTTTCTTCTATTACAGTTCTTCTATATATGGCAATGTAACGCAGGAAATAGTTCGCTCGTTCTTTCCTATGATTTCCAGCTGCATACTAAGCGCAGTTCCTTTCGGTTATTCCAAGATTTTACCTACAATTTCCTCAAAAGAAAAAATAATTATACTACCGGTGCAAAAAAAAATCTTTGTACGCCAGATAAACTGGCAATATGTATATGATTTAATGAATAAATGTTTCCGTTGATGGAAAGACTGATGAAAAAAGATTGAATGAATGTGTCGAAAAATGAATAATAAATGAAAGCATGAATGATTGATTGACTTAGTGAGTGAGTGAGTGAGTGAGTTAGCGAGCGAACGAAGAGTATAATTTCGGTAATTTGTCAAAGCATGACCACCAGGAGCGTGTCCAACTTTATAAAATAAGTTGTAAAATTATAGAATTATTTCATTATTTTGATACTTTCTTCTCTTAAAGACATCTCATACTCGACCACAAGTACATAAAAACTTAAAAAAGACAACGAGATTCCTTGTAAGTCATTGGATATTACAGGAACATCATATACCCTCATTGTAGTCAATTCCAGCCATGTAGGCTTAAGACGTGAACTTTTAAGTTTGTGCATTTAACAATTAACAAAAATTAAGAGTTCTATCTAAAAAAAGCGATTGCTTAAATCATTCGCTGACAGAGAGCCTGCCTGTGCTGTATGCAGAGAGCCTACCTGTGCTTTAAAAGCTGCTGTGCAGAGAGACCTCCTGTGCACCATCAAAACCGAAAGTAGATGGTGTACATGATTTCTTAATAAATAGCGACCAGTTTATAAGTATTTTCTTGAAGAATATTGAACAGTAAATATGTTTGATGGGATTGTTATGTGCGCTATAAAAGTAATAACTCGTTTCAGCCGGTAGAAAGTGCCGAAGTTCTGTTCATGTCAGTACACCATTGAACAATTTGTCCGAGTTTCGGAGCGCAGTGACTGATAATTGAAAAGTAGACACGCGTATACATAGCAAAGATATTCTAATGTTCCGTGAACGTATTAATTTTAAGCAACACAGCTGTTTGAACTGATGTCTGTCCAATTTTTCTGACGGTCTTCCATCAAAAACTGTGTTTACAGCAGAGAATAACCGGTACCGAGGCAGAGAGACCGCCGAAAAGACAGATTTCGCAGAGAGACTGCCGATATGGTTATGCACCGTGTTATTGTTTAAGAGTGTTTCATAGGTATATAACTGCATAAAGTGAAAAGTAAAGTTATATTCAAAACACATTAATGTTACGTTTGTGAATCAATGCAGATCTTGTAAGAATATTCTGGAATTGTATTATTTATTATAAGTACTCAAAATAGTGGAGATGTTATCACGATTATAAATGAAATGATGAAGAAAGTAAAACGTTTTACTAGCAGTATAACTATTTTGCTTTGCAAATGAAGATGGTCAGTGAAATTTCGAAGCGTTTACAAATATACCATAAGTTTACTTCCGATTTAGATATATACCGATGCCCAAAAGTCTTTTTCCGTGTTTTGTTTGACTTACATAAATATATGGCGAATCCACTTTAAGATTATTCAAATGCTGACATACTAACATATCTTCAACAATAAAAGAATTACCGTGCAGGACTGACAAATGACATAAGCGTTGAGCTAATTTTGAACTTAACTGTAACCCGACGCTTCCTGTAGACATGTGATCAGTATAAAGTTACCTTTGTGTCACATTAGACTGGTTTACTACGCGAAACATACTACCTTTTCGGAAAGTAATTATATCGTAACTACTTCTGATTTCCGGAGAAATGACGGTTTGCATACATAAATTGCTCCTTTCCCAGACTTTCAAATACTTACGTAAGCATTAACGTGCAAACCATATTTTTTAGTTGTTGTATTTAGTATGACTTTCATGATTGCATTTCAGAGGAAACAATTTTCTTTACTCATTACGCCTTTTTGATATTGTCGGTAGCACAAAACTGCAATGCTCTTTTAGTAAAATTTTGTTCTCACTGTTCAGTTACTGGAGGTCACTTTTTTTAAATTTAAACTAAACTAAACCTAGTCAGGAGGCAAACAACAAATTTTCAATACTAGCACTACTGTCATACTTTAAATAAGTAATTTTGGCCAGTTAGTTCTGAACAGTTATCATAATAGTAACCAAAATTCCGTCTGTTTCATGTCATTTTGATACGCATCAAAAAGCATACAGCCTTCCATTCGCCGTATGTATAAAATAGTCGATCTCTCTTCTATCTTAAGATGTTTAAACCCATGTTTATAAACCGTTCATTATGACTCTTCAACTATTCCGCTCCATATAAATATGATAGCCTACAATTACTCGCTCAAATACTTTTGATGATAATTATTTAGGCCAGTCAATGTTTTTATTGAAATGAAAAACTCTTGTAATATTTGCAGAACACGGTTAGAGATAGGCAATGTATTTACTGGATAGCAATTACGTTTTCTTTTGTGAAAAAAATGCGATGGTTGTAACTTAAGAGTTCTGTTCCAGTATAATTTTGGAAAGGGTAAGAAATTTCTTACTTCGTTTGCTAGTAATAAAGAACATGGAGATCCATAAATTACGTAAATGTAGTGTAAAACTACATTTGTGTGCATTATAAGAACGCATATAAGCGCAAAAGAAGCACGTGGAACTAATCTATAGTCTGATTTCCCTAAGGACATATCCTTCGACAGAGGAGTGTTCTGCAACAGTAAGAGCTTCCACAAACTGTGACATGAATGCTACTTTGAGCAAGTACAGTTGTCGGAATTCACTTCCAATATTTCACGTATAAATTCAATTACCCATGCCCGAACTAAGTTGTAATTGGCAATGTGCTCTGGTGATGTTATCCCCAGGTCTATTGTAAACAAAACAGTAATAAGGTTTGATGTTTACCCCTGAAATGTTGCGTTTTATAATCGTGTATCTTTATCAATCCAGTCGACATTTATAAAACACTTTTTATAGTATATGTCGTGATGCAAGTCAGACATTAAGTGGAAATGCAGGATCATACGAAGTTTATAAGACAAAACTATGAGAGGAAAGGTCTTCAGTTTAAATGTACACTTCTGTTAACAAGGAAGATTGTAGAAACGATATCATTCTATCAATTTTTCATTGTTGAACTCATCAGAACTGTGACGTTTACTTTAAAGTTATAAAAAATGTTTCCAGTATAATAAATGTTTCCTGATAATGTTATTTTTTTTCAATTGAAACTTTTCAAGTCTGCACTGTATGTAGAGCGGAAGTGACTCTTTATACAGATATCTTCACTGAAGACAAGGATTTCTGTAATGATATGGTGGTTGAACGGAAGACATATTCTCCATCTGTATTTTTCAGATTTTATAGTTCCTGTTTCTTCAGTATTTTATCAAATATTCTGAACGATAGCTTGACGGCCTTACATTTCTGTCTGTCCGCTTTACCTCAGATTTATTACAATTGTTATCAGTCTTCTGACTGTAATTCGATTCCACCGTCGATTGAAAATATTAACAAATCACGGTAGTTTGATTATTTATAATGTGCTTACCATTGCATACCATACGTCTGCAACACAACCTTATGATGTTCTCGCTTGCCTTTCGTCCTAATGTCTTACCATTGCATGTCATACGTCTGCAACACAACCTTATGATGTTCTCGCTTGCCTTTCGTCCTAATGTCTTACCATTGCATACCATACGTCTGCAACACAACCTTATGATGTTCTCGCTTGCCTTTCGTCCTAATGTCTTTTGGAACTGATGGAGAGATACTGATTACATCTAGTTTAAATGCTTCTTCTCCTTGTCCTTAATATGTTGAATGGTTGGTTATGTCCGAATAGGTTTTGAATGAGCCAAAAGTCAAAGTTCATTAAACGATTTTCCCCCCAGTGCGTTCTGTATATCTGATGACTGTAATCAGAAAGGTATTGTGACGAGTTATTTATTTTGTGTTATTTGTCGCGGTTGAAATAAATTCAGGCCGCTGACCTGAAATCAATACATTTTTGCTCGTTAGGCAATTTCAGCTGCACGTTTTAATATGTCCAGTTATGTGAGAAATATGGCGACTTTTTAGAGAAAATATGTGTCCCTTGAAACGATGGTTTGATAAACTTCCTGCCGTAGGACTCTGTTATAAAGGCGTTACATTCCTTCTAAACCAAAAATAAGTTTGCAAGAATGACATAATGATACATATATATTATGAGATCTTAAATGGACACCATTACATCGCATGCGACAATCATTTTAAGGCATGTAAATTAAGATAACTGGAAACCTGAAGACTTTATGATGTAGCTGATGATATTAAAAAATCACTAAAGCTGACATGTGATTTATAGACTTTCTTACAATTTTTATAAGTTGAAAACCTGCCTTAGAATAAACCAAAGACACTTCCAGTATAGTAAGTAAATGCAGATTTTGTGTAAGAGAGACAATTGCGAGACACTTTATAAAAGTTGTTTCTATTTATAGCAAGTAAATTTACTTTAAAGGGATAATGGATAAACATTGATGGTAACTGTCTCCGAAATACCGTTGTTCCATATTTATCTTTGTTATTTTGATTTCTTAAAGTGGAAGTCAGTATCTCTCTTGACAGAAAGTTTCCTTTTAAAGCCTCTATATGAGAACTAGAATGTTATGCCATATTAACATCTCAATTTGTTTAGAAGTGTTATTCAATATATATACATTAAATATATATTTTTGAATAATTCGCATTAAAAATGAATATGAATTATTGATGAACATACCTTTGTGCTGGTTATGGCTGGATACTGAACTGATTGTCCGTGCAAGAGTATTCTGGTTTTACCTTGCACTTACACACTTTACATGCACTTGTTGATTTTCCGACTTATTATATAATATCTAAATGATGTTTTATTATTGTCATTATTATTATTATTTTCTTTTATTATCATGATTATTATTATTGAAGATTATTTGGATGAACCCCAGAAGAATACTCTTCAGCAACGAAGATACAATAGTGATAGATGATCGTCGTGTTGCCGTGGAAAAGACGAAAGAAGGCGACTGGAATCTGCGTATTAAACACGCGCAACACAATGACAGCGGAGAATACACGTGTCAAATTAACACGAGTCCTGTGAAGATAAAGCGAGTTCGACTGCACGTGGAAGGTAAGATATAAGAAATTCAGTCAGGCTGGAGGATGTTTTAGTTTTAATGTCCTAGATCACAAGAAACTGTTAATTATAATTTGTATTTAATCATTATAATTATGAAACAGTATTTTAATTATTATTTAAACATTTATGGAAGTACAATGTACCTAGTTTTGTGCTTTTTTCAATTCCAGTACCTGCTCATATTTTAAATGATCTGTCTAGTAGAGATATTGACGTAAAGGAAGGAGACGACGTCACACTGACGTGTAAGGCTTCAGGAATACCCAAGCCAAACATCACTTGGTTTCTAAAACCCATCGGCTCAGAAGAAAGTAAAGAATGTAAGTCTTCGTCTTTACTAACGATACACTTCTGTTTTTTTAACAAGAAGCAAAGATTTCCTGTTCAATACCGCAGATACTGATACATGGCCAAGAACAAGCAAGCTTCTATAGCTGTAGTATTGTTTGGCATTTAGACTTTTGGTTTAGTTTACCGTTTTGATCTGTTTTACATGCTCTGCAGAAAAACGTTTACACCTTGTAGGACTCAGCGACTTCTGGACTTGAGTTCAGGACCCTAACCTCTCAACCACTGATTATATATTATATAGATCAAGAAGATAAGAAAATTATTTTAGGCCACAATTTAGTAATTTATTAGGTTTCAAGTCGGTTTTTTATTTAGAGAAAACAATTACTGTACTGTCCGGTATTACTTTTTAAATACGGATACATATTTTAACATTTTGCTTTTGCTTATTTATTGTCAAATTTTGCAACTGCTTTCTACATTATATGCAATCTTTACATCCTTTAATTTTAATACTTTGAAAGACTTTACAAAGAGAGGCACTAGATCTTTAAGTGAACTTTATTATTTGCGTTGGTTATTGGTGCGATTTAAGTAAGCTGGATCAAAAAAATCTAAATTACAATTTCGACAGATTTCGCTGAGAGTAAGTAACATATAGTTATATTAATCCCCTGCCGCGTAGCGGAGAGGGGATTATAGGAATGGCCTCCGTCTGACAGTCTGTTGCTCCATAACTTTTTAACTCAAGGTCACATTTCAAGGTCATATATAAAAAGTCTACATTTCGTTACTATTAAACTGCTTGAAAGTTTTTGAAATAACTTAGCACAAAAGATCACCAATTTGAGACGATGAGCAGAGCGCAAAAACCAGATGACTACACCAAGGTCAATGCCACACATAGAGGTCAAATATAAAAAGTCCACATTTTGTTTCTTCTCCATAAATTATCAACTACTGTAATTCTCCATATTCTCAATATCTCGTCAACTGAATAACTCTTAATTTCATCTCCATGATCCCATCATTTACAAATTTGAGGTCCAAATGTAGCTGCCCATTTTCCGTAGAAATCATTATCCTATGTCATACTGGAAGGTCTAACCTTTTCTTTTCACACTTGTTATCCATTCCAATGTTCTATTGCGACAGGGGATATAGCTGTCCTTCAGACTGCCTGGTTACAACTTGAGGTAATAGGATACAACAAAATATTACTGAGGAATAAATTTACAGGTCCTTTTGCAGATTTAAATACAGAGGGTGAGACCTTATACATTGGCGATATCAAGCGTTATCAAAGTGGACATTACGTATGCCTTGCCTACAACGGTGTACCACCAGCTACCACAAGGGAGATGTTAGTTAAAGTCCAGTGTAAGAAGTTATTTGTCAGTAACATTCATAACATAAGTTTGTCTGAAACAGTCATAAAATCAGTTTATCAGTAGCATTCATAAAAGAATAACACGATTATAATGATATTATAAACAAAAAATTGGTTTACTTCTTGTGGTATTATGTCTGAATATGTAAACAACACAATTTTGTGACTGGCTTTGTCTGTTTTCTTCCGATCACAAGCTAAGATAAAAATCCCGAGGCCACCATTTTAACACAAAGTTGGAACGTCATAACGGATATTTACTGTTTTATTAAACGAATATTTAAATTTTGATCTCAAAAAGATATGATAATCTTATTGTTTTCTAGTGTGAATGTACTGAAGTTAACCTTCTCATATTTTATATCATACCGTTGTTTTTATACAAGACTGTGAAATATATGAAAGACGAATGTTAATTATATGTTCTAAAATATTTCCTTGTATCAAAAATATGTGGTGAAGAAATAGATGCACATGTATTCTGTAAGTAGTTTATTCGGTTAAAACCATTAATATCATACAAGTATTACCAATGGAGAATATGGAGTAAATAATTAATCCGTTGAAATATTATCGAAAGCTGAATGCACTGAAAACATCATATTTATATTAAAATGACAGATGGTAAAAACATGACTTCCTTAAGTGTCATAAAGTGCATGGTCCAATTAGTTTATTTCAAATATCAATCTTCTATTAAATATACGGATGTTGATATTGAAAACACTTAGAATCATGAGTAAAGGTGACCCTGTTCTTTTCTAAAGGTCGTTTTTTATGGAACATTAAAGAAACACTTTGATGCTATGCCAGTTATCTTTCCTGTGAGTTTAATCCCGTTAATAACATAACTATTATGTATCAAAGGTCAGTCGCTTTATAGAATATTATTCATTTAGCGCTATCAGCCCATTTAATTGTATACATCAGATTTTTCTTTTATTCCCAGTCAATAGCAAAGGGCTTTCTGAACAGAAATGGCGCCATGTTATAAAATGTTAAGACTTGTTAAATGATTAACAAACACGCTTTTAATGGGGACTGAAGTAAACAGATATAAGTACGTAAAGGCATTTTGATTTAAAACAATCATATTTGTTGCTTGTAGATGCGCCGATAGTGAAGTTGCTAAACACACGCCTCGGTCAGACACTTGGTAAAGAAACAATTCTAGAATGTAGTGTTACGTCATATCCACGTGCAAAAATCAGCTGGTATAAAAATGGCGTACAAATAATGCACAGCTTCAAATTCAGAGAGGAATTATACCCTGGAAAGCATGATACCTTTACGTTAACCTTACAAATATTTGATATCACGAGGCATGATTATGGGGATTACACATGTGAAGCAGAAAACCGGATGGGAACAGAACGTGCCACAATGACACTCTATGGTAGGTGTGTGGTAAACATTGCTTTTTAGCAGGCAGCTGCTAGGACCATCACTTAACATCTTAACATCCCATAGTTGTATATTATATGTCAAAGTTAAGTTGATAGATGTAACAAGACAATACACATGTACAAGTTTCTTATAAGGCGAAAAGTAACATGCAGTCGCCGTATGAACATACTAGTATGGTGTCCGTCCGTCCGTTCGATACTGTTTTTTTGTCAGAATCATTTTATAATAAATGAATCGAAGTAAACCATTTTCGGTAAAACTATAAATCCTTTTTTCCACGAACTTATCAACGTAGACAAATAATTAAAATCAAACTATATAACTTTTAGCGTTCAGTTCATTTAAAACTGATGAAAAAAAAATATCATAAAAAATTAACGCTTCACACTGATTCCTCATTTTCTATACAATACATAAATGCACAAAACTATTGGGATAACTTTATATCTTTGACAGATCTGTTGCTATTGCATATGTCACTTACTTGTAACTGAATTGCCGGAAAAATCGCCTTGACCTGGCCATTAAAAATGGAACATATTTAAATAAATGTTACCACCCATTGATTCAATGGCCATACGTTTTTATATGTGTACCTATTCATTTGATAGAATACAAGGAACTAACTACGCGAGCACAACGGATAACAACGCACATTCAAATGTCAACCAAAGGTTATGATGACGAATATTATGAGATGGTAGAATGGTACCACAAGGAAAAGAAAAATGACGAGTATACCGTGCAGGCGGACGGGGAGAAGTATTCACCACCAGACAATTTACACGACGAAAACAACGGTCAGATATCTGATATGGGTAGTAAGTTTACATTTTAAGTTATTTTCACTCTGAAAATTATTTTAAAAACCTACTTTGCATTTACAGTCTTCAGTAATGATTTGTTTTCACTATGTGTATTGTTTAAATTTTAAAGAACTAACTTTGAGCTAAGATGGTCAGTGCATGTTTATTTTTTTAGTCTTGAAATTAGTGATTAGATTTTGCTGCACTTACTTTTGGTTGAAACTGCATTTATGTTTAGTAATTAAATTTTAGTTAAAGTTTTCAGTACCTTTTGTTCCCTGTTGGTTCTCTTCTTTTAGTCTGAGTACCGGGGTTTAAATTTTCAGGCATTAAATTTGAGATATAGATGTCAGTGTCTTAAAGTTTATACTCGGAGGTACTTTGGTCAATTATAAGTGTTTTCTTAAAACACCTCATGTGTATTTGCTGTTATTTCAAAATAATTCATAAGCATTAGGAAATCTCTTGGATCAGTATATTAAAATTAGTATGTGATCTCCTAATGCAAGCCTTTATATCCACACCTCCTAATGTAAGAGTTATTATGCACTCATTCGCTTAAAGCATGTTTGCATTATATGCACGTTAGGTTGCAGATTTGAATCTTCACATCTGGTTCGAGAAATAATTAATTTTTCACAAGAAAATATGACTGCCCTGACAGAACAACATGTAGAATACATTACACGTTATATTTTAGATTTTGACAATGTTTTTATTGTATGCAGCGTATCACAACAAAACTCACAATGTTATCCTTTTCAGATTACATGAAGAATACAGACTTAAACACAGGCAGTATAGCATTGGTGAACATCAAATATTTAGTACTGTTACTCATTGCAGCTGCTTTATGTGCAATGCAGTGAAGTTTAGTGACTTGAAACATTCCATATAGGGAAATGTGATATATAATATAGACGTGCGCTTACACGAGGGATGATACAGGCTCGAATATATCTGATTAGTCTGTGCCTAGTCTGAAGTGTGGGCCTAACATTTAACATATGTAATCAAAAGGTGCTTAGTGGAAAATACATGCAGTAAAATTATTGTATGTGCCTGGTGTTTCATTTTAGCATTAATCGCACCAGGTAGACATCTGTGTGTAGACGTAAGTCTATACTGCACTGAGCAAGCCAAGTCACACAGCACGTTCAAACGATGTGATAGGAAAGTAATGCTGATTATTGAAACGATAGTAACATGTTGTATTTAAGATGATATGGTGTTGACATAATATTCACACAGTTTAACACAGAAGACCTACGACAACATCAATTTTATATTAAATCTGATTACATCTGTAATATTTCAAACATTATTGTATTTATTCTGCAGTACCAAACGAACCATATGCTCAGAAAAAAATTTGTTAATTCAGTGACATATTAAACTTGCGTTATAAGTCCATTAAATTAGAGATACTGTAATACATGTCATAGAATAAAGATTTTCTGTTAATGTTATCAATACGCTTATTTCAATATAAATAATTAAATGATCTTCGTTTCATCAATTTAGAGACTGTATCACATTCTGTTTAACAGTATCTCAGTTTGCATGTTTACAATAAACAGTTAAGTATAACGGGTCGATTGATTGTCTCTGAATTCGCTTGGATTTGTCATGTAAACTGGTCATATGTGACTTATTTTGATCATACTCTTAAATGATATGAGATGTTAGCCCGGTTACTTCTAAATCTTCATTTCATAGCGGTATACGCGACTTTGGTCGTAAAGGCTGGTCTCTTAAATAACATGTCTATAATGAATGTATTGCTTCATAAAGAGAGTGTTTGGAGATATCGTTGTATATATTGTACTTAAGTTTGTGTAAGTTTGTTGATTGTACGTTGCGTTGTTTGAAACATGAACCGAGGTAGTTGTAAGATATTTCATTGTAATTAATCTAACTGACTTAGATTAGTAGTTCGTAAAATCACAGACTTCTTAAAATCAGACTTGACGGAGGAAGGGATTCTTTTTTTTTTCTAATTTTGGTAAAGAAGAAACAAAGTATAATTAACCTGTTAAATAATAAACATACGATAAACAATTGATGGGTCCCTGACCTCTCACATTTGCATGATTTAAAAAAGAAGTACAGTTATATTTTCACCACAAACAAGTATATAACAAAAGAGCAAATGTTTGTGGGTAAAACCTGTTGTTATAAGATTTAAGATTCATGCTGTGGATTCATCAGTTACGTTAGAAAAGAAAGGATTGCTGTTTATGTCGAATTAGAAAAAGGTAATCAATGTAATGGACGTCGTTTAAGCGGGCTGACTGGCGTAGTTAGGATAATTAGTCACTCTAACACAGTACTTGACCGCTTTATTTTAGTATCAGTCACATTGCTATCAGCCCGAAATATTGGCATAAGATGACACCACCCAATCTAGCATTCAAAACAAATGATTTTTTTTCAACTAAAGATGTTTACTTTTAAAGTTTTTGTTTACTTTCTAAACTATTGACCTATAGTTTATCAATTACAACTTAATTTTCCGGCGTGAAAACCTCTTAGAACAAACACGTCTTAAAGAAAACTTTGTGAACATCTATCATTTTTAAGAGACCTATTAATCAGAGTTTTTTTTTCGGTAAACAGTTGGTAAAATAAGATCGCTAGATTGATTTACAAAATACTCATGACATTATGCTGGTGATATCTAAAACAACTCGTCAAATGGAAAAATATTCCAGCCATTTTTTGTAGATTTATATATACATTTATATATTCTTCTTTACTAAGTCGATTTCTTACTTTTGGATTTACTTCTGTCAGTTTTAGCCGACATGTAAACTAATCTCGCATTAAAACATATTTTTGCAACTCATTACAACTCGTATGTGTTTGTAAAATAAGGTTCCAAATAAAGATATCTATATATTCGTTAAGATTTTATTCGTGTGTGTACACTTGTGGAATTTTACTTTTATCAAGACCTATGAAAAGTAGGAAGAACATCGCAGATTTAGCAATATGTGTAAAAATGATATGAGTTGTACTAGAAACATGTAAACACAGCGATACTTCAATAACCTGAGTTAAAGGAGTTAGAAATAATACTTCTACGTTTCTGTCTAAGATAATCGAGCATGATTTTTAATAACTCATTAAGACCCACAGTCATGTTTAAACTTGATATCTTGAAATGTTTTATGTTGTTTTTTTTCTATTGCATAATGTTTGCTTCAAAGAGTGGAAGTATTAATAGTATTAATAAAAATTGAATACAAATTTTATGTGTGTTTATTTACGCTTTTTCCTCAAAGGTTTGGCCACTGCCAGTCTTTTTCTAGTCAATGTGTGATTCTGTTACTCTGTCTTTCCAACATGCCACATAATCATTTTTTAATATGAACCTTTCTGTACAAAAGCGATAAATGAAACCTGAAACAATATGACCTCTAGCAAATGCTATTGACAAAGGGTAATACGAACGGCACAATTTATGCTTGAACACGTTCTGTTTGCTTGACAATGTTTACGTTAATCAGCACATTATCTTCAAGAATTTAGGTCATTCTTTAAAGTGTCTCTTCATGAGAACTGATATTTTAAATTTCAAAAAAGTACTTTTTCCAAAAGACTTGTTAAAAAGAAAGAAAATTCAGATATTTAGATGGTTTCAAATCTTCTTAACATTTTTTTTTAAAACTGAATTTCAGTCCTTAAAGTTATTTTGTTTTATTATTATTCTTATATATGCAATATTCTTTCACGATTTACAGACTGGTTTATAACGGGAAATAAAACTTATTGAAATGCTCTATCTATACTCTATCTATATTCTCATATTGTATAATAATGTTATAACATACGATGTTTTCTATATTAATTTCTCGCTTCTCCTCAAAAGGAATTCTGTTTTTTATGAATGCGTCTGATAAAAAAAAAAAGTTGTGTTCTCTCAAAGTTGTTTAATTAAACACATTTCTGAACTTGTCTCCACTCGTGGAACAGAAACGGTACAAATAACGCGTTCATTGTGAAAGTACACTGACACTCCCTTATTATGTGAAAGGTTGATAATCATGGCGTTATATGTCACAAACAAGAGCATCATAAACATCTTTTATACAATTCACAGCCCATGCAATGAAACAACTTCTTAAGTTGTATGATTCCGTTGCTCTTCTGGCACTGTTACAGCCGTTTCATGTACTTTAACATCAGTAACTGTGTAACTTTTCAGTTATCATAAATGAATTTAACAAGGCATAGTTCTAATCATCGTTCACCTCTACTGTTCCTTTTGTTTTCTTTGTCAATTTCCATTGCTCACATGAATCTTAGGATCGTACAAATCTGGGACAAATGGTTGTTGTAGCTTATTCTTTTATATAAATAGACCATCTTCAAAAAAGCAGTGAGTTACAAATATTCCTATTTATTTGCATAGTAATATACATGGCAACTGAAATCATTTGAAGTAAAAATTGTTGCTCGGATCTGTAAGTACGGCTACATACGTATATTTAGTTCTAAATAAAAAGCTTTCCTCATCACATCAACAAGTAATGTTCACCAGAAACTTGAGATGGTTGTTGTACCTTTTTTGCTTTCGGTCATTTTTCTCGAATACAATAAATCCCAGAGCGACTTATATGGACAAAGAATATTGAATCATGCACAGCGCCAGTTTCTTTAATTCGATACTAGAGTGACAATGTTTCATTTCACACTCGTCGAAAAAAGATTAGGTACCCTTGAGGGATTTGCTAGACAAATCTAAACAGAACTTTCATTCGAAGCGTGAACTATGTCAGTGTGTGCGTCCTAACTCCAGCCAAGGTAATTCGTCCGCTAATTTACGAAAAAAGACTTTATTTTACAGCTATTTTTGGGTCTGTCTTTTTAAATAGGGCGTGAGAAAGTGTGGTGCGGTAGTGATTTATATGCATCGAACCATCAAATTATATCTGGACATTCCCTATAACAATGTTATTCCTTTGCTGAGCTATTAATGGTATGTGGTAGGACTAAATTTTTCTCAAAATTAGATTCCGTAAAAGAACTTTTTAGCAGGAATTATAAACCAAAACATTTAATGTGGACAGGTAATGAATTCAACACAGTTGTAATAATATTTGTTTTAAATCAAATGGTGATAACGTGTACACTATAGTTTAAAGCTTCACATAGGAAATTTGGAGAGGTCTATGCAATACTATTGCAACTACAAATAAAATAGGAAGACAATACATTAGTTTTTCACTGTTCCTTTGATTTTACTCTGGTTAAGCAGTTTAAGCTGAGTTAGCTTCGACAGAAAGTGTATGTTTCAAAGACCTAATGTTTTTTAGAGTCAAAAAAGTGTATTTTCTATATATACTACTTGGACGAGATCATTTCAGTTTAAACCATATCGTTTACAATTTGACATTAGTATCGTTCATTGCTGCACTGCGAAAATTTTCATATACTAAGATTGCTTCTTTTCTGCAAAGTGCATTTTGTTACATGATTTTGTCACTGAAGAGGCTGCCGACGCCAGAGAATTTACGCCTGCATGAATATATCATGTGGCATCAAAATAACGTGAAAATAGAATTCCCGTGGTAATTTGGTTGTAAATGATAAACAAAGACAATTAGTAATCGTCGACAAGAAAGGGCACAATCCTACTTCAAGAGATAATAATCTATGTCTATGTTATACTCTGCGAACGATTATCATTTAGTGAATAAATTGGATACATCTGAATTAAAACTATGTATTATTAAGTCATACCAAAAACGTTAACAACCACAATACTATTTTGTTATACGGTAAATGGAACAATATTAGAGCGTTAATGTGCCGAAATACAAACATTAGTTAGTAAAACAAAATGTCAAAATATCTAACCATTTCCAGTTCTGCTCACATCAAACGACTAATCTATCAATCTGTAGAGGTTATCTAAATTCATCTTCCGATTGTTTTACTTAAAAATGAAAGGAAATATGCCTCCTAGATACTAGATATCATATTTGGAATTTTAACATGTTCTAAACGTCAGTCAAAGTAGACACTGGTGTACGAAGCTCCATGGACAAGAGATGAAACAAAAGGCTTTCTTGGAATGTGTAATAGAGATTCATGAGAAATAACAGATATCAGTAATCGTTAATTTCTATAAGACATGACTTCTTGACTTATTAGGTAGGAATATTTTCAAGTAAAACAAAACAAAAAAAATTGGTCTCTGTCTATGAACTGTAGTGATAATATTTGTACGATTTCAGCTGTGACTGCAATTATCGACAACCCTCATGTACGAATAGCTGTGTTCAGTGCTTATCTAGTCATCCTGTTGTGTGATTATGCTATGTTGAACCTCAATTTTCACAAACCGCAATCGTCACACCGTGTGACAAATGCGTGCGAATACGTCACAAAAATAGTGATAAATACGTTCGGACACATATTTCATACGAACTTAAAAACGCATTTGTCACACCTCAGAATCTTGTTAAAAAATGTGAGAAAAAATGTGAGTTTTTTTACTCGAACGTATATGTCACACATGTGAGTTTTTTTTTTTTACTTCGAACGTATATGTCACACATGCAAGATTTAGTTGACAGTACAATCATGTTAAGTCTCCAAACAGCTTCTCAAGAAACGGCACTCCGTCCGTCTGTACACCCTTCCATTTACTTGTTTTATCTTTTTCCTTGGTATTTGGTGGTCATTTGGTTCAGAATCGGAAGAATAACGGACGCTTATCGAACGACTATCAGGATTTTCCGTTACCTTTACAACTATTACAAACATTCACTTAAATACTTGGAATATTTGTTTATTATCAAAAGGAATTTCATTTCAAAAGGGCAAGTTACACTATAAGTCATGTCTGCAGAGTACATGTAATACGACCCTATTTAACTATCCAAATTCGAATTAACTTCAAAAGAGAAGATAACCATAAAATTCATTTCTAAACAGTTATTAGCCCGTTTTAACGTAGGGTTATTATTTCATTTCTTTTGATTTCCAAAAAAAAAAATCTTTTATAGTCTTCACTTGAAACATAAAAATACTTGCTTATTATCTAAAGGGCAATTTATTTAAAATCGTAGGAAACCTTAACAATTCTACAGTAATGGGTCCTTCTTTACCAAAAAAAAGGAAACAGGGAAATTTCCGATGGTGATGATCGGTTCAGAACGAAACAATTCATCTTTATTTTACAGTTTTCTCTGAAAAGCAATATCATCTAAGATTTAGAGTAAGGGTGGCGCGTTCGAACCAAACAGCCTACGTTATATGACAGGTGTTAAGCGTCGTGTGGTTACTGTAACCTCTTCACTGTAGTCATCCGTTCTTGATTAATCTCAAAATTATACTTGCAAAATTTCAAAACCCGCAAATTGTTCCGCATAGTTAGGACCAGTATATAAACGTGCTTAAAACTTTTCTACTGAGAATATGGATGGCACGTTCTGTCTGACAATTTTCATGGTTTGATAGGCACTTCCGTCGTATATGCCTTGCTTTGGAATTATTACGCTTTAATAGGAAAATAGTATTATAGGTACTGATCGGATAGATGTTTTACATTAAGCTATTTAGCTCCATTAACTTTTTTTATTTGCCTCTAAATGCAACCTACCCCATGTGGCTGAGAGGCGCCTTTTAAGGTTAAGGGCTAGAATTGCAGCCACCGTTCAACCCTGCGTGATCGTAAGAGGCGACTAAATGGGTTTAAACGAGTGGAGTCAACGTATCTCGAAGCTCCAGCAGGTGGGGGTGGTTTTGACCCCGGGTGTTGCTTTTAAATTCGTACCACCCGAGGTTAGCCAAAATCATCTTTCCTGTTCAGCGCCATATGACCTAAACTGTGTTGGGCGCCGTAAAACCCAACAAATCAATCAATTAATCAATCAATCAATCTAAATGCAACCTGCAAACTAGACACTAGACGACCGACTCAAACGCTCATTTCTTTTAAGGTCAAAGTCAAAATATAGATATATGTAGAAGGTCCTTGTCTCTTGTAAGAATTATGTCTGATACGAGAACGACTATGACGCAGTTATCTCAGGAGATGGTCTTTTCATCATCACCATCATCAAGATACATTATGTTTGCATCTCTTACCATCATTTGAAGATAATGGTTCGTATGTATTAGTTGCATTAAAATAAGTATCTTGTATGATCCACAAAGAAATGTAGAACACAAAGTGCAAAAAGTGTAAAACAATGTTATAATGTAAACAATCTTTATTATTTTTAAAACCTAAGTTGTCAATTATTGTTTTAACATAAATTTAACAATCATTGGGAATATAGTAACAATATGCAAATGAACAAAATAAAGAAAAATTAATTCAGTGAACAGTAATTACTGCATAATTGTAGAAACAAAATTAAAAAAGTATGCGATGTTACTCAAGTTGAACTTGATAAACTCCCGTTCTTTTTTCCACGTTTTTGAACGATTTAGAAGGCAGATTTACTAGGGATAGATGTTGATATGTTCAAAGTATTTTTCGATTTTATATGCCGATGGTATTGTTGTTTTTGCCAATACAAAAGCAGAGATACAAAAAAGTCAAAATATTCTTTCTGATTAAACTTAGTGTTACCAAGACAAAAAATAATGATGTTTAGAAAAGGTGGTATATAAACCGAAAATTTAAATTTCATATATAAAAAGACTGTTATTGAAATCGTAAGTAAGTTTACATATTTTGATATAGTATTTACAACATGGGGCTCTTTTGCAGAAGCACAAAAAACTATAACAGAACAAGCCTTTAAAGCTATTTTTCAAATGAACAATTATATAATTATTTATATTTCTGTTGTACATATATTAGAGATATTTGACAAAATTATAAGTCCAATTTTGGACTATAGCAGTGAAGTATGTAGTTTTATAGTATGTTTTGCAAAATTATTTTAGGTGTGAAGTAAAACACTCAAAACGAATTTATCAATGGAGAACTTGGTAGAGTTTCTTTTCAAACACTTAGACATTATAATATTTTGAAATACTGGACAAAAATTATGCATGCAAAAAGTAATAAATATGTTTATAAATTTATAACCTACTAAAAAGTGATTTTGAAAAAAACTTGTTGTTCTTTAGTTAAGTCGCTCTTGTGAAATGTAGTGTGGGAAATGTTGATATGTTATATGCGTTGTAAAACAAAGACTGAATGATCATTTTGTTAAAAACTGGTAAAGCGTTTTAGAAGATTTTAGTAGATCATTATTCTACAGACAGATGTCATGTCTTAAAGTACAACCATATATTTATTTGATGACTTAAATTTTTTTACTGCGAACTAGCACGTCTTACAGTATCTTCAAATAGATCATATATTGAAACTGGTAGATGGACAAAACGAAATTGCACGAACATTGGGTGTGACAATTACGTTCGAACTAAAAACCGAAAAAAAAAGTCAAACGTATACGTCACATTGGCGAGTTGTGACGAACTCGCACGTATTTGTCACACAGGTGTGACGTATTCGCACGTAATTGTCACACGGTGTGACGATTGCGTTTTGTGAAAATTGAGGTTCAACAATGCTACCATGATTTTTGCAGCAAAAAAAATCAGCTGAATTCTTTATAATTTCATATCCTTTTAACCTTTTAACACTAGTTAGTTTAGGCTGGTTTGTATCAATTAGACTCAAGTTTCATGAAAATAGTTAATAGGACTATAAACCTTTTAAATTAACTTAAAATAATACCAACTTAGCCGACAAGCTTTATGATTTTTTCATCACCCTTTGTTCTTCTTTTGTTCTGATACGGATTGTGATATAAAGATAGCTTAAGATTTCCTAGGCACTGTAGGAGTTTTAGAGGTTTCGCCAAGATTTTGACATGTAAACGGTGTAATCTAGGTGAGCTAGCTAGCCAGTGTTCCAAAATTGTCATTTATAGCAGAGTTTTGACAAACCTTGCCATTAATAAAGAAGATGTGTTCAATGTTGTCGCAGAGGCAGCAACGCGGTTTGTTTCAACAATAGACTGTGAGAAAGAACATTAACAGACGTGTTTCAGGAACTCCATGAGAGCCAATGTTCTGGTCAGGAGTACCTGATAAGGGTCTCCTTTACATTGATTTTTGTTTTCACTAGGTATTATCAGGGGACATGTCATGAAAAAACTGCAGGTGTGTCGGCACACAACTGGGAGTGGTTTGCTAACGGATAGGTACGTTCCAACTAAAGAAGCCAACGAAAAAAAGTGAAAGAACAAAATTGGAGCGGGCAAACACTAAGAATAGTTTGAAAGTCCGACTGATTTAGAAGAATATCTGTAATTGTAATTCTGCTATTAGCTATTAAAGTTTAACGATGTTAAGAACTAAGACTTTTAATGTTTTGATTTAGTTTTGGATCGCAGTGAATGATTGCCAGAGTTCTATAAAACATCTATTTTATATTTTATAGACAGAAATGTTTACATCGACGAATAAAACATTTCAAAATGTTTTATTAATTCGATTTTATTCACCTCTATTCGTGTATTTTCATGTCATATCAGGCAGTCTTTGTCAATTTTGTTTCTTGTTTTATCCAGACAATCTGTTTTCGTTGTGATGCCCCACGAATAACTAGAATAGATAATTTCAAGTTGTTTAATTACACACTTTCTCTGAACTAGATTTTTTAAACAAAATAAAATTTATTACGTATCACGACGGCACAGAAACATCCTTAAAATTCAAGTTTCAAAAAAACTGTAAGAATTCAAGATGTATACTAAAACATTATACTGGTATTGTTGTACTTAAAATATATCAGTCTAGGCACTACGTATAGTTAGTAATATTTCAATTAATATTTTGAAAATAAGTTGTTTTTTTTTCAAAACAGAAATTTTATTTCAGTTTATTCCTATTCAGAATTACATATTGTTTGTCGTTATTTTTGCAATAGACGAGAAATTTTGATTGGATTACGCTGTATGTGGATATGCTAAAAATATATCGGTTTACTTATAAAAAAAGAAGTGCAACAGAGTAAGAAACTGAATGTCTATATCTATAAATATTGAATACATACTAAATAATATTTTTTTTTATTTTTAACATGCCAGTATCATATGGTTTCTAACTGATAAAAAACTAGTTACATCTAAAACTATGTCATTCATTTCACTTTCCTTATGTATATTTAGTTTGCTGAAAAATAGAAGGTGAGTTAACATCAGCTTAAGACAAAGGCGAATAAGGAGAATAAGGTTGATTAATATCTGCGCTTGTGAATCAACAGATGAAGAAAGGTGATCGTCTTCTTGAACAACCTATTAGCCACCTAGGTTTGTATTTTTCTAACAGCCTGCAAAACGGCCTGGTGTTATCATCTTTCAGCTTACACAACCTCAAGCAAAAATTACAACGACAGCAAATGTGAAATGTTATAACAGTAATTAAATGTATCTGAATACCTCTGACAAGGAGAAAAAAGACATTCTAAGACCCCTAACTTGACGAGACCATTTCGGTTTATGCCTTATCGTTGTCTTGTTTGCTTCAGTGATTTTCATTTACTGCATTATCTGAGTTTTCACACAGATTTTCTTCCCGCAATGAACAATTATATTGTGTGTTTTGCGTCTCAAGAGACTGTTAACGAGAGAATATGTTCAAATGTATCAAATGACAACGGAATTACGTGGAAACAAAAACCTGAGATAATTAAGTTATTCTAGATTAGCCACAAAAAGGAACTACAGAATGAGAAAGGATGCACAGCTAATCTTCAGAAGACAGTAATAAACATATTTCTAGAAGTAAAAGTAATAAAAAGAAGTTCTGTTTCTGTTCCTTTCAAAATGCCGTTCCTTTTATATCTTATATACTGACAATATTGAGCAATTGTTTAGTCATCACAAGGTCCACGTCTAGCTGCTCGTCTAAAGTATACAAAAAGAACATCATTCAATCGTCTACGAGTCCAGCGCCGATGTTCCCAGCCGAATACAAAGTGCCATCAACAGAATTCCAACGTAAGGTCGACTTTCAAAAGCCGTTTTCCTGATGGTCATGTCACAAAAGTCTTGTTCTCTTCTCAGATGACTCTTGTTTTAACCTGTCTTTGGCTTATGAAATGACTCGTGCGTAGGCTTAACCTTGAAAAAGGCGTCTTGCATGACCGATATATGAGCGGTAACGTCAGAGCGTATGGTGAAATTTACCATGATGGCATTACCGAAGCTGTCTAAGTTCCAGGAACCCTTACCGCGCAGAGATATTATGACGAGATCGTCTTTTTCTACGTGGACGGAACGTCGAGCTATTCCAGCAGAATTATGGACGCCCTCATTAAGCGAGCCATACGGTAAAACGTGACCGTGCTTCCCTGGCCCGCAAAATCGCCGGATCTTTCACAAGTTAATCATTAGTAGGACGTCCTAGGTCGTCAGGTTAGAGAAAGTGAGAACGTCGTGACCTTGAACGTGCTCTTCCTAGAAATATTTCGGAAGTTTTAAATAAAATTTCTTACAGACCTTTACAATTATATAGAAATTGGGCCTACATAGTCATAGTATCAAGTTGTAGCCCTTTATCTGCAACAAAACTTCGTGATTTTGATAAATCTCTGTGTTTCTATAGGTATATCTTGGAAACTGTTTGTACTTTTGAAAATAGATTAGTATCAGCATTGTGTGCTGTCCATCCATGCATTCATTATATAGTAAACACGTTTTTACAGGTACTTTTAGATAATAATGTTATTTAAGTAAAGAAATTATATATTTATTTACAAAACTCAGACATTAAAACCCCATCATTTGTTCGGTGTGGATATCTTTTCTTCGAATTTGATTTGTCATTTCTTTCTTCTAAAAATGGCAGTATTGTTAATTGAAAACAGAAAACTAGAACGTTTTTTTTTCCAGAAACTGTGTTCTATCTTTTGACAGTACATTTGCTGTTTTATTTAGTGAGAGTGGGATAATTCATTCTTAGGTGAATGAAGTCCGATGTATTTTTGAAGTGAAGTGTAAAAGTTCTGTCGTCTACATCTCAAGAACATGGTGATGCTCTCGGGGAGTTGATAATGCGTCTGATTTCCCAAGGGATTATCACTTCGTCAGAGGAGGCTCTCAAAACGTGACAGCTTTCAAGTTGACGTGCAACAAACGCTACTTTTTAGCTTGTACAGTTGCCGGGAACTCACTAAAATATTTCAAAAGAAATTTGATTGAACTAGTGTAAACACTGAAGTTTTTGTAATGTATTGATTTGCCATTGTCCCCCATGCAAGCTGTAAATAAAAGTGTATTGATTGTTTTCCATTTCAAAAAAGCTCTGTCAGTTTGCTTGCATTTTCACTGAATAATGGGAAAATTGTACGACAGTCAACGTGCAAAGATGCAAATGGTTAGAAATGAAATGATGATAAAATGAAATGACAGAAAGGTAAGTTTTACAAAGAAGTGGTTGTTTCAAGCACAGCAGAGTAATACTGCAAAAAAGATAAAGGGAATATAGTCATTTCCATTTAGACACATACTGGTCATTCTTTTTTTCAAAATGATAAAATGTTAACTGATTGAAGAATTCCAGTTATCCTTGCATGGTTTAGTTATGCCATCCTTTCGTTCTTCAGTAACGTTTCACTTTCTAAAATCCAGGTCTTACTTTCTAAATTTCAAATTCCTACCATTCTTTCAAAATATAGATTCTTGATATCCAGTAGTAGTTACTGACTCTTGTTTCGAACATTTTCAACACGTTTTCGATATGTTCAGTAAGTCATGCTTTCTTCATGCTAAAAGGCTGCACTGAAAATCCTCGTTTGGCATTATGAGATCATTTACAATATTTGCTAGTAATGAATATGCTAAACAACTATGATTTTATTTGCTTTTATTTCATGGACCATGCAAATTATTTCCACTATATGTTATCATTCCTGTAACGGGAAACTTTTGTCAAATTTAAATGCGCCAAGTGTGGGTTGCGTGTTTCTTCTTAACGATTCTTTTTCTTAAAAGAAAAATACAAACTATGAACTTAACTGAAATGGACACTTACATTAAAAACTAATGTAGTGTAAAGCTTCTGACATTTGTTATGATTACAAAATGCCACAAGCGAAAAAAGTCTTCACCTTTATTCATAGGTCTGAATATCCATTGGCAATAATTCATTTGCTATATATTTGGCTCTTTGACGTTTGATATTTTATACTTTTCTTTTAAAACAAGCTCAGACGTTTATTATTGAACCGTATTGGATGCTAGGTCTTTTTTGCGATCCAGTGTTCTGTTGTAAACAGACACAAAATTATTTGTTGTGATCCGAGACAGCTGAATTTAATGTTGCTATGGAATATTAAATACTAAAATTACTGAAAGCAGTAATTCCATTATGAGAATTCTTAGTCATTTCTTCCATACTGGATCATGTTTTCCACTATTCACAGATCATAATACCCAGTGTTTACATCCGTGTTAGTTTATACCAAATATATTTTAGTTCGATTGTGTAGGAAGCTTTTAAACTTATAGATACACTCTCGAATCCGTCCCTGGAACAAACCAGTACTAAGCAATGAGTGTAAAGTTTCTTGCTCAAGGAAACAACGGTATGCCCCTGACTGGGTTTGAACCAATGCGGCTAGCAATCCTTGGACTACTAGTCCGACGCGTTAACCATTCGCCCACGCCGTCACTTGCTATCCGTGTTAGATAGCAATATGATACATGTCGGGTTAAACAGAAAGAAAAAGGCATAGAATGTTCAATATTCCTAGTTAGGGAGAAAGCTTAGTGGTCGTAACAGACTGCACCTTAGTCGAACAGCCAGTAGACTAAACAAACGTATAAATTGCTTCATTATTCCAGAAATATTCCGTAGCAAAGAAAACTATTCAAGTGATGCTCGATAGTTTTTCGTAAAGCAGTCTAAACGATGAAAAATATCGCTATAGTAAAACTGATTGCAATGGCAATTGAATGATAAGACGGAGTCATCGTCGAACATGTTGTCCTCAAAAAAATGTCTTGAAAAAAAAATAAAAAAACGTCATTTGAAATTTACTAGGACATGAATTGAACTAAATTAGGTACTGCTCATGTATTGTGGTTTCCAACTTGAATTTTAGATACAATTGTGACTGCATATTCGAAACATAGAAAACCGAACGAAAAGCACACGGAGTGTGTCTGATGTCAGATATCCCAAAGGATTAATTCTTTCTGAGTGGAATGATGTGCATCTGTAAGAAATAGTTAACTTTTATGACAAGAATCATTCTTGGAGCAAAAGTAATTGCTTGACAGGCAATTCAGATAATAGTTCAAACATTAATTGGATTACCCTTCCTCGTTCAAATTTTAAATCGGCAACCTGTTGTTGTGCCATGTTCCCTTGTCAGTTTGTAAACGGTAGGATAATTTCCTTTGTTTAACTAACAACAGAAATAACGAATCCTGTGCTTCCAAATGCTTCTTTGATAATGAGTAAAGCTGTAATGGCTAGCCTAAGACTACACATGATACACGTTGTGTGCTCAAAATACAAAATATCAAGCAATCACGTCTCATACATTTAATACAGAGAATGAACGATAGTTTACCTGTTTTAATGAGAGAACAATACTTGTCGACATTGTTCTTTTATGTGTCTAAGGCCGATCACTTCTCGCGACCTGTACATAGTCCCTAATTGAATGTCACGCCCTCCTTGACCTCTGTCTATAGTCTGTCTATTGAGCGTGACATTTCCTCTAGTGTCACAACATCACTGTCTCTCACCTCTACTTTCGACAAATAACCTGACAAAAACACCATTCTCTTATTATTTCTTCGGAAGTGATGTACCAGCGGCTAAAGGTCACGCCGTTTATCTAAATACAACCGTAATTTGTTCATTTATGCAATAAGTGTCTCTTTTACAAGCAACCAGAACGTCGAACCTTTTCTGGGTCTCTAAGAAACCAAATTGTAGCCACACCAGGTGGGTTATCTTTGTTCGTCTAGATTTTGTCTTTTACATCGTAAAAATTAACTTATCACGCATAGTCCTACATTAAAATCTGAGCGACTGCCAGTTCTGTCTTATTTTTGGAATTAATTAATTCTAATTGCTTAGTGTTCTTTTAAATTATGCCCCAACAAAGTGGGAGCATATAGCGTTGCACTTGTCCGTCAGTCCGTACGACCGTACGTCTGTACGTACGTCCGGAAATTTTGTGAACACAACTCCCCCTTAACCGGATGGCAAATTTTGCTTAAACTTTCAGGGATGAACAACCTTAATGTGTAGATGATAGTAAAGGAAGGAATCTTTGCTTCGACCAAATTTAACGGAATTATGGCCCTTTGTTGATTTTTTCACTATATACCATATAGCCAAATAAATGTGGAGGCACCGTGGTCCAGGGGTAGAGCGCAGGACTCCGGATCCGAAGGTCGCGGGTTCGAATCCCGTCAGAGGCGAGATTCTCTCACGATCTTCACATTCCTCAACACTGCGCGAATACTGGTTTGGAACCCAGGAAGCAGTCATCGAGCGTGATGAATCTAAGTTGTATCGCAATCGATGTAAAATAAATGAGTCTAAACTAAACTAAGCCAAATAAATTTGTGAACGCAACTCCTCATAAACTGGATGGCAGATTTTTGCTTAAACTTTCAGGGATGAACAACATTAATGTCTAGATGATAGTAAAGGAAGGAATTTTTGCTTCGACCAAATTTAACGTAATTATGGATCTTTGTTGATTTTTTCACTATATACCATATAGCCAAATAAATTTGTGAACGCAACTCCTCATAAACCGGATAGTAGATTTTGCTTAAACTTTCAGGAATGAACAACCTTAATGTGTAGATGATAGTAAAGGAAGGAATTTTTGCTGCGACCAAATTTAACGGAATTATGGCCCTTTGTTGATTTTTCCACTATATACCATAAAGTGAAATAAATTTGTGAACGCAACTCCTCATTAACCGGATGGCAGATTTTGCATTAACTTTCAGGGATGAACAACCTTAATGTGCAGATGATAGTAAAGGAAGGGTAATGTTTTTTACGGGACCTGACACACCTGGGGTTTCTATACTTTAATCTGTAGTTAACTTTCATGTGTAACATTTTTTAAATTTTACCTGCTTACTTTAATATCAGCAACATGTAATTACTTGTATGTCTCTTTCTTCGTCTTCGCTTATGTGATTTCTCATAGTACATAGATATTTACAAAATTCTTATGTCGACTATTCAAAGAATAAGGAGGTCTATTGTACTTGCGGCGTGGCTATCGGGTTAAAGTTTTAGGGCAAGCTTCTCATTTTCACTATTTCTTCCCTTTCTACTGCAGATATTTGCTTCAAACTTGGCCGTAGATTGTGTCATTCCATCAAGGCCCATAACTCTGTTAAGCATTTTTATTAGTTATTCCCCTTTTAAGACTTTGAAAAATCTTTAATTTCAGGCTTTTATTATACCTTCAAGCACTAAGAATAGTCAAGCGTGCTGTCCATCCGACAGCCCTTGTTTCAGTATAAAATATCTAATTTTGAAATAAAAGGACAGCAATAATAATATACAAAACACCTCAATTCATTTGCAACTACAGAAAAAAATTGTTCCTCTCCTAAATTTAACATACAGAATTTACATGCTCTTGTTTATGAGCACTTATGCATAGTGGGGTCATCCGTGTCCTATGGACACAGTTCAAGTTCTTCATTTCTCTTGTTCGATGCTTATATTCATTTTTAGTGTTCCAGTAGTGAGCTTAAATCAGTAGTCTGTTGCTTGATAACTTCATACTGATTGTTTAGAGATTTCGCCGAGTTCTGGTGCTCGCATGTTATGTTCCCTGTTACAGTAGGTTACTTTCCATGTTATAAACGATTAAATTCATATCACGTTTGTTATTCTCAACAGAGCCTGGCTTATTATGTGTGCCTGCTTTATCAAATCTAGTCTGCATGTTATCTAATTTTGATGTTCTACTGTCAAGTTTACACTTTGAATTTCTATCTAAATAGCTAGGAATTCGATCTCAGCTGGGTATTTGGCTCTTTCGGGTTGAATACCCAACTCCCAGCTAGCTGGGAATTCCAACTAAGCTGGGTAATGAATGTCCAATACCCAATTCCCAACTCATAGCTAACTTCACACACATATCGGCATCATATACGTTTGATAACAACAAAAATAAGGCATGAATTGGTTCCGTCTGATGATTTATTTTTAATGATAATTATAATCGTCATTTTTTGTATATGCTTTAGCAAGACTGAGCCCAAACTATCTAATGGGAAGTGACACAATTTAAAAGCATGGGTCGCGGTGAAAAAACTTTTAGATTTATTCTTTCTTTTGTTGTTGTTGTCGTTGGTGTTGGGGGCGTAGCTTGGTGAAGAAAGTATAAAACGTAATACTTCTTAAACTCAAAATATTTCATATAATCATTGAAGATTGCTTTTAAAATTCTGTCGTTCATCATGATCTCCTTAAAAAACTCTCATTGTTTTGAGAAGTTATCTATTTCTTCGTATTTCCCATGAAAATTTAAGATCATCTTTATGAAGTAATTTCAAATAAATGTCTGATTAACCATCTAAATATCTATTACTGCAAAATGTAACTACATTTCAAGAGGAGTTTGCTATTAAGGTTAGTTTCAGTTGCAGATGGGCGTTTTTTTTTTTTTTTTCTTTTTTTTTTTTTTTTTGGCGAGAGCAAAACAGGTCGGAAAAATATCTCCGTTTAATTAAAGAAATGCTTCTAGAAAACTTCTGGAAAAGAATGCAGAGGAGTATACGTTTGTTAGAGCAAGGATGAAAAGAAAACTGTAGCCGTGGGTTTGCTATTTTCGCTGCAGTCGTTGTTTCACGTTTTATTTATGCAATGATTAAAATGCATCTTAGGATGGGATTAACGCTTTTGTTTACCTTGTAAATTCGATGCGAATTCGTTATTCAATCAACAACCTTATTAAATGCGCAGTCAGGTGTAATTTTCTAAATGTATTTCCACCTAGAACATTGATATTTAAATAAGGGCCCATTGTCGTGAAACTCACGAGTATTGTACTCCGGTAGAAAAGTTAATAAACGTGGTTGTACACATGTATATATAAGTTAATGCGTTGCTCCACACTCCATTGCTCCGTCTATTGCTCCGTTCCATAATATTCACGGTTTTACAAGGTTTCCCGCCTATGCGTTCCCGCTTTTGTGATTTCCATGCTTTTGCCTATATTACAGGTTACATATATAGGACACATCGTTTGGTTTTGGGCAAGTACAATTTTGGATCTTTGTGTAAAATTATTAGAATTTTTGGATGTAATTAAATACGTAAATACTAGCTTGGAACAAATGAGTGTGAAATCAAAATCGCTTTTTTGTGCTATTTACAAATTCAGAACAAATTATTCAAGTGTGGTAGATAAAAATAGTCTTCAGTCTAATATTTTTAAGGAACGGGTTATAGATTGTTATTATCAAGACTGGAAGGCATCTGTAGAAAATTGTGCTGTACTAGAAAACTATAAACTCTTTAAGCAAGATTTAGCTTACGAACCATACCTGGATGTATTACCTTTTAATCTTAGAAGCTACTATACAAAATTACGTTTATCAGCACATTCACTAAGAATACAGACTGGTCGTTGTTCCAGAAATAGAATACCTAGGAATGAAAGATATTGTGTGCAATGTAACTTGTGAGATGTAGAAGATGAATTTCACTTTTTATTTAAATGCCCTTGTTATGAAGACCTTAGGAAGAAATATATTAAAAAATATTACTACATGTTGTACAAAAGACCCAGTATGTTTAAAATGATACAGTTATTTTAAAATGCAAATCATGCAATTATAACAAATCTAGCCAAGTATATAAAAGCTGCCATGTATGTAAGATTTTCACTGTTAAATAACTAATTGTTAATGTTCATCCTCTGTTGACTAAAAGTTTGAAATCATATTATTAGAGTAGAAATGTTCGCTCGATCTTGACACATGACTACGTGATAAAACATGTATGTTTGTATGTTCTTATTGTATGATGATGTACTTTTGTACAAGTCGTAAAATAAATTTCTGTTCTGTTCTGTTCTGTTCTAATGTAAACAAAACAAAATTCTGCCACATCCATCAACACTAATGCGAAAGTGATAAAAAATACACAACTATTATTATTTTTATTATAATTATTATAAGTAGGGTACAGAATTTACTTTGGGGATATTTTTGGCGATTCAAAAATATTTGTTTACAGTCTCAAAACTAATGCACATCATACATATATTGTAGTTATTTTGAAAAAGTTATTTGCTGGTTTTCTATAACTTGGCACATTTCTTGACCATTTAAAATTGTACACAACTGTTGTTAGTCACTGTGATTTTTTTATTTACAGATTTTGTACATCGTTAGCAGACTGTGCACAGTAATAGTCATAAAAATAAGATGTCATTATTGTTCGTTTTCTAGAATATATCAAAATGTGTCTCTTTTCATATCTTTTTTTCTTTACCTTGTTCTTGAATTCGGTGTGCGCCACTGTGAAGGTCTTGGTATTTTACAATTTTGCTGTGCTCGACTGACCTCAGCTTTGAAGGTTCCACAGAATATTTATAATATCTGGAAGGACGAACAAATAATGACATCACACGTTTTTAAATTTCATTTAGATCTGACGCTGTAGTATACTGCGATATACGGGCTACTGTATACGAGATGTCTAATGGGACAAATCCCTTCTCATGTAGAATACGAGTCTACAACATATTTCCACACTACATAACTCTCAACTCTCTATAAGTGATGGAGGTTAGTGTTACAAAACAAGTTCATCCTCCTTACATACAACCATCTTGAAAATCAAAATGTTCTAGAAGAACATTTCCTCCAACAAAACAACAACCTTTCCCATTGCTAACAAATGCGTGTACTGGCTTTCCCGTCAGAACTAGCCAGTGTCAACCAATCAGAAACAGGGTCAAATGTCAACCTATTGTCTATTTCCCGCTTACTTCTCAACATTATTATTAAAATAATATAAAAATGATAACAAGGGAAGTAACTCCAGGAGATGCATAAATAAATGCTCCTATTACATAATAATATTAAGTTAAACTATATCGCCCTATCATTAATTTGGTTGAATGCTCAACTTTTCATAAGACTACTTCTGCTGTCAGACAATTGATATCGCTTGATGGACCATGTTGTTTATTAAAACAATGATCAGTGGAAGTTATTATTGATGAAATGAGAAACTCGTGTCAAACGTAAATTACCCTTGGGAATATTGCAGTGTATTTGTCAGATGAAATAAAATATTACTTGTTTTCTTTGGATTGTTCATCCTGAGTCCGGTTCATCCTAAAAGATAGAAATGATCTCCATTGACCAAAAGTATAAGAAAAATTTGTTTACTTATTAATTTGCCGTAATGTAAAGATGTTGAATAGTTGGGACATTTATTATGTCATTGGATCTCGTAAAGCTTATACAAAGTTTGTATTTCCAAACTATATTTTTTTCGTGATCGGGATAATCTGTCACAGCTTAAGTTCAACTCTTCTATGAATACTTCTGTTCCCAAATACGTTCGATTGAATCTAACTTGCATTTATTTATGTCAAATCAAATTTATCATGATTGTATGAACATTTATGTGATATTGTTGCAAAGCTATGTTGTAAGATGATATACGAAATAGTTTCTTTTTTCTATAACTTATTATGTGGTATGTTCGTTAACCCTGACCATGCTAAATATCTAAAATGGCCTTGTCCATCTTTCAGTTTGGACAGACAGTAATTCTAAAACATATACATAGATTTGATGATTTTATTTTTTTAATAAAGGCTATTTCTCTCTTCATTTTAAAACTAAATTGAAATAACAGCATCCTATTATTTCTATTTGCCTGGTCTAAGATGATTCACTTAATAACATCATGTGCAACAAAATGTTTAATATTTGTGATTATGGAATGAAGTTTGGTTCGTTTTTTCAGATCTGACTTTTTTTACTAAAGATTCAAGGACAATACTTTCCCAACTCCGGCATAATGGGTTTCGAGTGCGTCCCGAGAATGAATGTTCTAGCTGATGGTAATTTTAAATCAGAGTGAAATAAAATTGATCCTGTCGTGAATAGCTATGTCAAGCCTACTCCTACCATTGTAGCGTCAACAAGTGTTGTTCTAGTAAAATAAAAGTTAACGTACTGGCTAAAACTAGAAATATCAATTGAAAAAAAAACAACTTCTGAAAATACGTTTCACTAAAAATTAATACTGGTGAAATCTATTTTTATTTGGAAAGCATTCTTTCAAGATGCTCTGTTCTTTGACAGTTTCAGTGGAAAAGGCCAAAAGAAAGGAAAGAAAAATGGCAGTTTGAATAAAAATACTTGATTTTGAAACAACTATCTGATGTACTAAAGAAATCACAAAGACATAAAGTGTATTTGAAAGCTTGGGTCTTTTCTTTGGAAACGTATCCCTTGCGGGCAAGACAGTGAACGGTAGGTAGGATCCATAATTTATGGCAATGTCTTGCATATTTTTCCAAGGAATTCACTTTATATTTATAGTAACAAAAGTATATTTGTTATTGTTCCTACTTTCAAGAATTCTTTGCTAATTGCTTTGTGTATTTCGTTAAAGCAATTTATTTATTTAAATATGTATTTTGTGCTTATCATAGACTGAACAATGTTCTAGCATTAGTCAAATACTTGCGTATGTCTCTGTCACAAATAAAAGATACCAGATGTTTAAAATTCATAATTAAAAAAATGCAAAAATGTAACGAGCGTACATTATTTATTTTAAAACAATTCCTCCGCCTTCGATTCTTAATCTTATTGCAACTTTTGTTAAAATGATAATCTTTTTATGACATTGCAGATATCAAGCAGGAGGCTGCGCTGGTATTTTACCTATAAAACAACGCGTAAACATTTCTTAAAAATCGTTAATTACCTGCTTATATTATTTCGTCGTAAGCATACCGTTTTTCTTTTAAAGGTATAATAAACTTATTCATTAGTTAGCAATTAAGCTTTTAAATTATTCTTTAATGGTCACTTTTATGAACATTTTATTTTTGGCAATTTCAGTTCCAAAACAGACCTCCAAACAATATCACATCCAATTGTGTCAATACAAAAACTGAATACTGGCGTTTACATTTTTGAATACTATGTATGACTGGGTCCTGAGACACAATTTTTGCAATGAAGTATTGAATCCGACGAAAAAATGTCTTCTGTTTTGTCTACAAGCGCAGATTTCTACTGTTTATGATATCAGATGTTCTAACATATAACTGCGCTGAAACAGATGATGTTGCTTTCTTAGGAATGATTGTATTTGCTAAAACCAGTCAAATACAATACGGTCTCTTATTATAAATCAAATACTTATTAGCACAACAATACATCGTGTACACAGAGAAATAAATGAATAATTCAAAAACGTAATACTTTGTTCTTTAGAGTTCTAAATACTACATTTAAGTTGTATATCAATCATTTGAGAGTATTGAGTCATCTGACAGAACATAAAAATATAGAATAAAAACGTTAACGTGCGTTTTCGTAGGACTCCTTGTGTATTTATCACAAAAAGGTTTTCCAGATAGAATCTTTATCTTATGTCCTGATGTCTTGTTTGACTTCTTGGTCAGAAAATAAATATCCGCGTTTTTGTTGTTATGCTGTTGTTGTTGTTTTGTTCTTTGCAACTGAGATTTTGTTGTTTTATATAAATTACTCTCGTCTTCGAAAGTGCCTGGTCTGATTTCATATAACTGTTATAACATGACACCGTGTTTGTTTGATGGAAAGAAACGTCTTAGTTTTTTGCCTCATTATGTAGTTGCAGAGAATAACAGCATAACAAAACAGTATGGCATCTTAGGTTACTAAAATTGTTTGCATCTGCATCTGCTTCTATATATTTTTTGTAATATTTTCTGTTGCAGGAAGAAAGAGGAAAAACACAATACAATGTGGCTTCTCCATCCATCAAAATAGAAGTTATAACGTCCATACTTGGGTGTGGGGTGTCAGTTATTGTTCCGTGTACTTATGCGCCTTCAGCTACCAAAAATAAAATAAGTTATTGCGTCAGAAGATCTTACCAAGCGTTTCGTTTTCATAAAAAGCTGTCACTGCATTGTTAATATTTTTATTTGTAAAATGTCTATTTCACAGACCGAAGTGCATACTAGTGAATGCAATGCTATTACCGAATTGACCATCAGAAAGAATACTTTTAAACATTGTGTGTTGATAACAAATAGTTGCAAGACATATGACCATGACGAAAAGACATTTGGAGAATAGCCAGTCTAATACTTTACTATTCTACCAAGCAAAATGTAGTATCCTAATTAACTCATTTCCAAAAAGACATATTTCGAAAAAATCGAGTTTTTTTTTAATCTGGGTCGAAAAAAAACCACTTTCTTGACACGTTTCATGAATATGCAAAAGTGTTTTTTGTTAATCCGTTCAGATTATATCAATAGCTGATACTAGTTGAGAATATTTTAACCTACAATACCAGTTAGTATTGAATTAAAACTTTAATTTATATATACGTGTATAATTTAAATAAATAATTCTATAAGATAGGTATCCGGCCAAGGTCTTGGTAAATCCAGTTCTCTATTCTTAGCACTACCTTTAACAGTTGATATATCACATGCACATAGCAATACTCCCTGAAATACGCTAGAGGCCTTTGGTGCTTACAGACATAATCATCTGATAACCTATGTATAACATTAGTCTGGCATTATACCAGCTCCTGAGATTAATTGATTCCTAACTGCTTTTGATTACCAAAACTGATAGTTTGCAAACAGAGTAATACTTCTCCCCAGACTTTTGAATAAGTATAAGAGCAATGATGTGCAAAGCTGCTGTTTACATAGCATAAATAATCGTCTGCGTAGCACAAAAACAAGTATATATTTGGCATAAAGTATTTCACAATTTGCTGGCAATAAATACTTTTGAGAATATAGTAGGTTTAGAATAGTTAGATTTAAAACTCTTTACAGTGCCAAGGGAGTTCTGTCCGTTGAGCTTTTGAGAATAAACTCGTCCCTGTAGTTAAGTCCATTTAGGTTCTGCACACGATTGAGTTCCCTTTCTTTCTAGAAGGAACCAGTCAGTTTATATCTATCAGATAAGTTTAGCACAGTTAATTTTAATTGAAACGCTTTTATCTGAGAACGCACATTGCAGTAATTTGACCAGTTTGTTAAAATAACATTTTTGACAACACAGAGCAGTCCACGGTCTCGCGCCATGACTTTTGATGTTGTTTACGGTTTATTGAATTAAATCCACGTGGATCAGTTCAGAACAAGTTGCGTTACTTCTTGCCTTGCTTCTTTCAGATTCGTGCAACAGATATAAGTTACATAGAAATGTTGCTTGTAATTGTTAGAGAATGCAATATCGGTAGAGGAGCAGCCCCCTCCCCCCACCCTGTAATAGTAATGAAGCAGTCTCTGGGTGTAAGAAAAGGTGTGGAGTTGTGGGGTGATTGCTTTATTTAACAGTTTACTCTGTGCTATGATATCTCTGGTCTAGATCAGCTATAAAGTACAAAAAATCTATGTGTCCTAACCATATCACAAGGTGTGAACTATTCAGTTTATGCTTAATTTGAATGCTGGTAACCCATGTTTGGGATGTTTTGTTTATGTACTCGGAAATGTTCGTTGGTTGAGTTGAAATATGCAAATACAGAATATAGAATATTTAGAATTTTATGTGTATAAAACATACGAGGTTGTCGAAGTTTGGCCACAGCTTCCCTAATATTGAAACATTAAGTAGGCCCTGGTAGCAGACACCATACATAATTAAGTTCAATGAATCAATAGATGTCACGAGGACTTGTTAACGGAGACCTAACATTACAGTCAAAAAGCTCTTGATGTCACCATTAAATATGACATGTCAGGTTATTGTACTGGTGGACGTATATAAACGCCACATGACAAAGACACAACACACATGCCGTCTGGCATATGACCTGCCTTTGCCATAACCGCCACCAGTACCAACAATGATAATTGTGTGGCCAAACTTTTAAGAAAAGCAATCACACCGAGCGTGTAGGTATATTATGCTCAAGTTTCAGATACAAATAACCACCACACCTTTTCTATGTAAATATGAAATAAACATGTTTGAGTACAAACACATTAGATATGTTTACATTTAAAACTCTACACACTATATGTAAACACTGTATAAATACACAGGGTCATTATAAACAAGAGGGCCATGATGGCCCTGGATCGCTCACCTGAGTACTTTGGCTGTAGGTTTGCTGTTAAAAAGTATTTCATATTTCAACTGAAAATATGTAAGTGCCTACAAACCAAATATGTGAAATATCAGTCAATAAATAAAGGCTCTATGACAGAAAGTAGAAATATCTATTATAAGCTATGGTGACCTTGACCCAGTGACCTCAAACCCTACCCATGGGTAGAGGTCCATGCAAGGAACCTCTATACTTAATATCAAAGATATTGGTCTATAAATGAAGGCTCTATGAGGTACAGTAGATAAATCTACTTTTAGCCTCCGTGACCTTTAACCTAATCCAATAATTTGAAAAAGGTTGATAAAGCTTGCTTCATGCCAAATTTTAAAATTTTAGGTCTTGTGGTTTCAGACAAGAAGATTTTTAAAGATTTTCTTCTATATTGTTATTTAAAACTTGTGACCCCTCGGGCGGGGCCAATAGTGACCCCAGGGACATTTTTCTAATAAACTTGGTAGAGGTCCACTAAACAATGCTACACACCAAATATCTAAGCTCTATAACTTACGGTTTCTGAAAAGAAGATTTTTTTTAGATTTTCTTATATAACTCTATGTAAAACTAGTGACCCCTGGGGCGGGGCCATTTTTGACTCAGAGGCCAGGATTTGAACAAACTTGGTAGAGGTCCACTAGACAATGCTACACACCAAATATCTAAGCTCTATAACTTACAGTTTCTGATAAGAAGATTTTTTAAAGATTTTCCTACATGTATATAACTCTATGTAAAACAAGTGACCCCCGGGGCGGGGCCATTTTTGACCCAGAGGCCAGGATTTGAACAAACTTGGTAGAGGTCTAATAGACAATGCTACACACCAAATATCTAAGCTCTATAACTTACGGTTTCTGACAAGAAGATTTTTTAAGATTTTCCTATATAACTCTATGTAAAACTAGTGGCCCCTGGGGCGGGCTCATTTTTGACCCAGAGGCCAGGAATTGAACAAACTTGGTAGAGGTCCACTAGACAATGCTACACACCAAATATCTAAGCTCTATAACTTATGGTTTCTGACAAGAAGATTTTTTAAGATTTTCCTATACAACTCTATGTAAAGCTAGTGGCCCCTGGGGCGGGGCCATTTTTGACCCAGAGGACAAGATTTGAACAAACTTGGTAGAGGTCTACTAGACAATGCTACACACCAAATATCTAAGCTCTATAACTTACGGTTTCTGATAAGAAGATTTTTTAAGATTTTCCTATATAACTCTATGTAAAACTAGTGGCCCCTGGGGCGGGGCCATTTTTGACCCAGAGGACAGGATTTGAACAAACTTGGTAGAGGTCCACTAGACAATGCTACACACGAAATATCTAAGCTCTATAACTTACGGTTTCTGACAAGAAGATTTTTTTAAGAATTTCCTATATAACTCTATGTAAAACAAGTGACCCCGGGGCGGGGCCATTTTTGACCCAGAGGCCATGATTTGAACAAACTTGGTAGAGGTCCACTAGACAATGCTACATACCAAATATCTTAACTCTAGGACTTGTGGTTTCTGACAAGAAGATTTTCAAGTTTTCCCTATATAACTCTATGTAAAAATCAACTGACCCCTGGGCTGGGGTCAGTTTTGTCCCCAGGGACATAATTTGAACAAACTTGGTAGAGGTCCACTAGATGATGCTTCATACCAAATATCAAAGCTCCAGGCCTTGTGGTTACGGAGAAGAAGATTTTTAAAGATCCAACTTATAAAATCTATTTTTAGCTCCAGTGAACCAGAAATGCAATGGACCAGAACCATTTGAACAATCTTGGTAGAGCTTCATGCAAGGAACATCCCAGGCAAGTTTCATTAAATTTGCCCCATTGGTTTCAGAGGAGATGTCGTTTGAATGAAAAGTTGACGACGGACGGACGGACGGACGGACGACGGACAAAGACCGATCAGAAAAGCTCACCCTGAGCACTTTGTGCTCAGGTGAGCTAAAAACTGGCAGTTTTTTTTAAGAAAGCACCAACGTAACATGACCTGTTATAGGGAATGCAGCTTCCTATACATAGTGTGTGTATTCTAGTAGCCTAATTAGACATATTTAGTAAGAATTTCCTAGACTTCAATTAATTTCGGCAATAAAAGTATTCTATGCAAAGATGGGCATATCTTCAATGTTCTGTAAAAATGCTTAATTGTCCACTGTAGAAAGACGAACTCTGAGCAAAAGAAACCAGTTTCAATTTCCCGAGTATTTGGGTGACGAATGTATGGCCAACCCGTACGAATACAAATGTAGCAATAGAAACTATTCAAACACCGTCGTGATTCTTCAACAGCTGAATGCACCTTCTCCCCCCTCAATCCAAGGCGTGGTAAAGTTTGAGACCATACATACTATAGCAGCAGCTGGGAACATTTCAGCCAATTTAAGTTAATCATTACGTATTCGGAATTTCGATTCATTACTGCACTGAGCAATATCATCGTTCCTTCAGTGTAAAAACAGACTGTAATTACTGTCTTATGATAGGTATGACTTGCTGCTACCTTAATTCACTACGTCCCTGGAAAAATATGCTTGCATTAAGATGGTTAAGTCCGATCTGTGAACCCACAGTCTGTCTTGCAGGACAAAAAGCCCACTTGATTATTAATGAACCAATGATCCAAATTCATCTCCCTGAAATGCCTAGCCACAATGTTAGATATGTTGCATATGCAGAGTTATGCCACAAACTTATCTGAAGGAATACGAATATAGGTTTTGTAAGCATTAGATTTCAATCTTCCCTAAGTTTTAATTTCCTCGTTGTGCAAGCCAGTAATCGAAACTGTAGTGGCTGCCCCAACCCTTAAAGAGTGGGCATTTTATTAGCACCAAGAGGTAAAGTATTTTCTTAAGGACGGCACAGAACGAATAAAAAATTATTCTCAGACTAACATATCACTGATGAATTCAATTATATCTTCTGTCGGTTTTATAACCTTTTTTGAATACTAATTACCTTTAACAACTAAACGTGTCATAAGGTTTGTTTTCAAAAAAAATCTTTGAAATAAAATTGATGATATGGGTCATCTGGGGTCAAAAACTAGGTCACATAGCCCAAATATGGAAAAACCCTTGTTAACACTCTATAGGTAACATTTTCAGTCCAAATAACCTGGAAATTTGTCAGAAAGGTTGTTTCAATGATTTCTAGGTTAAACTTGGATATGGATCATCTGGAGTCAAAAACTAGGTCACAAAGCCCAAAAATAGAAAAAAAATTAATAACACTCTAGAAGCTACTTTTCAGTCCAAATATTCTCGAAATTTGTCAGAAATGTTGTTTTTATGATTCCTAGCTCAGATTCGAATATAGGTCATCTAGGGTCAAAACTAGGTCATAGACCCCAAATATGGAAAAACCTTGTTAACACTCCAGAGGAAACAATTTCAGTCCAAATAACCTTGAAATTTGTCAGAGAGATTGTTTCAATGATTTCTAGCTCAGTTTTAAATATGGGTTATCTTGGGTCGAAAACTAAGTCACACGGCCAAAAAGTAGAAAAATCTTGTTAATGCTCTAGAGGTTACATTTTCAGTCGAAATATCCTTGAAATTTGTCAGAAAGGTTGTTTCAATGATTTCTAGCTCAGATTTGGATGTGGGTCATCTAGAATCAAAAACTAGGTCACAGAGCCCTAAAATGTAAAAACCATTTTAACACTCATTAGGTTACATTTTCTGTCCAAATTTCCTGGAAATTCGTCAGACAGGTTGTTTTGATGATTTCTAGCTTAAGAACTTCTATGGGTCATCTTTGGTCAAAAACAAGGTCACATAGCCCAAATATGGAAAAACCTAGTTAACACTTTAGCGTTAAGATTTTAATTTCAAATATTTCAGAAAGGTGGCTTCTATGATTTCTAGCTCAAGTTTGAATATGGGTCATTTGGAGTCAAAAACTAGGTCACAGAGCCCAAATATCGAAAAACTTTTAAACACTCTAGAGGCTACATTTTCAATCCAAAGGTCCTGGAAATTTGTCAGATTGTTTCAATAATTTCTAGGACAAGTTAGAATATTTGTCATCTGGGGTCAATTAACCAGGTCTATAGCAACTTTGTTAAAAGCAGTCATATTCAGGTGAGCGATACAGGGCCATCATGGCCCTCTTGTTGTTTTTTTTTTTTCGTGGGGGTGGGGGGTAGGCTTTGATTCTAAAACTCTGAGACTGACAGCTCTTTTTTATTCAATATATTGAATTCAATAAGTCAAGCTCATAATTTATGTTTTAGCTTAATGCACTGAGACAATTTTATAATTATATCACACACTAACAACTGAACAGTAACCTTTTTAATTTCCAAATACACTACAGACATGATAGACATGAGATGTTGTTTTCGATCGATACATTTGCGCCCCTTCTGTTTGTCTGCGTCTGAAAGTGCAAAACAATCGTAGACTTTTTCATTCTACGTCAGGTGAATTATTCAGTTTACGTCAGATGTCCTCACATACTAAATTGTTCCTACAGATGGGCTTCTTACTCAAAAGCGTTTTTGTACACTCAAAGCAGTAAACATCACATCTGTTGTAATTTGGAAAGGTTATTTACTGACGGGGCCAAAAAAATCAACTTACATCTTGTAAGACGTTTTGTGAAGCACACTTAACCAAAATAAACAATACTTCTTGTCTTGTAGACGTTCTGGTTGCAGTGCATTAACATTAGCTAAACCCACATTATTATCATTCTCCTGATGCTTTAGTAAAGCCTCATTGTTTATGACAATAAATGAGAAAATATGATTTATTTTTTGTGAGACCTAAGCTCATATTATCGACAATCAACAAAACACATTTAAAACACTATATTTAAATACATAATGTAATACATTCATTTGCTATATATGCTACGTAATGTTATAAATTAATAAGCTACGTATCCTCCAAAATGTTATACATTCATAACCTACATATGCTTCATAATGTTATACATTCATTGGCTACATATGCTTCAAAATTTAAAACATTCATTAGCTACATATGCTTCATTATGTTATACATTCATTTGCTACATGTCCTTCAAACTGTTAAACATTTATTAGCTACATATGCTTCAAAATGTTATACATTCATTTGATACATATGTTTCAAAATGTTATACATTTATTAGCTACATATGCTTCAAAATATTATATATTTATTTGCTACATATGCTTCAGAATGTTATACATTCATTGGCTACATATGCTTCATAATGTTATACATTCATTTGCTACATATGCTACAAAATGTTACACATTCATTGGCTACATATGCTTCAAAATGTCATACATTCATTTGCTACATATGTTTCAAAATGTTATTCATTCATTAGCTACATATGCTTCAAAATGTAATACATTCATTAGCTACATATGGTTCATAATGTTATACATTCATTGGCTACATATGCTTCAAAATGTTATACATTCATTAGCTACATATGCTTCATAATGTTATACATTCATTTGCTACATATCCTTCAAACTGTTATACATTTATTAGCTACATATGCTTCAAAATGTTATACATTCATTTGATACATATGTTTCAAAATGTTATACATTCATTAGCTACATATGGTTCAAAATGTTATACATTCATTTGCTAAATATGCTTCAAAATGTTATACATTCATTTGCTACATATGCTTCAAAATATTATACATTCATTTGCTATATATTCTTCAAAATGATATACATTCATTGGCTACATATGCTTCAAAATGTTATACATTCATTGGCTACATATGCACCCTAATGTTATACATTCATTAGCTACATATGCTTCAAAATGTTATACATTCGTTGGCTACATATGCTTCAAAATGTTATACATTCATTGGCTACATATGCACCCTAATGTTATACATTCATTAGGTACATATGCTTCAAAATGTTATACATTCGTTGGCTACATATGTTTCAAAATGTTATACATTCATTGGCTACATATGCACCCTAATGTTATACATTCATTAGCTACATATGCTTCAAAATGTTATACATTCATTAGCTACATATACTTCATAATGTAATGTATTCATTAGCTACATATTTTTCATAATGATATACATTCACTAGCTACATATCCGTCATTATATCATGTATTCAATAGCTACATATGTTTCAAAATGTAATACATTCATTAGCTACATATGCTTCATAATAGCTACAATTTTTCATACTTGAATACATTAAATTATTTAATAAATTAAATTATCATTTTAGTTTCGTGCATAAAGAAAGTTGTTATCGTAGATTATTTTTTCTCTGAAGTATACTTTTTATAATGAAATCATATGTCATCTGTGTTTAGTTCTGTTTTAACCAATAAAATGGCTAACAAAATACAAATTAAAATCTATGCTGTTATTGTATCTACAAGTGTAGTGGTGTCAGTGATGTAGAGACGCGAAGTCCGAAGTTGGATTTTTTTTTTAATTTTGTAATACTCTTGAATATTGAAGAATCATTGTCATTTTTATGTTATGCTATTTGTTTTGTCATATATCTTCTAAAGGTACAGACTCAGCTTTATTACATTTAAAAGGATCTAATGAATTCCAAATGAACTATGGCATTTTGTAATATTTCGAATTCTCTGTCAAAAATGAAGTTAATTTCTTTCTTTAAAAAGTTCCTCTGGAAATTGTCAGTAACTTAATATCGTTAATTCTCTTTTACAAAATTTAGCTCTGATAATATGTTATAAAACTCATATCAGTAAATATATGGTATCTATGTAATTATATTTATTTATAACTCGCGTTAAACGACCCTGTAGAATTTGGTTTATCATATTTACTATTTATCACGGAACGTATTAGGCGAATGCAGAAAGTTGTTTTTTTTTTCAACATACTGACAAAACATATCTTGCCAAATGTAATTCAGAAAGAAACAAATGCTTTTAGAACAGTTACTGAATTAGAGTGATAATTTGTTTCGGAAAAAGTGTGGTTGTGAAATATCTCGATCAAATGCTGTGTTTGGGGCCTCTATGAACTTTATAGTCCTTCACCGTTATACCTGATCGATTTTGTTTATGAGAAACAAACAAATGCAACAATGTTTAGAGCACCTGTCTGTATATTCAATACATTAAAGTTGTCAAGAACCAACCTACTTTATTTTAGATAGAAACACTGCGTTATGTACATTTTGCTGTGAGTTTATTGGCAGTTAACAAAATGGTTACTTGACTTCTTTTATACCCCACAGTTCTTGTCTGCGATATCCAGCGAACAGATTGATATTTGTCAGAATTTGTCATGCGGCAGAAATCCATGAATGTTTTTATCAAATTAGTGGATAAGATCGCTTAAATAACTGTAGTGCAAGACTGCTTCAGAGGAATTGTCTGCAGCAATAAAGAACTATGAAGATATTAAAGATATTGTAGAAAAAAAATTGTACCAAAGTTTAGTATTGAACGAAATGTCGACATGTCATAACGATTAAAGAAAGCGAAAAGATCGTTTCTGTGTCTTGATTCAATAATACTTAGAACGTAACCGCTTTCATCACTCGATACTGAATGAAAACTGTTTTGTTTTACACACGTCTTTTCCTTACGAAATGTTATTGGCTAAATAATGAATTACTTTAACTTTGGGTTATGTGTTTTATATCAGTTGAATCATAGATATATCATTTGTATATTCAGTATCATCGTCGGAAACCCACGTTCGATCCATTCCGTTTCACTCTATTTATCTACCGTGGGATAATTGGCTGGTAAAATTTCGTACTCATGAATAATTCATTACCTACTTTCATTGGTTTCCGTAAGATTTCCCTTGCGGAATCTCAGCCAATGAAATTACTTGTTACAATCTGCCTTCCGCGCCTATGTTTAAATCCTGGGAAATACGTCTATTTTAAGTAACTTGTCATTATGCCTACTCTCCACACTGAAGAGTGTCTATTTGTAATGCGGCATCTCATTCGACGAAGAGTTATATCCCTTTGCTAATAAATATTCATGAAAACGAATAATCAGCAGTCAATTATCCCACGGTACATAATGTAGTTGTGCGGAATATGTTCCCGGGGGTCACCGACGATGATTCAGTATAGTTATGTGTTCCTTTGATCTATAGTAACTTAAACATTGATGACAAATTATATGTTGAATTTTTTAAACTCTGATGGTCGGTAGTTTTTTTACTTAAGTTAAAATGTAGTCATGCACGAATCATACAAGAAACATGGATCTTTTAACAACATGCACACATTTGGTCTTGAGAATACAAAAAGTATGTTCTTTAGTTTCATTGAATTTTATATACACTTATTCACTATTTAAGTATTTACTTCACTGGCGGCTTATTCATAAGGTTTTACCAAATGGGCACGGAATACTTTTTAAATGTCCCTGTTTGTGCTTTATCTTTCATATAAAATAGATTTTCATGGCTTCGGTGAAATCTAGCACAATCTGTGTTTGATTGAAAATAAAAATAGCCTATGAGAGAGTCAAACTACTTCAAACGTTGATATTGGTTCAACCTCTGAAGCTTGAACTATATAATTTCTGAAAATGATATTCATTCTATCATATTATTATCAAAATGGGAAACTCTTGTTAAGGATGATGGAAACGTATTAATCAAAAACTTTTTTTCTGTTGACTTCTAGTTCTCTGTTTCAGGAGGATCAGCTAAATGGATCAGCTCAGTGATAGGTAACATAAAGGCAATATTCAAGCACGAGAAACTCGAAGAAAAAGAATCACTTTTTCAGGACACTTGTCTCAGACGAACCAAATCACAGTCTAATTAGCAGAGGAATAAATACCACTCGTCTTTAACTTGACAGACACTATACTGTCAGTGGTACGGACGCTACTTCTGACGCCCATACTTATAGGAAATTTCCGTTAAGAATTTCAAAGTTTGACTCCATTAACCAATTCCTGTTAATAGTGGAGTCCCTTTGATGCAATAGATAGGGTTACCATGGTTGTAAACAAAATAGATGCTTTATTAGTTTTTCTGTGCACAATAAATTCTTGTTCACGTCCATCGTACTTCATCATTATCAATGAAATCATAATCATGACATAAATCAGACCATGTATTGCACATGGGAAATACTAGTTCTATCAAATTAGTCTACTTTATCATTATTGCTTTGACTTCAAGACTGCTACAGAAGAATGTTTCCAAGCCAGAGAAATGTGTGCCAATATCAAATATTGAAAACAATTGCAATTGTCCTGTTCAAATTGTAGCCATACAATATAACTTTTATGACAGCTTTTTATTTCATTGCTCAAATCGACCTATCGCATAACACTGAAATATAGAATTAAGTTAATTACATATTTGTCAATGTAGTTTAGTCTTGCTTGAAAGAACATGTACAGGTCGTTCCTTCAGTTTCCAATTTTTTCTACTTCGTATCTCTTGAATCTGATTAAAGATCTTTGAAAATAGGCGAAAAGGTTAAGCATATCAAAATGATGGGAAAAAGAATACCATTATATCGTCAACTTGGTCCAAGGTCAATGTAACATATGGGGATCAAAGTCGGTAGGTTACTCTTTCGTGCTCGTTCCAGATCTCTTGAACACCTTGAAGAGTTCCAAAGTTTGTTAGGTATCTAGCATATCGTTATGATGATTACAACCTGCATTACGACCAACATATTATACGGAAGAACATTAAAGAAATTGGGTAGAAAATATGACATGCACTCCTCACTTTGTTTCACTTCGAAAACGTGTTTTTTTTTCACTAAAGAAAGCATACTTCTTGCCTTTTTAAATTTGCGATTTATTGTCAATAAAATTGTTTGTTAAAATGTTTATGAGGTCAAAGAGCAAACATAGGATTTGTTTTAAATAGAACGTCATTTCGCAGAATTAGTAAAAGGATTTGACGATTGAGACCTGATTGTAAGATTAACATTAAGTACTGGACTAACGTATAGGAATAGCGATACTTACATGTAAAATGATCTTATCATAGACTGACTTTCAAACCCTCAGAAAACTTAGTTCGCTTCTAAAGAAATTGTTTTTGTAATTGAGAATATTCCTCGACGAAACTTAGACGTGTTTAGATATCTTTTTGAAACTTTCAATTTTAAAAACGCTGGTGTTAATAAAAGGAAAAATAATGCTTTGTGATCTTTGAACTGCACCTTCGTTTTGGACCTAGCTGTGCAAAGGCAAACGTGTATATGTCAAAAAAAGGTACATGTATTTATGAAACTGTTCAGTAAATATAATTCAATGCATACAAGCTTAATATACAGTGTGTTTGTCTTGAGATCGATTTAAAAAAAATACAATTGATATATCACAAATACAGTGCACCCTACATATACTGCGTTACAAATATTGTGACCACTGTATTTTTGTAGTCTAAATAACTAGTGTATACTGATTTCAAAAGCAAAGTCCATTTTTTATTTCCTTTTACTATGAATAAGTAACCGCTATATAGGTTAACCCTTTTCTTGGCTAGATGTATCAATCATTAATGATTTGGATGAAGATATTATAATGCAAGAGAATGATACTACTACATAAGACGATGATTAAGATGGGACCTTCTTTTTTTTAATAAACTGTGTTCTTCAATAAATACTAAGTTTGAATAATGTGGGAGTTACTGTTTATTGTACTTTTCCCAATGTTAGTATTTTGATATATTGTTATGCAAAGAACTAGATTTTCTTCGATGAAATGTGAAACAAATTATTCCTAATATAGAAAATAGTTTTTCCATGAGTCAGTGTATACTGGGATACAATTGATTTTCTGTTACTTAAACAGTATAATTTCTGAACAAAATATTCCTTCAACACTGTTATTAACAAAATGGAAAACTCTTGTAGTAAACTCGAGTGTTTTTAACTGCCGAAAATAGTTACTGGTGAGCCAATCAATTTCCGGTGTACAGAATTTATTCAGTATTTGAAAGGGTAACGTCTTTTCGTAAAGTGAACAAATTAGTATTTACATTTAAGTATTAGACCCATAACAGACTTTATTCAACCCTTTACAATGAAGGTTTGAACGTTCAGATTACCGTTTGCTAACACCTACTCCACTTCAATAACGTTAATTTCAGTGATTTAATTCCAGCGAATTTGTTTCCAGTAAAATTATTTCATTCAATAAACAAGAACATGAAGGTGTTATATTCTTATCTGTTAATGTGATATATTTTTTTCAGGAAAGGTCTGCTATAATAGTATTGGATGAGACAGTGCGCTTGCCGGAAACACATGATTTGCTACAGATGAATTTGGCTCATGGGTAATTATTCACCTAAGATCACATTTAGTGCTTCATAATTTAACTTGACATTTAAGTATTCAAAGTATTGAAAGAACTCATTTACGCGCACCAAACAACACACTTTGCACTCTATTGTTTAAATACATTTGCAATTATCTTAAAAAAAGAATAATTCACACATTAATATAAATGTAAATAGGAGGTGTAGTGGTGGAGGAGCAATAGCACAGGGGTTAGAGCGCCACACTCTCGATACGGAAGTTGTTGGTTCGAAACCCACCAGGGGTAAAAGTCTCCAGTGACATTCCTCAATTTCGGCGCGAGTACTGGTTTGAATCCAGGAAGCAGTCATCGAGAGGGATTGATTTAATTTGCAAGAACTTGCTTCCCAATCGATGTAAAATAAATAAGTTTAAACTATAAATGTAAATAATGTTTCTATAGAATACTACAGTGTCATAACAACAAACTTTATGTAAAGAAACACGTGTATCTCCAGAGGTTTAATAATGTGTTTCGTAACTTGTTTCATGTCTCAAAAGTGACATATAAGTTGTCGAGCTGAATTCCTATTTCACGTGTTTAAATGCCCCATATACCTAACCCAGGCGTTTTCTTTAACTATGCATAAGAAACACCTGTACCCGGCTGGTAGGTGTCATGGCAGCTTGCTTACTCGGAGAATATTGACTGATGTTGTGTGAACAAACGCGCTTGGACCAGAAGACGTAACTTTACGGTATCTAATGTAAGTACATAAAACAAAGTTGTGTCAAATAAATCAATGTTCGAATTAAAAGCAGACGGTGTCGTTGTCGTCCTAACTAAATAGATAATTAATATAAATAATGTTTATCTATTTCGATAATTAAATGAGACATGTACAAGAACGCAGCTTCATATGTCTAATGTTGTTCCTTAAATATGGCATTAACAGATGAACAAATGTTTATCCTGAAAGTTAGCGAATTTGGTACAACAACAAGACTCAGTGAGAATCCCAGAATCAAATAAAAAGGTCTTTGTCTTAGAATAGAGCTGACCCTTGACACTGCTGCGCGACCTATTATGGAATCTGTAATCCCGTTTATACTTCTTGAATATATACGATAGCATTTCTACAAATATTTAACTTACTCCTTATTTCATAAGGCAAAAATGAATCACAGTTCTTGATTCTAATCTACAATGAAGTTTTTGTAATCGATAATGTCAAACGTCTATTTTTTAAATCTTTCATACTTATTTTAAGACTATTCACTTTTACTTGAAAAGACTGTTTTATGTACTGGAATTGTGCCATTTTTTATTTTTTAAAAATGTACACTTCTAATGTAACACATACACACGGCCTAAAATTAAAAAGTTTCCAGTGATGGCAAATTAAGTCAGCTTCTAAATTTGTATTTATCGCTGATTCGTTTTGTCTATCTATCCGTTGTGTCATTCATATTTGGTTTCTATCTTAAGAAGTTGACGGGTAACCTCTGTTTAGGCTAGACGGCATCGGAAATAATAGTGAATGAGAAAATAAGAAATCTCAGAGGTTTAAAGAAAATGCCTGATTTCTCATGTTATGAAGAAATCTCACGTTTCCTGGTTTAATCATGTGAATCCATCGGGACAAACGCTTCAAATATTTTGTCAGATCAGCAAACACGCATTTTGATGAGAGATTTTTTTTTAATTTTTACTGAAGGTAATTAGTGTCCTCATATCCCTTATTTTTCATATGGAAAATTTTTCAACATTTAGCTGGCAATTTTTTTAGTATACTGTTTTTATATTCTATCATTATTTTAGGGTAACATTTAATTTGCGTAAATTAAAATGACCTGTTTAGTCAGGACGATGACGAGGACGGAAAAATGGGCTGACAGAGCTTTCAACTTTGTTACTTATTTTTCACGTCACGTGACACCTATCTTGTAGTACGCGTTATTTCCGATGGACTTCAACAATTATCATTGAATGACTTGGTGTCCTCCGAGTAATAAACACTATACCCTTCTGAAAAAAGTGAAGTTCAAATTGTATATGGAAAGCTCCCTTAGAAAAGTAAAAACAGTTTAAGGTTACATCTTCTTGAGGAAAATACGAGGGCATGTCTGTAAACCAAAATAAACAAATGATATTCCCCGGCCTTATGTTTGTTTATGCTGAAAGTCTGCAGTTGCAGTTCTCTGACTGAAACTATCAAATTGAATATACATTAGATCTCTTTTGTTTCAATAAAGTCAGGAGTTTACACAGTTGAATAAAATAAATAAACTATTAAATATAGCATAATAAAATCAGTGTCAACTAAACTGTGATAATTATATTAAAATCTAGTAAAGGTATTCCCAAACGGCCAATTTTACTTTGTAAAAACAAGTTTCGTCTCTGTCAGAGCTTTTGCTTAAGTGACTTCCGAACATGTTCTGGCTATTACACGTGTATATGTATTGGACGCATACCAAAAAGGAAATTTAAAACAATAGATGTTTTTCTTTGATGAAATCTATCTATATAATTATGAAGTTTTAAGTGAATGTGTTCTAGAGGTGTTAAAGGCATGCTTCAAACAAACTTACGGAAAGAAGATTAACAAAGGGCCGTAACAATATATCTAAGTCAATTAGTTATGTTTCGGACATTAAAAATTAGCTGTACTACTTAACGAATAGGGATAACAATTAACGAAATGGGAAGAATTGTTCCGGCGTCAGTCTTGCCTTTTATAATCTTCAATCTGTATTTAAATTTAGTTTCAATAGTTAGAATTGTTTGACCTGGTCAAAAAGTGACACAAGGACGGACAGATAAGGTTGTCGTTCAATCTTCACACTTTCGAAAGCCAAGTCTTATACACTACACGTCTAGCTGGAAATATATTAGTAAAAGCCGATCCCTGCTGATGATTAGTTACAGTGATTGATCAAGTTATGAGTTATGTACTGGCATTATTTCTTTGAATAATGTCGCAAAAACTAATGAAAAGTTAACATCCATGCAAAAGATAATGTTTCTGCATACTGCAGATACAAAACTGCGATCGGTTTCACTGTGAGGCAACAGGATGATATTTTAAATACAATCATTATTAGGTTTGCCAAGAAGATGAACGAATCTTCCACTTTATGAATACTGAAAATTGTGTTTTTTTTCCAAATTGTACTGTTATGTCAAAACTAGTATTATGCTTCAATATCGAAAAAGTAGAAAATTTTATATATATTAAAATGCACATGAAATAAATGGATAAGTTTAGTTTCCTTTAGCTGAGTTGAATTAAGTTAAGTTTAATTAGTTGTTGTTGTTAATTTGTTTTGAGAGCATGTAAAAGGAAATAAAAATCATGAAATAATGTGTTGTCTGGCCTTTAATCAAATCTTGATAATATAAAACGATACAAAGTTTAAATACATTTAACTTTTTAACAGCCATTATTTTCCAAACACTGTGGTCCGATATATCTGTCCTCTTTCAACCGGTTTATTTTGCCAAATAAATCTTAATTAATGTTATGGCACAATTGCAATGTAATCATCTTTAAAAGAGAAGATTCGAATCAGCTCTCATCTACATGGTAGTTCTTTCAATTAAATTCTAAATTAATTAGAAGAGAATCCAAATCAAGAATTATTTATCAGTAATGACTTTCTAAAATAAATTAAATCACTTCGTTCCTTAGAACAACAATAAAAATTGTGCTACTAATTGCAAAATTGTAGTGGAAATTTCCACAGAGGCATTCAGTAATGAAGATCAACTGTAATATTTTCATCTGAGTTTTTGTGTTTGTCAATTTATCTTTAAATTTGTTTTCCCATACCAAAATACCAATTCCTAGAAAGAAGGAAGTATGGTGTATTTTCGTTTTGTAACAAAGACATTACATAGTTTTACACACGATAAAATGATGAAAATATATCCTGTCTGGTCCAGCCCCACAAACACATTGTATATATTTGTAGTCTGGTTGAATAAACGGCTGTTTCGCTGAAGAAGAACAAGGTATCCACTGAGATGCAGACTCGCAATCGCCATCTTTAAGATTTCACTTTTGTTTTAGTCTTTGAACTTATTGCATTTTAAATTAAATAATATATGACAATCTACAGAAAATTTCTAGAATAGATGTATTAAAGCAATATATGGCTCTCTTTTCATTTCTTAATGTCTTACATTCAGAAAATGTCAGCATTATGCAATGATAAGATACTACGTCATCGCGCACCTGTTTTATGCTCTCTCGCGGACCATTTTTTGGTCAACAATCCGTCGCTTGAAAGGTAAAATGGTCTTTTTCAATTAGAAATCTGTAGAGTTGCAAAAAAATCTTGTTGTGCACTGAAGATTGACTGGTGTGCTTTGTATTTACGTAAAGAAGTTTTATGATATAAAATTCTAGCGTATGCCTGAAAACGGGAGAAAGATTTTTTTCAGTATGCATTTAGAAAAAAACTTTCAGTATGTTACTAAATGTCGATAGAAAGTATTGTTGATAATGTTGCCAAATCATGTAACTGATTTAATTTCAGATTCGATAAGATAGTGTTACTGTTATTCTTATTGTTGATAAAAAATGATTGTGCCCAAAGGTTTCTTCTGTCATCATACACTTAATGCCTTCTGGTGTCGTTCAACCGTCCTGGTATCCATTCCTGAGATAAAAATTCATTACTAAAATGGTACTAGCAACCGCCTATACATACAGACATTAGTGTTTTGTCTTTGTACGAAATTAGTATAATTTAATAGACACAATATTATACTCTTCCTGAGATTTATTAGTTCGTAATTGTTTTGATTTCCGAAAATCTACGGTTTACTATAGAACGATTCCTATACTATTCCTGTCCAGCTCAAATGATGTACAGATATACAGTTTGCATAATAATTTTGTAAAATTGTGTCGTTGTTTTGGACTGCAAATAAAAAGGACAATTTTAGGCATAAGTGCGAATCGGTTGTTAAGTAAGTTTTAATACAAAGCGGAAACCTCTAGTGTTGTCCTAATTTTCTGTCTTTCTTAATTTCAGAAAGTTTTCGAGAAAACAAATTTCTTCTCAAAAGTTTAAAAGTGTAAACTGAAGTAAACATGTCTCGAAATTTCCACCCAATAATGTGTTCATTGATATCCATGAAAGGTTTCCACTGACACAAGTTGACAGTGTGGTGAATAAATTGGTCTAATATGTTATAGATTATTCCTTCTGTTTTTAGTATTTCGTTGTTTTCATATCGGGAAACTAACAGTGATTGGTAATTACATTGACATGTATTTTTTTTCTTTCTCTAAAACCATGCTATGCCTGATGTGATTTAAATAGTACATATTTTTCAACATTATTCTGTGTTGTACGGATTTCTATTTAATTAAATAAAATGTATATTTACCACTGAAAGTGATATATGGACCGAGGTTTCTGTCAGAGTTTCTGTTGTAAATGGCGTGGTGGCTTTTTCTTGTTTTATATACCAGGCTAGTCCAAATGTTTGACAGCTCTTTCGCAACATCAAACAGTATTGTCTGATAATCTTACGATGTGTTTTAGATATGAACTATTTGCTCAGATAAGTGGATCTTGTATTTGAAATAAATGATATCTAAGACTGCTACAGAAAAATATTTCCCTGCATTCAAACAACAGCAAAGCGAGACCAGTTCATATCTAGTACTATATGCTGTGGTCCAACAATAAACAGTACACGCATATCTTCGCCGTTTTCTGCAGCAAATGTATAGCATAATAGTTTGTCCTCAAAAAATATTGAATTAATAATTAAAAAACAAACATATAAAAAGGTTGTTATACGGTGTTAAATTTCCACTATAAAATAGTAATTTAAGTAATACTTCAAAACAGTATCGTTTGTTATATGTGTGTATGCGTGTGTGCGCACGTGTGTGTGTGTGTATGTGTTTTCCTTTTTTTCCCCTTGCAAAGTTGAGGTATATTAAAGTTGATCTAACGCAATGCAATAATATGCATGAGAAAAATCAAATTAACCGTCAGAATCATATCGTTTTCAGATTTTAATACTATAATAATAATTAAAGTATATAAGATAGATTTTTATTTTATGCCTACCAATGAAATATAGGGCAATATCAGTGAGATAAAAGTGATAATACACTGTTTTGAATCAGTTAATTACCATTTTGATAATACATGTTTTGTGCCGGAACTACTTTTTTACCTGATTCAGCCAAGAACCACACTGCTCCAATGATTGCAGGAAATAGTGAATCTGGTCCTGCACCAAGAGGATTTTTCATGAACAGTCACTTTCATGGAAATGTTACTTTCAATTTCAATTCCTCTAAAACTGCAACCCAGCAACTATCTCAACAGGTCTTAAATTCCAGTCCAAAAGCTGGCCTGCTTGATGAAACTTCAGGAATTTCCCCACCACGTAAATACAAGAGAATCCGCTGTATTTCAGACAGTGACAGCGAGTGAAATTTATTTACCTTGTTAAATCCAGTTATAATACTGAATTCCTAGTTGTGAACAATGATGAAATTCGCCATAAATTATTTAAAATGTCTGATTTGTTTACATAACTCACATGGACAATATCCAATATGGCCGACTTTCAATTCAATTGATTGAATATTGAGTATTAATCCGCTTTTATAATTAAAGTATGTATGGCAAAAATTCAATAAATATTGATAAACTGTGTAGACAAAAAAAATGTTATTTGATGAAAGTGTATTCAGTTTATTTCAGCAGAAGTAAAGTTATCATATGTATTGGAGATTGTCGGCACTTTTTTTGTGCGCAGTAACCAAAGTACGCATTAACTGATTTGGGGCTCACCATGGGGAATTTATTGAAGGCCCTGATTAAAAATGTCATAAAAAAACCATTTTTGACGTGTTGGCATAAAATAAAAAGAAAATTTGTTTGTTTTTTAGTGGAAGATGAGAATTTATTTCATCTCGTGAACACCATATGTTGATATTTTCACTCGTGGCTGCGCCACTCGTGAAAATATCATATATGGTGTTCACTCGATAAAATAAATTCTCATCTTCCACAAAAACAAACAAATATCCTCTATGAACTACATGTATCTTAATTTGATAACCATTTCGTTCGTAAGAAAAAAAAAAACACACGGAAATCTTTCAGACTTGAAACATTTCGAGTTGCCTCGGGTAAATGCACCTCTAGAAAAACACTTCCTATAAAGGCGTGCAATGGGTTTTTTAAAAAGATCTGTTAAAAACACTATTTTCTAAAAGGAAACTTGATATATTTTCGAAAACGTCTGCCACGATATTTGTTAGAGGATGTTGCATAATTAAGATTGATAGCATTTGATAGACGGAAACAAAACGTTGCCGGTAACCTATGGGTAATTTTTCAGCTCTCGTACCCACTGGTGTTTTAGGTTTCCGTAAACTGAATCTACAGTGACAAAATGAACAATTCTTGAGCGCCTTAAACACTTCCATATCTGAAGTACATTTTCTTGTTCTTTATAACATCGTGAATTCGAAAAACTTTATCTAAATTCTGCAAAAAACAAAAAAATATGAAATACTTATATCTCAGAAGATTTTTAAGTCTGTTTATTTGTTTGGCGTCAAGAAAGTGACATAATGTTTTGCTAAATTCCAAATATTTAAAACCTGACAAAAATTTAAGCTTCTTGACATCACTTGGATACATTTCCTTTATAAGATAGCAGCACCAAAAAAATGAACTTTTTAATGCAGACGATATATGTGAATACAGACTGGGGTAGCTCTATGTACGTAGTTTCGTATGTTTTCAGTTTTCATCTGATCTAAATAGATACATGTATACACGAATTATTTTGCTGTTTGTTGTTGCTTTTTGTTGTTGTCTGCCAAATTCTGTTGTTTTAATATATACTCAATTTAAGAGCATTCAATGAAAACGTGTTTCAGTTACCTAAGCCACCAGTTTAATAAAATTACCAAATAATGTTGTGTTATATCCCTCGTCACAGAAATTCTTCAACAATTAAAACTTAATATTTTAACAAACGCCTGTTGAGAGCTGAGCAAAATTTTCAGACGAATTTAGTCAGGGGTCATTAAAAATGTTAAATTTTTACGTATGTCTAGACTAGACGGTGTCGGGGTTGATATTTCGCAATTGTGATGACAGGACACCTAGGGGATTTCAAAGAATGTTCTGATTTCTACAGATTTCTCCAAATATCACGTCTGTTATTTAATTAGGACAAATCCAACCTACGTATCCTTATAAAGTGAATCATTCACTCGTGTTTGTACAACAAGCTTCAAATCGCTTTTTTTCACTAGCATAAACCTGCGTATTATTTCACTCACGTATGTACAAGTAGTAGAATTACTCTACACCGGCCTCAAGATGCAGATGTTTTATTTATATCACAAAATATCTAATAGAAGTACAATGTATACTACTCAAAATTTGATAGGGATCACTTATAAAAATGTGTATATTTACTACATAAGGTTGAAAGGTTACATTTATTGTTGTGATTCTGAAAATATGTTCATATGACAACAGTGTGGTACCAAAAAATGTGTAAGTCTGTAAACCGTTGAAACGTGTCAGAGGCTGAGCCGTGGGAGGGGCACGAATTTGGGATAACAACGACAGCAGATGAAATAGAACTTTTTGGAAAAATCAAGTCTATGGCCTGAATTTTGCTTTAATATCGCGTGTGGTGTCTGTTTGCTTGGATTACTGCTCTGCACGCCTTCTCATGCTGCAAATGAGTCTCCGGATGCTTTGTTGTGGGAGTCGATCCCACTCGTCCAGAAGGGCCTGTTGTAGCCCAGGGACCGTGGTTGGCTGGACTGGGCGAGCAGATATTGTAGTCTGCAGCATACCCCAGCGTGCTCTATTGGATTGAGGTCTGGAGACCTTGCTGGCCAGTCCATTCTCTCTATGGCTGCCGTCTCCAGGTACTCGTCGGTGACCCTTGCCCTGTGAGGTCGGGCGTTGTCATCCATTAAAATGAACTCAGGGCCTATAGCACCAGCGTGCGGACAAACGTACAAATCTACAATCTCATTGACGTATCGTACAATCGTCAATGTGCCGTTTTGAACAATGTGAAGGTCCGTTCTTCCCTGCATGCTAATGCCAGCCCACATCATGACCGAGCCCCCGCCATGACGGTCATGGGTAGCAACACATACGGGTGCCAAACGCTCATTGGCGGATCTCCATACCCGCACTCGCCTATCAGTGAAGTCCACACAAAATCTAGACTCGTCAGTGAACAGCACTGGGGTCCAGTCATGTGCACAGCGTCCACCTGGCGTGATCACAGGCCCATTGAAGACGTGCCTGGATGTGGTTTCGCGTCAATGGGATTCGGATTGCTGGCCTTCTAGCCCTCATGCCAGCTGTATGAAGACGGTTCCTGGTGGTTTAAGTGGAAAGTCTTACACCAGTGGCATTCTGGAAGTCTTTTTGGAGGGCAGTAGCGGTAACAAAGCGCTGACGTCGCGCATGAACGACAATAAACCGGTCCTCACGCTGAGTTGTGGACCTCTGACGCCACATCCTGGCAAGGGTTCTCTGGGACACCCCAAGGACACCTGCCACGTGCCGTGGGAACGCCCAGCCTCAAGCATCCCTACTCCCTATTCATCTGCTCATCATCAATACGCCGTCTTTGCCGTAGATTTGCCATGACCAGTGCTAGGTTCGATATAAACGTTACCATGCACAAGCGAAGTCTAAATAAAACGGATGTGTACATGAAGGTACATGCCCACGGTGCATCACTTTTCCAGGGATATCGTTTTTCCCGTGCATTTCGAGCCATGTACAGGTAAACAATCAAAATCTGCTGGACTGGTCGGCTTTGCCATATGAATAAACTGCATGTATTAGAAAAAATCAGTTATCTTGAGGTTATTATTAAAAAGATATTTAAAAATAAAAAGTGATCCCTATCAAATTTTGAGTCGTATAAAATAGTGAAGAGAATACAACGGTAATTTTCCTAATGCACACTCTTTATATTAATGTCTGAAAACTGAAACTGCTTTATTTAATTAAACGCCTAATTTTACACGTAGTATATTCACTTGGGTTATTATCAAACATTGGAATATATACAATGTTGCACAAGTATTTACACTGACTTAAACTAATCTACAGCATGCATTTTGGTCTATTCACTTCTAAGTATGCTGTACAGTTCTTCCATGTTCAGTCCATCACTACAGGAATCACTCAAAACCAAGAATCAAAATTTCTGAAAAACCAAGTTTTTAAGATTTTTCTTGAAGATGTCTACAGAATCAGAACTTCCCAGATCTACAGGTAATTTGTTCCATAATTTCGGACCAACTGTCTGTAAACTCCTGTCGTTGCGAATAGTATTGCCATAGTTTGTTTACTTATATAGAAAAAGTTCATGTTGGTCTTGTACGTTTGTTTACTTATATAAAAAAGTTCATGTTGGTCTTGTACGTATTGTTCTTAACATATTGTCAAATAAGTAAAATTCTTAGTACTCGCTCACTGTAAGATTAGTTTTACGCCGCTGAAAGAAGGTTTTGTATGAGTTCATACATCACAATGAGTCTTAAGATTAAACCCGTCAACATTTTAGGAAAAAACAATATTCCTTGAGGATATCTGGTTGTTATTTCAAACGTCTGCCAGACTACTTTTCTTAACTAATAAATGTAGGTTAAGTCAACATTTCTTGACATACAAAAGAAAAGTGTAAGGTTATACTGCTCTGCTTCAGAGTAATTATTCATCTACCGTCAACCAATGGATGTTAGAACTTCTAAATTTCAACAGACAGAAGTATTCACTCAAATTAACTTTTGTAAATAAAATTATTTTTCGAGGATTCTTGATACAGCACAACACATAAATAACCACTTATTATTTGTACATTTCTGTATGGTGACTGATTTAAATGAAACATTTGTCGGATTGGTGCGCTCATTTGTCGCCTTGCCAACACACCAACACGACAGAACGACATTGTTATGGCGCCAATTTGACATTTCTATACCCGCAAACACGACATTTGCATTTGTCGTTGCGATGACCCTTGAACGTTGTGTATGCGCCCCGCCCCCCTGCCCCCCCCCCCCCCCCCCGCCCCCACACACACACAGCTTGTCGGTCTGTCGTTCTGGCGGGGTTAAATCCAGTTAACGCACCAGCAGGACAACAGAACGACAAATTTACTCTTTTCTGTCATTCTGGCGCCTTCCGGCACGCATGCGCAACTGTTTTGTATTGTTTTCTATACTATGGATTTAAATCCATACTTTTTATGGAAATCCAATCCAAATAACACCATTTATGTTGTACTAAAAAACTTGTATGCTTGCTTATCCAGATGCTATGGATGCACCCATACGACCATACACAATATGACAAATGCCCCGGGTTGACAAACCAACCTGCCAACAAGACGGAACAGAATGGCAGAAATAAGCAAGTATATTTCTGCGTAAAAAGAATACTTGTAATTTCTATGACATTATGTCATTTGTTTACCTGAAGTGACAATTTTCTTTTCTTGCTGCTTCTATCGACTTTACTTTACAATTTTACTAAGAGTTGGAATGAAGCACGTACTAGGGGAGGTAACTTAGTACGAAACTGCAAAGGCTGTAGCTTAGAGTACATTCCCTTGCTACGTTGTTAATCATGGGTGGAGTTTGTTTACTAATACAGACAATTTTCTTTCAACACAGGACGTGGGTCTGCTTCCTTCGATTCTAGCTGAAGGCCTTCTTCAGTCTTTTTTAAATAAATCTAATTTAGATTGAAATAAAAAATAAAGATTACAATGATTGTGATGAAGATGATGATAATGGTAGTGGTGGTGGTGATGATATATTTTACAACTGAAAACCTTTACATCAAAATCATTAAAGTACAGCCTTCTATATATATGTTGTACCCAAATGTATTCATCTTAAATATAACAGTTTAGCAATCAAATCATTATTAAAAAAAGTTTTCGTAATTTAAGATAACGTTTGATTTTCTTTTTGTTTTCCATCCAGTTTGTATTTAGAACCGTTTCATAAGAAAAGGTCGTTACGAAGTTTCATATTGGCCAGTGCATTTCTGAATTGACAGCATAGGATAAATAAATGACCAATGGGCAAAGAGAAGTCTAGAGTATATATAGACATCAAACATGACATACTACCTCTCAGTCGATAGATCAGTGTTAAAGAGATAACAAATAAGACAAAATCTTATAATCCAGGGTCGATTTCTTGGTCCCATGCTCTTTCTCTATGTCTTCTGGATCGGTCTTAAATCCATGGTCCCTTGTACCTGTGTTATACCCTTAGGATTAAAACCAAATGATCATCATAAAATTGTTAACCGTAATCTCATTGTTATGATTTCATTTTCGTTTCGTGTAATGTCATTTCAATTATTGCTTATAATGTTAACGATGATTCAAAGAGGGTCATAGGGCATATTAGTTATAAAACTTTACCCTCATCCTATAAAGAAGTTAGATTATGTCACTTACCCACTCACTTGATTGTAATTTAATTCCAGTTCAGTGCTTTGTTAATGTAGTGTTCTGTGTGTTCCTTGTAGTATTCCATTATGCTCATCACTGCTGTCTGTTTTTATGCCACAAAGGAGAATAATAGTTTTTTAACTGTCCGTCTGTCAGCCAGTCAGTCAATCAGTACATCCGTCCGTCCCTCCGTCCATCCGAAAAGTTTAACATTGCGCATAACTTCCTTATTAGTAAATGAAATTACTTATTACCTGAACATCCCTTTGGACAAAACCTTCCCACTGACATTTATAACGACCTTGGCCTCTAAATGAACTTGACTACAAGGGTCCAATTAACAAAATACATAATATTAGCCATAACTCCTCTATTACTGAACATATTTAGTTCACTTTTGCACGACAACCCTTTGCGAGAGATCTTCCAAATGACATTTTTTACTTTGATCTGTTAATAATCTTGATTTTTTTTATTTAGCTCATGTTTGCACACAACAACCTTTTGGGAAAAATCTTCCTAATGACATTTTTTTTACCTTGACCCTTAAATGACCTTGATCTTGAGGTCAAACTGTGGAAAAAACACCTTCTTTTACAATTTGTCTTGAACGGTCCTCAACTGAAAGGTTAGAACACCACTTCGGTGCTATTGCCATCTTTCAGTTCTTTTTATAAACACATGCACTTATTATTCGATTGGGGTATCAGTACACAAAAAATGATTTATAGACAGACTTAAATACCGAAGATCAAAATCGAACTTACGTCTATTTTAACACTAAATAATTTATTCAGTTGATTGCACATGTGCAAATCAATGTCTCTACATATACATGATTACTACAGTGACTATAAGTTCAGATGTTACGCCACGTAAGTATCATTGTAGTATAAATTGTACGATTTGTAAAAACATAATAATTCATTCTGTGGTTCCATTGTGCTGTGATGTTGTACCAGAAACAAACATTGCGTGGTTACCCTTCCACATAGGGTACTAAACATTACAGTCTGGATCCTCTGAAAAGTAGACCGGTGTCTTATTATGACACATAACGTTCAACCAAAAAGTTAACAATGATACGGCCAAAATGTAGTTCGGATTGAAAACCAATCTGTTTCACGTATGAGGAAACTATTTAGAAATGATTTATTGTTACAAACATGTACATTAAAACAATTTCAAGAATATTCAGTTGGGAGAAAGTAAGTATACCAAGAAATAAATGGCCATATGACGTAAAATATCACGTATTCCTTGTAATTGTGTCGTAAAAATCTGTGTTTAGATTTCTTGAGAAGATTGAAACCAACAGACAAAAGGCAACGATTGAAAAGTCACATTCAGATTTTTAAAATTTTAAAAAGATTTTTCTTTCTTTCTTTCTTTGATTAAGTAATTAATTACAAAAGCATTAATCGCCCATGATGCAAGCATACTGTATGAATGTTTTTCATACCATGATTAGTATTCTTTTAATGTCAAAACTAAGTTAACTTATTTAAAGTTCTCTTCCAAATTAACATGAGCGATCTGAAAACTCCCTTGTCTTCATATAGAAGGCAGTTGAATTGAATATTTGATTTTCAGCGTGAACCATCGCCTCCTATCCTGTCGCCAGTCTGTCGGCACTTTAAGCGCTTTGATTTTCGTGCAATTATTGCATAAGTTGTTAAAGTCTCCAAAAACCATAACACTTTGTATTATTAAGGTTTGGTCGCAATTGTTTAGATTATAAACTACGCAATTTCTACTTGTTGTTGTTTGTTTCTTTATGATAAGATGAATTAAATAGATTCAGATAAGATCATGTATTTATCAATAGTTCAAGTGCAGTTGATATTGTTTCAATGTTACTAGTAAGCACAACATAATTCCAAGTCCTTTGACAGATGAAGAGACTTTCGTCAAATAAAAACACTGTAGTTGTTCGTAAGATATGTAGTCCGGATACGTATCGGTTACACGTATCTTTGACAGTGCGGCCGGATTATTCAAGTAAAATATGTATCTTCGCTACCGGTTGCCTATATGACCAACTTCTAAGATAAAGTTTAGTTATTTTAGGATATGTGGGATAGTGCAAGATACAGAAAACATTCCATTCCAGAGGCACCCCTGGTTCTTTTCCATGCTCAGCGTATAGCACTGACACTGATCTCGGTCTTAACATCTCATCCGAAAGACAATTAGTAATGTAAGTGGAGGAACAGGGGGTCACACTTGCAATCCCTGAACCACAGTAAGAACAACGTGATAGTTGGAGCATTGTAAAGTGAAGTTTACAGACAGACTGCCTGCAAAGAGAACAGAAGTTTACATTTAAGAACACTCCCAACATTATTAGCTACAGAAAACTTTTGGCTATCAAATTTTAATCCAAAAGAAAACCGTCCTATCATGAGTAAAACAACTCATTGGACATGACATATGGGCCACATTAATACTGAGATAGGTGAAAGGAGGCATACTTGACCGTTCCTCTTAATCATAATGATCTCAATCAATACAAAATATCAATTGTGTGTAGTAGAGGAAAGAGAAGAAGAAAGCAAAAGAAGTTTCGCAATTGAATAACAAACAAACAAAACGGAGTTGGACTGAATTTATTGAAGCGATCACTACTTGCTATTGTGACAAAAACGAAGTATCTGACGTGTATGTTTTTTTAGCAAAATTGTCAACGAGTAATTTCAGTTATTTAATCAATGTGCTAGAAATTCAACCTTCTTAAATTGTTTGGTCTATGTAGTTTTTCGTTTCTTTTTAACTGATCTCGAATGAGACTCACCGTTTATATATCTTGACTTTTTCCTGTTTTTCTTTTAGCTTTTGCACCGAATAGTTGTTTCGGATTTTGAAATGCGAAAATTGTAATCACACCTTGCACTATGTAAACTTGTTCTGGTTTTAGCGTCAACATTTGGTGCACGAAAAACACTCATCCCTGTTTACTTAATTCATCAAAAAAATACACTGATCGGAACAATTAAAGAAGCTCATTTACACTTTTGATGAAAATAATAAATTCATTCTCTAAGACAGTTTTTCAGTCACTTACATATAGTCAAAAATATAAGAATTTAGGGAAATTCTGACCAATATATATTTAAACTTTGGTTTAACGGTACCGCATCCAATCCTATATTGTAAACAATTTTTACTATTTTTTAATCCCTAATTATAAATATTTAAACAATTCTGATGGAATTCAATTTTCTGTGAACGAGCAAACATTTGAGATCGAAATTCATCTATATTTATTCGGGATTAATACACGTCTATACAAAAATAATGTTTTCGACCAAACTGTTACAAGAAAACAGCATAAGCAATTAGAAAGCAGTAACAGCAATCAAAGTGATAACTGTGTCAAATTAGAACAAGTGAATTCTCCAGTCGCCTAGTAACCGCTTCACATTCTGATAGCGACGCTACACTGCAGTGACCTTTCATTGCGTAAAATCATTCACGATCATTTCCATCACTTGGACTGAAATGGCGTCTAACACCTTAGATCAATGGTGATAAAAAGGGAAAAGTATCCCTTTCACAGGTTTCAAAAATGTAGATGCAATGGGCGCATAGCAAAATTTACACCTTATATAGTACTGTGGTGGTGAAACTTCGGGTTGGGTTTATTCATTAATCGCGACTGCAAACTATATGGCCGAATTCCTCTTAAGAATTAAGGAATATAAGGATTTGAGGTACAGGCAACATTCAGTTTTGAAGACACTCCTGTTTTTTTTTTCGTGCCAATTGAATAGCACCGATATATCGTTATTTTTTCATCCAAAAGAGCTTTCCTACATGTCTCGTGTATTTCCACTAGACTGTGGATCAAAGACGTAAAAAATGTTAATATAATTCATTATACGTTCACAATACTAATGTATGTAGGAATTACTGAAAAACAATCTTTGTTAAATCAAGACCTTTTATTCAAAATAGTTTTGTCCATTTAGGCTAGAAACGTCAGTTACATTAGAGAAAATGAGCCAGCAATGTTTCTCATTTACAGATGAAGGAATAGAGCATATCCGGAATAATGCACCTTTGTACAGGGACGTTTTAGTAAGTTATACAACACTTAAATGTTTATGTTGTATGTATGCTGTTGTTGCCGCTTTGTCATCATTGAAAAATCTGTTTGCATACGTCATATTAAATCTGTTTGCATACGTCATATTTAATATGTTTGCATACGTCATATTAAATCCTGTCTGGCTGTAAAACGCACACTTCGCCTATCTATGCGGGCAAGGATGTTCAGACCTATCATTTTTTGAGAAGGTACAACTATTCCATTAATTAACATATCTTAAAACTGAATTTATCCTAAAATTGCTTTTGTTTGAATGTTGCACTCATCCGAGCACCATTGGCCTAACTGCCTTACTGATTCAGAATGAACTAACAACATTATGTTTAATCTATAGTTTGATACATTTATTGGCCTTTCAAGCTCATTTGTAACATTTTTCTAAACATAGAAAGATGACATAGTTCATGCAGGCAAAACAATAAAGGTGAAAAAAGAAGAAAAAAACAATGTTCTACAATGCTAACATAACAAGTGATATTCACCGCTAAAAGAACAGTCATGTTATATAAACGTGCAGAGACGATTTAGTTCAATGTATATTCTTTTTTCATTTTGAAAACAAAGGCAATTGCTAAAGCAACCAAAAGAAATTTACATAAATATACTTTAAACAGTTTCCGATTCCGACCAGTACTAAAAAACATACAAATAATTAGTTAAAATTTATGTTATAATGTAAAATTTTAGAGATGAAGAACAAACGATATGAAAAAAACAAATAATGCATGAACAAATACAAATACTTAAATTGATAGGTGAAAAGTTATGTAGTAATGAGACGTTTTAGAGATGAATACATAATGTAGAAGAACAAATGTTAGGAATGTAAATTAAAGTGGTAATGATAACGCATTTTCTGTCATTCTTCAGTATGGCGAGAGCGAATCAAGTTTTTTAATCCATATTAAGATATATTTTAGTTGGTATTGTTAAAATAGAACTGTTTAAAACAAAAACTATTTTAAGGCGTTCTTGTTCAACGTGACTGTTAATAACTGGTGTTTTGTTAGTCTCGCGCAGTTTAAAAAATGTTATGATGAAAATTGGTTGAATTGAGCTTAACGCCTCTAACAGTTAAAGTCATATCGGTCGGGCATCGTTTTTAGGAAGGCTCCAGTACTCTGTAAAGTGCTCGTTTATTAAAGTGTCACTCCTACTGAAAGGGCCGACCTCCCGGACTTATGAGACACCTCTATGAGTGCACACATTTACTCCCCGATTCCTTATCCTATGTGCCACGTGCCAGGCGGACAGGCAATGGTAACCATTCTTAAACTAGCTGGCGGCTCACCAACCGGCCGCATTAGAACAAGCCCCTGGCGGGACTCGAACCTTCAACCTCCCGCTCCGTAAGCGGACACCTTAATCACTAGGTCACGGAGATGGTTAAAAACTGTTCTGTATGAAACTGCCAACATTTTCATATAAATATTAATGGTCGATATTGGGGTTTGGACTAGTAACCATCAATCAGTGAGTGCTTAAGTGTTTTGTAGTCAGCGACATTAACCACTCATCCACGAAGACGGATCATATGATACTGAAACAGTTTTTGTTTAATATGTGTCACTAAGAACATTACTACTTTTTGAAGGATCGGCGCAGTTATGTTGCCCATCCCTACGAAGAACAGTTAAAAACATCCCATTCACAGGTTTTGTCAATAGGCTTTTTTCTAATACAGGAGGGTTCTCTGTCTGTTTACAAACGTCAACTTTAAAGTGTTGCACAAATTTTACCATTATCAATTTGCACATCATCTGTGCCAATCTTATTCCGACGCAAGCACGAGGGCCGACCCCGAAAGGTATGTAAACAAATGGATTTATTTTATGTCTATTTTCAGGAGAAAATCTCTCAGGGATACAACTATTCGGTTCACTCCAATATTCTGGCATGCGGTGCATGGCATAAATAGGGACTGTTATTGACAAACCTTTCGGAATTTTGCAACCACAGACGCTTGTGTCACTGCAAGCGTCTCGCCCTGTCCTATTTGCTGCAGGATACAGTCTAAGTGTTTCGCATAAGAACCAGTCTAAATATTCTAATTTCATAACGACTTCATACGAAGGCTCTTCCTTTCCAACGATGTTGTCAATTTCCCCTATCAGGGTGTTCTGTATTTGTGGATTGGTTGCGAGAAGGTAACACATCCATGATAGCGTTGTAGCTGTTGTATCGTAGCCCGCCATGAGGACAACCAAAGCATTGGCCATCAGTTCGTCGTCGTTCAGCCCCTTCTCTTTATACTGCAGATATTCGTTAGGTTCCTTTCTGCAATTATAAGTAGGACACGCAGAATGTTTTTGAGTATATTTGTCATCCGGTCTGCTTCGGTTCATAACGTCATCATTGTCTACGTTGTTGGTATTGCGATCTTGTGGTTCTCCTTTATGTGCATTCATTAAGTTAAATAATGTGTCTTTGAAAGATGATTTTGACTCAGTTCTTCGATAAGCAATCATTTCACCTACAGCTTTCTTGATATAATCCAGAGATGTTTTATCGACATAGTCCAGGTCGAGAAGTTCAAACAGTTTTCTTATGCCTGGAACAATTAGTGGTAAAGCATTTACAGGATTCGATTCTATATTTAGCGTACTTACAACCTTGGCATGTTTCGTGAATTCGTTGTCCAAATTTCTTAACGTTTGCATTTCTTTACCAAATGACGTGCAACATATAATATCCATGGTCAGCGCTCCAAGAAGTTTTCTAATGTCCACGTCGATCGAATTTGAATCTGAAGTCTTCTCGTAAAGAAAGTCTGTCATGACCCCGAGACATTTTAACAACTGGGGCTGCATCTCTCGAAGTTTGCCTGTACTGAAGGAGGGGCTTATAAGTGATCTCAAATAGCGCCAATGGTTTGCACTAGCGATGACCACGCTATTCTCCCACCATTTTGAAACATACAGAGCCTGCATTCTGTACGGAAAATGGTGAAACTGTCGTACAAATATTTCTTTGACGAAGATCGGATCTGCAACGATGAGTGTTGGGATGTTTCCCAAGTAGGAGCCATGAACGGAGCCAAATTGTCTGATAGCGAAAGCGTCATGTTCTAAAATACCTTGTTTGAAGATGGTTGGAAAGGCACCTAAGATAGGCCACGTCGGTTCACATTTCACACCAAGCTTCTTGAAAAACGCTGTTTTTTGTCTTTGATGTACGTAAATGAATACTGCTGTGAATAAAATAACAGTTGAATATGTCCACGCAATAGTGATAAAATATGGAAGCCATTCCGTGTCAACTTGTGTGATCATCTTGTAAAGCGTTTAAACACCAATGGCTGAAAATGGAGGACTATACTTATATAGACAGACAACAGGAAAGGGGTAATAAAGAAGTGCCTCTAATTTATTTGTTTTCTATTTTTTTACGTAAGTTGATCGCGATTGATTATTATCGTGCACTATATATTAATAAACTGGTGTTGAGTCGAGGCAACTCATTTTAGACTTTTTTGGAGCCGTATGACGAATTTACAGTAATTGTGTTTAGACATTGATGTTCAATATTGAACTAACAGTAAATATTTTAAAGGCAGAAAAATAACTATCATTTTTGAAGAAAATTCTTTATCCTGTAATCAAATTTGCGTCGGTTATTCAAATGCACAGTGAATTAATTAAACCATTTATTTACTTACCAATTTTCTTAAGCATAACTATGAACCTTACTTAAACGTTGAAGGTGGCTCATAAATTTAACCGCAGCCCTTACAGGTCGCAGTTTTCGATGAAAAGAAAACAAAAGTTCTAGCGCATCTGTTTTACGACTTGATCCGTACAAGGAGGTTTAGTTATGGATTTGCCTGAACTAGATAATATTCTAAATTTTTTGATAACAAGACATTTGTAACACCCCTTTTCAGTTACTTCACATTGTTTCTGAACTCTCTCGCCTTTTTTTCTATATATGGGTGACGAGCTTAATATGGTAATTTTTCAAGGGCCCAGTGCATTTCAATTTTATGCACTTATTTCTGAAAGTAGAGTATTAACGTAGTCACTGTGCACTTTTCCTATTATATAGAGAAATAACTAATAAAAGCCTCTTTCTTTAGCTTGATCACAAACTACAAGGAATATTCTTTCGCGTTTATAACACGAACAGTCCTATATCCAAGTCAGATACTTAAGGGGAAAAAAGATGAAAATATTTACAAAAGGTTTAAAGTTCGACTTCCTACATATATAAATATATTCTGTTTAGATCTGAAAGTTATAAACCGGTCGTAAAATTTTTATAAAAATATAAAAAAAATTATATAAACATTAAAGAACAGAACCCTAACGCGAATACCGAGGTTTGCTGTTAATCACGTTCATTTTAAGGGGCGGAAAGGGAGAAAACTCTAAAAACCTACAAATATTAATTCATTTTTCATGTGTCCTTAATTTTTGGCCAGCTTTTATTTTTATTTATCCTGAAATACGTCAAAATATCCGTGCATTGGTGTGCTGCTAACACATATTAAAACTTTTTTTCCAATAATTTTATCTTTTTTACACAGCCATGATTTCTTTTTTCGGCGAAGCTCGAACTGTCATCAGAGAATCAATCCCATTGATCGAGACGTATTCCACGGCCCCAATTATGACAAAGTGCTAGCTGGAACCTTTTCATTGTTTGCTTTGAACATTTGAGATTGAATCAAAATGATGGACACGTGTCTTCAAAGAATGGATCATTGTTCCAAAGGTAAAGCGCAAAGCTTGCAGTCCAGGGGTCGATTTCCCGTTTCTACGCAAACATTGCTTCATGTCATCATTATCATGTATTGTGCTGTATAACGTTTCTGAAAGAACCAAGAGTGTCTCTGAGCGGTGTTTTTGTCTGTATTTTGCACTAGTACAACTGGGCGCGCCAGACATAGGAAACCTGGGTCAGCTTATAAATAAAAAAATCTAAAACTGGGCAACAATTTTATAAAGAAATTATTTTATCTAATTTGACTAATTTCATAACTGAACAAACTTTTCTTTATAAGAACAACATCGACAAAACTAAAGGTTATTGCTTGTGTATAAACAGTACATTGGAAACTGGGATTAATTTTAAAAGCGCCTTGATATTAAAAGGATGACATTTATCAAAGTCATGGGGAGCAAAAAAGGAAGTTGTCTTCATTTTAGTCAAAGATAAGGCAAAGGCAGTAAGTGTTTGTAGACTTGTTTTATCTGAAAAACGAGTTATCCACATCACATGGCTCGCTTCTTTGTCATTTATCTAGAATAATAGCTCAAAACTCGACATATGAAACCAGAAACACCGCAGATTTCGAATATATTACCTATTCATGTATTCAGTAACGATAAGTTGAAAACATTAAACTGCTTCATATTTGTGGATTTTTCAATGTACTTTTAAAGCGACTGACGCACAGATGGGTCGCCGATGCATAGAAAAAATGTTAATACATATTGAAATTCTAGTTTTAATTGTGAGTAACAGCTAAACTAACTTGCTGTCTCATTTGTTGTTACAATTACACATAATAATATAAAGTTTTACACATTTTATCGGTAAAAGCAGTTATCCTGTTCATCACGGGGTAGATACTTCATCTATATTGTTAATTTTGACATTTAGTAGCAGCAAGTTGCTGTTGCTCAATGGTGAAGTTCGCCGGCCTTACTTTTACTCAACAGAAAGACATAGGTTCGAATCCTGTTGAAATTAAACATTTTTCATCAGGTTTCATTATGTACAGAAGCATAAAATTATGTTTTCTCTATAGTTTATTAACTTCTCTTAAAATTTGTAAAGAAAAAAAACATTTTTAAACTAAGTTCTGTGAGCCAGTCGCTTTAAATGTACCAATAACTAGCGTTTTTGTGTAGCTCCGCTTTTCATGCCAAAGAATGAAACTTGCGGAATATTTTTGTAAATTTATCATATCTCAGCTCAGTATTTGTGAACTTAAGCAAGCACCGTATGGTGTTGCACTTTAAACGATCTCCTATCTGCAGTTGTAAGAGATAAATGTTCTGAATTCAGTTTGGTCTGTCAAGGGAAGTAACGCAAATAAAAACATCTTTAACTAAAGAACCCATATTTAGAAAGTAATGCAAGGTGCCACTTTTTGTTAATAGTTCTGTTGCCATATCTGACCACCTTATGTCCGTCTTATCGTATTTTGTTCTACATAATTTTGTTTAAAAGTTTTCAAGTCTGAATGTACTTAGACATAAATTACTCACTGGCCTTCCGTTACCGTGCTGCACGATTTCTTTAGGTGAAAGAATAGTTTGCTAGCACAAATGGGCAGATTATAACAAAGAAAATACTAAATCATTCAAACGTATATTTCAGTCGATTTCCAACCTACTTTATGGACAGACTTGTGGCCGGTAACGAGGTAATAATCCCATATACATGTTTACAATCCTTCCATTGGTCAAAATTGTACTCTTCACCACAAGCACTCGTTTTTTGTTTTTTGTTTTTTATCATCCATCATAGCAAATGCAGAAGTTCAAAGACTTTAATCAAACTTTACAAGCTGCCGATCATTTCCCCATTATAGACAGTGACGTCATAAACACGCTACTAAAATGATTATATTTACTGACTGCGAAATATACCCAATAAAAGAATGAACATAATATCATTTGATGATAATGATGATGTGATGTTGAAGATGATCGTGATGATTATCGTGACGATGATGATTATGACGACGACGATGATGATGATGAATAGCCAAAATATTTGTGGCATAAATAAGATTTCAATACAATGTGATAGTTAAAACAATATATTTTTTTTCAAAACAGATAGCAATTAACAAATGTGATGTTTTCGTTGCCATTTTCGTTTTCTGTGTCCATTTTGTGGGTGTAACATACTCGTTTTGGTGTGCATATAAAAACTTAAGCCACACGAATATATCACATTTATGTAGTACTACCATATTCGTTTAATGCGCCCGTCTTTTTCGACCGAATATATCACACGGGTGACATATTCGGTCGAATTTTTCACTCGTGTAACATATTCGATCCGTGACATATACGGTTCAACAATGCTTTATTCTTAATTCTTTAGATGATCAGCCTCTATATCTAAATCAATATCTATATAATATTTATATCTCTTGGATGACTTTGTGTCTAATATTGTCGGTACCGGATGCCCATATGAAACACATTACACTAATTTTTACGTTTGGCCTAATGAAATACTTCACTTACTTAAATTCACGTTTCTCTTATTCAACCTTCACCGTGATTGTCCTTTTTAAGACATTGTTTTCAAAAGTGCAAAAGTCTATTCCCATATTGGTCTAGTATAAGAGAAGAGAGCTATATTTGCTCTGTAGACTGTCGTTGCATATCACGATAATTAGATTTTGAAAGTGTCGTCATTCCCCTTTATTTTGGACACGATTTGTTAAAATTTTCAAAATAATCGGCCACTTTCTACCTTCAATTCTAATTGCTTATTTTCACCTGGCATTTCTATTTTTGTATCTAAAAAACACATCATTCATATCCATAGAGCAACAGAAAACGTACGTCTGAAGAAGTAATAAGCTGAAAAGCTTAAATACACTTACTTTAATCAAGAAAGGCAAATTAATTTAGAATGGAAGGTACAAGCTGTAATTTCATCTCTATATCCAGCGCTATATACTTCCCTATACAGCTTATAACAGAAACAAGTCTATATAGCTAGTATGATACACCATAATAATAATATAACTATGTGGTTGAAATGGAGAAAAAAACTGCTAGGAGCAACTATGGTGGCTGATTTCTGTCAACTTTGTATCGGCGAGTAGTATGGAATGCTTTCTTATCTTGCACTTACTTGTATAACTCTTGTACAGCTCTTCAGGAAGCATTGGTCATATGAGAAACAAGAACAGACGATGAATAGACGGAACAGCATTCAGCACAGTGACATGCAAGAAAGTATTCAGCACAATGACATGTCAAGAAGTATTTAACACAATGGCATGTAAAGAAGTATTCAGCACAATGACCTGTCAAGAAGTATTCAGCACAATGACATGTCAGGAAGTATTCAGCACAGTGACATGTAAAGTAGTATTCAGCACAATGACATTTCAGAAAGTATTCAGCACAATGACATGTGAGAAAGTATTCAACACAATGACATGTAAAGAAGTATTCAGCACAGTGACATGTAAAGACGTATTCAGCACAGTGACATGAAAGAAAGTAGTCAACACAACGACATGTAAGGAAGCATTCAGGACAATGACATGTAAGGAAGCATTCAGCGCAGTGACATGTAAGAAAGCATTCAGCACAGTGACATGTAAGGAAGCATTCAGGACAATGACATGTAAGGAAGTATTCAGCACAATGACATGTAAGGAAGCATTCAGCACAGTGACATGTAAGAAAGCATTCAGCACAATGACATGTAAGGAAGTCTTCAGCACAGTGATATGTAAGAAAGTATTCAGCACAATGACATGTAAGGAAGTATTCAGCACAGTGACATATAAGATAGCATTCAGCACAATGACATGTCAGGATGTATTCAGCACAATGACATGTCAGGAAGTATTCAGCACAGTGACATGTAAAGAAGTATTCAGCACAGTGATACGTAAGAAAGTATTCAGCACAATGACATGTAAGGAAGTATTCAGCACAATGACATGTAAGGAAGCATTCAGCACAGTGACATGTAAGAAAGCATTCAGCACAATGACATGTAAGGAAGTATTCAGCACAGTGATATGTAAGAAAGTATTCAGCACAATGACATGTAAGGAAGTATTCAACACAGTGACATATAAGATAGCATTCAGCACAATGACATGTCAGGATGTATTCAGCACAATGACATGTCAGGAAGTATTCAGCACAATGACATGTAAGAAAGTATTCAGCAAAATGACATGTATTAAAGCATTTAGCACAGTGACATATAAGGAAGCATTCAGCACAGTGATACGTAAGAAAGTATTCAGCACAATGACATGTCAGGATGTATTCAGCACAGTGACATGTCAGGAAGCATTCAGCACAATGACATGTAAGAAAGTATTCAGCACAATGACATGTAAGAAAGTATTCAGCACAATGACATGTAAGAAAGTATTCAGCAAAATGACATGTATTAAAGCATTTAGCACAGTGACATATAAGGAAGCATTCAGCAAAATGACATGTAAGGAAGCATTCAGCACAGTGATACGTAAGAAAGTATTCAGCACAATGACATGTCAGGATGTATTCAGCACAGTGACATGTCAGGAAGCATTCAGCACAATGACATGTAAGAAAGTATTCAGCACAATGACATGTAAGAAAGTATTCAGCAAAATGACATGTATTAAAGCATTTAGCACAGTGACATATAAGGAAGCATTCAGCAAAATGACATGTAAGGAAGCATTCAGCACAGTGATACGTAAGAAAGTATTCAGCACAATGACATGTCAGGATGTATTCAGCACAGTGACATGTCAGGAAGCATTCAGCACAATGACATGTAAGAAAGTATTCAGCACAATGACATATAAGAAAGTATTCAGCACAATGACATGTCAGGAAGCATTCAGCACAGTGATATGTCAGAAAGTATTCAGCACAATGACATGTCAGGAAGTATTCAGCACAATGACATGTAAGAAAGTATTCAGCACAATGACATGTCAGGAAGCATTCAGCACAGTGATATGTAAGAAATTATTCAGCACAATGAAATGTCAGGAAGTATTCGGCACAATGTAAGAAAGTATTCAGCACAATGACATGTCAGGAAGTATTCAGCACAATGACATGTCATGACAGTGTTAGAAAGTATTCAGTTGAATGACATGTATTGAAACAGTACAATGAATGTGTTAAAAATATTCAACTTAATGGGAGTGTTACAAAGTACTCAACACAACGAAAGAGTTAGAAAACATTCAACACAATGAAACTGATAGAAGCTATTCAAAACAAGGACCTCAAGATGATGCTGCATGAACAATATCTAAGGTCTATAGCTTATGGTTTCTCACAAAAAGATTTTTTAAAAATAAAATATTTTACACAAATAGGACCCCCGACTGGGGCCAACTTTTACCCGAGGGACATAATTTGAACAAATTTGGCAGAGGTCCACTTGACAATGCAACATACAAAACATCTATCCATGGCAGACAGTTTCAGACAAGATTTTTTAATCTTTCCAATTAGAATCCTATGTAAAATAAGGTGACCCTGGGGCAGGGTCATTAATGACCCCAATGGCATAATTTTAACAATCTTGGTAGAGGGCCTCTAGATGATGCTCCGTGCAAAATATCTATAGCTTAGGGGTTTCTGACAAGATGATTTGCAAAGATTAAATGTTTAAAACAAATAGGGCCCCTGGGGATGCCAATTTTTACCACAGCGAATAATTTGAACAAAATTGGTAGAGGTTTACTACACAAAGCTTCATTAAAATTTTCAGAACTCTTGGCCTTGTACTAGTAGTATCGGACAAGGTGGTTTTTAAGATTTTCCTCTTTATTTTTATGTTAAACATGTGACCCCTAAGGCGGGGGTAATAGTGACCTTAGGGACATAGTCAACTCAGAGAAAGTGTTAGAAAGTAGTCAACTCAGAGAAAGTGTTAGAGAGAAGTCAACTCGGTAAAAGTGTTAGAAAGTAGTCAACTCAGAGAAAGTGTTAGAGAGAAGTCAACTCGGTAAAAGTGTTAGAAAGTAGTCAACTCAGAGAAAGTGTTAGAAAGTAGTCAACTCAAAGAAAGAGTTAGAAAGTAGTCAACTCAGAGAAAGTGTTAGAAAGTAGTCAACACAGTGAAAGGGTTAGAAAGTAGTCAACTCAGAGAAAGTGTTAGAAAGTAGTCAACTCAAAGAAAGAGTTAGAAAGTAGTTAACTCAGAGAAAGTGTTTGAAAGTAGTCAACACAGTGAAAGGGTTAGAAAGTAGTCAACTCTGTGAAAGTGTTAGAAAGTATTCAGCACAATGAAGGTGTCAGAAAGTACTCAACTCAGTGAAAGTGTTAGAAAGTAGTCAACTCAGAGAAAGTGTTACAAAGTATTCAGCACAATGAAGGTGTTAGAAAGTAGTCAACGCAGTGAAAGGGTTATACAGAAGTCAACTCAGAGAAAGTGATAGAAAGTAGTCAACTCAGTGAAGGGGTTAGACAGTAGTCAACTCAGAGAAAGTGTTAGAAAGTAGTCAACTCAGTGAAAGGGTTAGACAGTAGTCAACTCAGAGAAAGTGTTAGAAAGTAGTCAACTCAGTGAAAGGGTTAGAAAGTAGTCAACTCTGTGATAGGGTTAGAAAGTGGTCAACTCAGTGAAAGTGTTAGAAAGTAGTCAACTCTAGAGAAAGTGTTAGAAAGTAGTCAACTCAGTGAAAGGGTTAGAAAGTAGTAAACTCAGTCAAAGTGTTACAAAGTATTCAGCACAATGAAGGTGTTAGAAAGTAGTCAACTCAGAGAAACTGTTAGAAAGTAGTCAACTCAGTGAAAGGGTTAGAAAGTAGTAAACTCTCTGAAAGTGTTACAAAGTATTCAGCACAACGAAGGTGTTAGAAAGTAATCAACTCAGTGAAAGGGTTAGAAAGTAGTCAACTCAGTGAAAGTGTTAGAAAGTAGTCAACTCAGTGAAAGTGTTAGAAAGTAGTCAACTCAGTGAAAGGGTTAGAAAGAAGTCAACTCAGTTAAAGTGTGAGAAAGTAGTCAACTCAGTGAAAGTGTTAGAAAGTAGTCAACTCAATGAAAGTGTTACAAAGTATTCAGCACAATGAAGGTGTTAGAAAGTAGTCAACTCAGAGAAACTGTTAGAAAGTAGTCAACTCAGTGAAAGGGTTAGAAAGTAGTAAACTCTCTGAAAGTGTTACAAAGTATTCAGCACAACGAAGGTGTTACAAAGTAATCAACTCAGTGAAAGGGTTAGAAAGTAGTCAACTCAGTGAAAGTGTTAGAAAGTAGTCAACTCAGTGAAAGTGTTAGAAAGTAGTCAACTCAATGAAAGTGTTACAAAGTATTCAGCACAATGAAGGTGTTAGAAAGTAGTCAACTCAGAGAAAGTGTAAGAAAGTAGTCAACTCAGTGAAAGTGTTAAAAAGTATTCAGCACAATGAAAGCATTAGAAAGTAGTCAGAAGATACATGTACTCAATACACTGGTGTGTTCTAATGTACTTTGCACAATTAAGGTGATAGAAAGTATTCAATACAACATAATAGAAGTATGCAATGAAATGTTAGAAAATGTTCAACATATTGGAGGTGACGAGAATTCATCACAAATCTACAATTTAAAAGAAAAACAAGATCATCAAAATATCTTTTATTTTGGAATCGTAAAATATTGTGTAACCATTATAACAGCAACTATGAAGTACTAATTTAAGTACTTCCCTGAAATAAATAAGCAATTGCTCTTCCCTCTAATAAAACCGATTACAGAGATTACCTTTATTCAAAATTTTCTTTTTTGTGACAGTCAATAAAAATTTAAACAAGCGGACTAGATGGTCCTGGGTCGCTCACCTGAAAAGAAACTACCAAACAACTGGTGGAGTAGGGGTGGGGCAGGGGTGGTGGTAGCACCTAAGGGATGTGTCAAGTGGCAGACTGTTCAAATACCACATATTAAGATATCAAAAAATATTTTTAAACCAAGAAAGAAGGTCGATAGTTCAAGGTAAACCAAAGTCAAATTTGAAGTCTCTATAAAATAGTAAAAAATTTCAAACACCTATCTTCAAAAACAAGGAAGTAGGTCAATAGATCAAGGTCAGCCAAATATGTAAGTACTAGGCCTTGTAGTTTCAGACAAGAATGTGATTTTAAACTTTTTCCTATATAATTCTATGTAAGATCAAGTGACTCCTGGGGCGGGGCCAATTTTGATTCAGGGGCCATAATTTGTAAAAACTTGGTAGAGGTCCACTAGACAATCATACACACCAAACATCTTAACTCTAGGCCTTATGGTTTCTGACAAGAAGATTTTTTTCAGTTTTTCCTATATAGGTTTATGTAAAATCAAGTGACCCCTGGGCTCAGGACAATTCTGACCCCAGAGCCACAATTTATATAAATTTGGTCAAGGCTCACTACATGATGCTATCAAACAAAATTGTAAGCTCTAGGCCTTGTGGTTTTAGATAAGAAGACTTTTTTTAAGTTTTCCCTTTTAGTTGCCATTTTTTATGTAACTTTGAAAGAGAACCACACAAGGAGCATTTCTGTAAAGTTTAAATGAAACTGACCCAGTGGTATAGGAGGGGATGCTGTTTAAAGTCAATTGTGGATGACAGACGGACGACGGACAATACAGCATACTAAAAGCTAAAGGTCAGGTGAGCTAAAAATAAGTAAGAGTGTAATTCATAAAAAACAAAATTTGCGTATTCTTGTAGCATAAAAAAATAACTTCAACAAAGTGCAAACCTTGCCTAACTACACTTACATGTACATCTGTATCATATCAAATTTACATGAAGGTAAAATTTCACCAACAAGGCTATAGAAATATTGACTAAAGCTTCAAAGGGCAAATACTGAAACTTGAAGAGTATTCTTAAAGGGATATACAGGCAAAAGTTTTATGCTTTCTTTCACATTTATTCAATCAATATACTATAAATGTGCTCGAAATAAATACAATGATCAGTCCAGGTAACAAAGATTTCCTCTATTTAAATGAAAAACCGGGTGGTTTCCTAACCTGACCCACGTGGGCCAAGATAGAAAATTTAGATTTCACACTAAATTTTGCAGTGAATGATTGGACGGTATAAGTACCTGTCACTATTCTACAACAAAAAGCAACCCAAGAGAAACGACGATTGGCTGTTTTTGTCACGTGACCTATTTAAAATAACCGTTTGGGTTTTACTTTCAGTTAAAGAACGTTCAAATATTTGCGTTCAAGCCCGCATTTCACTTTATTTATATGGACAAACATACTGGGAATTTAAAGTTCTTCATATTGAATGTGATTTGAGCAAATAATACCAGTTTTAATTTTTGAACATTCATTTGCCTGTGTATCCTTTTAATCAGTTAATAAATTAAAAATGCCAGAAATTTGATATTCATGTACATAAGAATATAAATTTTGGTCTAAGGTTTACAATGTCATGCCTCTGAAATGTGCCAAAGCAATGAACTAAAGTGTGGAATGATTTTACTTTACTATAGACAAAAGTGTCATGTATATGACTTTTTTTTAAATGGCTGGGTTTAAGAAATAGAGGAGTTAATAAATAAATACGTATTAGGTCTCATTCATGGAAATAATAGATTTTTCAACCTGTTTTGAGTCAGAAATAAAATAATTTTAGCAATGAAAGAACAGTAATCAATCTGAATTCTAAGATTAAAATACTTTTATCATATGAAAATGTATACAATATTTACATTTCAAAGTTTCTCTACAAACTAATATACAATGTTATATAAATGTTTTAACCTAAACAACACTTTGAACACCCTGTTTTGTGTTTTTTAAAGAGATATGTTAAAAAATATAAATAAATTCCTTAAGACATGGCAAAAAAGAAAACTTTAAAGTACATACCTATCTACACGTCTTTAAAAATATCAAAAACAAATTTTGCATAAATGACAGAATTCCTTTGAAGGAGTTCAAGTTGCACAGGAAGACATAGCTTTAAAAAAGGTACAGGGCATTAAGGTTTGAAAACTACAGGGAAGTTATGCAGAGAACAGTAATATGTAATATTACAGAGCTAAAATATGAAAGTTCTCCCATTCACTCAATTTCACTAAGAGTAACATACTGAAAAAAAAACTTTGTAAGGGCTTAGAAAATATTGCATATAGGTTTAACATAAGCAAATGCCTCATTATTTACAAGTACATAGTTATTATCTGTGTACTGAAAAAAAGTATATGGCTAAAAAAAGAAGATTATCATAATCTACAATTTTCCTGATGTGGCTATTTCCCTGTTTTCATGTTGTTTGAAGCCGCTGTCAAATTTTCTATCAATCTTCATGTTAATGATGCTATATCGAATCTATCAGTGCATTAATATTGTGTTCACAATGTTATTTAACAATACACACACACATATACTGCCATGTACAATTTAACCATCAAGTCATTTAGAAACAAATAATGGCCTCTGAGCATAACAAAGAACAGAATGGGTGAAAAGTTTGAGCATGTTTCAGTCCTGAACTCAAGTACTTATTACATAAAAGAACTGAGAGTTCTGCTTATACTTGAATAAACTGAAGTCTAAAAACAGGAAAATAGCTACTCTTTTACCTATATTTACATACTTCAATTTAGAGATTTAAAATGAAACAGAAATTTATAAAAATATAAAAAACAATGTAAATCTCTCTAAACGTATCAATTATATATTAATTAAATGTTATCTTAAGTGAAAATAATATGCAAAACAAAACCAATGGGATTTTGTTCAGTTAGCTTTAAAACCTTTTCTCTTGTTCTCTTTCTCGATTGCTCTTGTTCTCTATTGTTCTTGGACAAGTTAAGAACCACAATAAGTTTAAATACCTTCGTACAAGCAGTATGGCAAGTGAAGGCAAATTGATAAAAAACATCATTCAGTCTTAACGACAAGTACCAGCCAGATACTTATCACTGGCACATTATTATTAATCCTCCAATTAACCTTTGAAAAAAAAACAAGCAGTCTTGTCTTTGCCTTTCTGGGATTGGGTCTAGTACCATAGGAATAAGATAAACAGTTAAATGTTCAACGAGGTTTTTAAAGACCTAAATGAATCTTTCCTTTGCTGGCATCTATAATTTTGGCTACTAAAACAGTGCAGACAATGTTCAGTGTACAGATCTGTGCTGTCCACCCATAGTCTGCACTGTTAAAGGGACATACCCTTGAAGTAACCCTTGATGTACCATATATGTATTTTACTGATTCTGCAGGAAACAGAATGCTCCAAGTTTAAGGGTATGCCTCTTTAACTGTTTGGTTAGTAAGTTTTTGTTTAATACATCATCAAATGGGTCCATTCTAGAATAAATGATAGACATGTCTATGTTAGAAATCTAGGAAAGGTTATCATTAAATCACTACCTGGTTTTACTACAGTCACAACTAATTACATTTATATCATAGACGACATTGTCAGCATGTAATAAAGCCATGTTATATTTTTGATATTACATTAGTGTAAAAACTTTGATGTCAATGTCATTAACGACACACTTATGACGTTCACCCATATATGGACAAAATAAACAGTTTATGTGCCTTTCTGTCACCATTCACTTACAAAACTTCTATGATATAAATAGAACATTATATTCATGGTCATGTGATATAGATTTATTACACTCGTTATTAGAAAATGATAAAAACTCGCAAGAACCTCCTTTTAATTGTTTTCAAATAACTCCTGCAATAAATCCCATATTACATAACCACTCATTTAATAACCTCCATGTATCAACCAGACAAATACAAGTTCAAAGCTTCCTTTGAAAACCCTGCAACATTTATGTACACAGCAGAAAAATATATAATCAAACCTTTCTGAACTTGTATATTCAATGGAATGTTTAAAGCTTACAAAATGTATCAGCTTTAATATTAATACATAGCAAACGACAACTCAAAATTGAAAATTCAACATTTCAAATTTATGCTAGGCAAAACAAGCAAATATACAGACAGCAACATTTAAAAAAGCCTTTATCTATTACTAATTCTTAAAATAGTATACTTAACAAAAAAGACAAAAATACAGCATTATTATCCTCATTTCAATGTGAAGATAAGACAATATAGCATTATTACCGGTATCCTCATTTCAATGTGAAGGAGAATTAAATGCTATCAAAATAAAATGGTTTCCAACACTGAGTTTCAATAAATATCGAGGAAATTTAGCTATATATTTAAGTAGTTCATCTATAAAAGACATATAATATGGAACTTCTACTCTCTTGCCTATCAGCTAGCTTTTATGGTGACATAATACAGTGTCTACTTTGCGTTCCAGAGTTTCTGAGTTCAAAGCCAGCTAAGGAGAAGCAGATTCTTTCAGGTTACATACCCTTTATGGATACTGTATCTAGAAATATAGAAACTGTTCAGTCTGGAAATGTATAACTAAATGGTGTTAAAGTACCTCTAAATATTTAACAAAAAGAGGCTTATCCCACTACATATCCTATCATGACAAACATATCACTTAATATTGTGTTCTAAAGTTACTCAACATCTCAAAGACTGAAAAAAATAAAAGATTAGAATCTCCCTAGTGAGCCAATAATATAAAGTTTTTTCATGTGGTAAATGCAACAATTTTCTGAAATGCTAAATAATCAGTTTAACCTTGAGCTCACATCATTCGCATATAATAAAATGATCAATTCTGCATAAAAGGAAAACATCTATCAAAATTTTGAAAGTTTTGCAGAAATTCTTATTTTTAGTAAGTAAGAATAAACATACTGTATAAGTGGATATTTTCGCGCGTCAAAATTTCACGAAATCACAATTTCAGAAGTTTTCAGAAGTTTTGTGGGTGGAAATGTTTGCTAATCCTGAAATTAGTATCTGTAATATATTCACATCATATAAATCACTTTACTGCAATTATAATGCATTAGTTAATGATTACAACGGTTTCCTTTGTATTATCAGGTTAAGACTATTTTGCACATTTAACACAGTAACATTATATTCTGTTATACGAGTTGTAAACAATTATACAGTTTAACAGACAAAACTTGTATTGTTCACCTTCCTTTGTTACGTGACAAACTATCATTTAGTTGGGTAATTTCCTTTTATATTTACACAATGCATCGCTTTGTTGCATGACCTGGCTGTACGAGATTTTATTAGGTGTGAAATACAAAATCAAGTTTATAGAATAGTTTTTGAATCTGTTACTCCCCTTTTATTTACCAAAAATCGCATGTGATGTTGATCGAAATTAACTTTTTTTCAAATTGCTTTCTATCTTTTTATCGTTTCTATGCATATTAAATCAATGCACTGCCTGTATATACAATTCAATGAAGAAGAAATATTACTTTTTAAAAGAAATAACAAGTACTAGCTACACAGGTGCATGGGTAAAAATATACCTTTCTGAACGATGAAGTTTACGCTGGCTGCTATTTTCACAATTTATATGAAATTGCAAAAATCACGAACATTTCCACGTTGCAAACTTTACCACTTGTACAGTATACTGACAAATATCATGCATTCTTTACCACACATAGGCTTTCCTTCTCTGCATGAAACTTCTAGTCCATTTTGATAAGAAATATATCATTTTGTAGAAAAACTCATTCTCTATTGCCTGTTTGATTTAATTTTTATCAGTATTAAAATCTTTCTCTAGATATTTGAGACAAACTGCAAACTAAATTTTGTGAGATTTTATCTACCTGCTGCGGAATTTTGTGACGGTTTGCACAAGTAGCCAGTCTGGTATATTTGTTTTTTGAGCTCACTATGTTATTACACCTTCATCAAAATTTATGACATCAAGAATCTGTAAAAGTCTTTTTCATAAAAAGCAAAATTTATTATGCAAGAAAGTACTATGAACACATAAACAAATGTATAACCAAACTGAATACCTGTAATCAAATTCCGAATCTGCATTAGCAAATATTTATGGAAGGACTGCAAAACACTTATCAATCACAAGAAATTATATCAAACCCTGTAACAATATTGTAGTGTAGTACATATACAGACTTTGTAGCATTAACATAGCAAAAAATAAATGAGGACAAGAAAAACTGTACACAGCAAAGTTATTCAAGTAGAACTATTTAGTATTACACATCTTCTAATCTCTCCGGAACAAAATAAAGAACAGTTAATCATAATGGAGAAAAGTAAAGCACAGTAAAGCACAGTAAATCAAATAGGGAGAAAAGTAAAGTACAGTAAATCAAATAGGGAGAAAAGTAAAGTACAGTAAATCAAATAGGGAGAAAAGTAAAGTACAGTAAATTAAATAGGGAGAAAAGTAAAGCAGAGTAAATCATAGAGGGAGAAAAGTAAAGTACAGTAAATCAAATAGGGAGAAAAGTAAAGTACAGTAAATCAAATAGGGAGAAAAGTAAAGTACAGTAAATCAAATAGGGAGAAAAGTAAAGTACAGTAAATCAAATAGGGAGAAAAGTAAAGCACAGTAAATTAAATAGGGAGAAAAGTAAAGCAGAGTAAATCATAGAGGGAGAAAAGTAAAGCAGAGTAAATCATAGAGGGAGAAAAGTAAAGCAGAGTAAATCATAGAGGAAGAAAAGTAAAGTACAGTAAATCAAATAGGGAGAAAAGTAAAGTACAGTAAATCAAACAGGGAGAAAAGTAAAGTACAGTAAATCAAACAGGGAGAAAAGTAAAGTACAGTAAATCAAACAGGGAGAAAAGTAAAGCACAGTAAATCAAATAGGGAGAAAAGTAAAGTACAGTAAATCAAACAGGGAGAAAAGTAAAGTACAGTAAATTAAATAGGGAGAAAAGTAAAGCAGAGTAAATCATAGAGGGAGAAAAGTAAAGCAGAGTAAATCATAGAGGGAGAAAAGTAAAGTACAGTAAATCAAATAGGGAGAAAAGTAAAGCACAGTAAATCAAACAGGGAGAAAAGTAAAGTACAGTAAATCAAACAGGGAGAAAAGTAAAGTACAGTAAATCAAATAGGGAGAAAAGTAAAGCACAGTAAATCAAATAGGGAGAAAAGTAAAGCAGAGTAAATCATAGAGGGAGAAAAGTAAAGTACAGTAAATCAAATAGGGAGAAAAGTAAAGTACAGTAAATCAAACAGGGAGAAAAGTAAAGTACAGTAAATCAAATAGGGAGAAAAGTAAAGCACAGTAAATCAAACAGGGAGAAAAGTAAAGTACAGTAAATCAAATAGGGAGAAAAGTAAAGTACAGTAAATCAAATAGGGAGAAAAGTAAAGTACAGTAAATCAAATAGGGAGAAAAGTAAAGTACAGTAAATCAAATAGGGAGAAAAGTAAAGCAGAGTAAATCATAGACGGAGAAAAGTAAAGCACAGTAAATCAAATAGGGAGAAAAGTAAAGTACAGTAAATCAAATAGGGAGAAAAGTAAAGTACAGTAAATCAAATAGGGAGAAAAGTAAAGCAGAGTAAATCATAGAGGGAGAAAAGTAAAGCAGAGTAAATCAAATAGGGAGAAAAGTAAAGTACAGTAAATCAAATAGGGAGAAAAGTAAAGTACAGTAAATCAAATAGGGAGAAAAGTAAAGTACAGTAAATCAAATAGGGAGAAAGTAAAGTACAGTAAATCAAATAGGGAGAAAAGTAAAGTACAGTAAATCAAATAGGGAGAAAAGTAAAGCAGAGTAAATCATAGAGGGAGAAAAGTAAAGCAGAGTTAATCAAATAGGGAGAAAAGTAAAGTACAGTAAATCAAATAGGGAGAAAAGTAAAGTACAGTAAATCAAATAGGGAGAAAAGTAAAGTACAGTAAATCAAATAGGGAGAAAAGTAAAGCAGAGTAAATCATAGAGGGAGAAAAGTAAAGCACAGTAAATCAAATAGGGAGAAAAGTAAAGTACAGTAAATCAAATAGGGAGAAAAGTAAAGTACAGTAAATCAAATAGGGAGAAAAGTAAAGTACAGTAAATCAAATAGGGAGAAAAGTAAAGCAGAGTAAATCATAGAGGGAGAAAAGTAAAGTACAGTAAATCAAATAGGGAGAAAAGTAAAGTACAGTAAATCAAATAGGGAGAAAAGTAAAGTACAGTAAATCAAATAGGGAGAAAAGTAAAGCAGAGTAAATCATAGAGGGAGAAAAGTAAAGCACAGCAAATCATATAGGAAGAAAATGAAGCACATAGTAAATCTTGTAGGAAGAAAAGTACAGCACAGTAAATCATGTGGCCATTTTTTTTTTATATTTTGGTTTACTGATTTTTTTCAAAAAAAAGGTAGGGTAGGAGGAGGGAAAAAGAAAAAATCTTGAAAAAAAAAACAAAAAAAACATTGGAAAGTCTTCTTATTTCTATTTATTCCTGAATACTGTATATATGAATATTTTAATAATGTATTCAGTCTTTACTGTGAAGAAACCAAGGAAAATGAGCCGTTCATACGGTACATTTTCCGTAAAATTGGCGTTCAGAATTTTTTTTTCCTGAAATTTTTTTTTTTTTTTTTTTTTTCATTTTCCAAAATACAGGGTCGGCGGGTCAGTAAACCGAAAAATATAAAAATAATGGCCTGTAGGGAGAAAAGTAAAGCACAGTAAATCATGTAGGGAGAAAAGTAAAGCACAGTAAATCAAAAAGGGAGAAAAGTAATTTTTTTGGCTAACAAGGAGTAAACAATACTTACAAACCTGGTATATTCATATATGTAAGTCCTTATGAAAGGATCAGTTCCATAATGATTACAAGAGGGCCATGATGGCCCTGTATCGCTCACCTGAGTATGACTGCTTTAAACAAAGTTGCTATGGACCTGGTTATTTGACCCCAGATGGCCCATATTCAAACTTGACCTAGAAATTATTGAAACAATCTCTTTGACAAATTTCAAGGTTATTTGTACTGAAAATGTTATCTCTAGAGTGTTAACAAGATTTTTCCATATTTGGGCTCTATGACCTAGTTTTTGACCCCAGATTACCCATATCCAAACTTGAGCTACAAATCATCAAAACAACCTTCCTCACAAATTTCCAGGACATTTGGACTGAAAATGTAGCCTCTAGAGTGTGTACAAAGTTTTTCAATATTTGGGCTCTGTGACCTAAATGTTTTGACTTCAGATGACCCATATTCAAATTTGACCTAGAAACCATAGAATTATGCTTTCTGACAAATTTCCAGGTTATTTGGAATTAAAATGTTACCTCTAGAGTGTTAACAAGTTTTTTCCATATTTGGGCTCTGTGACCTATTTTTTGACCCAAGATGACCCATACTCCAACTTGAGCTAGAAATCATCAAGAAAACCTGTCTGACAAATTTCCAGGATATTTGGACTGAAAATGTAACCTCTGGAGTGTTAAAAAGTTTTTTACATATTTGAACCATGTGACCTAGTTTTTGATCCCAGATGACCCATATCCAAATCTGAGCTAGAAATCTTTGAAACAATCTTTCTGACAAATTTCAAGGACATTTGGACTAAAAATGTAACCTCTAGAGGATTAACAAGGTTTTTCTACTTTCGGGCTCTGTGACCTAGTTTTTGACCCCAGAAAACCTATATTCAAAACTAAGCTAGAAATCATCGATAGAACCTTTCTGACAAATTTCCAGGTTATTTGGACTGAAATGCTACCTTTAGAATGTTAACAAGGTTTTTCCATATTTGGACTCTGTGACCTAGTTTGTGACTCCAGATGACCCATATTCGAACTTGATCTAGAAATCCTCAAGGCAACTTTTCTGAAAAATTTCCAGATTATTTGGGCTGAAAATGTAACCTCTAGAGTGTTAACAAGTTTTTTCCATATTTGGGCTCTGTGACCTAGTTTTTGACCCAAGATGACCCATACTCCAACTTGAGCTAGAAATCATCAAGAAAACCTGTCTGACAAATTTCCAGGATATTTGGACTGAAAATGTAACCTCTGGAGTGTTAAAAAGTTTTTTACATATTTGAACCATGTGACCTAGTTTTTGATCCCAGATGACCCATATCCAAATCTGAGCTAGAAATCTTTGAAACAATCTTTCTGACAAATTTCAAGGACATTTGGACTAAAAATGTAACCTCTAGAGGATTAACATAGGTTTTTCTATTTTTGGGCTCCGTGACCTAGTTTTTGACCCCAGAAAACCTTTATTCAAAACTAAGATAGAAATCATCGATAGAACCTTTCTGACAAATTTCCAGGTTATTTGGACTGAAAATGTAACCTCTAGAATGTTAACAAGGTTTTTCCATATTTGGACTCTGTGACCTAGTTTGTGACTCCAGATGACCCATATTCGAACTTGATCTAGAAATCCTCAAGGCAACTTTTCTGACAAATTTCCAGATTATTTGGGCTGAAAATGTAACCTCTAGAGTGTTAACAAGGTTTTTCCATATTTGGGCTCCGTGACCTAGTTTTTGACCCCAGATGACCCATATTTAAACTTGACCTAGAAATTGTCAAAGCAACCTTTCTGACAAATTTCCAGATTATTTGGGCTGAAAATGTAACCTCTAGAGTGTTAACAAGGTTTTTCCATATTTGGGCTCTGTGACCTAGTTTTTGACCCCAGATGACCCATATTCGAACTTGACCTAGAAATTGTCAAAACAACCTTTTTGACAAAATTCCAGATTATTTGGGCTGAAAATGTAACCTCTAGAGTGTTAACAAGATTTTTCTATTTTTGGGCTCCGTGACCTAGTTTTTGAACCCAGATTACCCATATTTGAACTTGAGCTAGAAATCATCAATAGAACCTTTCTGACAAATTTCCAGGAAATTTGGACTGAAAAAGTAGCCTCTAGAGTGTTAACAAGGTTTTTCTATATTTGGGCTCTGTGACCTAGTTTTCCAACCCTGATAACCCATGTTCGAACTCGTTCGAGATATCAATGAGACAAACATCCCGTGCAAGTTTCATGACAATTGAGGCAAAAATGTGACCACTAGAGTGTTAACGAACTAATTGTGGACGAACGGACGGACGGACGGACGGACGACGGACAAAAGGTGATCAGAAAAGCTCACTCTGTCACTACGTGACAGGTGAGCTAAAAATAACTACATCTTTTAAAACCGATGTTTATTGTGCTATATTTTACAATGAATTTCAACTTATACTTTAATTTATTTACATCATTTTAACAGTTAAAAACTTCTCTGAAAACAAATAGTGAAAAATTTGTTTATGCTTTGCATAATATTTACTTTAGTCCTATAACAGACACCAAACACTTGTTGCCTAATTAGCCTGAATTGATTAAAATGTAATTGGATCAAAATGAAAATAATTTAAGCATTTAAAGACAAGTAAAAAAAAGTCAATTAGTTTACTTAAACTTTTTCATGTAACATTGACTGGGAAGAAAGTTATTATTACATAAATCTCTTGACTGCTTAAATATCTTCTAGTGATACAAGACATAAATGTCTAAAAGAGATATAATCTTAATACACTTTAACTTAAGTTTTAATACTAAGTTGCCTCCCCTTAACAATATTTTAACTTGATATATATGATTCATTGTACCAGATTTTTTATATATTTTTCTTCTCTTTTATCTCCCTTATTTGCAGTCAAAACCAAATTTCAATAAAAATGAAGCTGAAAGTATGATAATCAATTCCCAATAAGCTTTTATACAGGCACCTGTCCTGTTATGAACAAGGGGGACTATCTTAATGAACCTTACACCATAAAGCAGTTTTAAAGAAAGTTTATCATAACACAGTACATGTACCTATCTATGACATCATCTATTTCATCATAATCCAATATTGTACTATTCATGGTTCTTTTGCATACAATGATAAAAAATTTCAAACAAACTTTGTAATATCTTAACAAATCTAAAATAAAATTAATTCTTACTTTTGCTTTTAAATAACACAATTTTAAATTGCTGACTTAAAACAAAATAACTTTATATGGATTTCTGAATCCATTAGAATCAAACCATCTTTTACACTGAGTAAACAGTCACGTAGATGTTTACTATTATATCACATGCAAAAACTTTGTTTTTACATCAAAAATACAGTTAACTATATAAATGCATTTTCTCCAGCAGTTTAAAACTGTTATAAAATTATTATAAAGTAACAACTACACTGTAAAATATTTTGATGATATTTTATATCTGCATAAAAAAATTATCAAAATTAAATTCCAACAACCACACCTCCAACCACATAAAAGCTAAAATTAAAACAATAAAACAATACCATCAGAGGTTTTCAGCAAAACTGAAACACAAGGCAAGCAGAAGACTCCTTCAGTTTCAATAAAACATTTTATGGGGCAATTTGGGAGTTACTGTAAGTGCATACAAATGAAAAAGATGATAAAACAGTGTCATATTTAACCCTCTATATATTACATAAAGGACCCTAATCTCTCCCCCAGACACTTGTAAACAGTACATGGAATGTAAATGAAACAAAATTAGACCAACTAATGGAGTCAGTGCTAATCTATTGTAAATACATATAAAATATAAGGAGATACAACAGCTTTACACCGACAGAAAAACCTTTCTGCTAACAAATCCTAGGCCAATGCAAAACCCCAAACACTCTAACAATTTTTCTTAAAAACTATCTACGCCACTGTTACAGACAATTTTCACATTCCTCCAGTATCAAATCGTTTGTTGTGAGCTGGTGAATAATGGCTGAACGTCCATTTTTGCCAGTGTGATCTCTCATCACACAGGTTCATAACAAGATGGAGTGTTTTGGTCAGTTCTAAACACAGGCCAGAAGCATCATGCTTCAACAGTCCTGGCTGTGAACAAAGAGTAGACATTCATTTAGTGTTGTTACATTTAAGTATGAACATATATTTATATATATATATTAAATCTGAATAAATATCAACTGAATTGTTTCTCAGTTGTACAAGCAGCTACATGTAGTTACAAGCACTTGTCAACTTAATAACACAAACAGTAACATACACTGCTGCCAATGTATAAAGCTCTAAGCAACTGTGGGTAGATATAACAACTCTCAAATCAATCCAAGCGTACAGGGAGCCAGAGACCATATCTGACAGACAATTTTCAATACAAATGAAACAAGAGGGCCATGATGGCCCTGGATCGCTCACCTGAGTACTTTGGCTGTAGGTTTGTTGTTAAGCAGTATTTCATTTTTTAATTGAAAATATGTAAGTGCCTACAAACCAAATATGTAAAATATCAGTCAATAAATAAAGGCTCTATGACAGAAAGTAGAAATATCTATTATAAGCTATGGTGACCTTGACCTTGACCCAGTGACCTCAAACCCTACCCATGGGTAGAGGTCCATGCAAGGAACCTCTATACTGAATATCAAAGATATTGGTCTATAAATGAAGGCTCTATGAGGTACAGTAGATAAATCTACTTTTAGCCTCCGTGACCTTTAACCTAATCCAATAGTTTGAAAAAGCTTAATAAAGCTTGCTTCATGCCAAATTTTAAAATTCTAGGTCTTGTGGTTTCAGACAAGAAGATTTTTAAAGATTTTCTTCTATATTGTTATTTAAAACTTGTGACCCCTCGGGCGGGGCCAATAGTGACCCCAGGGACATTTTTCTAACAAACTTGGTAGAGGTCCACTAGACAATGCTACACACCAAATCTCTAAGCTCTATAACTTACTGTTTCTGACAACAAGATTTTTTTAGATTTTCCTATATAACTCTATGTAAAACAAGTGACCCCCGGGGCGGGGCCATTTTTGACTCTGAGGCCAGGATTTGAACAAACTTGGTAGAGGCCCACTAGACAATGCTACATACCAAATATCTTAACTCTAGTCCTTGCGGTTTCTGACAAGAAGATTTTCAAGTTTTCCCTATATAACTCTATGTAAAATCAACTGACCCCTGGGATGGGGTCAGTTTTGTCCCCAGGGACTAAATTTGAACAAACTTGGTAGAGGTCCACTAGATGATGCTTCATACCAAATATCAAAGCTCCAGGCCTTGTGGTTTCGGAGAAGAAGATTTTTAAAGATCCAACTTATAAAATCTGTTTTTAGCTCCAGTGAACCAGAAATGCATTGGACCAGAACCATTTGAACAATCTTGGTAGAGCTTCATGCAAGGAACATCCCAGGCAAGTTTCATTAAATTTGCCCCATTGGTTTCAGAGGAGATGTCGTTTGAATGAAAAGTTGACGACGTACGGACGGACGGACGGACGGACGACGGACAAAGACCGATCAGAAAAGCTCACCCTGAGCACTTTGTCCTCAGGTGAGCTAAAAACTAAAATTTCTGTGAAAATAACATTTTTTTAATAAAGATATTACACAGTGCCAGACTTAGTATAAACATCAACACAGTCTATGCTGTATAATTTTTCTGCAAATTATGATTTTAATGCTCAAGATATATAATCCTTTTTTTTTCAAGAAAGTCTTATCCCTACACTGATATGTTTCACTTTTCATCTTATCTAATCTTTTTATTGTAAAAAAAACTTGCTGGACATAATTTTTTTATGGACAATATGATGCTTTAAATCGAAAATGCTGCAGAATTTTACTACTTATGTAAAGAGCTTCAACAACTAAATGTCTTAAATACAACTTTGTACATAAACATATTCATAGTCTTGACAGTTAATCAACTTTTAATTTACCAAAACATTTATGGTTTAGAGAACTCCAGTGTTATTTTCTACATGACCTATACTCACCCCACTGTGCGTCCATGTTTCCCGAGGTCCTTCAAAACAGCCCTGTAAGTTTGGTGATTTCTCACCAAGGTACATGCCCTTTACCACCACACACTGTAGTATTGATCGAAACAGGTTATCACTGGTTAAAGAGAACATCTGTAGGAATAAACCCAAGTGATTTAATTCACACAACAGTTTATCTGACAGTGTACAAAAATGTTTTCTGTCAAATCTGAATAAACATGTAAATGAGACTTTCACCTGATTAATGCCAAAAAAAGGCTTCTGATAAATGATGACCATGAAAATTCTTAGTAAAATACTGCTGTAAGGTCATTTTTGGTAACTTAACCTACATGCCAGAAACAAGACCAACCTTAACTGATGAACCTTACTAGGTGACAACAGCAAGGTTGCAGTGGGTTTTTTTTCTGACTAGGCTAGATACTTCTTGACCAAAATAAAATTGCTCCTCCCACAATCTTTACCACCTGACTTACCAGTTTAAAGCCTTATCTAATTACAGATCTGTGAGAAATACATTGAAAATATATAAAAATACATTGAAATACCATAAGATTTTGTTATATATACAATAGATCTATCATGTGTTTGGTTTCTGCAAGAACTGAAAAGTTTCTTTCTATCACAATTCACCAGACTGACTTTTACATGGTTTCATGGTACTCTAGATATCACAAATTGTAGTCTATAGTTATGTTATTTACCTGAAACAGAACATTCTGTGAGCAAGGCTTGGCCTTCACTGGGTTAGGAATAGAAAACAGGTAATCATTATTATCCAGACAGACAGGTGTACCTGTGCCACTGTTCTGAACCTACAACAAAATAAATATTGTGTTTACAGACTGTTACTCAAAATTGGGAGCTGTATTACTAGAGTAATGACCTGCTAATAAAACCAGTCGATGCCATAACAGTGAACTGGTCTGAATCATACTGTCTCATTTGTTCTCAATTTTACACTTTGGTTCTTTCAAATTGCTTATTTTTACTTTATAATAATCAAAAACGTTTTGTTTATGGTCTTTTCTTCACTTAGTCTAAAAGTAAAAAAAAAAATACATGAAAAATGTATTCCTATTAAATACAGAAAAAAAGGCTAGTGCTTCGTTCATTAACCATATTAAGTTTTAAGATAACTTTTATAATAACAATAACAAATTTCTCTTTTATCTAGTTCAAAGGGGTTTGCAGAGGGCATGTATAAATTTAAAACTTTTTAAACAAAGATAATATATAAAATTCATCAGCTAAATTTACTTTACTGCTTGAACTCTCAAATACATTAAGCAATGCAAGCCTCCACTGTAAGCAAATATATTTACCAGTGACCCTAGTTAAAATATAACCTACCCATCCCCAAGCCTGGTTATTTTCCTTGTAAGTGGACAACTCTGGCCACACATTGTCGAGAAACCACTTGAAAGGTTTACACTTCAAACGTTCTTTAAGTTCATACCTGCTTGTCAAATCACCTGTGTCTGCAGACTGTTCATATTAAATTATTTATAACAGTGAGGTCAAAATGAAATTTCAAACAAGTCAATTTACATCGGTGTATAGTTGTAGATGAGAATCATTTACTGGTCTTTCAGCTTTAATATATTTACTGAGAGTTTTTCTCCCACTGAGAAAAGCTGAATATTGTAAAAATCTGATGACTTTCCCAGTCATAAGTTATATTGACAACTACAATGTGAAATATGCTTAATGAATACCTATTTTAGAAGTGAAATAAGTCTTTGTTACATCTAAATTACATGATTTCTGACTGTTTCTTACAGTCTTATAAAACATACCAGCACTGCTGGATTGGCTTCGTACACATACTGTTTATAATCATCCATCCATACTTCTATAGCTCGCTTGTAATTATGGTTCTCAGATTCCAGTCTTCCGTTAGGGAAATCATAAGGCTGAGAGCGAGCAATGTGTCCAATCCTTGAGCAAGGAACATGTATCATCTGCCCACCACACATCCACACCTAGTATATCAAAACATTTGAAAACAGGTGATAAATTTAAGTGATAAACTGCGGAATTAGTATCATGCTTTTTTGGCACAAGATATGCCAGATATTGTTAACAGAGGTTCACACATGTATGACCACTGAGGTACGTATATCAGGATTTTCACATATAGAGTGCATTGGAATGGATGGGTTGTCCAGTGGTAAGGTGCTGTACTTGTAATCCAGGGGTCATGAGTTTGATCCCCTGCTCTTCAACTAACATTACCATCTTTCAGATGAGATATTAATCTGATGTCCAATGCATCAGTGCTATAAACTAAACATGGAGAAGAAACCATGGATGTCTCTGGAATGTCTCTGTGCCTTGCACTATCCCCTACAACATGAGGTAACTAAACTCTGCAGGGGGCATCTGTAAGCAGTACTGACAATTATAATAAATAAGTAAAAAAAATAGAGGGTTGAAACAGGGTCTTAGTTTTTAAATTTTGGTTCTTACTGATTTATCTATAACACTTACACAATGGTACCACAGTCTGAAACCTCATTCAATAGACTTGTATCAATGTTAAACAGGAGATGGGACCAGCCATTATAATACTATCTATCAAGCAAGATACATCTACATGTATGCCAAGAATTTACTTCTTTGGTGAAAGTGTATTGTGCTTTCAATGTTGCAAGAATATTTCACATTCCTTCTTCATGAATATATAAACAAGACCCTTTAACTTTTGAACAGACCGACAACTCTCTCACATGATAAGATACAGTAAATCTTGAACTCATTACTTTTAAAGGTGAGAGTTTAAACTGACCACTTGAGAAAGGGATATAATAAATTCTAACAAAATTTGAACTGACTGGATCTTTTCTGAAAAAGCAAGGAACAATTAAACTGATAATGCAGGCATATTTAAATTTATATTACCAACTTACTCTCCAAGGGAACTCGAGGTTTTCTCCGCCCCAGATGGTCATACCTTCATCAAACCCTCCTAGGTCCTTGAAATACTGCACACTAACAACAGCACCTGGTCCTACCATCACCACACCACTGCAAAAGAAACTATATTTTGTATTAAGTTCATTGAATTTCAAACCATCCTATGCACTTACTTTTGTAACACTTGAAAACTGCTCAACCAATTTTCTAAAAAAATTCTCAAAGTTCCACCTTTCTGTAACAGGAAATAATGTCTGAATGGAAAGAACTTAAACAATGTGCAGCCTGCAGCTTGAATCACCAAAAACAGTTAAACGAACTATGTAGCTATATCTGGATGCCTTTCCAAATCTCAACTTTTTTAGGCAACATGTATTTTACATACAATAACCATCTTGAGATGCTTGTGTGATCAAACAAACACATGACAAAACTAGACTTGTCCGTCGAACACTGATGCCCCCACAACTGGGAATTTGTCACAGAAAGGGAATTCATTACCAGGGAAAACAATGTATATATATTTAATTGCTTGATATGGTAACAGTACTCCGCTTTACAAATAAACCTCTTTCAAAATGTGTCAGCTGCTATACCTCTTTCACAATGTCTTACTTCCATAACTTATTTATCTATTTAACAATATGGTATTTCAGTATTACTTAGGTTATTATATGTATGTAACAAGACCTGCCCAGGGAGTGGGGGGTGTCTTTGATTTCTTGCACAACAACCCATCATACTCTAACATGTGTGTGAGTTTGGTTCCAATCCATCCATCAGTGTAGGAGTTGTGCACACAAGAAACAAGACATATGTACGGATGCATTGGACAGATGTGTGCAAATCTATATGCCCCCACACTTTATGGTGGGAGCACAAAAAAACAACAGTAGCTGACAAAGGAAAGTGCAAATATGTTTCAATCAGGGAAAACAAAAACAGGGAAAAGAAAGTTCAGGATAAATGTTTGGTAATAAATAATGCAAATAACCATCATCTGTAAGCACCCAAAGGTACTCATTTCAGTTTTCTTATTTTTCCTGAACTTACGGCAAGGGATCTGTGTCACTTTTGCCTTCTAACTGGTCAGCTCTGAAGTAGGTCTCAAAAAACACAAGTCTCCAATCAAACCCATAGCGTGTCCTGTATCCAGGCTCAAACTCATAGGCTAGCGTATCCTTGTTTACATAGTCTAACTGAGCCATGGCAACTGTCTTGGAATTCTTCTTGATTTCAGCTAACAATGGTGGCAGCCTACATGTAAGTCATAATGATAGACAAAGAATACTGTATCAAGATATGTTACTGATATTCTAAATTTGGTGGGAACACATTTTTTTCTTGCTTTTACTATTAGTTTAAACCAAAAACATAGGATATTTTTGGCAGAAACTAAACCACACTACTTAAAGCGACTGACTCACAGAATTTAGCTTAAAAATGTTTTTCTTTAAAATTAAAGACAAGTTATCATACTATGGAAAACACATAATTCCATGCTTCTATACACTTTGAAAACTGTAGAAAACATTTTTGATTTCCACTGGATTTGAACCCATGCCCTTCCCGTCAACAAAATGGATCCTTACAGCTGAGCCACAAAGTCAAGTTACACCATTTTTCAAAATTAACAATATAAAGAAAGTATCTAACGGTACCACTTGACTAAAAGGGTAAATTCCTAACAGATAAAAGTGTGTAAAACTTATTAGTATGATGTGTTTTTGTATCAAAAAATGAGACAGTAACTTAGTTTTTATATGTTCTTCATAGTTACAACTTGAATTTCCATATGTATAAACATTCTCCATTTTTTGCATCATCATCCCATCTGTGATTCAATTGTTTTAAGGCTGAACAAAAAACTGCTGTTTTCATTTTGAAAATGACAATAATCTAATGTTTATTAAATCACTTTAAGTTGTTATGATGTAAACAGCAGTAGAAAAGTTATATGCCCTAATGAGCTCATGTTTTCATTTTAACTTAACAATTATATTAGATTATATCAATGAATTTTCACCCAATCACAAAGAGCCAGTAACTAAAAAACAAAGTTTGGTACCAGTCTTTGTTGACCTCCATGTGACTGTCAAAAAATGAGACACAGTCGGCAGTGATGTACTTCAGTCCCTCCATTCTGGCAACTATCAGCCCTGCCCTACTCTTCAAGCGTTTCAGTTTCACCAAATCTTTTGGAAAATACTCTTCTAACAAGTCTTGTAAATGGGCTTGAAGGCTGGCTAAAATCAGAATAATTAAGAAATACTATACACCATTGATGGCTTTCTGGCCAACCAGTCAGCCCTAAAGCATACAGCAGAGAGCAGACCAAAGCCTTGGCACCAATGACCTCAAAAGCAATTCCATGGAAGGTCTTTCTATAAGCTATCAAATATCTAATTGTGTTCAATTGTAACGAAAGAAAATAAGTTGAAACCATTGAGTTTGATGCCCTCATCCACCCACCGGCCCAAACAATATCATCGTTCTAATAATCAGTTTTCAATATTGTTGAAAACCTTGTTAAAAACATTTCAAGCTTAAACCTGACAATACTTACGCAAATTACTGTAGTCATCTACTAGAACGATTTCCTTAAGTAAATGTTTTGGTGTTCTGTTGATGATGCTGAACACAGTTCTGAGCAACACAGAAGGCCATTCATTATGGAATGGAATAACTATACCAACTGTTGGTAAATCTAAGGGGTACTTGATCTCTGAGCACCTGTAAGATTATTCATCAGAGTGCTATAACAAACATCATTAAAATCTATAAATCATTGTTCTAGAGGACCTCTGTTATTAAAAAGGTTATTGTGATATTACATGTTTTCTAGGTTTTTCTCCTGACCAGTAAAGATAATGTCTAAATTTAGACACTTATGACATACCATTGCTTGGTTACTAACTTCTTTAATTTCCTAACTGAAATCATTTTGTGAACCAGAATTTTTATTGCTCTTTTTCCAATACAAAAAAAGTTGCTAAAGAATTCAAAATAACTTATCATATGTCTAGTCAGTAGCATAAATGTTTGATGAAATGAAACATAAATGTAAGTAACCTGAAGCCAGGTAAATATGTATCACTGTTTTTTGTTCCTTTTTTTTTAATGAATTCTATATCTGTATTTGAATATAGTGCCATGTACTTGTTAATGTTATCATGAAATAAAAGTATAATCTAGCAGTATGTATATAAAACAATAAGATAATCATAGAAGTTGAAAACACATACCCAGGGGGTCTTGAATCTGGAACAGGTCTGTTAAGAGGAATAATATCACTAAGTGCTACATTTATAACATGCTTTCTGTAGTTCTCCACTGATTCTGGTTTCTGCAGTAAGTCCTTAACAGCCATGTTTGATATGCTCCTTGGATTTAAGTTCTGCAGATATCTATACAATGGAGACCTCTCATACAGATGATAAAATATGGCAGCTGGATTTGAATTAAATGCAAGGATTTCATCAAGTCTGTCACTAAAACGTGATCTGTATCCATATTTCAATTTCACATGTCTGTACAAAATGAAGGTCACTAATGATGTAAGTACAGCAGTAAATAATCCAAATAAAATGTAACGTTTCCAGATCTTCATTTTCTCTCATGTAACATAATATTTATGATTATTCCTTTGTTAGTGTACAAAATAATGTACCTCATGCAAGTATTTTTACATATCTGAAGCACTGCATTCTTTCTTGTAATACATCAAAAAGATGTACAAAGTAACCACATCCCTCATTTCCATCCAATTTATGGAAATAAAGTAACTAATCAGCAAAGCTCTTCTTTCAAATTCTTTCTGGAAACAGGATTTCAATGCAAACACATGCAACTGTCAATCTGTTGTTAATAATAAAAAAAAAAAAACCCTATCATTTCTTAATTTTAACTTCATCATTTATGAGGTCGATGAAGGTGATTGTAAAATCTATTATAAAGTTGTTTTAGTCTTTCTGTATTATGGCTGCTCACAGTTCGTCATTTTGATCTACATCATCTCTCTGCTAGACTAGAATCTGGATTTAAAAAAAAAAAAAAAGTTGAATTCTATATCAAAACTCCCAATGTATCTCTTAATCCAACATGCATGACCTATTTTCTTTCATCAAGTGATTTAGCTTATGACAAAGTCGTAAGTTTATATCAGAAGTTGTTTATATGTATGACCTACCTTACATCAAAACCATTGCTGAGAAAATTGACAAAATGATGTTGAAATAACTTCTGGTGAATCAGCTTAAAAACACTAGTATAAAAGGTTTCAAAATTGTGAGATCTGTGCAACAAATAGCCAGTCTTTAAGATTACCCATCATCATGTGTACTGAGAGTCAGCAGCTCAGCAACATTTCCTGTCATTAGAAAATACAGGTCAGAACACAATGAATACATCTAACTCTGATGTTAGAATAAGCCATGCATCTTAAATCATCAGAACTGCATACATATCAAGATTAACATTCTTACGAGCATGAAAGTTCATAACAGATAGATGCAATACGTCTTTAAGAAGACCACCCTGAGCAGGATTCAAATTCCCGTTTTTCCACATAAAAAAACAATACTTTAACCAATGAACCAAACAACTGATACCGAGACACAGTTGTCACAGGTTGTATTTAGACAATTATTGGTCAGTTTGCACTGAACCAGAACACATCCCTTCTTGAATAAGTGTATATGTTGACAAATGGTGTGGTATATTTTTTATATCATTAATCTAGAAATAAGGAGGCATCGTGGTCCAGGGGTAGAGCGCAGGGCTCCGGATCCGAAGGTTGCGTGTTCGAATCCCGTCAGAGGCGAGATTCTCTCACGATCTTCACATTCCTCCACGCTGCGCGATTACTGGTATGGAACCCAGGAAGCAGTCATCAAGAGTGATGAATCTAAGTTGTAAGAACTTGTATCGCAATCGATGTAAAATAAATGAGTCTAAACTAAACTAAGAAATAATTCTTTTTTTAGTATCATGATTAATCCAAAGAAACCCACCCAGAACATGATTAGAACTCAGGTTCTCCTGCAACCAAAACCAACGCTCTAACTGTTAGACCTTTTATAAATTGGTAACTTCCTAAGAAAAGCGTTAACAATGGAAGCACTCTATCTAAAGAAGTGTTAAATGTATCCGAAATACGTTCACGTGCCTACCCGAATAATATGACAGTATGGAAATCAAGTAAAACTAAATATAGCGGTCTTGGTGCGATGTAAATTATTTACAATAATACTACAAAATGTTCCATTTAACCAAAATGTCGATACTCCGAAGCATTTATCGTTTATTTTGTATAGAATTTACGAATTAAAAGTAAAATTTCTAAACTGTACGTAGGGCATGGGTTGAATTCTGGTATATCCGTTCTCTACCGGACCATCTGATGCGTTTCATTTGCATTGATCCTCACATTTATTTTCCTGTTGCTTTAAATACAAAATACCGGTTTCGTTCCTTCTTTGAAAATAAGATATGATTTAAAAAGATGTGCTTGAAACAAAAATATTTGACGATGGTAATGTCTACATAACATTAGACACGCTTGACTTACTTTTTGGCTATTGCAATGGTTGGAACTTCTAGAAAAAAGTGTTGACCGTTACAAATTCTATTGATCCAATAGTGCAGCTTGAAAAATTGTGACTGGCATAGTGTGAAAACATCAGCTTTAGGTTGTCTAACTGCAGTTTTAAATGCCATGTTCATCACAATATGTAAAGTTATCTAATAAAATGGGTGAGTAGTTGAAAAAAAGTCCATATTTAGTAATGACTAACTGCAATCAGAGATGAGACACGTAAGAGAAAAGTTAGTCGAAATGCAAACTAATGACAAAATATAAGAATTTATAGATTAAGCTAGATAAAGTAACACAGTGCAGTCAGGTCACTTTTTAAGGCGGTTTAACATCAGTATTTTAAGCCATTTCTTACTTGTCTTAATATATACATGTATATGTGTAAGCGGGCAGTTCATTTCATGTTTAATGTTGGTCACAAGCAGTTTCTACCACAGAGTGTTTTGTGGAAGACTTTTGTGCACAAAAGAATGTTATTTTAACAGTAAAAAGAAGTAGATTTTACTTGTGTGTGGTGTCAAGATTTACTTAAATTTCACGATATATTCACAAAGCAGTTGTTTCTCATTAGCAGTTTTAAAAGGCTCTGTTCAACATTATGTACTCGTGGTTCATCTGTATGTGTGGAGCTGAAGGTGAGAGGTGGGCGGAGGTGGGTTGGGGAGGGAGAGGGGGGATCGAGCGGATGGGTACATCAACTATTACAGGTTGTAAATGTCTTTTAAGTGAGTTATGGCTATTGAATTTATGTCTCTTTTTTTAATTCTGATTTCTTTACTCTCATTAAGTTTAACGACTTCTTAATAAACAGAGTTATATCAGACAGGCAATGTACATCATGTACAGATATGTACAGTTATGTACAGTTATGTACATGTATACACAGCTCATTCGAAGGACCATTACTACATCCTTCATCTTCCGAACGAAACTGCAAATTTTCCCATAAGGTCAATGGCAGGACACGAGTCCTTGGCCTTCCAACAGCGACAGTTTTTATGATTTCCAGTCAGCTACCTAAACAACGTGGCCACGAAATCCATCTAACTATCTGAGTTTACTTATCTTCGGTGTTGGCTTCTCATATGACTGATTCTCATCCAGAGTTGAATTATTTTAGGTTGTGGAAAATAGTGCCAGATCTTGGTTCTTTTAATGGTTGATCACAGATACATGGTACCTCGGTCTAGTATTTCATCCGAAATACAATTAGAAGTGTAAATGGAGTAAACGATCCCAGGATTAGCAGTCTAGCACATCACTGTTCCACTGATTCGAACTGCCGCTTTGACCACAAAATAAGGTTTAAAGTTATTTTAAACCAAATTAAGACATAGCTGGATTTTTTAAAGATGATTTAAAAGCCAAAATTATTGCATATCTAACATTCTACAATTTATTGCTACTGAGGCATCGGATATATTCAGTTAGCAGGTGATTGGGTATTTAACAAACTGACTAAGTATTGAAGAACTAGTGACATCAAAATTAAGCAGCTATATTCAGTGTACTTTTAGTGTTAGTTCTTATATTAACCCAAGAGTTGTTTGTCCTGTTGTCTCTGTGCGACCTGTCCAAATGAGGACGGAGCGGCAGTAAAAACCGTCAGGGTTGATATTGCTTTTTGTTTATTGCTTGATGTTTGATTGATCGTTTTAGCCTATTTTCTAAAATTCAACCATATTTGAGGTTACTGTCCACTGCGTGACTACATTCCATTCTATGCGTTGTTAAAGTTGTCTTCCGTTTTTTCATTTTCACGTTGTATATAATGCGGCTTTATTTACGATGGTGTCAGAAATTTTATATACCTCGGTTCATTTTGACAGGTCATAAACAGCTCTGACTACAGACCGTTACAAAGCGTTAACCATATTATCAACATTCGGAATTCACCGTGAAATTATCTGTACTAGTGGTGAATTTTCTCGTTTTAGTTATATCACCTGCAGCAAACTGGTTGTTCCATTATGGGAAATAACTCTTGCACTCTACTATTTGATATTTCTGGTTTGAGTTAATGAACATGTAATACTGTATGTATATATACTATGCTCTCTATGATAGCAGCACCATTCTACATCAGGTCTTCAAGTAATAAATGTTGTTATGAAACACAACTATTAATTCTTCTTTATGATCTAATAATTAGTTATTGACATATACCCAATATGTCAACACTGGTATTAATACTGTACATAAATTTAACTAAAGTAAAAATTCAATTTTTTCAAAGACCGTGTTTTTTATTTGTTTCATTTCACATATCTCTAACTTTTACAATCTTAAAATTTTGTTGAACTTTTTTAAATTTGTCTTGCTGTTGTGCGCTTAAAACAGATGTATCATTAAATCGGATGTGAACAAATGTTGAAAATTGAAGGAATTCAGGATTGCATTGACAGATTTGTAATAGGCTCACTTATAACCGCTTTAAATAACCTCACAGAGTAACAGTTACTGGTCTTTGCAGAAAACGAACAACCACTTTGTGGATTTTTTCTCTATATATATTCTTATTCAAGTACTTTTACAAACAAATTAGAACAATTCCGTCATATATGTACATAAAAATATATAATACTTAATAAACAATAATAAAAAAGACATTTAGGTTGCAACCTTCGTGGACTGCAGGTGCACTGGCCATTTTCAAATTTTTCACTTCTCTAACACCATACAATATAGTGATAAATTACACTAACTTGTGAATGCGCAGTTAAATCAAAAGTCTAACAAAATGTCTGAACACACTGGGAGGCAGTTAAAAATCAGCGACTGTAAAGTGTATCTTTTCCCCCATAGAATTGCTTTTCGTCACGCAAGATAAACCATATTATGATTGTCCCTTCTGGTTCTGTTTTTACCAAGTATTTCTAACTGAGTGATTGTGCTCATTGTCCTTGGAATATCTAACTTTTAAACATGTCACAGAGTAGTTTCTCCATGGGAGTGTTGCCGATTGACCGCCCAAAGAAGATTTTCTCAAGGCTGTCCGTAGTAACAAACCGTAACGATGGTAACATCAACAGCAGACGACCAAACCTGAAAAAACAATACAGAAGTTCTATAAATAGATTCACTTAATAAAAGGTATGCTCATATTAATGAGTATTTTTTCTGCCCCAAATAACAAGACGTTAACGTACTTATAAAGAGAAAAACTCAGCACGTGCGTGAAGTACGTGCATAGTTATCTTTTTGAATCTATGTAATTTACTTTGTCATGGAACCATATTGAGAAATTTAAAGATGCTACAACAAGCAAAACGGGGATATTCGTAGATCAATTTTTACATCTGTTTCTTTACATATCAAAGATAATACGAATTTAATTGCCAGTGCATTCTTTACAATGTTCCTAATTTTTCTAGTTACGAAATCTTCACAATCTTATTACGAAGTAAGTTTATAAATAGAAGCTAGGGAGTGTTACCTGACTGGTTGTGTCGGATGTTGTGCGCGAATGTGCTGACCCAACATTACCTGGGCTTGATCCTGCAAGTTCTCTACTTGGTGTGGGTCTTTTAGCCCTCGAGTCTCTGAAATCATACAATTTCAAATTCATTCAATGTCAAAGACGGACGCAATGAACTCGTTATGCTCCAAAATATATCAAAGCCTACGCAGATGCATATGTCAAATCTGACAAAGCACACTTCAATCAAATCAGAGAACTAACATCTAATACTTATTCAGAAATATGTAGATATATATATGTCTACAGACATACATTTTCTAAGAAAAGAAAAACCCACTAAAATACTGTCTTTGATTTTTCTAACCTGTGTTGACAAAACAAAGTGAAATTACCAGGTCTAAATAATGATACAGCCTTTAGGCATGCAAACTCCCCCGGATCAACACCGATTGATTTGAATCTTGAAAATATCTCTTGGAGAGCCCGTATGTCTGCTGCTTGTGACCCAGATTTCGTCTGGGTAGCATCCAAGTTTCCAAGCAACGGACAAGCGTCCATTGGCATGGACCACTGAATAGAACAGAGCAGAAACAGTTCTCCCCAGGTTTCCTCTAGCAGTATGACCTGCAAATAATGGAAGGAATATATTGACAATAAACAGAAACGTTTTTGTATGGCTACAAAAGGTACAAATCATTAGCCACTGGCAAAAATACACGGATGGGTTAAAAGTTCAAGCTTTTCTTTGTGAGATAACATTTTTGATAAACTGTCAAATAATAACTCAATAACTTCAATAACTTAACTTAAAATACGCCTACTCTATAGCAATACCGTTGAAGCCGCTTCTATAACTTAAAATACGCCTAGTCTATAGCAATACCGTTGGAGTCGCTTTTGTAACTTAAAATACGCCTACTCTATAGCAATACCGTTGAAGCCGCTTCTATAACTTAAAATACGCCTAGTCTATAGCAATACCGTTGGAGCCGCTTTTGTAACTTAAAATACGCCTACTCTATAGCAATACCGTTGAAGCCGCTTCTATAACTTAAAATACGCCTAGTCTATAGCAATACCGTTGGAGCCGCTTTTGTAACTTAAAATACGCCTACTCTATAGCAATACCACTGGAGCCGCTTCTTTAACTTAAAATACGCCTACTCTATAGCAATACCGTTGAAGCCGCTTTTGTTACTTAAAATACACCTACTCTATAGCAATACCATTGAAGCCGATTCTTCAACTTAAAATACGCCTACTCTATAGCAATACCGTCGGAGCCGATTCTATAACTTAAACTACGCCTACTCTAATGCAATACCGTTGGAGCCGATTCTATAACTTAAAATACGCCACTCTATAGCAATACCGTTGGAGCCGATTCTATAACTTAAAAAACGCCTACTCTAATGCAAAAACGTTGGAGCCGATTCTATAACTTAAGATACGCCACTCTATAGCAATACCGTTGGAGCCGATTCTATAACTTAAAAAACGCCTACTCTATAGCAATACCGTTGAAGCCGATTCTATCACTTAAAATACGCCACTCTATAGCAATACCGTTGAAGCCGATTCTATAACTTAAAATACGCCTACTCTAATGCAATACCGTTGGAGCCGATTCTATAACTTAAAATACGCCTACTCTATAGCAATACCGTTGAAGCCTCTTCTATAACTTAAAAAACGCCTACTCTATAGCAATACCGTCGAAGACGATTCTGTAGTCTACTTTATATAAATATCAATATAGCCTTATTTTTACAATGCACCTGTAATTGTGTAATTTTTACCCTAATAATATTCCATACACCTGCTACAAAAAAACTGTGTCATTAATGTGCCATGCCTATATTAGAACTGCTTAGCACTGTGTCAACCAAAATCAAAGAATACGCGTAATATCTTCATGCACTGTCCAGACTGTTCAAGTGATTGCATAAAGAGAAATAAAGTCAAATGGTTGTTGATTCTGTTCTCATAATTCATAGATAGCAAAATGTGTCCTTACCTGATCACGGAATGGTAGATTGGCAAAAGAAGGCAGATTTTTCGCCCATCTAACTGCCATAAACAGAAGTCTAGCAGAACATTCGTACATTGTCTCCTGTCCTGCAAATGGGTAGAACGTGTCTCCATAACTACTGTAATACGGTGTCACGTGACGCTCAGTACTATCGGTGCCTGTGACGTCAATATTTTCTTCCTGATCTGTTTAAAGCAATAAAAAATACGTCAGTTGTAAAACTGAAGAACTTACTATCTTAGAGCACATATATTAAACTATTGGACAAGAGTGATGTTGCCTTTATCAACTGGTATCTGATAATAAGATATGATAAATTGCAATCATACATTATACGCCGCGTAGGTTTAAACTATCACAGGTTTTAAAAATCATCGATTCTGTGCAACGCCAGCAATAAGTTCCTTTGAACTTAAAAAAAAACCCGGAAAAATGACCATTTTCTTACACGAGTTTTCGTTTCATATAAACTTCTATTCAACGTGTTCAAGAAAATGTTAGTAAACAAGCTTCTTGCGAGCTTTTTAACAATATTCCTGGATGAGTTTAATAAAAGTTTATAACTTTATATGAAATGTTAATGTCAAAATCTTTATATCACATGACCAAAGCAACCATAACTGGGTCTACCCGTAGCCATATTAACTCGAACTATACTGAAAAAAACTGTTTCAAAACATCCGTCACAAAAACTCTCAAATGAAATGTCAAAATATGTCGGAAATGCTGAACATAGAAGACGTATCTGATAAAGGACATCTATAGCATAACAAATTAAAAAAAAACAACAACAAGAACTGTTACTGTAAGATGACAATGTCCCCCGAAAGTGGTGCTTTGACCTTTGAGCTGAGAACCAGTGGAAAGGTCTTATCCAAAGGGGGTTGTGTCCAAGTATGAAGTAAATCCACTTACTAATAAGGAAGTTATGGGCAATGTTAAAGTTTTTGGACAATTGGATCTTCAAAGTGAAGGTCATTCAGGGGTCAAGGTTAAATAAATATAGGTCAGTGGGATGGTCTTGTACAAAGGGGTGTTGTGTTTAAGTATGAAGTATATCCACTTCCTAATTAGGAAGTTATGGATAAATATTGGTTTTTGAACAATTGGATATTCATAGGTCAAGGTCAAATAATGAAAGGTCAGTGGGAAGGTCTTGTCCAAAGGGGTGTTGTGTCCAAGTATGAAGTTAATCCACTCACTAATAAGGAAATTATGGCCAATGTTAAAGTTTTCGGACAGACTGACGGACGGACAGTTCAAAAGCTATATGTCTCCCTTCGGGGGCATAACAAAGACAATAAATAAAAATTATTGATATGAAGCAAGAAGTCAATGCGTAATGTTTTGTTAGCCGTTATATTACACTTGCGTAGTATAAAAATATGTAATGGTTATATTGCAGTGCAAACAGCATTTGTCATGTGATAAATATTTCTTTTTTTTTAATTTGCAAACTTATATTTCCTTTTGACTTTAATTAAGTTACAATACTTGAATTTGCAACGTATGTCTGACCCTTGTCAAGTTCAAATACTAAATGGTAAGATAGAAGAGCTACCGTTTACGATAGAAGTTCTATATTTTACAGTAAACCAAACCTTTACTTTCACATGTGAGCTTTAAATTTTCTTCTCAAAATGTATACTTTATATTGCTCTGAAAAGACTTACCATCTTGTCTGTTTTCCTGTTTTGTGGGTCCGTCTCTGTTCATGGTACTAGATATAAACCTATGTTTTGTTGCAGGACTAAACGCGGGGTGCGTCGCTGACACGGTCGCTTGTGTCGGTCCCATGGATGGCTCGAAACTGTTGTCCATTTGGTCATTTCTGATCTGTGCCGTGTTACGTGGCTGCCGCTCATTCTGTACAGCTATATAAAAATATAACAGGTAGGAGTTAAAATTCCCGTATCGATTTTAAGCCATAAAATTTCAAAGTTTACCTTTCTGTGTTATCCAATTACTGCAGAATTGAGATTCTTTGTAAATCACCAAGGGCCATTGGACGCAAACAGATTAAGGCCATTTCTGCGTAGTACTAAAACACCTTTAACCTTTTCCTCTCTGGCCCAGATATCGATATGGAGTATGGTAAGAAGGTTTTTTTAACAGAAACGTAATTAGAACGAGGCGACTGTGTCAAACATATACAGGTCAGCTACATCAAGATTGTTAGACACAATATGAAAGAGTGGTTTGGTGAAAGTCTTACCATCTTTGTTCATTCCTAACTGTAAACATTTCTTTAGTCGACACGCCTGGCACTGATTCCTGTGCGCTTTATCAACTATACATAAACCCGTACCAGCTTGACATCTGTTAAACATTTTAAATAGATATTTCTATCATATTACGACAAGGAAATGGTGCACTACCGTTACCAGTTCATTAATAACAGTTTGTGACATGAAATTTAATTTTTGCAACTTGACATATTTAATCTAACACAAAATGATCAGAAGTTTGGCTTCTTGCTTGGCCGCTAAAGGGAATATCTAAATTGACTTTTATTATATACTATCATGAATGCAGAGTGCACAAAGAAACATACCTAAGAAATCAGAAAAGCAGAAACCGACAACTTCGAGTTACTCAGTACAATATGATTATTTTTCTTTTAAAATAGCAATACTGTTTGAGTATATGTCGGCATTTTAGAACATGTTTTTTATGTTATCATGCATCAAATTAAAAACACCCACCTGTATATTAATTTCCGGCGGACACTCCTTTTGAAAAATCCACTGCACCCGTTGCATGCCAGTATTCCATAATGTTTTCCGCTTGATGTGTCCCCACACACCACACATGTTAGCCCTGGCGACACACGTTTGCTATGGCTTAATGGACCTGGCGTGTGACAATCGACCTGTGATGGAACGGACACGACGATACCAGGGGACGGTGCGATAAGGTTCGAAATTTTCAAGGGTGAAGGGCACGGTGGGGAAAACCTCTGTGGCTCTGAGATGTCAGGCATCGGCCCTGAAATAGGTAATAAAATCTTTTTAAACATAGATCTTTGTTTCTTTTTGAAAGGAAATTCTTTTTTCAAATCTGTTGTTTTTATGAAGATCAGGAAAATATACAAAGAAGAACTATCTTTAAAAAGGGCGTTGGTGGGTTTTAATGGAACGAAGAATGTATTTTACAACTATTGATAGTTTTGTACAGACATTTATAAAATATACGTTTGGCTCGAAGCAGGTTTCAGAGTGCATCTACGAAAGGTGTTTTGATAAAACAACAATGTAATTCTTAGAGAAACTATAATTCAGTCAGGATACTTTATAAAAAGAAATCGTGAATATATTTCAGCTTTTCGACATCTCAGCCAACAATGGTGCGTAACTTTTCTTTTCTTTTTTCTTTTTTGGACTAAGTATAAGAGTATCTACCAAAAAAATCGTGCAAAATTAATATTCATTCAGCAATGTCTTACGTCATCATCCCTAAAAAGGTAAAGTGATGTAAGACAGAAATAATATGAAAAAATATAGATGTTTATTTGTATTAACGTATGCACACTTTGCCCTTAGATATTTTACATTGAGCTTTGACAAAGAACCTAATGCGAATTTTCCGTCAACAATTTCTTGAAAGCATAGCTTCTTATGCACTTGACATAATAAAATTGAAAATAGTTCAGTTCGCGTGACTTGTATCTATTTGACCGCCTGAGACGCCGTTAATCAAGAGTCTTTTCTTTTAAACGATACAATTACAAGACATGAATTTTTTATTCAAAGAAACTATTTAACATCAGAACATAACGTGCCAAAAGACAGGTGCCTCGGTGTCATTCGGTGTCACTCGGATTACAATCTTTGATTACTTGAATAATATATCAGGAAGGAGATACTTGCAGGCATAATTTTGCACGTACGTGGCTTGTCGATATTTAACATGTCGATTTTTTTCAGGACACCCTCTGGATAAAATGTCTCACTTTTTTGTGATTTCTGCTTAAAGAATGTAGGAATATGATATCACACAAGTGAACAGACAAAACACACGTACAGTCGCTGAACTTTCAACTTTCAGAACTCAGACGGTAGATTATCAAATATGCCGACACTGTTGAAATGAATGGCTGAAAATATTGTACATTTAATACATACTGTAAATGCCTCTTGGCATGCAATTCCAGAAATTTCTTGTCAGTCACCGTATGTTTTTGAGAATTATTGAAAATAATATATATATATATATTATTAAAAATATATTTTATTTTTACATTTAATGTATGTATGTTTATGTTTTATGTTTATGTATGTTGTGCATTTAAAACTTATTTATCTTATAGAGGCGTCATGTTGTTAACATTTAAGAAATGTTGCTGAAAACTAAAGCATATCTTATAAATATACCGAAACTATATTGAGGATTGACTGAGTAGTGGAAATCATGTGCAAATTAAGCTTTCTTTTATTTATTACCGGCACATCTAGAGATGCATTAAGTGCTCCTTAGCTAGGCCAAGCATTTATCATATCATAGCCTTAATTGCCGTTTTCAATTTCTTGACAAATGCGGAACGTTCGATTAAGCATTCAATCAAGATGGTGATGTTTTTAATTTCCCAGTATTAATCGTCTTCTTCTTGTTACATGACCACCTGCCGCAAGCGGAACAATAAGATGTGATATCTAATTGCTTTTCTTACAGAAACGTTGTTTTCACGACACCGGTTGTATACTTTGTTTTTCTCTTGGAAGAAAGACGCTATGAGGTTATGCTCGTGTATTATTTTATTTACCTCAAACGACTTAAATTAATGCGAGTTTTCTATCAAAGCAAGCATATAGTTCGATTTTTTGAAAGAATTGTACGCCTGGTTCAGCATACTCAGCGACAAAGTTAATTGCGGTCGATAACCTATTAAACTCATTGTGATCTTGAAAAAAATGCATCTAGTGTCATTTGTTTGAAGACCCATCAACTGGTTTCATTTTTACACTAAGTGGTTACTAACGGAAAACATTCTGGCATAAATATATTAACGGGCTGTCTTAATAACTAGAATGACACAGAAAGGCGAAACACAGACTGACGTTACTGCATAGATCTCTAAGTTTGCATGGAAGCGTTTTATTTTTTAAATAATTACAACTGTGTTCATCAATAGTTTTTCCTTTACTTTAGCAACATATCACCACAGGTGTATTAAATTCAAGTTTTTTCTTAAATACATAAGTATTCTGTTAAAAGGAAATCAACCAAGAATCCTAATAGACAATAAAATGGGAAGAATTCATACATGCATGACGTCAAAATCGAATTTATACGTGCATGACGTCAAAATCCTGCCACATATTCTCATAATTATCGACTGATTGTGGAGAAAAAATATTGATTCAGCACAAGTGCATATTTCTTGCAGACGAAACGTCTTTTTTATAACTGCCCCATCTTCTACCCCATCAACCCCTCGCTCGTCAGAAAAAAAAAAAACAATCTTAAGTTACTTATTTCCTAATGTGTATCAAATCAAAATTTCCCTTTATGGATGAAATTCAAAAGCGGCCTACTCAAGAATGACTCTAATGAATGTTAATAAAATGTTACATAGAATGAGCATTAGGTTTAAAGTATGTGTTTAGTAGCAGCGTCTGATGAGAAAAGATTTGTAAACAATTTTGCTGCATTAGTACTTTTTCATCAAGCATACACAGTCAGTCCCACATTACCCGCACTTAATTCATATATATCAAACATTTTCGAAAAGCAGATTGGTTTCATTGCTTAATAATTTCTCTTTAGTAAAGTCTTTTAAACTTGTCAGAAAACAAGCAGTCAAAATACATTTAAGGAGACGCAATTTTCGAACAAAGTTCTACCGGAAATTTATGCACAAAGAATAGGTGTGTACTAATGTTTTATGACCAATAACTGCAACAAATGATATTTTCTCATGAAAGTACAAGCAGTATAGTAAATCAGAAATACAACCGTTACCTAATTACCATGTCTTTAATTAATGTGATATTACAGTCTTGAACTGAACGTAAATATTCCAATACAAGACGGGCCTTCTGCCATCCGCGATCATAACTTCTTCACAAAAATATATTTAATGACATGTTACATTTAATAGCTATGATTTAATTTCCAGCTATGCCATCAAGATCATATTAATATTGTTTCAAAGATTCCCGTTCATTTCCGGCACATTAATTATTCACAAGGTGAAAACGACCGTATACTGGCCATTTTCACGGTGTGTGATTATAACGACCGGTGCTAATCACCACGTGCCGTTATCATGATGTTTCATCTTTTTGTTTTGAACTGGAACAAGTGCTGTGGTTCTCACCACAATGCTATTTTTTGCTTAAAATAAACATTTAAGTGACTTAAAACATTCAAAACACGTCTCTCGCCCAAAGTTAGGCAATATTGTTTTTTAAATCGAAAATTTCTTCATCTGTCACGTCAAATATTAGATTTGACGACTAGAGACAAATTAATGTTGACAAATTCATCATCAAGAGCGTTTGCATGTTTATCAATAGACGTGAATTCTGTCAGTCTGTCATTTAACCTTCAACCTCTTGGTGAAAAAAAAAGTGTAAACGAACAAAATTACGAACAAAATTATTGCATTCAAGTGAACCGAAATTTAAATTCTGTCGTCTGCTAAAAACGCTAAAACAACAATCGTAATCCATGGCAGGTGTAGACTGTTAACGCACTGTATCACGTGATAAAGCGCATAACTACAAACAAAATGAAACAAATTGCCAACTTGAATTATATTTTTTTTAATAAAATAATAAGAAGAAGAAGAAAAAAGAAGAAGAAAAAGAATGATAATAAATCACAACCAGCCTTTTGAGTATTATGATTTTGAACATTTAAGAAATGGAGTACTTGGACCTGATTGTTAAAAGCAGTCCTTTTTTTGCGAAGTTTAGTCGAATCATCAGTGTTAATAATTCTATAATTTCATGATAAGATACTTACTGGAATCAAACGTCTTCAACATCTTCAAATTTGCGGATTAGTAAATCCTTAAAGTCTATCAAACAGATGTTGAGAGTTTTTTTAAGAAAGTTTTACTTGTCTTTCTACTGGGCAAGTTTAATATTTTCTGCGACGTTGCTTAAAGATTGTTTCACATACATAAGAAAAAAATCAAAATTAATCAAAATTGACCAAAATTAATGGAATTAAGTACATTACGCTGAAAATTGTGCAAATTGTTACAATTTGATCAAAATAAACACGTGTTTGATTAAACAACGCATTCAGAGAAAATTCAAAAAGTCCTAATGCCGGAAGTTAACAAAATCGACTGCTCTCGCTGTTCTTTATAAAAACAAACCACGTACATATTAAGCCTTTATGTCATCTCTGGAAATAGGACCTCTGTGGCAGCGATGGAAAGAAGATTTTAACAGACTATGATGAAAAAGCACCCGGCTCCGGTGATAAGTAAATTTTTCAAGACAGTTTTTAGCCAATTTACTTTTGATTAGCGTGTAGTTTTATCAGATACTCTTCAACTAACTATAAAGCCCGGTCCTTTTATGAATACCTTGTTATATACAATATAAGATAATAATAGAAATCCACATACAGCATTTGTGTTTCATCATAAGATAAGACAAGCATAGCCTATATTGTCTGTCATTTCTACTTCTGCTCTGAGTTTCTTTTTTAATTTTATGTGAATTCTTTTTGTATATATTATTATATGTAGTTATTTAATCAATAAGCTAAGTACGTATAATGAAAGAACGAATGACTTTTGTATAGACGAAAACCTGGGCGACCGAACGATTGACCGACGACAAATCTCCCCTACTATTCTGAAGAAAATAAATAAATAAATAAATGAATCAATCAATCAATCAATCAATTGGTAGGTAGGTAGGTAGGTAAGAAAGCAAGCACCTAGGCAAGTAAGTTAGTACGTAAGTAAGGAAGGAAGTAAGGAAGGAAGGAAGTAAACGATTGATGAATAAGTAGATACATTAGTTTCAGCTTTTTAGTCTCGGTCATTAGCTCGCCAGGAAAATTGGCCTTTGAAACGTCAACGGTAAGAGTACAATTCTAACACGACCGTTAATTCAAGTGCTAACGAAAAGATAGTTCGTTAAGATTCAAGAGCCATCTCGAGTCTGGATCAGGTGGATTTGTCGCTAATTCCTACTTAAAATCACATCAACACGATGCGACAAACCATTGTCACGTGACCTCATTACGCCTTGCTGTTTTGTTACAATTCCTTAGAACTGTACCACGTGACAGAAGAATACCGATTTAGAAAATAGCATTATGGGAACGACTAGAAGACATCTTTTATCGTTGCCGTCTCTAACTGATGATTCTTTAATACAGTTATCGGATATCATTATCGTTCACAATGGCGAAAATGGTGTTTATTCTTATTAGGCAGCGGTGACTGCTTAACAAGATTTGCATCGTGCCAATAAAAGACATATTTGATTTTCACAGCGTAAATTAAATAATCTTGAATTCATCTTTCACGCTAGCGCCCTTTTCGACGGTAATGGGCAAATGAGCGGTGGACCGAAATACGAGGAACGCTGAAATGTCAAAATGGGAAGATTGGAAAGTGTAGCTAAGATGAATTATTGTCCAATCTTAAGTGATACCATCAAGAAGACGAACAAGTTTGCATAAACTCTTGTAAAACCTAGGTCTTGGTCTTAAAGGCCTTGCAATTTAGATATCAACTTTTTTTGCGAACGGTACGCTGAAAGGTGAAATGTCGAAAGCCATGTTAAAAATTCACTGACTTGATTTATTTCCTGATCTAAAGACATACCCCCATCCCACTCACCGCCTCTTATGTAACCTATCAAGATATTTGTCTGAATTTTTTTTCCACGGTAGGTTGAAATTATTCTGTAACTGCTGGCTCGAACGTAGGTTCGAATCCCACCTCTGGATCGGTTGTTAAAATAATAAAAAAGGACATGGGTCTTATCTAATGCAAGACTTTAGATACACGACTGAAAAACGTTTAACCTTTAAAACTTATTATATTTTGTTTTGTTTTGTAAACTTTTACACATATATATCTACTTTGTTATTTTATTTCAGAAATGATTCTCGTCCACATTTTAATTGTAAATTAGATGAATAAATCTTGCTCAAGTGTGGTGGACCAAACATGGTAGTTGAGAATTACTTGATTGGTCAAAAATTGAAACTGTTGTCACCAAGCAAAATAGAAAAGTGACCAGATGTTACTTGTAAAGTAGATCTTCCACTTCATTAAAACTTTGAATTTACCAAAATAAGGGGCCACTTAAAACTATCTTTCATGTAAAGGGTCCAGTCACGTGCAAAAGAAACATCTGTACCCAGTAGGTCATGATGACCTCTTGTCAGCCACTGTACAAGCATAGATCAACAAAACTGTACTTCAACACTCTACCAAAGTATTTATTGAAGCAGGTTTAAACTGTAAACAGAACTCTTTATTTCTTTTAATTTCCAACTATTTGTGAGATAACAAACGATTCTTGAGGGAATATTGTCATTAAACTGTTTTAACCTCAAATCTTTGAATTCTTAAATACGTATCAACAGTTGATCACGAACCATTCATCATGTTTAAGAAGTTTCGAAAGACCCTTGGCACGAGCAGGATAATTAAATTTTTCTATTTCTTAACGAAATGGAAATTCTTGATTTGGATTTTAATTGATTACATTTTAGTTCAGGAGTAGATCCAATCATTCATTCATTACCGGGTGGAAGTTTGCTTTGAATAAATGCTTATTAGAACTGGCTGTTTCGTCAAACGAACGTTTTAGCGTATCGTCTATAAAAAAAAGTCTGTCATTGTTCTAGTGCAAAATACATGTTAATATTTCATCATATAAATAGCGCTGAGACATACAAGTGTCGAAAATTGTTTAAAAGGTTTGGAGCCTAACCAAAGTAACAAAATGTCTCCAAAATAGAATAAATACACAGGGAAAAAATCTACCGACCTTGCGGTTCATGCGCTATGGTTTTGATTCAATGAGCGATTATAACTGTAGTAGTAAAACATATAATAAAACGCTTTTGCATTTTTTCTCATTGACTATGATATGATACACCACATGGATTTAGTATTGACATCGGTGAAATTCCCATAAAATTCATAACTGTGTAATATTCCCACTTTTCAGGAGGCCTTTATCCTAAGCAAGACCTAAATTGTACTGAGGTATTTTCATGCAGGGGTTCGATCGGGTGATCCGGGTAGAACGTGAAAACTGAATATCATTGGATTGTAATGGAATCTGGTGAACGAGAATCTGATTTGTTCTGTTAACACGACTAAGCATCACAAATTGCACTTTTTTATTGCAGCGCATGTACATACATATCTACATTCTATATATTTTCAAGGGTAGGTCTTGACACAACTTATGAGGGGTAGTCAAGATCTGGATATGTTATCTGTTTTGTTGACTTGTAAAGAAATCTCTCGTCTGTTAGTATTTCAAGAATGTTTCGTGAGTTCTTCGTCTATGAAGAAAGTTCTTTCATCTCCACTGTGATGCAAGTTACTCGAAATACCTTGCACCCTGGTACAGATAATGGGGTGCTGCGGATAATCTCTTCTAGTCTACGAGAAAAAATGAGACTGCCCTATAAAAATGTGTGTACATAAAAAATGTGTAAACTTATTTTGTTCGGGGAAATTTCTTTCGAGACTGCGAAGCGTAATGGTATTTGAAGGCATTTTAGATTGTATAATTTATAAGAAAAAAAAGTGACAAAGGTCTTTTAGGTGTAGATTGTATGATTTATAAGAAAAAAAGTGACAAAGGTCTTTTAGGTGCATCGCGCACATCTTTAAACATTAGACCAAGAGCGCTTGGTAACAACACCTTGTAGGTATACCAACGTTGGTGGAATTCCATTGTAAAGGTGAAACAGAAAACGATTAAAATAATGTCATAAGAAACTATGACTTGCTTGTTTCAAAATATTCAATCTGTAGTTTACTAGCAAGTCAGGTCTTAATATTTTAAATTCACGTAAAAGCGTCAATAGGTAATGAAATAAGGTTGTCTAGACAATTTGGGCTATAATGGTTTTGCCTTAAATATTTGATACCTGCTGGTAATCTTGGTTGAAAAAAAGAGAATGACTTGACCAAAATCCGAACGAATTGCAGTGGCACACAAGACTTTAAAGCAAATTGGATATATTTTCATGTTTGTTTCATAGTATGATTGTGACATAAAAAATTATAACCTTTTTCATACTTGTATATGTTATCACATAGAGTGTATCTGCTCTGACTGTTCTCTAGTTTCAAATCCTGGAAATGAAACAATGTCAATCGTATTTTTAGTTAAAAAGAGTTGTCAAATATATAAAATTTTGACGTCTTATAGACGTTTACCGCAATCCTTTTTTTAAAATTTTGACTGCTAATTTCTATACTTCGAAATAAACCTATACTGTGGATTAAAACAACAACAAAAACAAAAACAACAAACTAAAATAAATAGACTAGAAGAGCATGAATGTAAGAATAATTTTTTGACTACAATGGGAAATGTGAGTTATTCTATCATTTAAAGTTGAAAACTACAGTAAGAAAAAAGTTGGAAAAGTGGTTCATATACTTGATAGCATTTAGCTGCATCAAAATTTGAAATTACAGTAAAATTCCTCTATTAAGACCACCATTGGGTATAAAGGTACTTTAGATTATAACCTTAATTTAACGACTATACGGGACATAACATAATTTAGAAGATATTACACTCCAGAGATACCCTACTAGTGAAAAAGTAATTAACATTTCGCAATATTACAGAAAATCACTTTTCATTTTTTTAATTTACAGTTTCAGAAATTTTTATCAATTTTATTTTCCGCTGTAAAAGTGAACATCCGTGCTAAATGAAATTTATAGAACTGCAAAATTTATTTTCATTTTAATATTAAAACCAAGTTTTATCTATTTTCTTGTGTTAACAAAGAACCTCACTACTATTAAATATATCTGACTTTTGCAAAACAGATTTTTTAAAGGACAATTTGATTTCGTTAATTCATAAAAAATGTCAGTGTTTCTGAAACTTTATAAATGTCTGATGCAAAATAGAAAAAAGGTTAATCTACATTCAACAAACATTAACTTCAGCCTGTCACATGTAACTTACCTGAATTCATAACATCCCGTGAGGTGTCTCGTGCGATGTCTCGTGCGCTGTCTCGTTCAGTGTCGTCAGTCTCGCAATCCCTCGAGCCGTGAGGGAACCCATCTAATGGTTCCCCACGATCGTGAACGTGCATCTCTGACAAGGAATTTGCTTCCATTTTCTATTCAAAATTCACAATGTCCTTTTATATAAATGATTTTTAAAATTTTATAATTTTAGCTTTGAAATTGTCTTTTTTTTTTTAATTTTGTCGACGTATTTAATTATTTATTTTAGAAATTTCTGAAACTGTATAATTTTTCAGAGATTCTTCATGTGACCACTGAACTCCTGCAGCATGCAAATAAATAAGATTATTTCCCGCCTATTTGAGGTTCCTGTTTGACGTTTGTTGACAAATCAAGAGACAAGACACGCCCCTTTATCGGCAGACGATCTCTCGCATCAGACGACATCGTGGCGGGATTGAAACATTGATCCAGGCTTGTCGGTGTGATGTATTGCTAGCCGATGTTGATTCCAACGAAGTGTCTTTATATTGGACATTTTCTTCTATGACATTTTTGCTGTGTAAAAGTGTCTGTTGGATGTAAAGGGTCAGTCTTCTCGCAAGGCGCGAAACTATGATATTTCAAAAAAGGCATACTGTTCAATTGGAAAAAAAAATCAACATTATATTTATATATTTATCCGAAAAAAAACCTGTAAACCCAAGACTAAATTATGTCTGTTTATATGTCTGCAAAACTGCGTCATAGCTTTCTTAATTCAGATAATTACGCAGACCTATGCCAATTTCTAATGTATATTTAAAGGGACATTCCCTACAGTTTACCGATGACATATTGCATATCTGTTTTACTTGCTTATTTGCTATAAAATAAAAAATAACTTATAATCAAAAGAACAACATATATTTATTTTTTTCCTTTAGGTATATTGCCACTGGGAAAGTGTTCATTTGGAATAAATGACTTTCCACCCAAAATTCGTTCAAATGCAACTCTTTGTATAAATACTAATATTGATGCATTAAGTTTAGATGCTGTACTTTGAGTTTTCGACCGACATGTTGACATCGGGTACTAATTCAATAGAATTTACATTTCTACGATTATAGTCCAGTTTATAGGGTCTGCCTCTTTAAACACAAAGAGCTGTTATTAAATAACCAGGTGGGGATTTTTGTATCAGATAATATTACTCATTCTAAGCTTTGGTAAAACAATTAATATGGTAAAGTAAGTGAAAATTGCACTCCAATGTTTCGTAAAACAAAAGCTGAAGGGACGCACTAAGTATTTTGCAATTTTCTTTTTCTAAATATAGTAGAATACGCATTAAAAGACAAAAATAACCCTAGCATTTTGCGTCAAGACCATTGTTTATAAACAATATATGATAATATATCATTATAAAATTTAACACTATCGCTCCTGCATACAATAAATAACTAAATAAATCAACGAAGCGAAACAACTTCATTCTAGATACACTTTTTAACAATATCTTGTTTGGATAATCAGCAATGTTTGATGAAATTGTCACATATAGTAAATGTTATATTTATGTTGACAGAATTTTCTACACAACGATTCAATAAACGTTTTGCAATTTAGCTCGCACCAAGCATTTTAGCGAGACAAACGAGCAGAAAAGTGCACTTGTCAGTAAAATACGCCCCAAACGGGATATGGGTCCGAGTCAGAGCAAAGAAAAAACTCCAAAACTGAACAATATTATAGTAGCTCCACATTAATAATTATTTACAGCTGTCATGGTCGAACTTAGACGTCCGACGAAACATCACTGTAAATTTGGTTTCATGTCTATATAATCTAATTTCTTATTAACACCATGTTTGAATTGTATACAACCTTGTCCTGAACATTTGAATGGAAGTTGTGACAGCGTCAATTTATGAAATATCGCGTTAACTGACGGAGCGATTTTATTGCGTGCCGAGCAAGATCACGATGTTTTATCGCCGCCCGGTAATTGTTCCCTAACAGAACATCGGAAATTAAGAAAATCAAAATCACGGGATCTGATCAATTTGTAGCAATCTTTAATCTTGTCATTTGCTAATCTTTACTGGGCGTGCTTCGTTTGTTAAGCTCAAAATATGGATTTCACCGCACCGAATTCTTTTCTTTTTTTAACTTTCCTTTTTATATAATGAATGATTGATAAGAATTTGATTTCGAAAAAAAAAAGTTTTCTTATTATGTTTTAGAAACACATTTCATGATAAAGAAACAATCCCAGCAGCTGATCAATAGTCAAAAGACGCACCGACCGGAAATCAAATTTGTCGTCTGCGTTTAAACAAAACAATCAAAGCGTGTGCGGTCGCGGATCAATTTCCGAGATGTCAAGTGCAGGAGTCAAAGAAAAGATGCGAAAATGAAATTCTACGTGAAAGTAATTGTTTCAATTTTCATTTCTAGATGTCCGCAGCAGAACGTGTAGCCTTTTTTGTCTTTTATATCAAATAATCGAACTATTTTAATCGTTTCCTGCTTGAGGTGTAACGAACAGACGTAACGGAAAATAAGGGCTTTCAAACTACAGTCTGCACAAAGAAGCGAATATAATATAATAAGCCATCAACATTATATTACGCCACGCCTATCTGTTAGTTTGTTTTCAGTTTGTAAGTTTCCATTCAGATCACGTTCTTTATCTTATTATATTTAAACAGAAATAATCACTATTAAAAAATAAATATACTTAATTTGGATGCAATCATTAATTTTGGATACCAGTATTTTTTCCATAACATCTATCTCTTTATTTCGGGTATGTTATTGTACTATTTAATATTTTAAGCCTAACTAACTAGCGAAAAAAATCTCAAAAGACAAGAATTCAAAATCATAGTTTCCCTTAACAGGACAACATTACTTTTTTTATAATAAAATAAAGACATCAAACGGTCCAGCATAACACGTGCTGGATCTGTGCAGTTAAGAACTTAAGATACATTTCTGATACAGGTGATCTAAAGAAAACAGCCGAGGAATCGATTCGATCATCGTCCATCATTCCGGAGCGTGTGCCGAACCATCAAGCTACCGTTTCGGAAATTATTATAACAGATAATGTGACATGGCAGTGCAGTCCGCATCGGGTGAAACATATACAATAGCAGTGTCAGTTACACAGTTATATCCTAATTTGTTTTATATTAATTAATCGGGACGACAACGATGATGAATGTTGACGGGTCGGTGATTGTTTTAGTAATATCCTGAGGGACAGACGCCATATTGACAATCCGATGTATTTTCTTATAAAACTGACAATTCCTGTATCAAGTTACTGTGTTCATTTGCCAGAATAAAGAGATAAAATCATAACCACAGAAAATGTCTATGGACATGGACAAATAGAATATGTTGTTGCATACATTTAGCCCGAGGACTTCAGATTTTAGTTTGTACAAAATTTGTAGGGCTTGATCATTACTTCTGCTTTGTTTTTTTTCTCAACCGTTTTCAAAACAATCAGCAAGATTTTCAAGTTCGGAAAATTGATTGATTGATTGATTGATTGATTGATTGATTGATTGATCTAGCAATGGAATTGATAAAGGCAAAAGTAAATTCTCTTACTTTAAAGAAACAGCTTCGGGATATCCAATGATTTGACGGAATCTTCAATTATATGCAACTATTTTCACGTCGTTTCCCGTTTTTCAATTTCTTGCCGCAATCCAGCGTAAAATTCTAAGTCTGATCAGACAGAATTCAGCTTATTTTCAGTAAATCACAAATCAGTGGCAAAGCTTGCGGGCATTTATCACTACACGGACGTTAAACATAATTGGAAAATATCTCAAAAGGTAACCGAAGCGTCGAATAATGCGATTTTGCTGTAATTTGTAATACTTATAATAAACTGATTGGTTTGATCAAATGATGACCAGGGGTTACTTTCATGCGTGATGAGCACGTACAAATTGTAGTCTTTGGGTAATTTGGAACGTAGCAGACTGCCTGAAAGTTTCAGGCGATGAAATGTATGTACTACGTGTAGCAGAACTGATAAAACTGGCCTTCGTCAGACTTCAGACTATCATTGTTCTATAAACTACATTGGACATGGTTTGCTTATGTCCTAGCGAAATAAGTTTAAGAGAACCATCTTGTCCTGACGTAGTGAAGTGTCATATGCTTTGTTTGATATGTTGATATGATTAAAACCTTCACTGTCTGGACTACTTAGGTTTAGTCACAGACATAGATAACAGAGATAAGCAACTGCCTATGTAACCTATTACTTAATTTAATACATGTCAGTAGAAATTACCAAAAATGGCTTGTTTTGCAGCAGATAAAACTTAAAAACTTTTTACTCCACATTCATAAACTTTACATTTTTAGATAGTCTAAAATGTCCTTTACAGTTGAAGTAATATAAATACTTCTATTTTGATTCTAATGTTATCTAATAAAACAGGTAGAATCAACTTACTAACATCGAGTTGAAAACACATTTTACTTTGTCCTAAAAGTAGGATGGTCCACATGCGTATCGCCAGTATGTCTACATTATGTCTACAGCATGTCTACATGTCTACAGTATGTCTACTGCATGTGTTACATTACATTAAATAAAGGGCATAGTAATCTATACATAAAAGAGGCAATGGAATCGGAAGAAACGGAATCGGACTTAAGTGGTATAGGGATTATGTAACATTATCAATTAACGTTCTAACGGTATCTTATATAAACAACAGTTACCGATAATAGAAAAAAAGACATTCAAATAGAGAAATCTCATTGTGTATTCGGGTCAAGTTGTTTCCTATCAATACAAATAGACAACGAAGGTCTTCAATGATAATCAAAGTTGCATGTTCCATCGTGATATATGCGGTTTTCATCACGAATTGCCTGACTGACTGATGTATCCATGATCTGTGAAAAAAGCCCCGTGAAGCCTTGAAGACAGGCCTTGATGGATAACTTTAAGACGCCGCAAGACTAGGAAGGACAATCTTTACTCCCCGGAGAGTAGTATCGCCTTATTATTAGCCGAATTGGAAATCATCGCAGATTCCTTTAAACTTTGTTATCCGTAAAGGAGATTAGCATCTCGCCAAGGGGAGGGAGACAGTAATCAAATGAAGATGATCAATCGTAGAAATCACTTGACAGAAAGTGTTGAGTCTAATTTTGGATCATTTTGTATCAAGCACGAGGAAATTAGATTTATTTAAGAGGCTTTTTTGGTCTTCCACTACACGTGCATTCAAGATTTTGTTCAGAAAGTTCTGATTTCTCCTTCGTCTATCTCTGACTATCTTGAAAGTTGAAAATATTACTTTAGATGAAGGATTCCAAAGAATACCGTTGTTTCAACATTTTTGCCCCATATATGATGTAATGCCGGAGTGTGGGCAGGGTAATATTAAATTGTTGTAGCCAAGAAATGTTTAAAGACAGATTTTACATAATTTAAAAATGAAATTAAAGTAAACATAAAGCATACAAAAAGCAGTTAACGTAAACTTGGACTGCCTTTGGTCCAGTGGTAATGCATTGGACTTGTAATCCTGGGGTCGCGAGTTCGACCCCTCCTTTCCTCCAATGATCTTACTTCCGGATTAGACGTTAAACTGAGGTCTCATTTATCATTGCTATACACTGACCATGGAAAAAAACAGGGGCGTTTCTGAATTGAATGCTAATCGTATCTTACGGTGTACTGACATAATCCCCTTCGGACAAAATCCCCTTCGCATACCCGGACAAAATCCCGTCCATGGGTGGACATAATCCCCTTCACGTTTTTGGAAGGTTGGACAAAATCCCCTTACCTACCCGGACAAAATCCCCTTGTTTCATAGGTTTTTAATGTATTATTATGCGCCATAAAAATTGATGAATAATGAACTTTTGTTTTTTGATTTATAATTATGTATCAAGATAATCTTTATAGTTATATAAGCTTGATAAGACATATTTTTTTATTTGTTCAGATCAATTATCAACCAAATTATCATTAAAAACAATTTAATTAGTTTAGAAGTGTTCATTATAATTGTGGTAAATTATCAACTGCATAACAAATATATTTGATTAGGCAATTTCTTTAACTGAACTGAACTTTAATAGAACTGATGTTGAAACCAATATTCCCGAATAAAGTACTAGCAATCACCACACAGCATAATGCAGTATGTCGCTCTCATACCCACTTTATAAACAGAAAATTCATCCGAGGGGGATTTTGTCCTAGGTAGCAATTTTATTGAGGGGATTTTGTCCACTTCAAAATTTCACACATGAAGGGGATTATGTCCACCCATGGAGGGGATTATGTCCAGATATACAAAAATACATGAAGGGGATTTTGTCCGAAGGGGATTTTGTCTGACATTCGTATCTTACACTATCTCCCACAACCTGAAAAAAAACTAATTTCTGTTTGGATAGCGTCGATCATATGGGCAACCAGAACCGACGGTAAATGGACAGCCACAAGTGCTCAGCAGTTACCAGACTATACGTAAACCGCTATAATCCACAAGACTTAGTAAAGCCTTTATAATTACTATATTTCTATATAACAAAATATTTATTTTTATTTATTTTCATTAAATATGAGGAGCTTGTGTAAAGAGTTTTATACATTCATAATTATTTCACAACGAGGTAAATAAATGACAAAATGAACGATTAACCATTAACGAAATGTACTTAATAATGGATAAGAAAAAAGGAAACAAAATCCCTTTCTTTACCTATTAGTGGATTGAAATGTTCTGTTTAAACATAAAAAATGGCGCAAAATGTAAAAAATAGTAATTAGTAATTTGTAAAACTGATTTATCTTATGTAACTCACATTCAAAAGAACGCAATACTCTATTTTGAATTGTGATGTGCTCCTGTTTAAGAATTAAATTATCATACCACTGAGACAAACTATTTAAGATTCAACCGATTATTTTAAAAACTTTATTCCGTCCAATGCTCTTCGAAGAAAGTGCCGTTTTTATGTTTTTATATAAATTTATTTAGATACTACGACACAACCTATCAAAAGGACTCGAACCATCAATCTCCGAGTAAATGTCTGACGCACTACTTCTGAACAGAGGCACTTTTGTTTGTTTCAGTTCTGATACACAGCCAACGATGATCTTATGTCTTCTATAATATTGATTTTGAAGAATTGCAGAATATAAATTTAATATGCTTATAAGCTTAGTAACTTTCAAGACGTTTCATCCCAGAATAGTCCTAACTGCGCCTCCAAGAATACCTGCGAGTGAATCGTGCACACCGCCGGGCCTTCTCAGATCAAGGCCACGCTGTCGATGCAAACGATGTAGCCGTATTCTTTCCCGGGCAGAAAGACGTCGCCTATCAAAGGGGTCTCCGATAGGCCCAAGGCCAGGAATTTCACCTGATCTAAGAACATTCAACATCCGCCCTCTTGGACGGAAAAAACGCGGTCCCATTATTCCTGGAACATGTATCGGACCTCTCGGTCTGGTATCTCTATGAATCACGGGGACAGGTTTATGATTGCCATGTTGACCTGGAAGGTCTACGTGAGTATCGCTAGTATGTCTACCGCCATCTGGTCTGTGAATCACAGGAATCGGTTCCCGATTGCCGTGCTGACCCGGAAGGTCCACATGCGTATCACCAGTATGTCTACCTCCACCTGGTCTGTGAATCACAGGAATCGGTTCACGATTGCCATGCTGACCCGGAAGGTCCACATGCGTATCGCCAGTATGTCTACCTCCACCTGGTCTGTGAATAACAGGAATCGGTTCACGATTGCCATGCTGACCTGGTAGGTCAACGTGCGTATCGCCAGGATGTCCACCTCCACCTGGTCTATGTATAATAGGGACCGGTTCAAAATTGCCATGTTGACCTGGTAGGTCAACGTGCGTATCGCCAGAATGTCTCCCTCCACCTGGTCTGTGTATCACAGGGATAGGTTCAAGATTACCGTGCTGACCAGGTAGGTCAACGTGCGTATCGCCAGGATGTCTCCCTCCACCTGGTCTGTGTATTACAGGGATCGGTTCAAGATTACCGTGCTGACCAGGTAGGTCAACGTGCGTATCGCTAGGATGTCCACCTCCACCTGGTCTGTGTATCACAGGGACCGGTTCACGATTGCCGTGTTGACCTGGTAAGTCCACGTGCGTATCGCCAGGATGTCTCCCTCTACCTGGTCTGTGTATCACAGGGACCGGTTCACGATTGCCATGTTGACCTGGTAAGTCCACGTGCGTATCGCCAGGATGTCTCCCTCTAACTGGCCTGTGTATCACAGGGACCGGTTCGAGATTGCCGTGTTGACCTGGTACGTCCACGTGCGTTTCTCGTCCATGTACTTCGGCTGGAATGACCGGAAGTGGCAATGGTCGCCCGTGCCTAAAAGTTGAATCAACATTGCCACGAGGGTCTAAATATTTTAAAGGCACCTGATTTACTACTCCTCCTATTATGCCCTCAAGTACCCGTCTGTCAATATCTGAAAAACAGTTTTTTACATTTTTAATAAACGACGAGACTTGGTTTAGTGTTTGGATACGCCATGGTTGGTTTTACAAACTAAAAGAACCATGCCCATTAGAATTGTTTAAAATTGCTAAAATACCAAGAACATAGGAGCATCTACAAGCATTAATAGGGATGGCAACAATTACCAGGTTAACTGAACATCCGAATATCGGTTATCAAAATTCAAACTCTAATACCCGGCATTTTTTTATACAAAAAAAAATATGTCACCAGTGGTGTTTCTGGAATGGGATGCTTCCTGTATCTTGCACTGTTCACAAGAACCTAAAATAAATAACCTCTGCAGCGGGAGTTAGTCAAACCGTACCTACGATAAATAAACTCAGAGATGGGGCGGGTCAGAGGTTCAGTTGTAATGCATCAGAGCTATTCTTGAATATGATAGCATTAGTGTTATTTATTGTAGTCAAGAATAGTGGCGCTATTTTTTCTATGGAGTGATTTTCACTGAACACTGAATGGAGGCATGCCTACGTCTGGGAATATGGACGTCCAGTAAACTCCAAAGAAATCCTAAGAAAAAGATCGGAAGAATTACCAAGTACTCGAGAATTCAAATCAATGTGTTCAAAATATTAGCTTACCTGTCAAAGCAAATTGTGAAAAAACTCCATATATTATATTGAATAACAAATATATTCCAATATTTAAACTGCCCACAGAAAGAAAATACATAACTCGTGTTAATTTCCTACACTGTTTTATTTATTTATTTATTTTTTTTTTGATGAAGCTTCTATTTAACATAACATGTTCAACTTCGAAGAAAACAATTCATTAACATAACTTTTATTATTTTATCACGGCGTTTGTTCGTTCCGGATGCCTGATGGATTGGACCTAACCACTGTCTTTCCACCGCAGGATTTAACGAGACGTGTTAAAACTAATCTTTCAAAAATTAGTCCAACAATATAAGTCAAAACAATGTGTCTGTATATAAACCTTTGAAAGAAATAGTTTTTAACAAACTTCTACTCTCCATTAATCAAAAATTAAACCTTCATTAAAAACAATGTTAGGGGTGACATTCGAGGTAAATCATTCATATTTACCAGTTTTAACAGAAAAACCCAATTAATTACAGGTTAGAGTTGTCTTAAAGTTATTACAAGGTATATATAATGAACTCACGTAATTTTGAAATCAACGGCTTAGGTTAGATGGTGCAGACGGACGGACGGATGGATCAACAGACAGACAGAACATTTCATCTGTCAGTAGCAAATTGTTCTATACTTTTACAACTTACAAAATTTGTCGAAGCCTCGCGTCATGTCACTCAGCGCAAGAATGTAAAGGCTACTGCAACATTATATCAATGGATATCTTGCAATACATCACCATCACTGCTTCTTCGTTGCAATAATTTTGTACTTATTGAACCGTATTTTGAAAGCATTACCAGGGGCAGTTGTGCTTTGAAAGGCCTGCTAGTTAATATTAAGTCTCCAACATAACAGCTCTTTTGTTGGATGGGTGAATTGTAAGGGCCAACTTTAAAGACTAATGAGACGCATTTACACTATTATATATTTGTATTTCCTAGATGCTTGACAAAGAGGACAGTCGATTAATATTAACATGATTGCATATAAACAACAAGGGATATTATTCTTGTGAAAAAAATTATCACACGGGCACGAAACATTGATAATTTTGTAAAGCGAAGACAAGTTATACATCTTTGCTTGTTCTTAACAAGTGAAAAATTTCATTCATCATTCATCATTCGTCACACTTTTACTCGTGTTTTTATTGCGTCAAACAACAAAATCTCATTAATCTCGATTAATTAAGATTTGATATGATAATTAGGTATAAACATGTTTTGAACCAAATACATACAGGGACAATGTGAGTATAAAAACGTCAGCAACATATACCGGTACCTTAACTCTGTCATTTACAATTTTTTAAGGATTGTTTAAATGGTACTTTGTTCGTTATGTTTTATATCTAGCAACTTGGGATGGGAAAAATAGAATCTTTTTTACACATAGGAGACGGCGTATTATTTTCTTAAAGCTCGGCTACATACATGTAGAACTAGATAGCTAATCAGACGTACATTGTATTAGTTCGTTATTCTTGTCTAGATAAAACATAAAATAACAAATCCGTGAAACCGTGGTTAAACATCTGTTAAATGACGTTTAGAAATACAGGAGAATTGATCTCATTTGACAAGCCTTTTGTTATCAAAAGCAAAGCATTTTGTTTTCTGTAGTTAAATGTTCAGCAATTTGACTATAACTTCAAAAAATGTCACTCGTGTATACTTTTGTAATTTCCTTTTTTCAAGTCTTGTCGTCTATACTTATAAGATAACTTATTAATATCTAAATTAAGTATTCTTATTTTGGTTCTATTTTTTCACATGAATTTAGTACTATTTGTTCCAGTTATGGCTAGTTTCAGAAAAAAATGTAGATTTAATATATGTAACTGATCCATTAGAACCATTATTCGGCACAATCTTTTGTTTTGAATACCAAAGAAATTCTGACATCATGCAAACGTGTCATGTTATTGAGAACTTGACTATACAAATCCAGATTTAGTTTATGTTGAAATTCTAAAAATATCCAAATGTCTTCCTTTCAATTAATAAAGATAGACATGTTTTGCAATCATCAAGAAGCATGATGCGGTTACCGTTACCGCCATTTACGCAAGCAAATGGTGATGACTTTATATCGAGATCCTTATCTGAAACATAAATAACGATTAAGAATCTTTTTATCACATTGTAACGACTATAATGCTGTATGTGACAACATTGTGTCAGAATTTTCGGATTGTATCACGGTTCTAATCTTTTCTGCTTACTGCCTAAGTAATCGCCCAATAAGTCCCCCAATCGCTCCTGCAACAAGATCCCTCATCCAAATTCTTGACAATCGGGGAGGTGGTAATGGTGGCGGGAACGGTGGTGGTAAACCACCTACACCCAACGGGCCGACCATGTATCTGCGCATGTGTCGACTCATTCGCCTCATTCGTCTTGCTTCCGGTGGCAGAAAAACTGGCAATGGTCCAAACCTACCAGGTTCAAAAGGATAAACAAACCCTGGTCTTTGCATTAAAGGACTGCCTATTGGTCCAATAATCGGTGACTGGATTAATTCAGGGTTTGTTAGAGGTCTAAAATCGCTCTGGAATGCAGTTCTTGAATCACCCCTTGAATCAACAAGCATTCTAGGGTCACTAATGCTAGGATTAGTATGAATATGTTGGACACGATCGAAATCATTTCTTGGACTTGGTAAAACAACTGGTGCACCGGTGATTGGATCTATAAATCCACTGTGCACATGAGTGTCCCTGCTATGAAGTGCAGCCCCTTGTGAATGATGGTGAAGGTCACCAACATCCCGATGTACAATCGAAAGAGGGGCTGAATTCCCATGCTGACCGGGTAAATCAAAGTGTGTGCCGCTCTGTCTGTGAACAGCAGGATGAGGCGAGATGTTACCGTGCTGACCCGGTAAATCGACATGAGAGCCGCTGTCTCTGTGGACTACGGGGTGAGGTGATCGATTACCATGTTCTCCGGGCAAATCAACATGTACACCATCTTGTCCATGTACCCTAGAAACAGGCAAGTTAATATCGCTATGTCCAATGGCACCCGGATGTGACATAAAGCCATCAGAGAATGACATTCCATTGTCCCTGTGCACCACAGGCATTGGTGATCTGTTACCGTGCTGTCCTGGGAGATCTGCATGTGCGTTCGTATCGGCTCTGTGAACTACCGGAATAGATGATTCGTTCCCATGGACACCCGGTAAGTCGACATGAGTACCTGAGCTGTGAGAGACGGTAGCAGAATGTCGGTGTACTACCGGATGTGGCGATTGGTTCCCATGCTGACCTGGGAGGTCAACGTGTATACCGGGTTCCAGAACATCCCTCAAGCTAGCACGTCCTCTTTGGTCGAACAGGTTCACATTTTGTTGGTGTGCGCTGCTAAAACCATCTAAACGTCTTCCTGCATTATAAAAAAATAGACTTAACCAAGGTTCATAAGTTTAGGTAGTTACGTGAGAATTGCTTTTGCAATCTGAAAGTGACATGTTTTCTATGTTAAATATATGCCGGCAATATATGCACATGTTTATATATTTGTTTTTTAAAACATGTCGATTTCCAACAACAATAGAACAAAACGTGAAGCAAAGCAGTTTTATATGGTACGAGTGAAAACAGTGACTCTTGACCAAGGTTTCTATGACATTCTTTTGTTTATGTAGTTGTTTTTGTTTTTTACTTTTACGAAAGAGTAGGAAAATGAATATTCATAAAAAATGTAACGCACCTGTTAAATGTGTCTGTGCTGCAACTGACCCAGTTATAATTGTGATAATTAACAATTCCAGAGTGCTTCTTGGATATGAATTCATTCTTATTGTCCATATATATCTTTAGCAATGTTCTATTGAATTTCAGCTACAGAAATCTGCGATTTTTTACCAAAACATCTTGTAAATGCACTAAAATTTTGTCTACATATTTTTACTTGAATTGAAACATTTTCAATTATAGTTTATAGAAAGATGTATTGACATTTTGATAAATGATTTATGAGTTACTATTTCGAACTGATGTTACTAATTAATACACGTTGTAATATATATGCCTGATAAACCAGAAAAAAGCACAAGTTTCGTGTTGTTAAGTGTCCACATCAGGCAAGACAAATATATTCACTGTTTTCTACTATACAGAAAATTAACGTAAAATGGCGCATATATAAGAAAGTTCTCTTCTGAAAAAAGAAAATGAAACCTAATTTGCTCGAAAGCGATTTTCAGAAACATTATAGATGAGGAATGTACTTCAATTTGATGATCGTCAGCAGAGTTAAAATATTGTCATTGCATACACTTCATCCGGTGATGGATATATTTTCCCACCGTGCGTGTCTGTCTAATCATACATATTGTACCTTAATATATGTGTTTTTTTAAACACAGTTCTTAAGAGACACTCAAGTTACAAGTCATATTTTTAAATCCCGAATAATTCCATTGCTTGTTTCTATTTATATCTGGATGACTCATGTATCTTGCTTAAAAGACACGTGTAACGCACTGACTGTGATTCTTACTCAGGATCTAAGGTACTTGAGGCGTTAAGCTGACGACAACTTCAACTGACGAGAGAAACCTGCATCCAGTCATGAAGCGCTGAACTTATATTCTAGGGATCGAAAGTTCGATCCCTCGCTCCCGTCCAGCATTACTAATGATCATTGACTGGACGAGAAATTATACATAGTGTCCATGAATAAGTGATAAACACCTGAATGTCTTTCAGATAAGGACACCTTTCACTTCTAGGGAATTTAAAAAAAGAAAGAAAGAAAGAATGAAAGAAAAGAAAGAAAGAAAAAAGAAGAAAGACAGAATGAACGATTGAATGAAAAAAGGAAAGCTGAAAGACAGAACGAAAGAAAGAACTCTTTTGGCGTATTAGAAAAAATGGACAACTGGTTAAGAGGATAGAAAAACTCAAATAGATGAAACAACAACTAAGATTAACTCAGTGTTTCCTTAGATATCATGATATCATGCAATATACAGACATAAACAATGATTGATTTGGCCATTGATGAGATAACTGCTGACATGATAGACACCACCTGACATCTTTATATAGGAAGTATGTATTGATGGCTACAATTAATGGCAACTGCAATGTGGAATGATTGGAGGAAATGGACCACACTCATTGGTTGTATTTTCACATATTTGTGCAGAGAAAACCTTCTTCAAAATGAGTAGTAATGCGAATGATTCTACAATGATAAATAGTAATAATAATAATAATAATAATACCTATAAATTTAAAACGATCAAGTGCGTTAAAGTTACCTAGTGGTCGAAGTCATCCTGTTTATATAAAAAAGTCAATTTGGACCGTGTCCTTAAAAAAACAAACGTTCTAATTATTTTACTTAGTTATATTAGTTCAGAAAAGGTTCTTCTTCCATTAAGTAAAGCCGAATATGGTAAACAAATCTTGTATGACTTGCCAAGTGAAAATTATCTTTTCGACTTTATGTTTACTGTCATACATTTTTGTCCTATTGAACAATAATTTTATGCTTTGATGCGGCTTGAAAACGGAAGAAAAAAAAATCAAGTTAGAATCGGGATTCGAACCAATGACCCTACTATATCACAGGCGACGGGCTATATCACAGGCGACGGGCTAATCTACTGTGCCAGTAGCCCTAGGTAACAAGTTTATTTAGCAGTGCCTACATATGATATGGCAGTACAGCGGAAACATTGTAAGAGTATTTATTTCACACCATTTAATTAGTGCGTATGTTGAAACAAAAGCATTTTTTTCGGCGAAGCTGGAACATTACTTTCTAAAAAATTTTCTCCCTGTCCAAAATCAGTGAAAATTCTGCTCGAGAACGTTACAGTCGCTTGTCTTTAGTGGATCGATTGCTTTATTTAACGTTTTATTTTTCAGTTAATTGCCAAATCATAACCACAAACGTAAGACAAATTACTTTCCTGTGTTCGATTTTTTTTAAACAGAAACTAATTCTGCTTTCTGCAGACTTTCATTTAAAGTGAGTTTGGGATTAATTGTTTCATATAGCTCCATATATAGCTTCAAATAGTTTCATATAGTTCATATATTTTCATAGTCAATATAGTTTCATACAGTTTCAAATAGTTCATATAATTTAGTTTCATATAGTTTATATGGTTTCGTATGGTTCATTTGGTTTTATATGGTTTATATAGTTCCATATAGTTTATACAGATTCATATAGTTAACATAGTTTCAAAATATAGTCAATTTAGTTTTATATATTTCATATTGTTTCAATCACAGGCTGTGGATACGGAAGATGTCAGGTTGAACGTACATGTACGCGACTGTATATAAAGATCAAGACATATGGTAAAATTCTGAGTCTAAACGACTAAATATCTGACAAGTTGTTATTCGAAGTAGAATGTCGCACGTCACAGAATCAAAAACATTTATTCATATTATATTATAATTGCCTTTATATAAAACTCAGCCGAGCCAGCATTGTGCATGGGGGCTCGGACACTCTAAAATTTGATCTTGCAGATCAGATCACCGTTTTCCATACTTGAATGTTGAGTCATGGGTTTACAGGCGAGAAAGCTTAATCATAATCACAAAACATAATGCAATCGTTAATAAATATTTTAATTTCCACATATTCAATAAGCTTAAAACTTTCCTTTCAAACGGGAAGAAATACAAACTTTTGACACTTATCTTCTATATACATACATATATAAATATATATATAGGATCTGTCATCAGTTAACATTTCTTTCAGCAAGTTCAGAAAAATTATACAAGCCTCTGACGAGCTTAAGTATAATCAAGTTATTCGTACCAAGAAGTAAATAAATGAGCAATGTTATGTTTGAAATTATATTACACGTGTGTAATATAAAGAAACAATGTTTGTCATGTGATAAATTTTCTATTCTTGAAAAATTAAATAAGTTTAAGAAATGTATGTTTAAACCACTCTAAATCATTTAAACTTTGATGCATGTCAGTGAATATTTAATACTAAGTAGTCTCCAATCCCTGCATGTTTGGGCTTGGATTTAAGCCTCGGGTCAAAACTGTGGCTGACTTGTAAACCTGAAACTGGCTGAATGTAGCTGATGGTCTATAAAATAAACTTCAGGGACACTTGCAGAAACTGAAACGTTCCGAATATTGCAGACGATATTGGCCACTGCTTGGATTATCGTGATAGTTAACGTCCGGTCAGTAGCATTATTTACAGTTGGTACTTTTGAACGGGCTATTCCACATACACAAAGTATAAACTACAGTGAGATTTTGAAAATAGTAAAAAAGAGTATTTCTTGATGATTGAAAAGGCTTGCGGTTCAAAGAAATAGGCGTTCTAAATGAAAGATGAACAAACATTTATAAAAAAATACACTGTATATTTATTTCATTGTAAAGATATATAAATACATTTATTAATTTATATACAAACATTTACGAAATTACACACATATACTTAATACATAATATTAAAAATGTGTAGATAACGGAATCTAAATACGAATTTTACAACGGCTGGATTTCTACTCGTTGGCAATCATGCCACCTCTTTGTTACTGCACGACGATCAGATCCAAGGAGATCCGAAACGCTGAAGCGGGGTGATTCACTAGTTTGTAACTGGCGCTACAGATCTTCTATTTGCTTTTAACACTCAGTAAAATCGTTCTTACGTATTTCAACACAGTGTTACTCTTCTCTTACCGTAAACGTTTGAATTTTTAGCGTTCTTTTAATACTGAGAATCCACTGATAAACTGCACCTAGGAAGTTTACCGCTTTCCTCTGAACAGACCTCCAAAAAGTCCCCCTCCGACAGGCTGGATCCTTACCGGACTCTGCTGAGCACCTACAGCGGATCGGAAAAGTGACCCGAGAAGTCCCCCGCCTCCCGAATTGTTCACGTTTAATGCAGACCTTAAAGCGTTCCCTAAGGCTGCCAAGGGATTAGGACGTGATGTTCTGATTATTGTTATACCGTTTCCCTGATTCTTAGGGACAGGCGTAGTAGTTGTAGTTGTAGTGGTAGAAGTTGTTGTTGTAGTTCTTCGACGTCCTCTGCGTCCACGGCCACGCCCGCGCCTCCCTCCACGCCATCCGTTCCTTGGTCGCCGCCAGTCATTTGTAAGCAGTACACTGCGATCATCCACTACACCAAAATTTGTTGCTTCTAAATTGTTAAAGCTGCTAGACTCTGACAACCGTACTGTCGGAAGACCTAGAAGGTCCCCTAGACTTCTACCACGTCCCTGTCCGACGACGTCATTTGTTCGAAATCCTGGTGGAACTGGAACATTAACAGCCCCAGGCAGCACTCCTGTAGGCACGACTGGTCGAAGGACTGGAGTATTTCTGTGAACGGTTGGCAAGCCATCTATTGGATTTCCATGTTCTCCTGGCATATCTACATGTACGTTGCCCACATGAGTGTTAATTCCAGACCCAGGGTGATGACCTTCCCTGTGAACGACTGGATGGCTGTCCAAGGGATTTCCGTGCTGCCCTGGCATGTCAACATGTACATTTCCTAACGGTATTCCAGGATTTGGGATAGAACCACCTGTGCCGTGATTGCCTTCCCTGTGAACGACTGGATGGCTGTCTAAGGGATTTCCGTGCTGCCCTGGCATGTCAACATGTACATTTCCTAACGGTATTCCAAGACTTGGGATAGAACCACCTGTGCCGTGATTGCCTTCCCTGTGAACGACTGGATGGCTGTCCAAGGGATTTCCGTGCTGCCCTGGCATGTCGACATGTACATTTCCTGCCTGCGTTCCAACTTGTTGACCAAAGATACTATTGCCAACAGCCTCACTGGCATGAGGCAAAAGACCATGAGGCCCTTCTCTGTGCACCACCGGGTGCCCAACTATCACGTTACCATGCTGCCCTGGCAAGTCGACATGAACGTTTCCTGAATGTGTGCCAACTGGTTGACCAAAGCTTCCAGTGCCTACTGTGACGCCGGTCGGAGATACTAGACTTTTCATACCTTCTCTGTGTATCACCGGATGTCCATCTATAGGATTTCCGTGTTGGCCTGGCAAGTCGACATGAAAGTTTCCTGACTGCGAGCCATGACCAACCTGGACCTCAGTCTGTGGTATCAGACTAGGCGGCCCTTCTCTATGGACAACTGGGTGACCATCTACTGGATTTCCATGTTCACCGGGTAAATCAACATGTACATTACTTACAGGTGTACTGACCGGCAATCCCGTGTTTCTTGCACCAAGATGCGTCGTTGTCGGGCGCATTTCACCAAATGGACCTTCTCTATGAATTACTGGATGAGCATCTACCGGATTGCCATGCTCGCCGGGCATATCGACGTGAACATTTCCATTAGCTGTTCCGGGCCTGCTTCCAACATTAGTTGTGTCTAAAGGTGCTACAGTGTCAGGTTCTGATCCAAAGGGATTCGGGATAACTCCAGCGGCTATGGCATCTTGAACTGTGGCACCGGGTGGCAAGTGTAAGGCTGGTTCGTCTAACATATTGCCATGTTCTCCTGGGGCATCAATGTGGATACCGGATATATCAACGTGTGGTCTGTGCCCTGCATCAATATGCACATTATCACCTGCACCACCTGGCAGTGATCCAACATTGTGGATGTTTGTCGGAACTGTAATCGGTGCCCCGTTGTGACCCTCTCTGTGTATAACCGGATGACCGTCAATAGGGTTTCCATGCTCACCTGGCATGTCAACATGAACATTACCCATCAAGGTTCCTGAGTGCGCTCCTGTATCGGCTACTATACTGTGAATGACTGGTTCCCCACTAAATGGGATGTCATGTTGTCCTTGACCTATAGCGGTTGGGGCACCAATTTCTCTGTGAATGACTGGAGAACCATCTATTGGATTACCGTGCTCTTTGTGCAAGCTACCGCCCCCTTGTCGATTATTAGAACTTTGTATTGATTGTACGCCACTATGTATTTCAGTAGGTTTAGCAAGGAAGCCATCCGTCGAGGATACGAATCCATCCGTGCTTGAAGCGCCCGTGTTTGTAGGTGTGTGTGGTGCAAATTCATGGTCGCGAGTAATAACAGGGCCGTCCGGCGGAAGGTTTATCAATGTTGGGCGTAATCCATTTCCAGTAAAGCCTAAAATGTCATTACCAATGGCTGCTAAATCATCAAATCTTCCAGCGCCAGTCTCTGATGCAGGAACATTGTGGTGAACATTAGTAGCGTGAAACGGATTTGAACTCTGCACACTATTTACCGGATGTCGGGTGACAGTGTTTGGACTATGGGAAGTCTCTATTGGCAAAGGTACGGGGTCTTTAGCAGGCACTATAGGCACTTCTCCATGATGTATTACCGGAAAATCATGTGTGTTCCCATGTTCCCCCGGGAGATCCACATGAACTCCTGTAGGAGCTGGCGGAATATTCCCCTGGACATCAGTCAAAATCACTGGACCATGTTCAGGTGCGTTTCCGTGCTGTATATTTTGTCCGTGAGCGTGCCCGTGCTCGTGCCCCACAGACGCCGCACCAGATGATCCTTGATTAACAAATCCTTGATTTACCAACTCTATTTGTGGAGCTCCAAATCCATCTTGCGGGCCTCCAAATTCCGCCGGTGCGCCTCCAAAACCACTGGAGGCCAAGTCGACTACAGCCGACTCTAGAGTACCCGTGTCACGAAGTATATCGGAAAGTGAAGGAATTCTTAGTCCTTGGCGGCCTGTAAAAGAAACAATTGTTCATAGAGTAAAATTTATAGTACATTTAAAGTGCCGACTGAAAAAATGTGCGGGCAAACGTATTTAACAATTAACTACCCCTGTGCCACATGCTTTGAATGGTCTCAATGTATTTTTTTCTACCCAATAAACATCATGTACACAATTAACGTCTGAAAATTTTATAAAACTGCATGTGTTACTTTGAAATAGAGATGAAAGGCGAAGAGTTACACAAATTCCCGGATTTTTTTCGCTGAGAATGGAGAACTGCAAAATTAAACAGATGTAACGTTCTTCAAGAATTTTTTTTCTTTATAACAAATGAAACTTCCTTCAGACAAGTGTGTGCATTTCTTGTTTTCGATATTTTCCTAATTTCGCTGCGATGCGGGAATATGTTCGTAATAAGTTCATACCATATTCAATTCATGTTTCTCATATATTCGTAATGTATTCGTGATTTATTTACAATAAATTCGTAAAGGTAGAGTTGCACGTACGGTAATTGTGTACAAGAATCAGAGACTAAGATTAAAATATTGCCCATTGATTTTGGGTCGTAAGCATTTTTGCAAATAACGCTAGATATTCAGAAGAAATTTCTTTAATATTCAGCTTGCGTGCGCACAGAGAATTGATAAGTTCCGTTTAACTATTTCAAAATCACGTGAAAATCAACAATTTTAAGGACCCAACGACATACAACAAAAAAGGTCCACTATTAAGACAAATTGTTTATTAAGAGGCCTTATTTGCGGAGCTTCACTGTATTTCGTTTAATTGATCTTATAAGGAACAAACAAAACCAAAAAACAACATGCAGGTATGTTTACTTTCTTAGCGTGTCGTTTCCAAAAACATCAACTTTGAGCAAGGTTTGGAAAATTATGGGAAGAAAAGAAAAAAATTTCAAAAATAAAAACTTTAAACATACCTGCTGTTCCCTGGCTCTTGACATGTAAGGATAAACATAACATAAATCCTAAACTAATTAGAATCTTCATATTGTCCAGAGTCATTTTGCAGTACAGACCCTGGATGAAGACAATATTTATATATTATTTTTATGTACGTAAGTAGGACGTCTGTACATCATAATATTGATCATGAAAGGTATTGTTTTATGCTTGATTTGTGTAATAATCTGTCAAACATCAGTCGTTTAATTGACAAGGGCGAAAATACGTGAAACATATTTTGATTGGTCGCTGTTATATCAAACTAACCAGACGTTTGTTTGCGTATTATTGAAAGAAACGTGCATGTATCTGACCAATCAGACAAGACAGAAAATACGTACGCATGATATAAAGTGTAATAGTCATCAATCACGTAACCCGGTCGGTATATAAACTCAACAACTTTAAAAACGCACCTTCTTGGTTAATCATTTGTTTTATGTTAGGCACGAGTTTTTCCCGTCATTATCTTAAAAGTAAAATCAGTTTTGTAGTTGTTTCAGCTCTTCCATACTGATATACAAAACAGATTAATAGGGGAAAATGAATCAAATACATTTACGTAACCACGTTTTTAAAGTTGTTCAGTGTATGTATAACATGTTTATTGTCATTTTGTCATTAATATCTGGCCAAAAATTAATTGCTGAATTCATTACATGCGTAACAAAGACAACACCAAGGGAAAGTCTGTGATTAAAAAGTGGAGTTTTGTTTGTTTGTTTGTTTCAAAGAGAGATACGATTGACATGACTACTGCAAACTTTTAATGTTATACGTACAAAAAGGCAGGGGTACCGAGCCTTCTGCACAAAAGTGATGGTTCATTATATTCCTAAACCAAATCATTGTCGGCTAAAATGTATTCGTGCATTAAAATTAACACCGACACAATACTAGTATTCATACTCCCTCAATTCAGTTCAGCTAAAGAAGAGATTAGAATGTGATCAAATGTTATTTAAGTGGATGTGACCACGGAACATAGAAGAATGATTAAAAAGCGATAAATAAATTTGATTACCGTTTGGGTACTTAATGCATCCCCATGTAGTCGTTTGAAATATGTTAAGAAATGGATCTTTCTGGACTGGGCCTTTGTGGTATATGGCCTTTCATACGTACAGTTCAAACAGTTGTAGCTGTCTTCACTGGGCCTTTGTGGTATATGGCCTTTCATACGTACAGTTCAAACAGTTGTAGCTGTCTTCTTTAAGATCATTTGGTTTCTAAAACATATTCTGGTGGTGTTTTACTACACTGATGTAGCTGACTTCCGGCTTATTCTAATAATACCTGCTGCTTTATTTATGTATCTTTTTTTCGCATATACTTATCAGTGTCCTAGCATACGGAGCTGATAGTCTCGCTCTTAAATATTTACACACACAGATCTTGTGAAATATCTATAGTAATTATATAGTTGACTCTGTACAGACTGTGCTAACTTATTGGTTATGCTGAGCACCGAAATGAGTGGATTTAAATGTTAGATACAGATCAGACTACGCCCCTCTCCACCCCACCTCCCAGATTTTTTTTAAATTTTCATTTTATAGTCTTCTTGTTTACTGACCACCCATTGAAGACGGCTCGCCCACCTTTCAAAAAAGCAATTTGATTGAATAAGTAAAACGCTGCTAATGTCATTTTGACGAAAGAATCGTGAAAGAAGAGCTAAATCAGCTGGTCTTAACATTCAGTCTTAACATTCATATTTCACGAACAATATTCCAGTAATAATATTTATAAAACTCTTTTTGCACTCAATTGTCAATACGTTCCCACTAGATGAAACCATCGCATTTCTATGCTTAGCCAAGATCATACCAATTTTATTGACTGCACTTTAAAGCTTTTCCAAAATTTCCTAATGTTTTAATGTATTAAGTGACAGGACTAAAGTATATGCATCTATGTATAAACACAGTTTGATTTGCGAAACCGGTCTGTTTACTTAAATTAAATGTCAGTCAACGTTTTCAGTCAGTGTATGATCACGTGGTGCAGGCAAGCTCTCATTATAAAGTCATTAACATGTTTGAAAAAAAAATACTTTGGCATTTCAGTGTCAATATTAATTGAAAATTTACGAGCGAGGATTGTCGGGATATTGGAGGCATGTGATTCTACTTAATACTGCAAAGGCTGCAAACAGGAATTGGTTCGTCAGTGCAAGCAGTCTGAAATATTCAAATTATTTCTTTTGCTCGTAGTTGTCACAGCTCCGCGAGTTTTTTTCAAATCACAAAGCAGATTCACCAAATGATGTAAACGCAAGGCGTGCAATATAAAAAACAACCCAGCAAACAAAATATATGGGACCCATTTGGGTCCTATATGGGCACCCCATATGGGGCCCACATGGGATATGCAACCAGGCACCATGAGGGGCCCATATGGGCTTGCTATTTGGGCAGTACATGGGCCCTATATGGGTCCCTTGTTCAGACATCTGGGCAGTATATGGGCCACATATGGGTCCCTTGTTCAGTCATTTGGGCAGTATATGGGTACCTTGTTCGGACATCTCGGCAGTATACGGGCCCTATATAGGTCCCTTGTTCGGACATCTGGGCAGTATACGGGCCCAAAATAGGTCCCTTTGACAGTTTCTGTTTATGGGCAGTATGTACGTCCCCTGGGTATGCATGCAAGTGTCAATGGTAATCCTGGAACCAAGTATGAAGCTGTCCAAGCATTTGTTTTCTCATTTTCTGACAGTCACCACATCTTAATATTGTACCACTCAAAATAATTGAACTTCCACAAAAACAAGATAAGATTTGTTAACATTTAATAACTAGAAAAGAAAACAGTGAACCTAGTTAAAAAGTCATTGGAATAAGCAAATTCGTTGAATGCATATCCAACACCAAACATTGTTTATCAGTCACTGCTACCATTTGTTCATAAAAGGTTCTCTTTTTATATACCATACATTCAAATAATGAACAAAGAACTATATAATGTATATATCAAAATTCCCTCAAAATAACCAAAGACATACAAGTGAATACATGTAGAAAAAAAAGTTATTTCTGACATTTGACATAGAGTTGTGAACTTGACGAGTGACACCAAGTTTTGATTATCTGAATTTGCCTTGTTCTTGTGATGTGAAACATCAGAATAAAATAGTACATAAAACATTTACCAAAATAATTATAAAAATTATTAGAAAAATACCAAAGGTATTTATGAAATATAGCAAAACTGTTCAAATTCATTATCTTTGACTTTTAGCTGTGACCTTGACACCCCATAATTTTTCTGTGAATTTGTCTAGTAATGAAAACATTCGTGCCTAGTTTTTTTTTAAATCCACCTGAAAATAATTAAATTACTACAAACTGCTGATTTTTCGGAGATTCTATATACCTCAGTCTATGATGAGGGATAAAAAATAGAATCACAAATATCAAAATTATGCTCTTAATATTGTTTGTAAAATATTGCTGTAACAGAAGCATTCATCAAATAATAGACATATGTTATGTGAATAAACATAATCAATTTATGCCCAAGTTAAACAAAAACACAACTTGTAAAAGAAATGTAGGTGCTGATACTTAATTTTCTCTCAATAACTCTTACTGTCTATTAAGAATACAATGTATTACAAACTAGATACTGTAACAGATTTCAGGAATGTACAAAACATTGTGTTGACTATAAATACATTTCAAGAATGCTACCTTTTTCTGGTTTGTCAGGTTTCATGCCAATATAACAGTTTTGAGATAATATTATGTAGTATTCTATGTAATTGACATGCAATGTAAAACCACACTGACAAACAAGATATACCTATATTATATAAAGTTAATGTATCGTAATGATAACACTGACTAGACTATTGAAAAATTAAGATAAAAATGAGCAATAAAAATGACTGCGGAATTTAAGGGCTAATAGTAAAACATTACTGATTTGGTACTGATAAAAATTGGAACAAGAGGGCCATGATGGCCCTGGATTGCTCACCTGAGTACTTTAGCTGTAGGTTTGCTGTTAAGCAGTATTTCATTTTTTAATTGAAAATATGTAAGTGCCTACAAACCAAATATGTAAAATATCAGTCAATAAATAAAGGCTCTATGACAGAAAGTAGAAATATCTATTATAAGCTATGGTGACCTTGACCTTGACCCAGTGACCTCAAACCCTACCCATGGGTAGAGGTCCATGCAAGGAACCTATATACTGAATATCAAAGATATTGGTCTATAAATGAAGGCTCTATGAGGTACAGTAGATAAATCTATTTTTAGCCTCTGTGACCTTTAACCTAATCTAATAAATTGAAAAAGCTTGATAAAGCTTGCTTCATGCCAAATTTTAAAATTCTAGACCTTGTGGTTTCAGGCATGAAGATTTTTTAAAGATTTCCTTTTCTACATATCAAGGGCCTCCGGGACGGTGCAAATTTTGACCCCATGGCCAACATTTCAACAATATTGGCAAACATTCTTTACACAATACTCAACATCAAATATCAAAGGTCTAGTCCTTTTAGTTTCATATAAAAATGATTTTTCATGTTTTTCCTATATGAATCTATGTAAACCAAGACAACCCTGGGGCGTGGCCAATATTGACTCCACTAGACAATGCTACATACCAAATATCTAAGCTGTAGGCATTGAGGTTTCCAGTAAGAAGATTTTTAAAGATTGCCTTTTTTACATATTAAGGGCACTGGTGTGGGGCAAATTTTGACCCCATGGCCAACTTTCAACAATACTGGTAAAGGTTCTCTACACAATACTCCACAATAAATATCTAAGCTCTAGTCCTATTTGTTTCAGAGAAAAATGATTTTTCATGTTTTTCCTATAGGAATCTATGTAAACCAAGACAATCCTGGGGCGTGGCCAATTTTGACCTAGGGGACATAATTTGAACAAACATGGTAGACATCCACCAGACAATGCTACATACCAAATATCTAAGCTGTAGGCATTGAGGTTTCCAGTAAGAAGATTTTTAAAGATTGCCTTTTTTTACATATTAAGGGCACTGGGGCGGGGCAAATTTTGACCCCATGGCCAACTTTCAACAATACTGGTAAAGGTTCTCTACACAATCCTCCACAACAAATATCTAAGGTCTAGTCCTATTAGTTTCAGAGAAAAATGATTTTTCATGTTTTTCCTATATGAATCTATGTAAACCAAGAGAACCCTGGGGCGTGGCCAATTTTGACCCAGGGGACGTAATTTGAACAAACATGGTAGACATCCACTAGACAATGCTACATACCAAATATCTAAGCTGTAGGCATTAAGGTGTCCAGTAAGAAGATTTTAAAAGATTGCCTTTTTTACCTATTAAGGGCACTGGGGCGGGGCAAATTTTGACCCCATGGCCAACTTTCAACAATACTGGTAAAGGTTCTCTACACAATACTCAACACCAAATATCTAATGTCTAGTCCTATTTGTTTTAGAGAAAAATTATTTTTCATGTTCTTCCTATATAACTATATGTAAACCAAGACAACCCTGGGGCGTGGCCAATTTTGACCCTGGGGACATAATTTGAACAAACATGGTAGACATCCACTAGACAATGCTACATACAAAATATCTAAGCTCTATCCCTTGTGGTTTCTGATGTGAAGACTTTTTAAACTTTTTCCTATGTAACTCCATGTAAACAAGTGACCCCCAGGGGAGGGCCTATTTTGACCCAGTGGCTATGATTTGAACAAACTTAGTAGAGGTCCACTGGAAAATGCTACACACCAAATATCTAAACTCTAGGCCTTGCGATTTCTAACAAGAAGATTTTTTAAATTTTTTCCTATATAACTCTATGACAAACATGTGACCCCTAGGGTGGGGCCATTTTTGAACAAGTAGCCAGGATTTGAACAAACTTGGTAAAGGTCAACTGGACAATGATGTACACCAAATAATTAAACTCTAGGCCTTGTGGTTTCTGACAAGAAGATTTTTAAGTTTTCCCTATATAAATCTATGTAAAATCAACTGACCCCTGGGGTGGGGTCAGTTTTGACCCCAGGGTCATAATTTGAACAAACTTTGTAGAGGTCCTCCTGATGATGCTTCATACCAAACATCTAAGATCCAGGCCTTGTAGTTCTGGAGAAGAAGATTTTTAAAGTTCCAACTTTGAAAATCTATTTTTAGCTCCTGTGGCCTAGAAATGCAATGGACCTGAACCATTTGAACAATTTTGGTAAAGCTTCATGCAAGTAACATTCCTGCCAAGTTTCAGCAAGACTGGCGCAGCAGTTCAGGAGAAGAAGTTGTTTGAAGAAAAAGTTGACAACGCACGGACGGACGACAGACATTAGGCGATCACAAAAGCTCACCTTGAGCACTTTGTGCTCAGATGAGCTAATGATTAAAAGGCTAAAAAATATGCAAAATACAATGACTAGGCATTAACACACATAGTAGACAATAACATAAACAGAACTTTACTACTTTATGTAATTTGGCAAAAATAAAACTGATTATATACAATGTAGTTAATGCAAAATAATACATTGTAAAACAACCAAATTATACATGTATGTAAATTGTATGTACACAAATGACTTTACTGTGAAATTTTACAGACAATGTAGGTAAAAAGGCTCAACAACATCAATATATACACACACATATTTACTTTAAGAAAATAAAGTGAACTAAACTTTAAATCAGTATTCATGAAATTTTGTGCATATCAAGTCGGACTATTTTGCTGCCATTAGAATTTGCAGATTCTTGACTAACAGCTATTGACTACAGGGTAACAATTTGTACGTATGTCAGTGAACATTTTAAACTGTTATTGAAAGTTCCCACAAATATTAATGTCACTCAAATAATAATTTAGGTTTTTCAGCAGTGTCATATATTCACTTTAGAGTGCCTGGTGTGACAGGAGGAGTGCTAGGAGAAGGGGAGGGTGTTCCAGGAACTGGCACCACAGTGGTTGTCTTTATCCGGGCTTTTCTCCCACCATCTCTGACACACATGCCACCAAGCCATCTGGTGATGCGGCCTCCATGTCCTTCATGTTTGCTGCTCGCGTTATGAGATTCATGTGGATAACCTAATAAAAAATAAAGATTTTGTTCTCAACTAGTATTGTGAATTATAGAAAACCTCAGTTTTTTCACTACGAACATACATATTATTTGTTGTTTTGGTAAATTATCATAATCAAGTGATGTTTCTTAGACAATATTGATTTCTGCTACAATCATAGCTGGGTACAGGCTTTTTACCATAAGGTGAACAGTGAAAATGTAAACAAAACCACCAAAAAACAAGAAGCGCCGCAATGCGACGAAAACCAGGTTTTCAACGATCAAGACTAGTATTGATGTGACAGGAATTAGGAAGAAATATGGCAGTGAAGTAAAAATGGTGCTGTTATTTTGGTACCAACACAGAAGGTTGGTTTCAACAGTTCAAAATAAAAATAAATCAGATACCTGAGTAGCAATGTTAGGCTGTATTTTCATGTAAGCTACACACATGCCAAGTTGAGTATCAATCGGTCAAAGTCTGCTGAAGTTATTGAGTAGAAGCTGTAAATTCTATTGTAAGCAAGTGACCTTGATCACAGACACTTGGGTAGCAATCCCAAGCTGCCTCTTAATATAAGCTACCCATATACCAAGTTTAGCATCAATAGACCAAAGCAAACTAAAGTTATTGAGCAGAAACTGAATTTCTATTTTTAGCAACAGTGACATTGACCTTGATCACAGACACCTGGGTAGCAATCTTAAGCTGCCCCTTGATATAAGCTACCCATACACCAAGTTTGGGGTCAATAGGTCAAAGCAAACTCAAGTATTTGAGCGGAAGCTGAATTTCTATTTTTAGCAACAGTGACCTTGACCTTGATCACAGACAACTGGGTAGCAATCCCAAACTGCCCCTTGATATAAGCTACCCATACACCAAGTTTGGGGTCAATAGGTCAAAGCAAACTCAAGTTATTGAGCGAAACTGAATTTCTATTTTTGGCAACAGTGACCTTGATCACAGACACCTGGGTAACAATCCCAAGCTGCCCCTTAATATAAGCTACCCATACACCAAGTTTGGGGTCAATAGGTCAAAGCAAACTCAAGTTATTGAGCGGAAACTGAATTTCTATTTTTAGCAACAGTGACCTTGACCTTGATCACAGACATCTGGGCAGCAATCCCAAGCTGCCCCTTGATATAAGCTACCCATACACCAAGTTTGGGGTCAATAGGTCAAAGCAAACTCAAGTAATTGAGCGGAAACTGAATTTCTATTTTTAGCAACAGTGACCTTGACCTTGATCACAGACACCTGGGTAGCAATCCCAAGCTGCCCCTTGATATAAGCTACTCATATACCAAGTTTGGGGTCAATAGGTCAAAGCAAACTGAAGTTATTGAGCGGAAGCTGAATTTCTATTTTTAGCAACAGTGACCTTGACCTTGACCAGAGACACCTGGGTAGCAATCCCAAGCTGCCCCTTGATATAAGCTACCCATACACCAAGTTTGGGGTCAATAGGTCAAAGCAAACCGAAGTTATTGAGCGGAAACTGAATTTCTATTTTTGGCAACAGTGACCTTGATCACAGACACCTGGGTAACAATCCCAAGCTGCCCCTTAATATAAGCTACCCATACACCAAGTCTGGCATCAACAGGCCAAAGTTAACTCAAGTTATTGAGCGGAAACCAAAAGTTGACGCCCGCCCGCCGACTTCAGCATTTCAATAACCAGTTTTTCGTTGAAAACCTGGTTAAAAATTTGTTTTCATTTCACTGCAAAAAAGTTGGCAGATATCACACTGGGAAAATTCAGTTACACATTCTTCTTCACGTGAAATTATTTTACTGCATTCTAGGATTAAATTTACTTACAGAAATAATGCCCTCTAGCTGTCTTTCCCCTATCAGACCCTTGAAATTACAGAGTCCTCAAATCTGTGTCAAAGAAAGTTTTCTTTGTTCTGTTGACTGTGTCTTGGACATAATGGCCACCTGTCTGACAGCTAGGTATTTCACCTATAACAGAATTTAAAAGCAATATTTACAAGCCAGAATTTAAATGAACTAGATAATTTAGTAAAACATAAATGCCCTTCCTAGTGCCTTTTTGTTGGAACCAGGTACTCTATATATATTTTTTTCGCCTAGTCCAAAACATTGATGGGTTCAAAGTAGCTGTGACCTTGACCTTTGCCACATCTGTAGTTATCAGAGGCTTAGATTACCATTTTCAACAACTTCGGCTGATGCACTCAAACTGAATCAGTGAAAATCTCAACTCTTGTTACTCGACAAAATTAATGTCAAACGAAGACGGTGTGACTGCCTATTTTATAAGAAAACATTAAACACTGCATATCTTAAGTCTGGTCCAACTTATTGTAGGCAAGTCGAGATATTGTGTAATTTTTTGTATGCGCCAACCTCGCTTCCGAGACGGAGATTCTGACCCATAACAAAAATATCTCAGAATTTGCTCAAGATGTCACTTGAATTATTTTGACTAATCTTAAGTCCAAGTAACTGTACTTGAAAGGATGAATATTGTGCTGTTATTCTTTTAATGGCTAACCCTAATATTTGTAATGTTAGTTGGATTCTCTCCCTTGTTTTTGTCTATATTGTCTGTTTTGTTTCTTTGTTAATTTCTGCTTTATGTGTAAATTAAATTTTAATGTGTGTGTTACTATATAGTCGGTCCATAGCTATACATAGCTAATGTTGTATTATTGACTTAACCGACTTTAAATAAAATTTGTATTTGTATTTGTCAATCCAATTTTATCATCCTACCCTGAGTCAAAACATTGAGACTAGAATATGGCACGAAAGAGGCAATTTATTTAGTGTAATAACATTAACATTAATAATTAAAGACATACGTAAAACAGTGGAAGAGTTGTCTGATCCTCCAGTTTCGAGCTGAACTTTACCATCTCCTCAACCGTCCTCTTGGGAAACACTATTACCCCTGGTAGCTCGCTCAGAAAAATCTTTCCTGCCCCATCCAGCAGGATGAAAATCCTTATCCCCTCACTGTTAAACAATTTGTTTTAAATACATTTGCAAAAGAAAATATGCCAACAACGTCAGCTCAAAATTGTAGTCTCAATATTTCGACTGCAAGACTGACCGATTTACAAACTGATATAACATAGATGTCGGCCTTTACTTCTCAACCAGTTAGATTCAAAACTGTGTCGGAAATCGAGTTTTAAAAATATAACCAATCGATAAACTGCCATCAGGTAGAGTTTTAGCTGTGTCAAACAAAAACATGTTGACATGTGTAGAGTTTATAAGTGTAATGCATAAAAAAACATAAAATTTTCTTATCTATTTTCTCTTATATTGATACAGTTTGGAATAAGCTTTACAGGTATGTATTTTTTTTTCAAGAAATATTGAGTGTTAATGTATATTTGAAGCCGTCAAAGCATTCTGGTTGCTGGTATATACACACAGAAGAAAAACTTTCCGCATTGTTTTAAATTGTAAGTGGGTTGTGCGCGAAGGGTGACCATCGTCTATATAACAAGAGCCATGTTACACATGGTTAATCCCCCCCACCGGGAAGAAGCTACATGAAGGTTGTACTTTCAAACACTCAATGCAGGGCTCGGGCTGGCGTTCGCCAACGGTGCCAATGGCTCCAAATTGCGAAAATTGGCTAAAAAAAAATCAAGATTGGCGAAAACACGCTAAAAGTATGACTTTCGACATTTTGGGAAATCCCCGAGTCAAAAAATAGAATGTTTAGCTCAGATCGAGGCGGATGACTGGTTTTCCGACACCAATAGCGGTAAACTAGTAATAAATCAATAGACGCAGTCCACGTGTTGTAATATCCGGTAATATGCATGTGAGTGTCAGTTTGTGGCAATAAACAGATTAAATATGTGTCAAGTTGTTCGTGAACCAATTAGCTCGATCATAGTCAATAATCACGGATGATTGTTTTTACAAACAGCGGCTCAATCAAGTGATCATCGTTGGCACTTAACTTTTTAAAGGATAAATAATGCGGTTGATGGGATTAAGTGGAAATATTTGGTAGCAACTGGAATAAATTCTTTCACACGTTTTCGATACGTTTCTTTTAATTTTCATTGTCAGTAATTATGAAAGGTATTTTTGAGTATATGTACAAAGGTATATATACTGAATTTTTACGGAGGCTAATCAGAGAGGCACAAAATAAATTGATGCAAAAAATCAAAAATGGCACCAAAACGTAAACTTGATTTAGACAGTTCAACTTCAACCCCTAAAAAATGAAATCAAACACAGCTAGAAATTTTTTAGATACTTGAAAAAATGGCAATTCTTGGTTAACATATGATCCTCAATTCTTGTGGTTCTGCATTAGCTTGTATCATATGTAAATATCATGTACTTTGATTTGTTACAGTGCATAAAAATATTATGATAAATAAATAATTTTATTTATATTGATTTGTGCTTATTTTTTAGTAGGAAAACACCAATTGTTTTAATCTGAGTCATTTTACTCGTCTGATAATCAAAGAGCATAATGGTTCAGAGTGCCTCAGAGAGCACCATTTACCAATGAAAATTCAAAAAAATTTCGACGCGGGAGGGGTACTGCCCCTCCCGCACCCTCCCCCTTTTCCGCGTCGAAAATACATTTGGCTCAAGCAAATTTTGATCCAGAGCTAGCCCTGCAATGTAATAATGTTTGAAGAAAATCCCACAAAAAATAGGCAAGGTAGAGTTATTGTTCTTGCAAACTGCACTTTCTACCAATGTGCTATGTCAGTGTATTAAGTTTGAAGAAAATCGCCTGAGCACTTTTGGAGTTATTCTTCTGACAAAGTTTTTCAATTAAATCTGATTAAGGGGAATAATTCTAAAAGTAGGCAAGGAAGAGTTATTATTCTTACACACTGCACCTCCTCCATATGCTCTTTCAGTATATGAAGTTTGAAGAAAATCACTCAAGTACTTTTGGAGTTATGCTCCGGACAAAACTGGAACGGACGCACGCACGGAGAATTTCTAATATCCCCTCCGCCTTTGGCGGGGGGATAATAAGTTCAAGAATTCAAGAATTAGATATACATGTATATGCTGGGATTTTTAAAATGTAAACAAGTAAATCCGATAAAGGGGAATAACTCTAAAAAAAGGGCAAGGTAGAGTTATTGGACTTGCACACTGCACTACCTACCAATGTGCTCTGTCAGTGTATGAAGTTTGAATAAAATCCCTCAGGTAGGTCTGGAGTTATGCTCCAGACAAAATTTATCAAGTAATTCTGATAAAGGGGAATAACTCTAAAAATAGGCAGGGTAGAGTTATTGGACTTGCACACTGCACTACCTACCAATGTGCTCTGTCAGTGTATGAAGTTTGAATAAAATACCTCAAGTAGTTTTGGAGTTAAGATCCAGACAAAATTGTTTCGGATGGACGGACACACAGACGGACGAAGGGCATTTCTAGTATCCCCTTCGCCTTTGGCGGGGAGATAAATAAAAAGCCCTGGCGCACAATTTGTTGGGCTACTCAAAATTGATACATCTAATTTGTTACAATCAACTATCTGTTGAACAGATTCTGTTCCTTTAATTGTGCTACTTTCTATGCTTTGTCATTTATTTACCGACAACTGATCTGAAGAAAGTTTGAGAGCTTATATAAATCACTACAGTCGCCTTCTGGTATGAAACCACCAATTCAGCTCAAAAAATGGTACCCGCATAATGGCGGCTAGAAATAGTTCTCAGTTTTCTTGGCTATTTTTAATATTTTTGCCCTAATCTGTGTATTCTTTTTGCTGGAATCATTTTGTTTGACTATTTCTGATAGTGTGGTAGCAATTTTATGCTCATATGCATTCAGAATAGAATTCACAATGTGAAATTGTTTCACATACCCCAATCTGAAAATTAGCTCAGATTTTTTGTTAATTTTATGGGTAAGTTTACATGAGCAGAAATATCTTTCTTGTTTGAAACACAACCCCCACTTTTCTTGCTATTTTTCATGAGTACAGATATAGATCTACAAGAATATGTAAGTTAAAGCTATTTAAAAAAGGTTTTGCTATGTTTTACAGCCCTGTGAACTTTATGAATTTTATATAGAATAAAGAAGGAATCTATTTGGTGGTTTCACACCTATAAGAAAAATTTCATTTCCTGTTGTCTGCATATGAAAACTTTTAAACTTGCCAGAATGTAGAATTTTGATGTTTTTATTGCAAAAATGCTGTAAAGAAGTATGCCAGGAGTGGATTTAGTGAGTTTTCAAACTTTTCATACTGCAGTTAAGCCATTATGGTAAAATTGCAGGAAAATTGTCCTTGTAAAACTGTAAACAGAATTTTGTGTACACAAACCTGATATTTTTGGCAAGGAGTAAGTTTTGTAAGCTGCCAGAGTGCTCACAAGAGCCATTTAGTGTAGTTTAGCTTATTTAGTGAACATGAAACAGTTAGCTGAGTTCAAAATTCATGTGTATGATGAGAACAAGAAGTTTGGTAATGTCAGGTTTTACTGCACAGTAAGACTTAATTCAGTCAAAAAAATGTTTCTTATGGTCATTGAGCTTCTGTTTATGTTTTATATTAGTCTGTTTATGGATAAGAAGAAAGTGCATTAAGCTTCTTTCAAGTTTTCATGATATTTTCACAAAGACAGGTACCTCAAAGCTAACAAAATAATATTACTCTTGGAATCTGTTTTCTGATTCTGTTAATACTTTTATTGTGTAAGCTTTCATCTTTGTTAGGCTACAGTATTTTCACATAACCAGTGCTATTATTCTAGTTTGACAGTTTGCATACAAGGTATGGATGGAGGAACAGTACTTGCATTTGGAAATTTTCAGGCTAAAGCAATGCTATTTTCTTGAAACCCATTAACAAAGCTGCATCCACTGCAGCTACATTGCTTTAGCCAAAACTGTGTTCCACATCAATTTCATACAATTTATAACATTTGCTTGACTGTTTATGCTATATTGTAAGGGTATGAAGTGATCTTGAAAGGGAACATGCTAATTAGGTAGAAAAGTAAAGTTTAAAATTTGTGGGTATATGTTACATGCAGTAGCTACCAATATATGCATTTTCTATTTTCAGAGTGAAATATTCTTCTAATCAGTTAGAAAAATCCCTTCCTTTGGTTGTATCTGTGTTTAGGACTCAAGGATTGCTTTGCCTTTTGCACATATCAGATGTACTCACATGACAACACACTGGCCATAGAGGTGGAGCCCATGTTGAAGATCTATCATTGCCATTTTTAGTAAGTAAACAGTCATTTTCATTCATACTTACAGTTAAACATTGCTCAAGAAGTTAAAAGAACAATTTATATCAGTGTAAAGACAGTATATAATAGATGAACAATAAAATTTTGTATGTTGAATACATGTCTAACATTCAGGTGGTGTTCCTGGACTTTTCTGAATTGAAATTGTTAAAATTTCCTCCTTCAAAGAGGTGTAATTGGCATGAAAGAAGAAAATGTAGCCTTTATTCTGTTATATTGTATATAAATACTTCAGTTCTTAGGTTTAAAGAAGGCATGGACAGCATAAACTATCATTTGAGACAGATGGGGATACAAGATAGAGAAGGACCAGAGAAATTTTGATCTTTTTTGGCAGACAGAAGGACCATAGCTTTTGAAATCTATTTGCTGATTTTTGACCTGGAGGTATAACAGTAACCTCTTGATATAATCTAGTGAGATGCCTTTTCACATATAAGATAGAGAATTGCAGTTCAGTCATGCTTATTAGGACAAAATATGTCTTGAAAATCAAAATAATTTGAAAAATTTGCTTTTTTTTCCCAAAAATCTTCATGCAACTAAGAATATTATGTATTTTCTACTAATGTGTAACCCTAAATTTGATAAAATTGGATAAATTAAGTATTCACACATAAGCTGAGACAGATTTGGTTCAAATATATAACGCGTTTTAAAAAATAACAGAGAAATTTCACCACAGACACTTTCTTTCATTTTGCTGCTCTTGTTTGCAGTCCGCACAGACATTTTGAGTCATTTTAAAAGCTTCATTTTATGAAAAGTACTAGTATTTCTGGACTGAAATTTGATTTTCTTAAGTTGAAATTAGTTACTCTTGAAGTAGAAACCAAAAAATCACAGTATCAGAAAAAAAAAGTTTTCTTATAGGTATGAAACCACCAATTCAGCTCAAAAAATGGTACCCGCATAATGGCGGCTAGAAATAGTTCTCAGTTTTCTTGGCTATTTTTAATATTTTTGCCCTAATCTGTGTATTCTTTTTGCTGGAATCATTTTGTTTGACTATTTCTGATAGTGTGGTAGCAATTTTATGCTCATATGCATTCAGAATAGAATTCACAATGTGAAATTGTTTCACATACCCCAATCTGAAAATTAGCTCAGATTTTTTGTTAATTTTATGGGTAAGTTTACATGAGCAGAAATATCTTTCTTGTTTGAAACACAACCCCCACTTTTCTTGCTATTTTTCATGAGTACAGATATAGATCTACAAGAATATGTAAGTTAAAGCTATTTAAAAAAGGTTTTGCTATGTTTTACAGCCCTGTGAACTTTATGAATTTTATATAGAATAAAGAAGGAATCTATTTGGTGGTTTCACACCTTCTCCGAATCTTTATATCGCGAAAATATATGACATATGGCAATTGTATGTTTCAAATGGACGCAAATACAATGGGATACTAATGTCAGTACTGTGGTATGGAAAAATGCGACAATGATACAAATCTAAGTTATCTGCAAGCTTGTTCACAAATAAAAAGACATACCTTTAAAATAAAACACACTTTTGTTTCAACCATCCAGCTTCCTTGCAACGGTTGCGCGCGCAATTCAAACGTCAGTTTTCAAAACTAACGAAAAATTTTTTTCAATCTGGATTTATTTCTGTTAAAATTTGCAATAAATTTATCAATACAACTTAGAAACTAAAATAAAATACTTATTTAAAAGGAACTAAGATAAGAATCTTGCCATTACCCTTAAAATAAGAAGATTGAGAACACTGGCACTTGAAACATTTAATTTTTTTCATAAAACCTCCCCTGTATACCTACAAGACTTAGTAACTAATAAAGACAGTTGTTATGCTTTCAGATATACTAACACAGTCAAAGTACCTCAAGTAAGGACAACAAATTACGGAATAAACTCTTTCAAATACCAGGCAGCTTAGTCCAAATTATTAGACTTGAAAAAAGTTATTTAACGTTTTATCATGTTTATATTTATCATTGTGACTTTTTACATTTTATATTATCAAGGCTTTTTTCAACGACCTAACGTAACATGGAAAATGAAAAATGTAAAATATCAGATATAATGAAGGATAAATGTGAAATAGGTTACGTATCTAGGTCTTATTATTAGGACTACAGGCAGCTAAAGTATGGAACTCTCTCCCTAATCATTTCAGAGAAGGGTCTAATTTTGGCCAGTTCAAAAGCCTAGTCAACTCATGGGAAGGGGAGGGTTGCTCGTGTGCTTGTTGTAAGTCAAAATGTTAGGCTTATTAACCCTGTGTTATAATAGTAAGATGTCTGTTTTATTGTTATGTTCAGATGGACTTTAAATATATCTTATATGTATGCTTGACATCAGCTTCTTTGGATTTTTTATTTATGAGCTTAAATGGAGCCCTTTACAGCTCTCAGAGCTTGTGATTTTACTAATATTTTTATGTAATTGTCTGGAATCTGGTTTCTGTGTTTCAAGGGACTGAACTCCAACTCTAATATTAATTTGTAACGTTAGTTGGATTCTCTCCCTTGTTTTTGTCTATATTGTCTGTTTTGTTTCTTTGTTAATTTCTGCTTTATGTGTAAATTAAATTTTAATGTGTGTGTTACTATATAGTCGGTCAATAGCTATACATAGCTAATGTTGTATTATTGACTTAACCGACTTTAAATAAAATTTGTATTTGTATTTATTTTGTATTTGTATTTTTGAAGGATAATCAGCACTATATAATCTACATTGATAAAGCTGCCACAATTATTTGATACAGATCTAATCAGGGTCTTTCAAAGAACCTTTATTATATAATCTACCGATTTGAATTTTTTTATGATTTAAATCAGGCGAATTATATTAAAGAGGCTGTACTCCAGATTTGACATAAAAAAGAAATTTTCATAAATTATATATTTAGATGCCGTGAGATTACAACAACATAATATTTTACTTCAAAACTGATTATAAAAGTCAAAATAGAATAAAAAAAAATATTTTTGCTCCAGCCTGATTTGAACTCTGGACCCTCATGTTAACAAAATATTTCCAATGCTTTTACTGTCACCACCATCGCCGCATGTGATATTACAGATATTTACTTTAAATCTTATACGATATAGTTATACCGTCGCGTTACGGTATAGCACTTTGAAAGGGAAAAAAATCAATTTATAATGTAATTATTTGACTTATTTTTTGTCAGTAAGTTATTTTTTAAGTATTGGTCATAAATATTACAAGAAATTTATAATGCAAGAAAACTTTCTGTTTTTGTCATCTGGAGCACAGCCCCTTTAAATGTTTAATTGCATTTTTACTCCTTTTGCAAAATAAAGGTGTAAATTGGACCCTCATGGGACCATTATGGGAACATGCACTTGTTTTTTTTTATATATATATGGGTCCCTAATGGGTACAACATTGGCAAGCTCATATACATCTGGATTGTTACATTGAACTTTTAAACACATCTTTCCTCTGTTTTTGTTATAAATTTGTTTACTGGACACTCATGGGCCCATTATGAGCACATACATATGAGTTTGTTCATATGGGTCCCATATGGGTACTGTATGGGCAAACCCATATGGGCTTGCCAGGATGTTGCCCTTATGGGACCCATATGAACATGTTTGCTGGGAAGATCATAGTGCCAGATTTAGATAAACAAAACTGTCGCTTGTTCGACGGGTGATAAAACTTTATATGGAAACAAGATCACAATGACCCTGAATCATAACATTAGTTAATCTGCTCAAAATATATTTCCATTCTTTATCTGTATGCAAAATATATGTATGTTAGCCTATGGGTGGAGCCAGTAATGACAAAATGGTGCATGATTTTATAAATCTTTGTAACTATACAGGTAAGAGTTATCAAACCTTGTTCAAAGATGTAGACTTATGACCTGCAAGAAATATATAAAGCTTTAAACATTTTTAATGGTTGTGAAGATGGACAGTGTTTCTTAACATTTTACATAGTGTTGCGAAGTCCAAAAAGGGGGAGATAAATTTGCAAAAACAGGTAAGAGTTATCTGACCTTGCACGGTGACCTTAACCAATGACTCAAACCCACCGACAGGTATCTTCATTGACCGGGGGGATATGCAATACAGGCAAAAGCTTTAACCTAAATTTTCTAAGTCTAAAATGGCCATAACTCTGAAATTACTTCTAATAGTCGAGCTTAAAAAAATGAAGGCTTGTTTTTTTAGTTGCCATAACAACTAGAGTTCTGCTTGGAAGCAGATTATTGTAAAATCATAGTAGAGATTCATGCAAAAAAAAACAGTCTCGCAAAATTTCACCAACTTAAATCCTGGGGTGCAATGCTGATGGCATACATTGTACAATATAAATGAATCACACATGAAAGGTAAAAACGACTGAGTCCTCCAGTTTTCCATCACACAGAAGACACCAAAATCAGCATTTAAGAAAATAATCAACAACAAACCATGTAACAATAATAAATGTTTCATTTTATGTTAATCTGCATAGTAACAATAAAATTTAAAAGTGACCCTTACTAATACATGGTTAGTAACAATGACTGAATATGTAAACACAATCTATGCCAGGTTCCACCAAATCTGAATATACAGGTATCTTTGAACTGTCTATCTCAGAAGAATCTATTAAATCATGTAAGTTGTGTGTTATAATTCTTGAATGCTGGAGGTTTAAAACCCTTCCAGACAGATCTTGGTACAGTTGTGTTAAAGGGAGATAACAGAGATGGTGAACCATATGTCATAAGTGGTGCCATCTTTGCCTGGGCAACTGTTCACCTTGTGGTTTCAGACAAGATGATTTTTAAAGATTTCCTTTTTTACATATTAAGGGCCCTTGGGGCGGGGGAAATTTTGACCTCAGGGCCAACATTTAAACAATATTGGTAAAGGTTCTTTACACAATACTCAACACCAAATATCTAAGGTCTAGACCCATTTGTTTTGGAGAAAAAATTATTTTTCATGTTTTTCCTATATAAATCTATGTAAAGATTGCCTTTTTTACATATTAAGGGCCCCCAGTGCGTGGCAAATTTTGACCCCGGGGCCAACATGAAGGTTCTCTACACAATACTCCACACCAAATATCTAAGGTCTAGTTCTATTAGTTTTGGAGAAAAATGATTTTTCATGTTTTTCCAATATAACTATATGTAAACCAAGAGAACCCTGGGGAGTGGCCAATTTTGACCCAGGGGACATGATTTGAACAAACTTGGTAGACATCCACTAGACAATGCTATGTACCAAATATCTTAGCTGTAGGTATTGTGGTTTCCGAGAAGAAGATTTTTAAAGATTTCCTATATAAGTCTATGTAAAATGAAGTTACCCCTGGGGCGGGGCTAATTTTGACCCAAGGGAAATAATTTAAACAATTTTTGTAGAGTTCTATTAGAGGGTGCTAAATGCCAAATATCTAAGCTCTAGGCCTTGTGGTTTCAGACAAGAAGATTTTTAAAGTTTTTCCTTTAGGTTGCAATGGCAACCAGAGTTCTGCATGGAATTGATTTCTTTGAACAACTTTGGAAGAGCTTCATGCAAGGAACATCCATGGCAAGTTTCATCAACCTTGGCCCAGTGGTTTAGGAGGAGATGCTGTTTAAAGCAAAAGTTGACGACGCACAACCGACACAGGGCGATCCTAAAAATGTAAAATTTGATGACATTGTTGATAATCTCAAGACAGGACCCAAACAATGTTATAACAAGATCTCCACTGAAGCGGCAATATACATCTAAAGACAGCTACTAACAGAAGTACATCTTTGATAAATACCAACAGGAAACATAATAAGATCTTGTTTATTTATAGGGACAATATTATAATAATGTAGGCAGATAAGTTCTTAATGTTGATGGTCAACTGATTAGTTTTTCAGTCATGTTTCACCTTAATAAGCAGCTTATCCTGTGTATTTTATGATCACTGTAGTATGCTTCCAAAGTTAATTGTGGCCTTGATTTTTAGGCTAGATATATGTAAATTCTGAAATTTTGTAAGTTAAGAGCACTAGGAATGTTACACATTGCCTCAGACAACTCTTCAGGGTTCAAATGACAATTAACAGTGGTTTACCCAACATACTATGTAATCACATTATGATAATTGCATTGGTATAATTGCTATTTTGTTAGCATTTTCAGCTCTGATAAGCATGAAGTACTTACTTAATCACTTGGAAATTTTATTAGGAATTAAATATAACTATTCGGCTTTGTATTTTTAATCTTATTTGAATTAAATGTGCAAATGCCAAACTGAAAGAAGTAAGATCAGGGTTTTTTTTCTGGAGTGAAAAAATGTTTAACCTAGGGTTAATAGTCAGTACAGAATCCTGTGAATGCAATAACAGTCACTTAAGACTTGTATTATCATGCTGATTTTTGTTTGCTGGAACACAGAGTAAGTTCATAATGACTTTGAAGTTTTTAACGATTTTAATTTAACTTTAAATTTAAAAAAAAAAATCAAATAAAATTACAATACTAACAAGAAAAGTATAACACTGTCGTGTTATATATGGACGACATTTAAGTGATGTGGAATATTGGGTGAAAGCAAGCTATGATATACTGTAAATAAACAAATATTGGAGTGGAAGTTTTTTGTTCTTTATTGACTATTGAGGTATTTTCATGGCCTTGTGTTGATGTTAAAATTTGTATACAGGATATTTATTGAACCTTGAGATTGACCTGACCAGGTTAGAACATGGGTTCTGCATATCATCTTGATGGGCTGAACATTTGATCAGCCTTCATGGAATTCATTCCAGGGGTGAAAAAGATATGAAGCGGACATGAAACACATGGCTCATATTCTTTAGACACCACTGAGCATTTGCTCAGGTGAGCTAAAAAACACCCTTAGAGCATTTAGTGCTCCGCCTAGCAGTGCTCTTGTTGACTTATTTTCTACTAAAATGAAATTTCTGTTCATTTAAAGAAAAATGCTTAGATTTTTTTTTCATGTTTTGCATGTGTACAATGTATGTATCTTATGAAAATACAGGTTTACTTGCAAAATTGGGCAGTACATTTCCAAACTTGTCAGAGTTTTGACCTTTATAGACTAAATTTCTAATAACAACCAAAATATCTTCACATTTATAGGGTTGTGTTTTGTAGCACACTGTTCATTAAATAAATGCAATAATTATACTGCTTTTGACACTCCACCTGCCTCTTTAATTTTTATCATCTGCTTATGATACATGGCTGGGGCAAATGTGTCCCATGGACACATTTCTGGTGAATTGTTGTTTTTGATAGTTTTATTTTAAAACAAAGATATTGTTAACAAGTATTGCTTTCTTGTGTTTGTGGTAATAAACTTATTGTCAGCTAAAGTTTTACCCCCTCTTTACAGTTGTATTCATATCTGAGTCAGTTTACCTTCCTAAAATTACTAGGAAGAACATGTACTAGACTGCAAATGTTACCAGTAAACTACCAACACAACTTACAATATTGGTCAGTATGCCTAAATCATGGTTGGTATAATAGTTCTCTTGTACTTTCTAGAACATTATAGTTGGAGTACCACAGGGTTTTAGAAAACTAAGTTGAATTGTCAATACTTAATTTGATAAATAAGTGTTGAAAATGATCAAGATCAATGATGGTCAGTATTGATTAGAGTGTTCAGTAATTATGTACACAAAAAATTCCAGTGAAGTTGGACTATGGCAAGGCAGTTAAAAAAAAAAGAAGATTTTTATCATAGTCAGCTTAATGAGACTAGCTCAAATGGACCTCTATTGCACAGAGATAAATTCTCTTGGATAAAGGTATTGCATTACATGAATGTATCCATTACTTGAAAACATAAACCCAGCACTACGTGACAGGTTTTGCAGTACTTTCAGTGCTTTGATTTAATGGACACGTGTTTAACAGTTTAACGCCAACTTGGAAATACAGCGGGGTCAGTTCAACATTATATCACAAGAAATCGATTAATACGAGAATCATCACTACACATACGGTTTCGAGGGTACATTGATTCGCAAATAAATAATATTTTCTACATACTTAAACATAAAATTTTATCAAAGAAGACCCATAGATCTAACATAATTTAACAATAAAACTCCAGATAATCAACCAAATATAAGAAATTACGTTGAAATCTTCCCTTATTTGCATAATAATAATAGGTACCCACGTTCAACAACGCCAGACAATCACTGGTTCTTCACTATCGCTGTAAATGTATATCTAAACATTCATTCTTAGATAAAGGGCACAATTTCAAAAAACAAGGTGTGAAAAATAGATAGATTAGAAATCCTTGTTTTTCTCCTGATTTTATTTTGACAACATTTAAACAATATAAAACAACATTCAGTGGACCCAAACTGGCTTTACTTTAAAAGATGCAGCTGTTTAAAAATATACACCCAAAAGGGCGATAAGGTACGTTATATTGCCAGTCCTACGAAATTTAAATTTAGTTATTGTATTCATGTATGTAAAGACTACAAGCTCTAAATCGTTACTTATTCAACAACACATAAAATCCTTAACTATGAGTATCACCTTATTATTTTTGGTTTTCTGCAAGAACAAATTACAGCGAATACACAAAACAAGAGGGCCATGATGGCCATGGATCGCTCACCTGTGTATTTTGGCTGTAGGTTTGCTGTTAAGCAGTATTTCATGTTTTAATTGAAACTAAAACTATCGCTGAATGCGATTCATACCCCCACCAATGTCCTTGACAGAAGACGACATGGAAAGGTGGTTAAGGGAATAACTTTAGTGGCACAAATACATATACATAAAAAGAAATTATCTCTGGTGAAAAAAACAAACAAATTGTACAGGTAATAGTATAAATATATATAGTCAAATCATGTTCGAAACAGTTACAAATAACCTTTTATTTTCCCAATGTACTAAATCAAACAAAAGCATTGAAGTTAAGAAAATAGCATAATTATGTCAAAACGTAATTAAGAGTGGAAAAACTTTGCATACTAAGCTTACTTGTTCTAGTTTTAGAAATATTCAAGTACATGTTAAAATTTCAGAACATTTTCTAAGTCAATTTTTGACCTTCAAGTGTGGCCTTGACCTTAAGCTGGCACAAGGGTAAGATGGGTTCTGCACATTGCCCAGTTGGGGTGAACATTTGAGTCAAGTTTGAAGAAATTCCTTCCATTAGTATAGAATTTTAGAGCGGACATGACATATTGTCTACTATTTATTGTAAATAAATTAAAAGACTTAAAAAGGGGCATAACTTTGTCAAAATGCAATACAGAGTTATGAAACTTGACCTGCATATCTTACTTGTGATACCTCATATATCTTTTAAGTTTTAAGCAAATACCTGTGCTAGTTTCAGAAAAATTTAAGTACATGTTAAAATTTAAGAACATTTTCTAAGTCAATTTTGACCTTCAACTGTGACCTTGACCTTAATCCGGCACAAAGGTAACATGGGTTCTGCACATAACTTTGTTGAGTTGAACATTTGAGTAAAGTTTGAAGAAATATCTTCCATTAGTATAGGATTTACAGAGCTGACACGACATATTGTCTAATATTTGATTGTATGTAAATTTGAAGACTTAAAAAGGGGCATAACTTTGTCAAAATGCAATACAGAGTTATGAAACTTGACCTGCACATCCTAATTGTGACACGTCATATATATTTTAAGTTTCAAGCAAATATGTTTTCTAGTTTCAGAAATATTCAAATACATGTTAAAATTTAAGAATATTTTAAAGTTAATTTTTGACCTTCAAGTGTGACCTTGACCTTAAGCTGACAAAAGGGCAACATGGGTTCTGCACATTCCCTTGTTGAGGTGAACATTTCAGCCAAGTTTGAAGAAAATCCTTCAATTGGTATAGGATTTATAGAGCGGACATGATAATGGAGACGGACGGACCCACCGACAGACGCGACAAAGCGAATCCATCATAGCCCCCCCCCACATTTTGTGGTGGGGGTATAAATATGGAAGTAATGTAATTACAAATACGTAAACATGTAAAATATCAGTCAATAAATACAGGCTCTATGACAAAAAGTAGAAATATCTAGAAGATTTTTAAAGTTTTCCATATATAACTCTATGTAAATCAAGTGACCCCCAGGGCGGGGCCAGTTCTGACCCCAGGGTCATTATTTGAACAATCTTGGTAGAGGTCCACTAGATGATGCTCAACACCAAATATCTAAGCTCCATGCCTTGCGGTTTCTGACAAGAAGATTTTTAAAGTTTTCACTATATAACTCTATGTAAATCAAGTGACCCCCAGGGCGGGGCCAGTTCTGACTCCAGGGTCATAATTTGAACAACCTTTGTAGAGGTCCACTAGATGATGCCTCATACCAAATATCTAAGCTCCATGCTGTGTGGTTTCAGACAAGAAGATTTTTAAAGTTTTTCCTTTATAACTCTATGTAAATCAAGTGAACCCCAGGGCTGGGCCATTTTTGATCCAGGAGCCATGATTTGAACAATCTTGGTAGAGGTCCACTGGACAATGCTGCACACCAAATATCTAATCTCTAGGCCTTGTAGTTTCAGACAAGAAGATTTTTAAAGTTTTTCCTATATAATTCTATGTAAAACTAGTGACCCCAGGGGCAGGGCCATTTTTGACCCAGGGGTCATGATTTGAACAAACTTGGTAAAGGTCCACCTGATGATGCTTCATACCAAATATCTAAGCTCCAGGCCTTGCAGTTCTGGAGAAGAAGATTTTTAAAGTTCAAACTTTGAAAATCTATTTTTAGCTCCTGTGGCCTAGAAATGCAATGGACCTGAACCATTTGAACAATTTTGGTAAAGCTTCATGCAAGTAACATTCCTGCCTGAGAAGAAGTTGTTTGAAGAAAAAGTTGACGACGCATGCCGGACGGACGACGGACATCAGGCGATCACAGAAGCTCACCTTGAGCACTTTGTGCTCAGGTGAGCTAAAAACAGTCTTTAAATTTTCATGCTCGTTCTTATTTTTATATCTTTATTAAAACTCATTCATTCTACCTGAAAAACGCACTAAATTCGAAAGTTTTTTAAAAGCAATGAAGTGCTTCATTCTTAAATAAGTTGGCCCATGAAATCTAAAGGACAGCGTCACTTTATTTAAACCAAAAAGTCATAACGTACCTTACTGGACACAACGTCTGAAACTATTTAAATGTATTTTTCATTTTTATTATTCATATTCAAGTAAATATTTTTTTTTATTTGAAAAAACATATAAAAGTTCGGAGTCAAGGAATTAAATGTTATCCTTTAAATATATATTTTTTCCAATATTTTAGCATATTAATTAATTATTCCTATAACATTTGAATAACTTTAAAAGCTTAACCAAATATATCAAAGGAAAAAAAAAAAACGCTAATAAACGAAATCCATTTTATAGGCAGACAACCGTTAAACAATGCACTTTTTTACAGTTTATGAGACGATTTATTGTCATAATTTAGTATAAAGGTATCGTAATGTACCTTATGCAGTTTTTCTGTACTCTGTAAATCTGCTTCTCAGCAGTATAAAAACTAAAAATATTAAATAAAAAAACCCTAAAATATCAAACTGTTACAGCATGCTTACCACCAAAAGTACTTGTAATGGCTTACCACTTAATAATCTTACAGCAAAATGCTAAAGCAGAATAAATATGTGACTTTAACACTATATACATACACTCCAACTAATATTTTTCCATATAAAAACAAGATAACTGTCATTAAAACAGGTCTGCTGACGAGTATCTGACACAAAATATTTACCGAGGAAAAGATTTAATGCGTACAAAAGAAACAGATACTATCAAAGACAGTGTGTGATCTATGAAACGTTTCTTATCCTGTTTAAGCGAAAACAACTTGGTTTAAAAAAGAAGACATTTTTGACTGCAATTAAAAACCTTTTAACTATATATAAAGCAAATAAAGATATATAACTATTGAAACAATTAAAACTCTCAAACGCTTAAAACATTTAAAATAGTACTTAATTTTCCGCAAATATATCTGACTTGAGTTAAAGAAGTAATCAATTCCACAATTTGCTTTAGTCTCTATGCTTCGTAGCCTTAATACAGGTCTTCACTTTTAAGTCTAACAATCAAAACTGACTTGAGAGACAAGGCAATATATGTTTTTGTGTGGCTTTTCTTTACACAGACTAGAATTTAAACACCTTCGTAAATCGATATAACGTTTCTTTCATGAAACGTACCTTTGTTAAATATTTTAAATGCTTTTAGTTAAGTGAAATATTGAAAAACAAGTGAGAATTTCGAAATATATATAAACAAGAGGGCCATGATGGCCCTGTATCGCTCACCTGAGTATGACTGCTTTTTACATAAGTGGCTATGGACCTGGTTAACTGACCCAAGATGACCCATTTTCGAACTTGAGCTAGAAAGTATCAAAACAATCTTTCTGACAAATATCCAGGGTATTTGGACTGAAAAAGTAGCCTCTAGAGTGTTAAAAAGGTTTTTCGATATTTTGGCTCTGTGAGCTAGTTTTTGACCCTAGATGACCCATATCCAAACTTGAGCTACAAATAATCAAAACAACTTTTCTGACAAATTTCTAGGATATTTGGACTGAAAATGTATCCTCTAGAGTGTTAATAAGGTTTTTCCATATTTGGGCTCTGTGACCTAGTTTTTGACCACGGATGACCCATATTCGAAGGTGAGCTAGAAATCATAGAAGCAACCTTTCTAACAGATTTCCAAGTTATTTGGAATTAAAATCTTACCTCTAGAGTGTTAACAAGGTTTTTTCCATATTTTGGCTGTGTGACCTTCTTTTTGACCCAAAATGAACCAAACTCGAACTTGAACTAGAAATCATCAAACTTACCTGTCTGACATATTTCCAGAATATTTGGACTGAAAATGTTACCTCTGCAGTGTTAAAAAGGTTTTTACATATTTGGGCTCTGTGACCTAGTTTTTAAACCCAGCTGACCCATTTCCAAATCAGAGCTAGAAATCATTGAAACAACCTTTCTGACAAATTTCAAGGACATTTGGACTGAAAATGTAACCTCTAGAGCATTAACAAGGTTTTTCTACTTTTGGGCTTTGTTATCTAGTTTTTGACCACAGATAACCTATATTCAAAACTGAGCTAGAAATCATTGAAACAATCTTTTTGATAAATTTCCAGGTTATTTGAACTGAAAATGTTGGCTCTAGAGTGTTAACAAGACTTTTCCATATTTGGGCTCTGTGACCTAGTTTTTGAACCCAGATGACCCATATTCAAACTTGACTTAAAAATCATCAAAGCAACCTTTCTGACAAATTTCCAAGATAATTGGACTGAAAATGTAATCTCTGGAGTGTTAATAAGATTTTTCTATTTTCGGGCTCTATGACCTAGTTTTTGAACCCAGATGACCTATATTCAAACCTGAGCTAGAAATCACAGAAGCAATCTTTCAAACAAATTTCCAGATTATTTGGACTGAAAATGTTACCTCTAGAGTGTTAACAAGGTTTTTCAATATTTGGGCTCTGTGACCTAGTTTTTGACCCTAGATGACCCATATTCCAACTTGAGCTAGAAATCATTGATACAACTTTTCTGACAAATTTTCAGAATATTTGGACTGAAAATGTAGCCTCTAGAGTGTTAAAAAGGTTTTTCTATATTTTGGCTCTGTGACCTAGTTTTTAACCCAGATAACCCATGTTCGAACTCGTCTGAGAAATCATTGGGACAAACATCCTGACCAAGTTTCAAGACAATTGAGGCAAAAATGTGACCGCTAGAGCGTTAACGAACTAAGTGTGGACAGACGACGGACATTGATCGATCCCAATAGCTCACCATGAGCCTACGGCATAGGTGAGCTAGAAAGATTAATGAGTTTTCATTCATACCTGTATTTTTTAAAAGACTACACAACAGTTTTTAGAATTTTCAAAAATTAGTATAACGTGATGATGTCACTGAATCGCTTTTCTGGCAAAATTAAGTTTACTAATTGAGCTCAGTCTTTTTTTATTGTGTGAAGTGGTTATTTATTGAAAAGTTAACAGAGTTAACACTGTTTTTTGTAAACACTGATAAGCATTATGTTTTAGTTAAGGCAGTATAACATATCTTATTCAGTCAGAAAGGACAAAGGAATGATATCAACTGAAATTTTCCCAAAGTTGAAATTGCAAGAAAAATGCTCTGTGACCTAGTTTTTCAACCCAGATAACCCATGTTCGAACTCGTCTGAGAAATCATTGGGACAAACATCCTGACCAAGTTTCAAGACAATTGAGGCAAAAATGTGACCGCTAGAGCGTTAACGAACTTAGTGTGGACAGACGACGGACATTGATCGATCCCAATAGCTCACCATGAGCCTACAGCTCAGGTGAGCTAGAAAGATTAATGAGTTTTCATTCATACCTGTATTTTTTAAAAGACTTCACAACAGTTTTTAGAATTTTCAAAAATTAGTATAACGTGATGATGTCACTGAATCGCTTTTCTGGCAAAATTAAGTTTACTAATTGAGCTCAGTCTTTTTTTTATTGTGTGAAGTGGTTATTTATTGAAAAGTTAACAGAGTTAACACTGTTTTTTGTAAACACTGATAAGCATTATGTTTAGTTAAGGCAGTATAACATATCTTATTCAGTCAGAAAGGACAAAGGAATGATATCAACTGAAATTTTCCCAAAGTTGAAATTACAAGAAAAATGCTGCTGAACACAAAATTCAAGCCTTCCCCTTCACAAAAGATATTTTGTTGCATACTCTGAATTCGTAGTTTTAAAAATGTATGTCTCCAAACATACCTTCTGTGTGGTGGGACTGAAAATTTTATCTCATTCTGTATCATTCAGGCTTCTGTCTGAACAGAATTTTTTCAAACAGAGTGCAAGTTTTGTCTAAGTCTTCTACATACCAACCAACTGCTTGTTTTGGTATGTTCTTAAATGAGCTGTACGCATTTCTAAGTAGAAGCACTTCGAAGGACAGTCAAAATTCGTAATTGTGCCCCTTATCTAAGAATGAATGTAAAGCCGAATACATTATTAAAAGAGATGTTCAAAAAGTTTATCTGTCCTCTCACGTGAACTCGGACATTTTCCCATTATAAACTAATGTTTCTATTTACGTAAATTTCCAAAATTAATAGATTTCATTAATAAAATTAACATTCTCTTGGAAACGACAGAATTTTCAACATCTTTTTATGACACAACCACAAAAACCATATTTTCCTAAAACAAACCCACATACACGGTACTTTTTGGGCAACAATGTTGCATAAATACACAACGATATTATCCAAGAGCCTCATTTTGTTTAACACCAGTTTTAACTGCCAAGGTCATATCCCGGCGGTCAGTCCACCTAACCAGTGTTCCTGGGTATCAAACCAGTTTACTAACCAATTTCTCCGCAAGTGACCAACTACTTCCTCACTTGCTTCAATGGTAAGGGACAAATGACCTACAGATGCATTGTCTGAGATCAGTTATCACGGAGAAATTTTGCCGGCTCTGATGGGAATTGAACTGGGATCGTCAAGATTGACAATCCGACCATATACCGATTGAGCTAGCCGGGCCTGCATCTTAATGATGAGGCATCACATTTGAACTACCTCTTAACTCGGTATTCTTTCTCAAAAATTTGAAGAACAACACAAAACTTAACACATGCAACAAAGCTCTAACTTGTTGCTAAAAACTTCCAAGGATCTGATAGATATAAATGACAAATTACTTTTTTCAAGTTATTTCTTTGAGAATTGATTAAAATATTTTCAACACATGTAAAAACATGAAATAAAAAATTGAAGTAAAGAAATAAAACAATCATTTTTTGCACATGACGCAACATTTGTTAATGATGGATCATTGAAATCTTTCGAAAGACTTGTTTATGTTATAACAGAATTAAGCAAAATATCTGGTCTTAATCTGAATTCTAAGAAATCTACGACATTACTAGTGGGGTCACTTAAACATACTGAGATTATATATTGTAATAAAAACAGAAAAATCAATTGGACATCTGATTCAGCGAAAACTGTAGGTATATTATTTTCGTCAGATTACAAAAGAAATACAAATATAAATTTAGAACCTAAATTAAAAGATTCTTTTAACTGATTAAAACAATGACAACACAGGCAGCTTACTCTAATGCGTAAAGTAATGGTGGTAAAAACATTCGCGTTACCTAAATTTATATACCCTTTTTCAGTTTTAGAAAATCAGTCGAATGATCAGATAAAAGAAATAATAAAAGAAATATTCTTTGGGATGGAAAACCAGAAAAGACAGACAAGATACACTTCTAGAAAATGTTAAGAAATCTAAAACAAGTAATAAACTAAAACAATGAGAAGAAAAAATAACACAAATTAAGAAAAATGGACAAAAGAAATAGATACCGAAATTATTTAGAAAGAAATATATAAAACACCATTACAATGTACTACAGATGTGACATTAAAAAACTTTCATAGAATTATTACAACAAATAAAATGCAATTCAAATATGTAGTTCAAATTTATGCAATTTCTATGGCAGTTATGTAGGAACTCTTCATCTTTTCTGGGAATGAAGTATTATACAACACCTATGGTCAAAGCTACATACATTTCTTCTATTTAACAATATTGATTTTTCATATAATAAAGAAACAGTGTTTTTTCTGGCGAACTTAAAAAGAACAAACATAGTGATGTTGCAAAATTTATCATCATTTTGATGGAATACTACATTTTTAAAATGAAATACCAAAAATGTAAGCCAACTTTTCAAATTTAAAAAAATTTTTTGTTAATAAGAATACAGAATGAAAAAGAAATTGCACTGTCAAATGATAAAACTGAATCCTACAAGGCAGTCTGAAGGACAGCTAAATCCCCTTCCACAGCGGATATGAATGTGTACTTCTTGACCTTTAACTAACCATGACCTTGATGTTGTGCCATGTATATTATAAGCAAATAGTCTCATGATAGTAATTATTTGTGCCAAGTTATTTAAAATCTTCCATATCAAAATATAAAAGTTATGGAGAACATTTAACCTTGACCTTGGGGGTAGCAACCTGGATGTTGGGTTCTGCACATTGTGTCATAGCGGTGAACATTTTTGCAAAGTAATTAAAAATCTTTCCGTACGCCAAGTTAGTAAGTTATAGAGCAGATGTGAAATGTGGATATTTGACCTTTAACTGTGACCCTGACCTTGTGGGTAGCAACCCAATTATTGCGCTCTGCACATCATCTCATAATGGTGATCACTTGTAGCAAGTTATTTTAAAAGATTTTCAGCGGTTTAAAAGTTATGGAGTGGACAAGAAATGTAGTCTTTTAACACTTGACCTTTTAAGTGTGACCCTGACCTTGGGGGTAGCAACCCAATTATTGTGCTCTGCACATAGTCTCATAATGGTGATTACTTGTGCCAAGTTATTTCAAAAAATGTTCAGCGGTTTAAAAGTTATGGAGCGGACACAAAATGTCAACTTTTTAACACTTGACCTTTAAGTGTGACCTTGACCTTGGGGGTAGCAACCCAATAATTGCGCTCTGCACATCGTCTTAAAATGGTGATCACTTGAACCAAGTTATTTCAAAAAATTTTCAGCAGTTTAAGATTTATGGTGCGGTCACGAATGTGTTATGGATGGACAGACAGACAGACAGAGACCATTCCTATAATTCCCTTGTCACTTTGCAGAAGGGGATTAATAAACAAAACAAGAAAATAATAACGAAGTAAAAGTAAAACCAAAAAAAAAGACAACAAATGCAAAATTAAAATCAGCTTGATTTGATGCTGTTTAACAGTATTTTTTTTTTCTCAAAATGCAATCAATGAGTTGAGTGTTTGTATACTTTTTTTTCTTTTGAGAATGTGTGAATGAATGGGAGGTAAATGAATGTGAGAGTAGATGTTATATTTTGTTTTTGCTATAACATATAATGATATAAATGTGAAAGTACATGTGAACGTATGTTTTTATATATATGAATTATTGAATAAAATGAGAAAAAAACATGAAATAAAACAAACTACTAAAGAAAAATTTGTTTTTGAGAAAAAACTCACACAAAAAAACCTGACTTAGAACAGATATGCATTGAACCATGTAGAATCTACTGTATTTGTAATGACTGCCTTTTACTAAACATTTATTTGAATCCATATAAACACGACAGCTGAATATTTGGCCTTGGACCAATTATCAATTTACAAATGAAACATGCATTCGACTTAGATGTACTTCGAATACTCAGTCATACTGAAAGGGTTAAATATTAATGGTTTTCTAGACAACACAGGAAGAATGAATAAATGAATGGAGTTTTATGACCCATCAACAACAATGGTCATTAAAAAATTGCAGGGATGTAAATTCAAAAGTTGTCGATAGTATATAAAATATGATTTAGTTAACAGTTCTATATGTAAAATGTTGATATCTTTTAAAAATTAAAGAATAAGTCTGTTCAAACAGAATTAAACAGCTCCTGCATGTTTTATACATTGAAATATTTTGTATTGGAGCCAAGTCCACACAGTCAAAAAAACGTGTTTAACTGTAAGATCTGTAAAACAAGGAACACACTCATTTTTTTCTCTGCATGATGTTCTAGAAGGTAAAAACCACTCTCCTAGGACAGGTAAATTTATTTGTTTGATTCACAGAATCTTCCCAAGTTGTCTGCCAGACTTTTTGTATAAAACTATTCACAATGGGTTTAAAATCACTTTAAGGACAACACGGGAAGAAAGTCTTTATTAATGTCCGCATATGCTTCATTGTCTGATTTAAGCAGTTTTCACTTTGTATACATGTATATGTTTTATACATCATTCATTGAAGACAATATCAATCCATGTCTTTATCTACTACTGGAAACCATTCTTTTATTTCTCCATTAATTTTCCTTCTGTTTGTTTGGAGTTGTTCTTCTACAGTAAATTAAGCATCTAAAAGGCAGTCTGTTCCATGGCATCTGTAAAATAACAAAATAGGTATTCTTATAAATGAATTAAGGTCATTTCTTTTGGCAAAATTAGTTAAACAAGAGAGCCATGATTGTTCTTTTATCACTCATTTGAAAAAAAGAAAACCACAGCAATTACTTTGTCACACCAAATATCTAAAATTTACCAATGGATTTGTCGTTCCATATAAAACCAAGTGATCCCTGGGCTTGGACAAATTTTGATTTTTTAGCCTGGGTGACCTTGTCCCTGGTGACCTAAAATCCACCCCAAAGGCAAATGCTTATGATATATACATACAAAATATCTAAAATATTGGTCAATAAATGAAGACTCAGGCAAGTGGTTTGACAAGATTATCAAAGCGGTGAAACCATGCAGACATGGCAAAATAAGCCTATCCTGGCCCCCATACCTCTGGATCCCATGACAGGATCAGCTCAGTTTAGGAAAAGAAATGAGATCTATTGTTTATAAATGTTTTGTAAAAGTTTGGTTGAAACTGAATCAATTGCAAGCATAACACTATAACCTTTACCTTGACCCCAGTAACTTCAAACCCCACCCAGCAGTTGAGATTCATGCATAATATGATAATTATGTCAAATATATGGGTCAATAAATGAAGGCTCCTTAACAGAAAGTAGAAAAATATAGTTTTAGTCTTGGTGACCTTGGTCATGGAAGGTGGCATTAAACAAAATACTTATCTAAAACATTTTTCTTTAATAAAAGCTCTATTACAGAAGAAGAAAAATCTATAAAAGCCTTGTTGACCTTGACCCATTTATCTCAAACCCCAACTCAGGGTAGAGGTCCGTAAGTCTAAAAGTGTTGGCTGAGCATACGACAATCTTTTTGGTAGCTATTTTGACTAAATTAGGGGCCACAACTCACAAACTTTCATATAAATGGACATGCCCACCTCCGCCCATGGGGGCACAATTAAAATATACCAACAAACTATACATTACAACATACTGTATTTGAGTACTGCAGGGCAAATATTCAGGGTCATAATTACATGATGCCATGCAAAATATGAAAGCTCTATCATTTGTGGCTTAAGACAAGAAAATATTTTAACATTTTTATATTAATAAAGTGACCTTTAGGGTGTGGCTAGTACCTCAGAGTAATATTTAGCATTTTTTTGCACAAATCTACATCACAAAACCACATGCCAAATCTAGAACCCATACGCCTGATGGATTCAGACATTAAGAGGGCCATGATGGCCCTAGATCGCTCACCTGAGTACTTTGGCTGTAGGTTTGCTGTTAAGCAGTATTTCATTTTTTAATTGAAAATATGTAAGTGCCTACAAACCAAAAATGTAAAATATCAGTCAATAAATAAAGGCTCTATGACAGAAAGTAGAAATATCTATTATAAGCTATGGTGACCTTGACCTTGACCCAGTGACCTCAAACCCTACCCATGGGTAGAGGTCCATGCAAGGAACCTCTATACTGAATATCAAAGATATTGGTCTATAAATGAAGGCTCTATGATGTACAGTAGATAAATCTACTTTTAGCCTCCGTGACCTTTAACCTATTCCAATAATTTGAAAAAGCTTGATAAAGCTTGCTTCATGCCAAATTTTAAAATTCTAGGTCTTGTGGTTTCAGACAAGAAGATTTTTAAAGATTTTCTTCTATACTGTTATTTAAAACTTGTGACCCCTTGGGCGTGGCCAATAGTGACCCCATGGACATTTTTCTAACAAACTTGGTAGAGGTCCACTAGACAATGCTACACACCAAATATCTAAGCTCTATAACTTACGGTTTCTGACAAGAAGATTTTTTTAGATTTTCTTATATAACTCTATGTAAAACTAGTGGCCACTGGGGCGGGGCCATTTTTGACCCAGAGGCCAGGATTTGAACAAACTTGGTAGAGGTCCACTAGAAAATGCTACACACCAAATATCTAAGCTCTATAACTTACGGTTTCTGATAAGAAGATTTTTTTAAGATTTTCCTATATAACTATATGTAAAACAATTGACCCCCGGGGCGGGGCCATTTTTGACCCAGAGGCCATGATTTGAACAAACTTGGTAGAGGTCCACTAGACAATGCTACACACCAAATATCTTAACTGTAGGCCTTCTTGTTTCTGACAAGAAGATTTTTTAGTTTTTCCTATATAACTCTATGTAAAACAAGTGACCCCCGGGGCGGGGCCATTTTTGACCCAGAGGACAGGATTTGAACAAACTTGGTAGAGGTCCACTAGACAATGCTACACACCAAATACAAATATCTAAGCTCTATAACATACGGTTTCTGACAAGAAGATTTTTTAAGATTTTCCTATATAACTCTATGTAAAACTAGTGGCCCCTGGGGCGGAGTCATTTTTGACCCAGAAGCCAGGATTTGAACAAACTTGGTAGAGGTCCACTAGACAATGCTACACACCAAATATCTAAGCTCTATAACTTACGGTTTCTGACAAGAAGATTTTTTAAGATTTTCCTATATAACTCTATGTAAAACTAGTGGCCCCTGGGGCAGGGTCATTTTTGACCCAGAGGACAGGATTTGAACAAACTTGGTAGAGGTCCACTAGACAATGCTACACACCAAATATCTAAGCTCTATACCTTACGGTTTCTGACAAGAAGATTTTTTAAGATTTTCCTATATAACTCTATGTAAAACTAGTGGCCCCTGGGGCAGGGTCATTTTTGACCCAGAGAACAGGATTTGAACAAACTTGGTAGAGGTCCACTAGACAATGCTATTCACCAAATATCTAAGCTCTATAACTTACGGTTTCTGACAAGAAGATTTTTTAAAGATTTTCCTATATAACCCTATGTAAAACAAGTGACCCCCGGGGCGGGGCCATTTTTGACCCAGAGGCCATGATTTGAACAAACTTGGTAGAGGTCCACTAGACAATGCTACATACCAAATATCTTAACTCAAGGCCTTGTGGTTTCTGACAAGAAGATTTTCAAGTTTTCCCTATATAACTCTATGTAAAATCAACTGACCCCTGGGGTGGGGTCAGTTTTGTCCCCAGGGACATAATTTGAACAAACTTGGTAGAGGTCCACTAGATAGTGCTTCATACCAAATATCAAAGCTCCAGGCCTTGTGGTTTCGGAGAAGAAGATTTTTAAAGATCCAACTTATAAAATCTATTTTTAGCTCCAGTGAACCAGAAATGCAATGGACCAGAACCATTTGAACAATCTTGGTAGAGCTTCATGCAAGGAACATCCCAGGCAAGTTTCATTTAATTTGCTCCATTGGTTTCAGAGGAGATGTCGTTTGAATGAAAAGTTGACGACGGACGGACGGACTGATGGACGACGGACAAAGACCGATCAGAAAAGCTCACCCTGAGCACTTTGTGCTCAGGTGAGCTAAAAATATACTATGAGAACATCCTTGATGGTCATAGGATGGAGCAAATATTCAGTCAGAAGACAATTTGGTTCATGCACTCAGCACACTGTCTCACTGAGCATGTGCTGAGGAAAACATTTGTGTCAAGTAATTATAAATCCCTCCTACCAAGTTACAGCCTGGACAAGCCAAAGTGTGCTGGAATTACAGATGGACAATGCAGAGACTATAATTTATGCTGCCCCCAATTTTTTTTCAGGAAGGACAAATTTTTAGCACAGTCAAAGTACCTCAAGTAAGGACAACAAATTACAGAATAAACTCTTTCAAATACCAGGCAGCTAAAGTATGGAACTCTCTCCCTAATCTTTTCAGAGGAGGGTCTAATTTTGGCCAGTTCAAAAGCCTAGTCAACTTACGGGTAGGGGAGGGTTGCTCGTGTGCTTGTTGTAAGTCAAAATGTTAAGGCTTCCTGTGTTATAATATAGTAAGATGTCCGTTTTATTTTTATGTTCAGATTGACTTTAAATATATCTTATAGGTATGCTTGACATCAGCTTCTTTGGATTTTTTATTTATGAGCTTAAATGGAGCCCTTTACAGCTCTCAGAGCTTGTGATTTTACTAATATTTTTATGTAATTGTCCGGAATCTGGTTTCTGTGTTTCAAGGGACTGAACTCCAACTCTAATATTAATTTGTAACGTTAGTTGGATTCTCTCCCTTGTTTTTGTCTATATTGTCTGTTTTGTTTCTGTTAATTTCTGCTTTATGTGTAAATTAAATTTTAATGTGTGTGTTACTATATAGTCGTTCAATAGCTATACATAGCTAATGTTGTATTATTGACTTAACCGACTATAAATAAAATTTGTATTTGTATTTGTAGCAAAGGTTCATTGATATAAAATGATCTTTTTTTCAAACTGCATTTTTAACAACAAGAAGGCTGTAAGGACTTGAGTTCTTTAGCTGTGGATCTACGGTTGAGCAAACATTAGAAGCAAAATAAGAGTTTCTGAATTGAAGATTTTATATTTTATACAATAAGAACCTCCAGGGCAGGGCTAATTTTGACTTAAGAGACTTAGAATAAACTTGGTACATACCCACATCACAATGTCAGATACAAAATATCTAAACTCCAGCACATACAGTTTCAGGAAAGAAGATTTACAAAGTTTTACCTTCAAAACCTCAATGTAAATACAGTAAACAATGCTACATACGAAATATCTAAGATTTAGAGTTCACAATTTCTGACAAGAAAATTTTCAAAGATTAAATATTTTACACAAATAGGACCCTAGGGTGGAGCCAATTTTGACCCTAAGACATACTTCCTAAGCTGTAAGACAACAAGATTTTGTAAGTTTTCTCTTTACTAGCCCATGTCAAATTTATGTCAAATGACCCTGGGGCATAATTTGAACAATCCTGGCAGAAGATCTCCAGATGATGCTCCATGCAAAATATCTAAGTCATAAGCTATGTGGTTTCAGACAAGATTTTTTAATTTTTCTCTACACAAGCCTTTGAAAACTCAATTCACACTTTGGGCAGGGCCAATTATGACCCCAAGATTTTAACCTTGGTAGAGGACTTCTAGGTTTTTATAAGATGTTTTTTTTTTTCATTTAGATTGTACAAAATTAAAGATGTATTACTAAGTGTAACATTTAACAAACCTTGCATATATGAGGTATACTGGTCCATACTCTATGTATCTCACAGAATCCCACCGACAGCATCTCCATTGGCTCGTTCAGTTCCTGGTCTCAATCTTAGGTGTCAGCTACTTATGTCAATAGTGCCGTGATACATCCCACGTTCAACATCTCCATTGGCTCGTTCAGTTCCTGGTCTCAGTCTTAGGTGTCAGCTACTTATGTCAATAGTGCCGTGATACATCCCACGTTCAACATCTCCATTGGCTCGTTCAGTTCCTGGTCTCAGTCTTAGGTGTCAGCTACTTATGTCAATAGTGCCATGATACATCCCATGTTCAACATCTCCATTGGCTCGTTCAGTTCCTGGTCTCAATCTAAGGTGTCAGCTACTTATGTCAATAGTGCCGTGATACATCCCACGTTCAATATCTCCATTGGCTCATTCAGTTCCTGGTCTCAATCTTAGGTGTCAGCTACTTATGTCAATAGTGCCATGATACATCCCACGTTCAACATCTCCATTGGCTCGTTCAGTTCCTGGTCTCAATCTTAGGTGTCAGCTACTTATGTCAATAGTGCCGTGATACATCCCACGTTCAACATCTCTATTGGCTCATTCAGTTCCTGGTCTCAATCTTAGGTGTCAGCTACTTATGTCAATAGTGCCGTGATACATCACACGTTCAACATCTCCATTGGCTCGTTCAGTTCCTGGTCTCAGTCTTAGGTGTCAGCTACTTATGTCAATAGTGCCGTGATATTTTTTTTCTCCTTCAAAACTCTCAGTACCATTTGTTAAGCAGTTCATCTTTGACATCTGGACTGAAGAAAATATTTTTCCTTGAATTCAAAAAATATGAAGTAATTAGAGATCAGTAAGAATCATATCAGGCAACTTATGGAACCATCACTCTTCGGATGGACCAGTACTAGACACCAATCCTCCATAACATTCTAACAAAATTTCTCACACCAGTGGTTATGGATGGCAATGGGGTTTAACTCGTGGCTTTCCATCAGTGAAATATTCAATAAGTATCTCCACCACTAGACTACAGACACAGTCTACAATGCAGACTCTACATGATTATACATGTACAATATTTTTTCAGACTGCTGCCTTACTCAACTTTTGACCTAGTTTATAAAAGAACTATTCTTATGTGATGGAAGACCAGGTAATCATTATGATTGAACATTTATTTTACATTTGGAGATTCAGTTGATTCAGTAAATGGGACTTTTCATATAATATGAATCATATTTCAAACAACTGTATCATTAAAATTAAAGGTTTTGGCAGAAACTGCTTTTCTATTATATTCTTCAAGTTTGAGTAACAATACACTGTACCTTATACTTAACTGATGTAAGTACTGCTTCTAATACCAGTTATCATATGAAAACTGATCTTACAAAAATCACATGAAATACCATTTATAGACATGTTTGAAAAATCATTACTTTTAAGTGTCAGTGATCTTTGTTTTCAACCGAACCTCGCTGGCCAACAGCAACTCTGGCTCAGACTGCCTCAGTAGCAATGATTCCAGTTCATCAACCTGAAAGGAATTCCACAATAGCTTTTAAAAGACAGTTTGCTTCCATGTGTGAACAGAAGATAAATCTAACAACTTGCACATGCTATATCTCCATTTTTCTTTTGCTCTAGGTCAGAGACAACAGTATTAAATTTCTAACTTTACTTTGTTTAAACTTTTCACTTTTTTTGCAGAGACAGATCTTTTTAAGCACAATAAAATGCTAAGGTAACAGGGGCTTCACAAATTTCTATTAAGTTTTCTCTGACCTTAACCTATGGTAGATAATACCCCTGCAATACCACCTTGTTCTAGGAAAGGGGAAATATTAACCAAGTCAGCACATCTATACTTACATTCTTGCACACCAAGTTTTAAATTAATAGTACTTTAGAAATGGAAGAAAACTGCATCACAAGATTTTGCTATAATGCACTGTTAAACCACAGAGAGGGAATTGGTGTGCATAACAAACACATCATGCATATCTATACTTTATAGTGGTGAAAATACAAACCAAGTTTCAAACTGATAGTCTTAGTTTACATCACAAGATTTCTTCAACAGACTAACCAGCCTTAAGATATCTCCTACATATATTTTTTAAGTTGTTCCATACAGACAAAGGAAAATAAGCCCCTCCCTGCTGGCCATGTTTTCTGCTGGTGATCAAGTATTCCAAGTTTGAATGGAATATCTTTGACACTTTTTGAGTAATGGACATTAACAAAAAGGTTAACTAAGACATTTTAAGTTGAAAAAGGGGCATAACATTGCCACTTTTTGAGTAATGGACATTAACAAAAAAAGGTTAATTAAGACATTTTAAGTTGAAAATCGGGCATAATATTGCCACTTTTTGAGTAATGGACATTAACAAAAAAGGTTAATTAAGACATTTTAAGTTGAAAAAGGGGCATAACATTGCCACTTTTTGAGTAATGGACATTAACAAAAAAGGTTAACTAAGACATTTTAAGTTGAAAAAGGGGCATAATATTGCCACTTTTTGAGTAATGGACATTAACAAAAAGGTTAACTAAGACATTTTAAGTTGAAAAAGGGGCATAACATTGCCACTTTTTGAGTAATGGACATTAACAAAAAGGTTAACTAAGACATTTTAAGTTGAAAAAGGGGCATAATATTGCAAAAATAAATTTGAGGGTTATCTGCCCTTGAGAAATGGTGTTGTCTTAAGCGATACAATTTTAAGCATTACAATTGGAAAGTCTGATGAAGAAATATTAAGAAATGGCACAGTTATAGCCAATGTTAAGTTTTCATGACAAAATCCAAGTACAACAAGAGCTGTCATAGGACAGCGTGCTCGACTATTCTCAGTACTTGACACTGAAGGGTTATAAAACCTTATAAAGTCAAAATTCACACAAAATCCTTGACAATGTTACCTCCTCTTGTGGCAGTCTCAGGTTTGAGGGTGGATGGAGAGTGAAGTACCTATGAATAAATCTAATAAAAAAAAATCTGGCCCTGGGGGAGGGGGGGAGGGACTGGTTGGGGGAGGAGGTGGTTGAAGGCGGACGGGGAGTCAAGTACATATGTATTAAAAAAAAAAATCCGGCCGGGGGGGGGGGGGGGGTTAAGTGGGCGGGGGGGGGGGGGGGATGCAGAGAGGGGATGCAGGGGAAAAAGGGGGGAGTACTTACCCATCTCAAGTCAGTTAATATTTTATTTCAAGCTTAAGACGTTTTTTTTCCTATTTATAAGAATAAGCAAAATCAAGTGACCCCTGGGGTGGGGCTAACTGTAACCCGAGGGACATGGGTACCAACAATCTTTGCAGGGGTCTTGCTGGTGATCAAGTATTCCAAGTTTGAATGGAATATCTTAGACACTTTTTGAGAAATGGACAAAATTTCTAAGTCAAAAACAGGCCATAATTCACACAAAATGCTTGACACAGTTATCTCCTCTTGTGAGCAGACTAAGCTCTTGATGGTTAACAAGAATTATAAGTTTCAGGCCTATATCTGCAAGGGAAAGGTGAGTAGACTACCTTGCCCAAAAACTTTAACCAAATTTCTAAGTCGAAAAGAGGCCATAATTCACACAAAATGCTTGACACAGTTATCTCCTCTTCTGATTAGACTATGATCTTGAGGGTAAACTAGTATTGTATGTTTCAGGGCTATACCTGCAAGGGAAAGGTGACTAGTACTACCTTGCCCAAAAACTTTAACCAAATTTCTAAGTCGAAAAGTGGCCATAATTTATACAAAATGATTGACTGAATTACCTCCTCTTGTAAGTAGAGTAAGCTGTTGATGGTTAACAAGTATTGTAAGTTTCAGGGCTATATCTGCAAGGGTTAGGTGAATAATGTTACCTTGCCCTAAAACTTTAACCTGAACCAACGCCGACGCCAGGGCGAGAACTATAGCCCACCTTATTCTTCGAATAGTCGAGCTAAAAAGGGGCATAACTCTGTCACTTGTGACCTTGACATACAGACTTTGGTGCGTGAAGGATCGACGGACAAAGCGATCCCTATGTATTGCCGTTTCTTTGAAAGGGCGACAACAACAGCTGTACAAGTACACTGCTTTTACATGAGTCTCTGAACTTTAAATTTTAAGAAAGTCCAACATTAGGCATACAATAAACAAGAGGGCCATGAAGGCCCTGGATCGCTCACCTGAGTACAGTACATGCAGCGCAGACTTTGACAACGAACACCCATCCCCGCAATTTTACTGTCCGCGTTGAGAACTAAAATGACCACCGCGTCGATTGTTCAATCGTATAAAACGCGGTGGTCAGCGCGGCTGTTCGCAGTGTTCAGTACCGCGGCGTGTCGCGGCGTCGGATCGCGGGGTTTGCAGTGTCCGAAAAAATAAAGCAACAACTTAATTTTACTTTCCCAAAATTTGTTTTTTTTTTCCAAAATAGTTACAAAGTACACGTAATTATTACCAGTTGAAGTTGTTTCTTTTTTTTAATACCCCGTCCGGTTTATTTTTTGTTTGTTGACGATGGATGTTTGGTTGTATAATTGAGGGTATTTGTAGAAAAGTAACAGTCGATAATGAATAGATTTACACATCTACATGACATCTTGTTAATAAACTTTAACTGCTGCAATTAATATATTTCAAGTCTTTAATTGGTGCCGTGTTTGCGTTAATCCACTCGCAATTAAATTACAAATGATAACCAAACTGCGAAAAGTTAAAAGATCTAATTTAAACAGTCAAAATTCAAACAAATCCTCTCTAATTCCGATGCATTTGTGTACAAACGCTCCTATCTGTTACACAAAAAAGACAATTCAAAGCAGTTATTTCCAGAAAAAGTTGATCGTATTTTCAGAAAATGAATCAACACGTGTTTAACTGCTTTCAACTTCTGTATCGTCTAGGCGCTTGACAAAATTATTGATCGATTTGGCTATATAATAACAAGCGTTTTTCAATTCCAAAAACGAAAGTACTCAATAAACATACACCGGAAATGTATTTGAAATTTGGTTTTAATTTGACCAACTGAAGTTGGCCACAAAATAGATGTAAGTAAAATAATTATGAGTAAAATGAAAACCACATACAAATACTATACGCACAGTATGTTTAAATGCATTAATCTCCAAGTCAAAACATCGCGGGGACGCGCGGCGTTCCATCACCGTGACACGCGGTGTTCATACCCCTCGGCGGTTGTCACGGTGGTCATTTTAGCGGACACCCGAAATTTTGGGTGTTCAGTCCACCACGACTGGCCACCCGGAGACAATACCGGCCCCCGCGACAATGTTAACAATGTCAAAGTCCGCGCTGTGTGTACTGTACTTTGGCTGTAGGTTTGCTGTTAAGCAGTTTTTCATTTTTTAATTGAAAATATATAAGTGCCTACAAACCAAATATGTAAAATATCAGTCAATAAATAAAGGCTCTATGACAGAAAGTAGAAATATCTATTATAAGCTATGGTGACCTTGACCTTGACCCAGTGACCTCAAACCCTACCCATGGGTAGAGGTCCATGCAAGGAACCTAAATACTGAATATCAAAGATATTGGTCTATAACCGAAGGCTTTATGAGGTACAGTAAATAAATCTATTTTTAGCCTCCGTGACCTTTAACCTAATTCAATAATTTGAAAAAGCTTGATAAAGCTTGCTTCATGCCAAATTTTAAAATTCAAGGCCTTGTGGTTTCAGACAAGAAGATTTTTAAAGATTTCCTTTTTTACATATTAAGGGCCCCCGGGGCGGGACAAATTTTGACCAAAGGGCTAACATTTAAAAAATATTGGTAAAGGTTCTTTACACAATACTCAACACCAAATATCTAAGGTCTACACCTATTTGTTTTGGAGAAAAATTATTTTCATGTTTTTCCTATATAAATCAATGTAAAACAAGAGAACCCTGGGGCGTGGCCAATTTTGACCCAGGGGACATAATTTGAACAAACATGGTAAACATCCACTAGACAATACTACATACCAAATATCTAATCTGTAGGCATCGAGATTTCCAGTAAGAAGATTTTTAAAGATTGCCTTTTTTACATATTAAGGGCCCCCGGGGCGGGGCCAATTTTGATCCCAGGGCCAACATATAAACAATACTGGTAAAGGTTATCTACACAATACTCCACACAAAATATCTAAGGTCTAGTCCTATTAGTTTCGGAGAAAAATGACTTTTAATGTTTTACTATATAACTATATGTAAACCAAGAGAACCCTGGGGCGTAACCAATTTTGACCCAGGGAATATAATTTGAACAAACTTGGTAGACAATCACTAGACATTGCTACATACCAAATATCAAAGCTGTAGGCATTGAGGTTTCCAGTAAGAAGATTTTTAAAGATTGCCTTTTTTACATATTAAGGGTCCCCGGGGCGGGGCCAATTTTGACCCCAGGGGCAACATATAAACAATACTGGTAAAGGTTCTTTACACAATACTCCACACCAAATATCTAAGGTCTAGTCCTATTAGTTTTGGAGAAAAATGATTTTTCATGTTTTTCCTATATAACTATATGTAAAGCAAGAGAACCCTGGGGCATGGCTAATTTTGACCCAGGGGACATAATTTGAACAAACTTGGTAGACATCCACTAGACAATGCTACATACCAAATATCTAATCTGTAGGCATTGAGGTTTCTAGTAAGAAGATTTTTAAAGATTGCCTTTTTTACATATTAAGGGCCACTGGGGCGGGGCCAATTTTGACCCCAGGGCCAAAATATAAACAATACTGGTAAAGGTTATCTACACAATACTCCACACCAAATATCTAAGGTCTAGTCCTACTAGTTTTGGAGAAAAATGATTTTTCATGTTTTTCCTATATAACTATATGTAAACCAAGAGAACCCTGGGTTGTGGCCAATTTTGACCCAGGGGACATAATTTGAACAAACTTGGTAGACATCCACTAGACAATGCTACATACCAAATATCAAAGCTGTAGGCACTGTGGTTTCTGAGAAGAAGATTTTTAAAGATTTCCTATATAAGTCTATGTAAAAGGAAGTGACCCCTGGGACGGGGCCAATTTTGACCCCAGGGAAATAATTTGAACAATTTTTGTAGAGTTCGATTAGAGGGTGCTAAATGCCAAATATCTAAGCTCTAGGCCTTGTGGTTTCAGACAAGAAGATTTTCAAAGTTTTTCCTTTAAGTTGCCATAGCAACCAGAGTTCTGCATGGAATTCAATTCTTTGAACAATTTTCAAAGGGGACCACCCAAGAAACATTCATGGGAAGTTTGGATGAAATTGGCTTAGCGGTATATGAGAAGATGTTGTTTAAAGTAAACGTTTATAGATGGACGACGGACGGACGCTGGACAAATTGCGATCACAAAAGCTCACCTTGTCACTATGTGACAGGTGAGCTAAAAAGTCCAATAATTATGTCAGGAAATCACTGATCATTCCCTACTGTCTGATTAATCAGTGCAAGTTTATAATACTAAATTTACAAAATCTCAAATCCTTTTTTTTTAAACTTAGACTTTAATTTACAAACCCCTCCACTTTTAAAGGACTTAGACTCACTTTAAACTGATAAAAACTTTGGAGTGATTTTTTTAAACCAAATGTGAAACAGCCGTTAAAGAAAAAAGCACCCTTATCTGTCAAAACACCCGGAACAACCATACTCACCAGCCACCCCCAGCACAGGACAGCAGACAGACAATCCCAATACTATTCTTCTAGTGGGCATACAGACACTGGATCTATCAATGGTGTCAATAGTTGGTAGTCTCAATCAATGGAAAACATATCTAGACATATTTTTCTTATTTAGAACATTTCAATAAAAAACCAAAGCAAACAAGAGCGGCATGATGGCCCTAGATCGCTCACCTGAGTATGACTGCTTTAAACAAAATTGTTATGGACCTGATTAATTGACCCCAGATGACCCATATTCAAAACTAACCAAGAAATTACAAAAACAACTTTTCTGACAAATTTCCAGGTTATTTGGAATGAAAATGTTTCCTCAAGAGTGTTAACAAGGTTTTCCCGTATTTGGGCTCTGTGACCTAGTTTTTGACCCCAGATGACCGATATTCAAAACTGAGCTTGAAATAATCAAAACAACCTTTCTGACAAATTTCCAGTGCATTTGGACTGAAAATGTAACCTCTAGAATGTTAACATTTTTTTGGTCATATTTGGGCTCTTTGACCAAGTTTTTAAACCCAGATGACCAATATTCGAATCAGCACTAGAAATCATTGAAATAACCTGTCTGACAAATTTCCAGTATATTTGGACTGAAAATGTAGCCTCTAGAATGTTGACATTGTTTTTTGTCATATTTGGGCTCTTTGACCAAGTTTTTAAACCCAGATGACCAATATTCGAATCAGCACTAGAAATCATTGAAATAACCTGTCTGACAAATTTCCAGTATATTTGGACTGAAAATGAAGCCTCTAGAATGTTGACATTGTTTTTTGTCATATTTGGGCTCTGTGACCCTAGTTATTTACCCCAGATGACCCATATTGAAACATGTGCTAGAAATCATTGAAACAACCTTTCTGACAAATTTCTAGGATATTTGAGCTGAAAAAATAGCCTCTAGAGTGTTAAGGTTTTTCTATTATTGGGTTCTGTGACCTTGTTTTTGACCCCAGATGACCCAGATGAACTTAAGCTAGAAATTATCGTAATAACCTTTCTGACAAATTTCCAGGTAATTTGGACTTAGAATGTAGTCTCTATAGTGTTAAGAAGGTTTCTCCACATTTGGGCTCTGTGACCTAGTTTTTGACCCCAGATAACCCATATTAGAACTTGAGCTAGAAATTATTGAATCAACCTTTTTGACATATTTTTAGGATATTTGAACTGAAAATCTAGCCTCTAGATTGTTAACAAGGTTTTTTCTTTTTTTGGGCTCTGTACCCTAGTTTTTCATCCTAGATATAACTCATGTTCGAACTCCTCCAAGTAATCACTGGGACAAACATCCCGACTAAGTTTCATGACAATTGAGGCAAAAATGTGACCACTGGAGTGTTTACAAACTAGGTGTGGACGCCCGATGGACATTCATCGATCCTAACAGCTCACCATGAGCCTATGGCTCCAGTGAACTAAAAAATGTTTTGATGTTTAAGTCTAAAATTATTTTCTGATGTTCACAAAGGACTAATTTCCCTTAACATTACGTAAGTGACTCTACAAAGAAGAAATCATCTCATACTGTATTATGCTCCTGATCAGTATGTACAGTATTTCAATTATGTTAACAGCGAGATGTCAGTGACTAAAGTAGTTATTGGAGGTTGTCAGTCAGTTTCTCAACTGAAAATCTCCACCACACAAACCTGCAGGTCCACACAAGTCCACATCAATATGAATGGCCTCATTCCTAAATATGATTCAAATAAAACAAACTAAAGCCAAAACAGACTGTTTAGTTATCAGGAAAACCAAAAGGGAGATTTCTATTAAAAACGATATATTTATTCAGAAAAAATAAACTACATTTTGGTATGTTTTCCATTTGTACAGACAGTCAAACAGCACCTTAATGAGGTTTTATTGTGGATAATATTTGCAATTCAGAAAACCTGTATTTGCTATTATTACAGTGTTAATAACATAGTTATATATTTTATTTAAAGGAATCATTGAAATGTTTTTTTGTGTGCATTAGATTTTATTTTCTTTATATTTGTTTTGTTTTAGTGCATATCATTTTAGTATTATTTATTTAATATGTTTTTTAATATACATGTATTTCATTTTATGCAGTTGATTTAGTTTTATTGCATTTATATGTGTTTATGAATAATTTTAGATGTTACATAATTATTTTTTGTATTTTTTTTGTTTTTTTACATAATTATTTTTTGTGTTATATTTTTTTTAAGTTTCGTATAGATTATCATTTTTTAATGTTATCTTTTCTCTAACTTCTTAAAATTAGAACTGTTTTTTTATTACATTATTAATTTAAAACTGTTTGTCTGTCTGTACACAAACAAACCACCATCATAGTAAGTCACAGTAACCATTCATTCAATGACAGACCCATGTGACTCACTAGGCTTCACAATAAGGGGCAGGCCTATACAACCTCCATGTATGATCGTATTAACATTACAATTAAGTTGAGTTACCACAGTTACTCTCATATGAATTATTAGATGACAACTCTCAAAAAGCCAAACTTAAAATATTGCTCAAGACTTCTTCACAACTGGTGTATGCTGGCTTTATCCTTGCTATCTGTCATTCTTCAACTGTTTGGGGTCATTGGCATGTTGTGTCTTCAACAACTTCATTCTGAAGTAAAAGATGCAATTACATGATAGTTTTTTCATTGTAATTGTATGAAATTCATTCATTCACATTCATTTGTTTGTTGCTTTTTTTATGTATTAACATTACAGTTGAGTTACCACGGTTACTCTCATACCAGTATGTGAATTATTAGATGACAACTCTAAAAAAAGCCTGACTTACTATATCATTCAATACTTCCTCACAACTGGTATTGTTGGCACACTCAATTTCAGGTTGTCTTTGCTACCAGTTAACCATCACCTGTTTGAAATTATTGACATGTTGTGTTTTCAACAACTTTATTCTGAAGTAAAAGGTGCAAGTGTAAGATAAGAGAACATAACATTTAATGACCGTTATAACAGCATTTAGGTTCAACATGAAAAAGTAACCTTCATAAAATATTTATTAGACATAATGGCTTTAATGGTGAGAATAAGAAACAATGGCAAAGAGAAAGAAGAATCAGGTCCATGACTTATTCAAAGAATCAGATTTCAACTGTCTTTATTGTAAACAAGTTTTTTCCCAAAAGAAATGTTTACAAACAAGTATTTGATTCCAGAAAAAATAAATTTCAATCACTTGATATGGCTGAGAGTAGTAATCAAGTAAAACCATACTCCATCTACCTCACCAGCACAGTGCAGCAGACAGCCCATCCCAATACGACTCCTTCTAGCAGGCATACAGACACTGGATCACTCGATGGTGTTGATAGTTGGTAGTCTCAATCAATGAAGACAGCACTCAGACAGGTCTTGAATCTGAAAGAGTGCAAAATCCTGCCTGCACATTGAGGAGACAACTCAACCCAAAAGCAGAGAAAACAGATAAGAAAAAAATGAAGGGCCAAAAAAATCCTGAAGATGCAGAAGCTAAACACTTATTTCATAACCTAAACATAACATCTTAAAGAAAAACATCTGTAGCCTAAAAGTTCTTAAAATGCAGATCTTGTAACTTAATGTCAAAACACAAATAATGTCATTTAAATAAAGATTTTGTTGGCAATGATAAGTCTTCAGTCAGGGTCTAAGACAGATATATCAGACTGTACTGTACAACAACAGTAGCTGAAAAAAATGAGTAGCTAGAACAGTCCTTAAAATGTGAAGCCTACTGCTCAAGATTTCTTCACAACTGGTGAATGCTGGCTTTATCCTTGCTATCTGTCATTCATCAACTGTTTGGTGTCATTGGCATGTTGTGTCTTCAACAACTTCATTCTGAAGTAGAAATGCAAGTGTAAGATAAGAGAACTTAACATAATATTGTAATGATTATTATAACAGCATCTATTATCAACATGATTGTTTTTTTTTTCATTGTAATTCATTCACACATTCATTTGTTTGTTCAATTGTTCATTTCTTTTTTCCTTGCTACCTTCCTTTCATTTGCTCACTTTCCGACTGACTGATTCACTTTTGTTTTTCATTCATTCATTTACTTTTTGTTCCTTTTTTCTTTTCTATCATCAAATCTTCCTTTTCTTGCTTCCCTTTTTCTTGACTGATATAATGTATATACATCTTTAACTATAGGAAATCGAAAGCTAGAAAGATAGGAGGAGAGACTTAGAATTATTAAAATTAATGTTTTTACTGTCCCATCTTTGTTTCAGTATCTTTATTGATATGTAAATGATTGTTAAAATGCAATGATAATTATGAAATGCATTAAAGCAAAAATATGATGACATGGGTGAAATGGTGCCATGCATTTCTTATTTTAGAGAACTTTACAAAAAAAGAAAAATCTATGATTAAAAAAATATACCTACTGATATTTTGACCAAAATGTAGTGCTGAAGGCTGAAAAAGTTCACAGGTATGGAAACATCAAATATAACTCAATTATAAACTTTAAAATCATTTATGCCACTTTTTTTAAGGCTGAAAAAAGTTCACAAGTATGGAAACAAATATAATCTGTTTACAACTTTAAATTCATTAATGTCAATTTCTTTAATCCTAAAAAGTACAGAACCTCATATACCTGTTTTCTGCAACATCTTCTGAATATTGTAGAAGTCACAGGATGGTCACTTCATTCTTCTTCCAGAAAAGTAGATCATCTGTAGTTGCCAATTTCTGTGTGTGATTCTGAAACAATAATAAAGAAATACATGCATTAATAACAAATTAAATAAACACAAATATCAATAATAAAACTCTTATCAGCAAAGTGGTTGAAATTACAGTTGACAAGAGGACCATGATGGCCCTGTATCGCTCACCTGAGTATGACTGCTTTTAACAAAGTTGCTATGGACCTGGTTAATTGACCCCAGATGACCCATATTTGAACTTGACCTAGAAATTATTGAAACAATCTCTTTGACAAATTCCCAGGATATTTGGACTGAAAAAGTAGCATCTAGAGTGTTAACAAGGTTTCTCGATATTTAGGCTCTGTGACCTAGTTTTTAACCCCAGATAACCCATATCCAAACTTGAGCTAGAAATCATCAAAACAACCTATCTGACAAATTTCCAGGACATTTGGACTTAAAATGTAGCCTCTAGAGTGTTTACAAAGTTTTTCCATATTTGGGCTCTGTGACCTAGTTTTTGACCCAAGATGACCCATACTCCAACTTGAGCTAGAAATCGTCAAAAAAAGCCTGTCTGACAAATTTCCAGTATATTTGGACTGAAAATGTAACCTCTGGAGTGTTACAAAGTTTTTACATATTTGTACCATGTGACCTAGTTTTTGATCCCAGATGACCCATATCCAAATTTGAGCTAGAAATCATTGAAACAACCTTTCTGACAAATTTCAACGACATTTGGACTAAAAATGTAACCTCTAGAGCTTTTACAAGGTTTTTCTACTTTCGGGCTCTGTGACCTAGTTTTTGACCCCAGAGAGCCTATATTCAAAACTGAGCTAGAAATCATCCATAGAATCTTTCTGACAAATTTCCAGTTATTTGGACTGAAAATGCTACCTTTAGAATATTAACAAGGTTTTTCCATATTTGGACTCTGTGACCTAGTTTTTTATCCCAGATGACACATACTCGAACTTGATCTAGAAATCCTCAAGGCAATTTTTCTGACAAATTTCTAGATTATTTGGGCTGAAAATGTAACCTCTAGAGTGTTAACAAGATTTTTCTATTTTTGGGCTCTGTGACCTAGTTTTTGAACCCCGATGACTCATATTTGAACTTGTGCTAGAAATCTTTGAAGCAACCTTTCTGACAAATTTCCAGATTATTTGGGCTGAAAATGTTATCTCTAGAGTGTTAACAAGATGTTTCTATTTATGGGCTCTGTGACCTAGTTTTTGAACCCCGATGACCCATATTTGAACTTGTGCTAGAAATCTTTGAAGCAACCTTTCTGAAAAATTTCCAGATTATTTGGGCTGAAAATGTTATCTCTAGAGTGTTAACAAGATTTTTCTATATTTGGGCACTGTGACCTTGTTTTCCAACCCTGATAACCCATGTTCAAACTCGTCCGAGATATTAATAAGACAAACATCCTGATCAAGTTTCATGACAATTGAGGCAAAAATGTGACCACTAGAGTGTTAACAAACCAATTGTTAACGGACGGACAGACTGACGGACGGTCGACGGACAAAAGGTGATCAGAAAAGCTCACTCTGTCACTATGTGAGTGACAGGTGAGCTAAAAATGGGATCCAATGAATCTGGTCCATTGCCTATTGAAAGAATTACTTCAACTGTATATACTGTATAGACCATGATATTGTTATAGCATATGCTGTGTTTTAAAGAGAGTAGAAAAATAAAAATGTAGCCAACAATTGCAAAAAGTATCTTACAGAAATTGTTCATGAAATTTGAAAATTTAGCTTTTCTACCTGAAGGCAAATGTTTATAGAAAAAAAAACATTGATTGTCACTGCATATTTATATCTATACAAAGTAAATACAAAAAAAGAAAAATTTAAGAATTTCCAGATTTATGACAAAAAACAGTTTATCTACAGAGTGAACTTAAAATTTTGGAAACTTAAAGTAATTTTGTGTAATGCTGGATTTCAAAGGGAAACAAGATTTGTAACTGAAATATGACAAAGCCCTTCCACACACACCCCCCACCCAAGTGGTGCTTTGACCTTTGTTTCAGATGAGGACCAGATGAAAGGAAATTGTAGATCCTTTTAAATAGTGGTTATTTTCAACAATTTAACCTCAAGGTCAAGGTCTTTTAGAGGTCAAGGTAAAAAAAGATATGACATCATTTGGAAGCTCTCTCCCATTGTTTGTTTTGTGCAAATATAAACTAAATCTGTTGATTCCAAAAAAGTGGGATCTTTTTTTTTGATAAATTCTCCTCAAGATCAAGGTCATTTAGGGGTAAAGATTAAAAAGTATATGCATTTGGAAGATTTCTCCCGAAGAACTGTGCTGTGCAAAACATATTCAGTAAAATGGCAGTTATGACCCTTGGAGGTCAAGGTCATTCAGGGTTTAAGGTCATACATCAGTAGAGAGGTCTTGTCCAATGGGGTGGCTGTGTTCAAGTATGAAGTAAATCCATTTCCTTATAAGGAAGTTATAGGCGATGTTAGTGGGTTGTTTTTTTTGACAATTAGACATTTGAAGTCAAGGATTTTTTAGGTGTCACAGTTACAAAAAAGGATATTTGCATTTGGAAGATTTCTCCTAAAGAACTGTGATGTGCAAACATGAATTCTCTTCAGTAATATGGCAGTTATGACCCTTGGAGGTCAAGGTCACTCAGGGGACAAGGTCATATATCAGTAGAGAGGTCTTGTCCAAAGGGGTGTTGTGTTCAAATATGAAGAAAATCCATTTCCTTATAAGGAAGTTACAGGCAATGTTAGTTTTTTTGACAGTCAAGAAGTTTTTAAGTGTCACAGTTTGAAAAATATAGTTGCATTTGGAAGATTTCTCCCAAACAATTGTTATGTTCAAACATGAGCTAAATCTTCAGTAATATGGTAGTTATGGCCTAAGCATTAAATATTTTTGACAACTAGACCATTTATGTCAAGGTCATTTAGGTGTAAAGATCATACAAATATATGTCAGAGGGAAGGTCTTGTTCAAGGGATGATTTGTCCAAGTATGAAGTAAATCCATTCACTAATAAGGAAGTTATGGACTAAAATAATGTTAAAGATTTTGGACAGACTGACAGACAATTAAAAAAATATATGCTTTCCTTTGGATGACACAAAAGCATCTAAACCATATTTTTTCTTAAAAATGCAACAAAACAAGTAAATAATATAATCAAACTGTAAGTAAAAGGAATAAGGCTTTTGCAAATAAAAAGAATGCCCTACATCCTAGCTGACACAAAAAAGTATGCAACTTCAATTAGTCCAGCAAAAGCTACTTTTTTGACAATGAATAAGGCTAGAATGTGACAACAGCATATGCTATAACAACAGAAAACACTAAACTTGAATTATACATTGTACCACTTTATTTCCTACTGAAACTTGATTTGAAATAGAGCTATCACAAATAATGTGATTAATACCCCTGCAAGACTGCTTCAGAACTGAGGAAGTTTTTAATGACAGACTGAATACTTTGTAAAAGAATTGAAATAGAGATATGGTTCTGGGCAATTAAAGATAGTTGTGGTTGTTGTACGTTGCATTTCCTTTCACTGTGGGTGACCATTCTATGAAGTTGCATTGAATTCCAACCAGTAGTTTTCAAGTTATGCTCCTGACAAGAAAAACCAACAAAAGGCAATAACTCTGCAAATAGTGAAGATATAGTTATGATTCTTGAATACTGCACTTTCTCTCGGGCTTGAACATTGTATGATGTTGCACAGAAGTTTGCAAGTTACACTTGGGATAAGGAAATCCAACAAAGGGCAATAACTCTGCAAATAGTGAAGACTATGTTAGGATTCTTAAACACAACTATTCCTGTCATTGTGCTTGACCATTGTTTGAAGTTGCAATGAATTCCAACTAGTAGTTTTCAAGTTATGCTCAGGACAAGGAAAGCCAACAAAAGGCAATAACTCTGCAAATGGTGAAGATATAGTTATGATTCTTAAACAGTGCTTTTCCTGTCATTGTGTTTGACCATTGTATGAAGTTGCATTGAATTCAAACTAGTAGTTTTCAAGTTATGCTCAGGACAAGGAAAGCCAACAAAAGGCAGTAACTCTGCAAATAGTGAAGATATAGTTATGATTATAGTTATGATTCTTAAACAATGCTTTTCCTGTCATTGTGTTTGACCATTGTATGAAGTTGCATTGAATTCAAACTAGTAGTTTTTAAGTTATGCTCAGGACAAGGAAAGCCAACAAAAGGCAATAACTCCGCAAATAGTGTAGATATAGTTATGATTCTTGAACACTGCACTTTCTCTCATTGTGCTTGATCATTGTTTGAAGTTGCATTGAATTCAAACCATTACTTTACAAGTTATACTCTGGACAAGGAAATTGCAACAGACTGCCTTACCGACCGCCCGACCAACCACTCGGTGACTCCTATATATCCCCCTAAACTTTGTTTAGGGGGTATAAAAACACTATGACTGTATATACTGTACTTGTGTAGAAAAGGAGTCCACAACATTGTTATGTTCTTGCATTGTTGGAATTAATAAATGAATATTAAAAAGAATGCCACAGCTTTTCATCTGTAACAAGAGGTCCAAAGTCCCCAACGCCAGCCTGGACTGACACCCAGGGTATCCAGATTCCATGCCAACATGCACAGAAGTAGATCTGTACATGAAAACCACATGCAATTGGCAGCCCCTGAAACACTACATAGACTGAAGTAAGTGCCAAACAGATACCATACAGGAATACCTTTGTTAGTCTGTGTGCACCAGTCTTGCCCAACTGAAACATAGCACATGTTTGTTCCATCCAGTGACAACACATTCATTCAGCCCCACACACACACATACACACACACACAGTAAAACTAAAACCAAAATAGACATTTGAGAAGTTAGGTTTTACCTAATTACTTCCCTTTATATCTCCCCATCTGCCATTACATTACTGAATCAGCAAGTGACTGACTGTTAAATTGATAGCAAAAATGTAGAAAAGACACTATTTTAAGGGACATGACAGAATTCAATTCCGAAATTATTTCCATGATAACAAGAAACCACATACCGGTAAGGATTTCAACGTTTGAATATTTGGGCACAAAGTCTATTTAATTTTTATATAAATAATATAATTGGATCTATTTTTATAATTATACTAAAGACCGTTAGCAATGCAAGTTGGAAATATTTCTCCAGTTGAGATACTTGCATTTCATATTTCCCATTTTCACCAAAATGAAATGAAGATCTTGTCTCAGAACTGCTTTTTCTCTAGTCTTTAAGTGGATACAGTATTTATTTAAAATACTCCAAATTAATGATTTTTAAATAAATCAATAAGAAGGTAAGAAAAGAAACGCGACAATGCAACGAAATCAACGTTCATGTACAGAAGCTTCGTCATCAAGTGCCCTGGTGCATATTGTCAGCAATTAGCAATTCAAACATTTTAGGGGAATTATGGACTTTTGGTGTTTTTTTTTACATACATACTATAGAGATAAATATTAGTTTGTATCTTTTATGTTTCCACAGTTTTAAAATGCCAATTGTATCTAATAAGATGTGTGTTGTCACAAACAACAAACTTACAAATTAATTTTATTCATAATACCAATCTATTCATTATATTATTGTAGTATATAATGTTGTTTGGTCATTTTTGTTTGCTTTGTACATTTACTTGTTATTATTTACTATATACATGTATCATCTATTATGCATTTATATATTATATTAACATAGCAGAATTCTAACTGCAGCTATCAGTGACAGTGATTTACCCCTATAACACCTCTTTGACCATAACTCAAAAGTCTAGGCTGTTTTAGACATTGCTTTTACCCTAGGCGTCCAAGTTATTATACAAAGAACAATAACATAAAGACAATAAAATACTAATTTAAATAAAGTGAATTTCACAGGAATGTTGAAAAATTCTTCTTATACAAATGTATATTATACCAATAAACTGTGCATAAAAGTATTTGTTTTTAACACTGCCTGGCAACAGTTTTCAGTAAAGTAATGGCAGATGGGTCAAGTGACTACGCAATGGCAGCAGCTAAATTATTATTTCTGGAATCACCTATATGTAGACATGATAAATTATAAAATTAGACTTTTATAATTGATTTCAGAATAAAAATAAATTTTCAGAGCCTTCATGGATGACTTGTCAGTTGCTTTTATTTTCAGAGGCAATAACTTTACTATTTGTCAGCTCTGATTGATTTTGAATGGATAGCAGATCAGGGCATTTAGATAAACTTCCAATCTGTTTTTCTAACACTCATCTCTGGAGGGTTTTTCCATATAAAGTCCGGGTTGGAAGTTCTATTGAATTCAAAAATCTAGGAAATAAAATATAACCAAGAACAGTTTCACCTAGCCTATCAAAATATTCCTTTGCAATCTAAGTCTGTTATATTCCCACATAAAATCAAAACAGAATTTCATGTAAAATTTTTGTCATCTGTGTGAATCCAATCTAACTCCCAGTCTATCTGGGAAAAAAAGTAAAATGTTGTTAAGAAAGTAGTAAGAAAGGCATTATGGTTTGCAACGTTTTCAGGATCCAAGTTTTGGCTGTTTCAAATCTAAAGGGACTGACCTCTCAAATAACTCTCAGCAGTATTACTTATAAGAATCTTTTCAGTAAACTTTCTGATGCAATACCCAAAGAACAAGTGATGCTTAAATTGCAGATTCAAATGTTCAATTTACTTAAATGAATTCCATGCAGTTACAATTAGGTGTATCTTGTAATGCTATATCTATCACCACTTTACAAACAAGAGGACCATGATGACCCTAGATCACTCACCTGAATACTTTGCCTTTGCATCTTGTGTTGAGCAAACATAACCTTTTCTAAGGTTCTCCCTGTATAAATCTATATAATTCAATTGACCCCCCAGTGTAGGGCAAATTTTCACCCAAGGGGCATAATTTGAATAAACTTGAATAGACCTCTAGCTGATGCTCTGCGCAAAATATATAGGTCATTTGATTTCAAACAAGAAGATTTTTTAAGTCTTCCCTTCATAAGCCTATGTAAAATCAAGTGAGCCCTGGTCTGGGCTATTAATGACCAAAGCGGCATAATTTGAATTGTCTTGGTAGAAGACCTCTAGCTGAAGCCCTTGGCTTTGTGGTTTCAGAGAAGATGATTTTTTAAGGTTTTCCCTATACAAGTCCATGTAGAATCAAGTAAAAATCTTAGGTGTAAAATTTACAGTTTCTCACAAGCAAAGTTTAGGAGTAGAAATCATTCAAGTCAAATTGTTGACGATGCACGCCGGACAATCAATGATCCCAATAGCTCACCTCTGAGTACTTTGTGCTCAGGTGAGCTAAAAATCAATAGGAAAAAAAAACAAATAAGAAAAATAAGAATCCACTCACACAGACACACACATTTTGTCACTTGAAGAAACAAATCAATGTGCCATGCATCAGTCTGTCACCCTCTGTCTTGACAAGGTTGCTCAATATCAGTCATTGTTTTGATAATAAGTAGGGTTTTTTAAAGTGTGAAATGTATTGTTAGGATCAAAACCAAATATAACATCACTGTGCTTCAAATGATAGCTGGATTTATTCATAATCAACCACCTGTTTGAACACCTCAGAAAAGCACTTCACTGACTAATAATCTAAGTATCAGAAAGATTTGGTGTGGTATAACTGGTTAATATAACACACTATTACATTGGTACATTCACATTTAATCTGGTCCTTCTTAATGCAATAAACTGTCAAAGAAAATTCTGAAATTTATACTGTTGACAATTTCTCTATAGATCTACACATTTCTACTTAATTCTTCTTTTACATTTCCAAAATTTTAATCTTACTTTATTTTTTTTCAATGATCTAAGTGTACAAGAGTGGTAACCTTTTAATTAAATTGTTTTATACTTTTCAACTAGGAAAATCTGCAGCTGGGTCTGAATCTATTTTAAGGTGGCATTGTTATACATGTACTAATCTTTCAACGCAACCTTTTTTATTTATTCTGGGTATCTCTGCATATTTCTAAAACAAATTTTATGAGACTTGTCATATTTTCTTAATAGAATCTTATAAAAGATCATTTATGCAAGGGTAAGAAATTGTTTAATTCACCCTCACTACTGAAAGCTGAACAGTTTATTACTACATTTCATACACAGAAATATTACAATGTCAATACCATAAACAGTTAAGAGTATATATACTTGAGCCACACCACTAATATCTGAAGTGAGATATGAGTTTTAACAAGAACTTGAGTAAAGGTCAATTGGCTGACGTAGTTACAGAAAGGAGTCACAATGATTTGCGTTCAAATACTTACCTAAACTAATGTACTTAAATTACAACAACAACAGTACTTAAAATAATGGTTATACTAAAATATTTTAGATTAAATATCACTGATTTGTTGATGTTGAAAATCCCTATAAAGTGTTTGTCAGTTGGCAGGTGAATTATGGACAGCGTGTTTATGTTGTTTTTTTGTCATTGCTTAAATCTGATTTCCCTATAATCAATAAATTTCAAGTGAAACAACTTTAAACAGACATCGTTTTGGATTGTAAGTATTGTTACCTGAATGCCACGAGCTTAGAAAAGGAAAGATTGTTCAATCTACATTAAGATCTCAAATAAGGGCTGAGTATCTTTAAGTGAGAACTGGAATGAAGGCAGCTTACGGAAGTACAAAACTAATTAAGACTACTCAAATCAAAGCATGCCTACTGTTGTTACAGAAAGAACTTAACTTCTCTCCATTGGACACAAATGTCCTATTTTTTCTCAGAATGAGTCATAAGCTAAAATATACATATTTTGAATCAAAGGCCATAAATCTGTAATTCTTTGGCACAGGGAAACATGAAAACCAAGGTGCACAACTCTCATTATGTTTTATACTCCTGTTTAAGTTCCTTAACCCAAAGTCAGTTTCTCCTCTGCATGCAACAAAAGCTGAAATATTACCATTTTAATCAAACAAGAACCATAACTCTGTTATTCCTCAGCAAAAGGGGGTGCAAAACTTCACATGCTGATCTATACTTCTGTTAAGAAGCCTAAGCTCTAATATTTTTGGCTGAGCTCACAAATCTTTCAGACGGACAGAAGGAGAAACAGATGATGTACATACAAGATAAAATCTAAGTGTCTTGTTATGTTAGCACAACATTTGTTTGTCATGTCCGTCCCATGACTTGCACCATGACTGAGAAACTGGTGTAGCACCATTTTATTGCTACTGAAGAGATTATGCTATTCTCATGTAAAATGTATAATATCCAAGTCTTGCATATGTCTGTCATGGACAATAAAAACTTGCCTGAAGGGTTAATATGGGGTACTTCTTGCAATATATAAGTTTCTATTTGTTTTCATTCAAAGTTTCTAATCTATGTACCCACATATATGTTTCTTTTTGTTTTCATTCAAAGTTTCTAATCTATGTACGTACCCTCAATCATAATTATAAATATCTGGTTGTAGTTTGACTTAGAACATTCCGAATCCCCCTTGCTTGTATCTTAATGTTTAAAGCTTCCTCTAAATTTTTTTTACCAAACTGAAAACTTTTTATTTGAAATTCAGTTCTCTGCATTTATTTACACAACTCAAAATATCTGATAAATTCACAATGTTATGTGTTCCATGTAACTTACCATCAAACAAATCAAACAATATGCACTTCAAGTAAATAATGTCCTGCCTTTTGATTATATTGTCACCTTGAATATTTTGCCATTTTCACCATTACCTAAATTATGTATAATCAATTCTAACACTATCTGCAATTTGCCAACAATAAATAAAGAAGGAATTGAGCGTGATATATCATAGGCAGTATAGCACGCTGAATACAAGCGGGCGCCCGCTGACGTCACTGAGAATGCCACTGTTAAATAGTGCACATATTTACGTCCCTTATAAATATACGTATATATTAGAATGGAAATAGATTTTAACATTTTCGTGATCTTCCATTGTATATATCACAGATTCTTGTTCATATGCATAATTATTTAATCACTCAGGCCTACGGCCTTTGTGATTAAATTACTATGCACCTGAACTCGACACCGTTATATATCAGAAGGTATATCACTCAAACTTAAAATCTATTTCCTAAATAGTCACTTTTTGTTCAGTCCAAAATTCTGTGATTAAAGAAGTTTTATTCATGTTCTGACAAGCTGGCACAACTGTTACAGTGTTTTATACCAGTGTAGAGAGAGGTCTGGAATGATGTGTCACAAGACTGCAAGAAACTATTTTACACATTATCAAAATTTACAGATTTAATCACAAAAACTTGAATATATTTTAAGAAATAAATTCTGAAAAAAATGGAGGATAAAATTGTCTACGAACACTTGCAAATAAAGAACATTTAACTAAATTCTCATACAGCACATTCTGTCATTTCACTCTTATTCCTTGCCATTTCACCAGCTGCTGCAAGTAGGTTGTGTTAGCTGAACATTTAATTATTATACACAAAACCTTTGGTATTCCAGACATTAGCTGGTGACTCCATCAACTCCTGCAAGCTGACAGAGTGCCTGCCAATCCGTCCTACCTAGAAACTGGCTTTCCACCAGCATCTTAAAGCTCAATGAGTCCTCACAAGCTGGCCACTCAACCAACTCCTGAAAGTTGACTGAGTACCTGCCAATCCGTCCTACCTAGAAACTGGCTTTCCACCAGCATCTTAAAGCTAAATGAGTCATCACAAGCTGGCCACTCAACCAACTCCTGAAAGCTGACTGAGTACCTGCCAATCCATTCTACCTAGAAACTGGCTTTCCACCAGCATCTTAAAGCTAAATGAGTCCTCACAAGCTGGCCACTCAACCAACTCCTGCAAGCTGACTGAATACCTGCCAATCCTTTATACATAGAAACTGGCTTTCCACCAGAATCTTAAAGCTGGCCACTCAACCAACTCCTGAAAGCTGACTGAGTACCTGCCAATCCATTCTACCTAGAAACTGGCTTTCCACCAGCACCTAAAAGCTCAATGAGTCCTCTTTCATTCAATCATTGTTATCACTCAACTTGGTAGTATCTTGTACTAACTTGCAAATTCAATATTATACTTGATGAAGTACTGATATTTCTATTTCTTTCTTTTTTTCTTCATTTTAAGTAAAATTACTTATGGTTAGTTATTTCTCCAATGCAAACATTTAATTTTCAAACCATTCTGCCCTCCCCCTCCTCCAACCAACATGCTAAAAATATCAAACAAGTTTCAGTCAGACTGCCCACTGTCATACCAGACCCCTTACCAGCTAAAATGAATAGAAACTTCATAATTTCCCCAATCCTGTTAGTTTAATGTTGCATACTGCCTAACTGTTGCATTTTCTTAATTTATTTCTGCAACCTTTGTTGCATTTAACCTTGCATTAATGACAAAATGTTTTGGAAATAAATAATAATACAATAAACATAATACAGATAGATGAGTGAGACTGACAATATTCAAACTGGCAACAGAAGCAAAAAACAGATTATTTATAGGAATCAGAATTTGTTGTGTGTGTTTTAAAAATTTATTTTGACTATGACAGTTTTAAAAATTAAACAAATTTATATAAATGACAACTTTTTCATTGATGTATGTAAGCCAATGGAGCCAGGGTTTCTTATCTACTTGAAAACAACCTCACATTCTTTATAACCACTTGATCTGGTTCAAAAGTACAGGTGCTTTTCTACATTAAAATTAACAAGCAAGAAAATTACTTGTAAAGAAACATGTCAACTAAACATATACCATTTTCTTTCATCGATAAAAGTGATTTGTTGTAAAGTCAAGTACTAGTATGCCTAAAAATGAAACAGCCTTGTCTAGTTTCATGAAACTTTCTATTTGGTAACTTATATTCAAGGAGATGCTGTTTGAAATAAACTATTGATTGGTTTTACTGATTTTAACACCCTTTAGCAGACCAAGGCATATATCATGGACAGATTACCTAGCCATCATTCCTGGGAAGGACCAGTACTAAACTCCCATTCTATTTTAGAACTACTGACTCATGACAGACAATGCAAGACAAGGTACCCTGGACAAAGAATGATCATACATGCCATTCATTCTACTGTAATTATTTACACTAATATTCTTTTTTGTATGTTCCTATAAGAATAGTCAGCTCAAATATGCTTATATTAAACTGGAAGAACAGAAACTCTTTGCCATACAATTGTAGCTAAAATGAGTACGTTCTCCGAGAAATACTGATGGTCAAACATGATGCAACTATATCTTTCATTTGTCTTAGGCTATGATGATAAATGATCATCATGGTGCAAATGCTGTCTGGTATTTATTTGCTAACTGTAAGTTCTGTAACAATTATTCGAAGAAATCTTTGCTATGCTATTTTTCTCTAATAGCAGACTTGTCAGTTTCTAGCAATAAAAGAATCACTACTCTAGAGACTCATGAACATCCTGGAAGGTCAACAAACCTATCCAGTTTACCAAGCACAGAAAGGTTTGGTTGCTATTACTGAAGGTGTTAACCTCCTCATAATACAAAGTTATGCTTAGGAAAAAGCTTGAAATATGAATTTTTGAAATATAAATTTAAGTTAAATGGGGACTGGACTGATGTAATGATGAAGAACAGAACAGTAATACAGTTCTAGTTACATGTGACAAGTCTGAAAATGCTATTTTTTGCTTAATCAGTGGGGTATAAGTCTGACAATCTTCAAAACATTTGCGTCAAAATACCCAGGTGCATAAGTTCACATGCTGACAACTACTTTTTGAAGGTTTCATGGCTAGAGGTAACAATACATTTTGACTTAACTGTGACAGAAACCAGTGTGACAGCGGCACATCAGTTGTCGCACAACTGATCCAATGTTACTAAGGGAACCAGCTTCTTACAAATCAAATATCAACAACCAGATTTTTCTACCTAACACCAAAACAATTAGTTCTGTCAATTCAAACATTTACATGTAAAATAACATTTCCTACTAGGAAGTTCAATGATCATTTAGTAATATAGAAATAACCTAATGTTTGAGAGAACTACTTTGTTGTTTTTGATTTTTACAATTTTCTGTCTAATGTTCTGTGCAGTGCAGTAAAACAAAAACTTTATTTTAGAATATATCTTATTCATTGTCTGCTAGCCTACTCGTGTGTTCTCGTCATGACTTGGCCTAGTTATGCTACAACACATTTTGATTAGAATTGCACTTATTCATCAAAAAAAAGAAGAAAAAAAAATTTAGCAAATTACATCAAATATTAAATATACAACAGCACAATCATAAATGTAGTAATAAACTGTTCTAGCATCATGTTTACTTTTCTATCTAGATGTTGTATAAATATTTCACATTGAAACTTAAGTTGTTTTAAAAGAAATTTGTTTTATTATTATTATTTTTTTATTGTAAATGTTTTAAAACTGAAAATGCAAAGAATGGCAAATCTATATACAGGAAAATTGTATCCGTAAAGGGCCATATTTCTAACTTTAACCAGAGATATCACTAAAAGTGAAAAAAGCCTCCCTTAATCTGCCTTGTCACTCAGTAGAACAAAAGTAACAGAACACCCCCAAATCATCCAAAATTCATGCAAAATCACATTACAAGGCAAGAAATTAATCCAAAAGATTTTTTTATTCAGGTAACAGTGACCTTGACCTTGAGAAAACCTTGGAAACCAAAAATAAAAGAGGGCCAAGATGGCCCTAGATTACTCACCTGAATACTCTGCCTTTGGGTCTGCTAATGAGCCAACATCATAAGCTTTTTTAGGAATCTCCCTATATAAATCTATCTGAATTCAAGTGACCCCCCAGGGTAGAGCCAATTTTCATTCAAGGGGCATTATTTGAACAAACTTGGTAGATGACATCTAGATGACAATATGTAAGTTCTAGGCTTTGTGGTTTCAGACAAGAAGTTTTTTTTCAAAGTTTTGCCTATATAAACTTATTAAAAATCAACTTTTGACACCCAGGGCAGGGCCAAATTTCACTCAATGGGAACAATTTAAACAAACTTGGTAGAAGTCCACAAAACAATGCTACATACCAAATCTTAAGGCTCAGACCCTGGTGGTTTCAGAGAAGAAGACTTCTAAGGTTTCCCCAATATAAGCCTATATAAAACTAATGACCCTGGGGTGGGGCCAAATTTCACCCAAAAGGTATAATTTGAACAAACTTGGTAGCGGTCCACTAGACAATGCTACATACCAAATCTGAAGGGTCAGGACCTTTTTGTTTCAGACAGTAAGATTTTCAAAGTTTCCCCTATATAAGCCTATGTAAAATCAACTGACCCCTGGGGCAGTGCCAAATTTGACCCCAGGGACATAATTTTAACAAACTTGACACATGTCTACTAGACAATGCTACATACCAAATCATAAGGCTGAGGGCCTTGTCATTTCAGACAAGAATATTTTCAAAGCCTCCTATATAAGCATATGTAAACTCAATCGAACCCCTTGCTGGGGTCAAATATGACCCCAGGTGTATAATTTGAAAAAACTTGGTACAGGTCTACTAGATAATGCTTCATACCAAAACTTATGACTCAGGGCCTTGTGGTTTCAGACAAGAAGATTTTCAAAGTTTTCCTTTTAGTTGCCATAGCAACCATAGGAACCAGAGTTCTTGATGGAATTCAATTCTTTGAACAACTTTGGTAGAGCTTCATACAAGGAATATATCCCAGGCATGTTTTGTCAAAGGTGGCTTAGCGGTTTAGGAGGAGAAATTGTTCAAATCAAACTGTTGACGACGCAAGGCTCCGGATGGCGGACAATCAATGATCCCAGTAGCTCACCTTTGAGCACTTTGTGCTCAGGAGAGCTAATAACTGCATACAAGGTACTTGCATACCAAATTTCATTTAATAACAATATACAACAGTTTTTATCAGATTTTATTTCTCCATCTACAGTGACCTTGACCTTAATTGCCTTAATTCCTAAAGATTCTTGATATGTCAACTTTTGTAGAACACTTTTGTTTTCTATATTAAAAATCATTTTTTTGTTTTGAGTAAGATATGTAACATGACTTCTTCCATATTTGTTATTTCCCCTATAAACTTGAGAACAAGTATCTGAATTTAACAAAGTAATCAAAACAATAGTTACTAAGGTTGCAATAAATTGTTGTTGCTCAATAAGAAGCCACTTGCAGTTATTTAACCATGTATCAGAAACTTTGCTGAGATATCATCATTAAACGAAACTATAGTTTAAAACCAACTAAAGCTATCTTACTGAATAACAATGACCTTAACTTCAATTGAATGCAACAAAACTAAATGCAATCAGTAGCAACAGCAGCATATATGCTACGCTTAACATATTTGATTTAACCTTAAAAAGTTTAAATGCAATACTGTGTTCTGTGTTGGTATCTTTAGCAAGAGTTACTTTAACCTTGATTCGAAACACTCCACAAACATCATGCACGCTAATTACAAACCAAGTTTCATTGCAATACATTATTCATCAAATTTTTGTTGTAGTGATCTTGACCTAGAATTTAGATATCCCAAATGCAATCTAGGCTATATTTTCAAACAAGTTACCTACGCATGAAGCATTAAGTTTCATGGTTGGCAACCCATTGTCTTTTACTCAAAAATTTAAAACATTTAACAGAAGATTTGACTGCCTGAAAAAATTGACTGACTCATTCCCCCCCCACTCCACCATTTATGGTTATAAGCAGCTTTGTGCTAGCTTCATAATGTGTCCAAAGCTTGCAATGTCAGCTGAAGCAAAATATCCATGTTGGCTTCTTCTTTTTCTGATATTTCCAAGAGTTAAACCAATGTGAAATGTACACATCTCTTATAACAATGCCACAATAAAATAGGTGTAGACTATCCATAGTCATTTTACATGATGTAAATCTTAAAGAAAAATGTTCATTAAAAATAAAAACTTAGAATGTAAAAAAAAAAGACAAAGCCGAGGGGTCATTGCAAAATTGCTGTTACCTCATTTAGTTACAATAGTTTTGCACTGTTCCCTTGATGAAGTCTCCACTGTTTTGTGGGACTTTTACCCAAACCCATTAATCTTAAATCCTGCTCCTGCTAGGGTAAAGGTCAATGGGCTCTGTCAAACTGACAGCTCTGCCACAGAGGCAAAGGCAGCTCACTTATTTCTTTAGCTCCAGTGAGCGGGAGCCCATCCTAAAACTTTCACTAGCATATGAAAAATAGAATTTCCAAGTTTTTTATCTTTTGAGCTCATTTATTACATAAAAAGGTATGTAGTGTAGTTGTAAAATATTATACTGAAAAATATCATGGCCAAATTATACCACACCATATATTTCAATGTCACTTTATATATACCAACAATGTATTAATTTATAAATGTCACTACCTCAATCCATTAATGTAAGTGACACTAAAGTAAAAGGTTCTCAGCAACACACACTGACAACCAATTTGAATATTTTATTTTTAGTAAATACAAATCTTTCAAGGCAATACAGCTTTGTAAATGTTTTCCATTGATGTTAATACAAGTATAACAGCTAATATCACTTATCTAGCAACTCTTATATGAAATCTCTATATCAGTGAAGCATTTATGCTGAAGAGGGTATACATGTATATACACACCAGTCCTGCTTCTTTAAATATTTCATATTTATAGGTATGAAGCCTTTCTCTTTAAAGATACAAAGATAAGACTAATGTAGAATTTCTATCATGAAATTTGCACAAATAAAGGCTGAATACTGTCGTCATTGTTTGTATTTTAGTTGTTAAGCAGGAATTTTATATTTCCTAATTGAGAAGCTTTCTAGTTACTCTGGTGGACTCATTTTGAAGTGCTATTTTTTAGACTGAGACTCAGTCAAACAGGTGGTTGATTATGAAAAGCAAATTTCTTTGACTAAGCCATATGTAATATTACTTATGGCAATAAACAAATAGGCTTTACTCCAAATTTCAGTCCATTACAGCATTCTAGCTATAGATTGCAAGACAAAAGTATTAAGTTCACAGTAAAATCTACATACAGGGTGTTAAAAAACTTATGTACTGGCCCAAGATGTAATTTTAGCCCTAATCTTACATCACAAGCCAATCTGACTGAAGTACATGATCTAACTATAGGTATAAGATCTAAAGGTGACCCATTCAATTCACTTTTCTTGATAATCTGGATTTCCAGTATTGTTATTTATATCCCAGCCAATGAGACTGCATCTTATGACGCATCATTTATGGTTTACCTGTACACACAGTATGTTAATGTTGAGTGTGTAAACTTCTATTGCATGTTTTAATCATCTTGAATATTTTGAAATATTTTGTGTTTGATAGAAAAAGTTAATTCTTTTTTGATTAATACAAGTTTTATTGAATAGAGTACATGTATGAGTATGGTGACAAAAAAGTAAATGGGCCTGTTTATTTCGGTATACATGCAGTATCTATCAAATGTCAAAAGCTACTATCTCATATTTTACAAGATTTTCGCAACTAACTGGGATATTTATGGCAGAAAATGACCGAGTTATTTGGAATTCCTGGGTTTAAAATAAATTTTTCACATGTATTCAAATGGTTAAAAATAGAAACTGATTTAGTAATACCTTCAAAAACTTGAAAGCTTGGCACTGACTGGCTGAATGAAAGGTCACAAGAAACTGACCTTTTTTTGGTGACGTTCAGATCATGATAGCAGAACATTTAGGAGCTGATTTTCATGAGACTGCATCACAAAGTTAAGTACCTTAGTCACTATGAATCTTTAGTAGCTGTATTGAAATTGATTCTGACCTACATTTGTAACAAATGAAATTGTTAGATACAAAATTTTCAGCCGAGGAAGGAAGATGCCATTGGTTAAAAGCTAGGTGTTACAAAATGTTCATATATTATGAAAATATTGCAATAACAGTAACATTAATAAAGCCACAGATTAAATATCATAACATTTAACCACGAAAAATAATACTTAATGTAATAAGTATATAAATGATATGACCAGATATATACTTTAACTAAAGTCAGACAGATCACTCATGATTTCTTAAGCTCTTACTTGAAAAAGAGTGCATGTATACTGTACTGATGGTGACTGATACTCAGGCTATACTCTTTTCCTTCATTGGCACTACAAATGAGGAATCAGTAATAATATGCAATAAGACCTGTGGACAACACGCTCCACTTTTCTCAGTGCTGGATAATAAATTTAATAAGCTAAGTCAAACAAGAGGCCCGAGTGAAAACTGGAATGCCCATGGGCAGCATATCCAGCCTGCTAATGGAAAGCCACCTATGGGGATGGGACAGTGAAATGGAAGCTGTAGGAAGATGATGATGGAAGGACAAGGCAGGCTTATATGATGTCTTTTAGGGAGCTTAACAAATGTATCAAATTCTTCCATGCATGGAGAAGTAATGGCCCAAACCAGGTTTATTATCAACATTTTGGACCTTTGAGCTGCCACTGTGACCTCGACTTCTGAGCTAGGAATCTGGGTCTTGCAAGTGACATGCATGCATGTACATACACAAAACTGCGGTACCAAATGTGATGACTATGTTGAGCTATAATTGGCAAGCAGACTTGACAAAAACTTGAGTGGGTGACAGCAAGTACCTAGTCATGTAAGAAGTTTTTTGCAGGGTTTGACCGGGGAGTTAAGGAGGGGTTGGGGGGATTTTGAGATTTTGAGGAGGGTGGGTGGGGGAGTTTCTAACCATCACACGTAAGTGAAAAGTTTAGTTCTAAGCTAGCAGGGTGGGTGTGTGTTACTCATGCAAGAAAAAAATGGGGGGAAGGGCATGTCTGATTGAGGGGTGGAGTCAAGTATCTATGTATTAAAACTAAAGGGCCACGATGACCCTTTTATCTCTCACCTGAAAACAACTGCAACTACTTTTTTCACATACCAAATATCTAAAATCAAGGCCTTGTAGTTTCTGACAAGAAGATTTTTTTTTTTTTTTAAGTTTCACCTATGTCAGTCCATATAAAACCAGTGACCCCTGGTTTGGGTAGAATATGAGATGTTTGTAAACATATATGCCCCTCTAACACCTTATCCCTAGAGGCAGCCATAAGGAGCTGAGACCAAGTATTAGTTACTGAACAGAAACCATTTTGCTATTCAAGGACACTGTCCTAGGACTTTGACCTGGTGACCTGAAAAACTAAAGGGTTCATCTACAAGTCATGCACAACTTATAGATCAAGTTTGAGGAAAAGTGGTCCAAGCATTCTACAGTTATTCTTCGGAAACCATTTTTCTTTTCAAGGTTACTGTGACCCTTGACCTGAAAAAAGATAGTAACTGTTGTCATTTACTGATCATGACAAACCTACATACTAAGTCTGACAAACCTAGGTCCAAGGATTCCCCGGATATTTAGCAGAAACTATTCTGTTTCAAGGTTACTGTGACCTTGACATCTGACCTAACTAGAGCTATTGCTGAATGCGATTAATACCCCCACTGATGTCCAAATTATAAGCCTTCTCTAAATATTGACCGGAAACGAAAGGGTCTAATGACTGAGTAAGAGACCAACATTTGTGAAACAACATAACCCCTCATCTTCGATGGGGTTTGGGGCGGGGAAAAAAATCTATTTTAAGCATTAGTGACTTTGAGTAATATATAATATAAGAGTTACAGGCCAGTTTGTATTTTGTTATTATTGTCCCCCCTCACTTCGTTTGGGAGACGTATACTAACAAATTCAAATTTATCCCAATTTAATTAACTCGTAATACATACTACTCTCTTAAGAGGTTGAAACGTTTGCTTTATTCACTTTCAATATTTTATACAAAGTGATTAAACAAATATTTGTGTAGCATTTTAAAACCTTCAAGCTACCAGTTTATTACTTACACCCTGTTAATATTGATCTACCATCTCTATACTAGGTTTTCTGTATTTAATCAATACTGTATGTTTATTTTGATAAAAATGTTTCAAAAAGAAAGTACCTTTATAAGATGCAAACATTTAAACATATTAAGTCAAAGCAAAATAAACAAGGGGGCCAGTGGCCCCAAAGCGCTCACCTGAGGACAGACTTATTTGTGTGAAAATTGACAAAGTTAGTGTTTATTACAAGAATCTGAACAATTTTTTACTATAAACATGGTCCAAATTTCAAAGCTGTACATCAAACAACAAAAAGTACGTCACAAGGTTAAAATTAATTTCATCTAATATCAGAGTTCAATTTCGACACCTGAAACTGTACATGGTTCAAATTTCATAGCTGTATGTAAAAAAGCAAGAAAATAGGTCACTAGGTTAGAATCTAGGTCAGCTGATATCTAAGTTCATATGGACATCTGAAACTGTGCACATGGTCCAAATTCATAGCTGTTTATCAGATGACAAATAAAGTAGGTCACTAAGTCAAAATTTAGGTCATCTAACATTGAAGTTCAATTTTTACATCTGAAACTGTGCAAATGATCCAAATTTCATAACTGTACATCGAATAATAAGAAAGTAGGTCACTGGGTCAAAATCTAGGTGAACTCATCCCAAAATTCAATTCTACATTTGAAACTTTGCACATGGTGGAAATTTCAAAGAGATATTTCAAATAAAAATGTAGGTCACTAGGTCAAAATTTAGGTCATCTAACAACATCAGAGTTCAATACTACATCTGAAGCTGTGCAAATGGTCCAAATTTCATAGCTGTTCATCAAAAAAACAAGAAAGTAGGTCACTAGATCAAAATCAAGGCCAGCTCATATCAAAGTTCAGTTCTACATCTGAAACTGTGCACATGGTACAAATTTCATAACTGTATATCAAATTACAAAAGTAGGTCACTTAGTCCGCTTGGGCAGGACCAACTGTGACCCAAAGGTTTTAATTAAACAATCTTGATGTAGGTCCACCAGACAATGTTTCAAGTCAAATATCTAAGCTCTAGCTTTCTCGATTTCAGAGATCACTTTTTTATATGAATAAGAAAACCCATGACCCCTAGAGCAGGTACAATTTTCACCATAGGGCCATAATTTAAACAATCTTCCTAGAGGTCCAATGTTTCATGCCAAATATCTAAGCTCTAGCCTTTGAAGCTTCAGAGGATAATTTTCTTATGTTTTTACTATATGTAAATAATGAAAATCTATGACCCCTGGGCAGGCCTAATTTTTACCTTAGGGATATAATTTGAACAAACTTGGTACAGGTACACTAGTCTACTGTAAACGCTTGAATATAATGAGCACTTTTTTCAAGAATTTTCAGTTTCCACAAGGGTAGGCTGTCAGTTTTTCTCAGCTTGAAAACCCGTAAAATACCAGCCATAAGTCAATAATTTCTGTCCAAATGATCATGTTTTCTTTTTTGGTGCACCTTCTTTTTGGAGACTGTTGTTAAGGGGAGAAAACCAGACTGTCATCAGTACTGAAAGTACGATATCGTAAAAGCCGTTATAATGCCATCTTTTAAAAAAAAAAAATTTCTAAATGTTTTACTGCTAAAGATTCAATCATGTAACCAATGCTTACTGGTATTATGCCCATCAATATTCGCACTTGCACAATTATCAGCCAATTAACTGGATTAAGGAGTCGTCCATATAATTGTTAAACAATAAGTGTTGTCTGATGTCACCTTAATTACGAGATATTTGTTTACACATCCAAAAAGTGTTGAGAAGGTGCTGACACTGAGATAATGCCATATGTATTCGAGATTTCCGAAAGAAATGCTCTCTAGGAGTAATTATCCTTAATGAAATAAATAGTTAAATGCAACCGTAGCGATATTCACGAAATGTAATTGTTACGGGCACTGACAATGGCCGCTTTTTGAACAAAAAACATCGCCAAATGGTAACTCTATTTCCAGATAAAATCTGTGTGCGTAAATTTATTCCAATGCAAGCATTTTTTCTTAGATATTGAGGCCAGACCAGGGGTGTGTTTTATACATGCTAGCATATAATATTTGAGTGTTTACCATTTGAACAACTTTGAAAGGGGACCACCAAAGGATTATTCCTGTGTAGTTTGGTTAATGTGCAGTCACAGTGGTTTCAGAGGAGATGTTGTTTTTAAGATATTGTTGACGACAGACGATGACACAGGGGGATCACAAAATCCCAGGTGAGCTAAACAGTATTTTTTTTTTCTTTTTAAAGAAAATTGTGCAAAATCCTCCTGCAGCCTAATCCTTTCCCTTGGGGCTGAGACATTCTTTATTTGTGTGCACCCCAGCCCCTTTACTTGTGGTTTCAGCACCTTTCTTAATCTAAGAAGCTAGCCTGTTCGGTTATATTACTCTCGCTATTTAGGTCACCTTCAACCCCATTTGATTTCCTCTCGAAACCTTCGAAACCAGAGTTAAATCAGGGGTAAGGCAAGCATTCAGTACTCAGTAAAGAATTCTTTTCAGTGCACACAAACCCAAGCACGAATTACAGGCAGCGAGACTTCCCGAGCACTAACTTCCATAGACAGTAGCAACAGCCACAGTAAGTGCCTACAGCCAGACTAGGAATGCATTTGGACATTAATGAAATACGAATTGTTGCCTTATATATTGGACAATGTGTATTCATGCAAATGATTTTTTTTTAAATTGTATAGAGACACCAAGGATGTGATTCATATAAATTAGTCAAGAGATGTAAATCATCTAATGTAGGTTTCCAATTCAGATCAAGACGACATTTAGACATTATAATTTAAAATAAATATCTCATAAGTATCTTGATAATTCATTAAATAGGTTTATTATATTTTGGATAGGAAAATGTAACTCATCTAAATGATTTCCACTACTAGGCTATTTTTAAACACAGAAAATGGAAAACCAAGTGTTTTAAATATAAACTATACACAGCAGCTATCCATTTGTAAAATCTACTTTCTGTTTGAATATACCACTTTGTATAAAACATTGAAAGTGAATAAAGCAAATGTTTCAACCTCTGGAGAGAGTAGTATATAATAAAAGAGTTATCGGATAACTTTTTATTTGTTAGTATATGTCTCCGGAACCAAGTGAGGGGGGCAATAATAAAATACAAACTGGCCTGTAACTCAAGTATATTATATACAAATTCCTTGAGCACAATAAATGCAAGGTGCTTATATACTAAATATCTATGATAGCAGTCAATAACTTAAGGCTCTATGATGAAAAGTCAAAAAGTTGATCTTTAAAAGTTTGGTAGAGGTCTACTAGGACTGGTGTTTGACATCAAACATTTTAACACTAGAAGATTTTCGAAGTTTTTTTTTTCCTTATGCAATTCTTTAAAAAAAGTCATTACCCTGCGTCAGGGTCAATATTGAACCCATAAGCATAATCAGAACAATTTTGGTAGATGTATAAATTGAACCAACTTAGTAGTAGTCCACTAGAGAATCCTACATACCGTATCTTAAGGCTAAGGGTCTTCTGGTTTCAGACAAGAAAATTTTACATTTTTCTCTATATGATAATAATAAAAGCCTATGTGAAATCAATTGACCCCCAGCTGGGCCAAGTTTGAACCCAGATGTATAATTTGACAAACTTGGTAGAGGTCCACTAGAGAATGCTACATACCTTATCTTAAGACTAAGGGCCTTGTGTTTTCAGACAAGAAGAGTTTCAAAGTTTTCCCGATATTAGCCTATGTAAAACCAATTGACCCCTGGGTGGGGCATAATTTGAAGAAACTTAGTAGAGGTTTCCTAGACATTGCTGCATACCAAATCTTAAGGCTCAAAGCCATGTGGTTTCAGACAAGAAGATTTTCATAATTTTCTCTATATAAGCCAATGCAAAATGAATTGACCCCAGGAGCAGGGACAAATTAATCCCAGATGTATAATTTGAAAAAACTTGGTAGAGGTCCACTAGAGAAAGCCACATACAGCTTTTCCTTTCTGTTGCCATATCAACCAGAGTTCTTGATGGAATTCAATTCTTTGAACAACTTTGGTAGAGCTTCATGCAATGAATATCCCAGGCATGTTTCCTCAAAGCTGGCTTATTTAGTCTGCTAGTTTCAGAGAAAATTCCTTTGAATTAATTGTGAAGGATGAACACAGACAGACAATCACTGATCCTAAAAGTTCTCATAAGCACCATGTGCTCTGGTGAGTTAAAAAAAAGGTAATGAAAAACAAAATAGGGAGTAGAAGGGGGTAACATGGACATTAACAGAAAAGGTAAACCAAGAAATTCTAAGCTGAAAAAGGGGCATAACTTTGCAAAAATAAATTTTAGGGTTATCTGCCCTTTAGAAATGCATCACATATTGAACATATTTTTATTTTGAAGTAAACAGCTTAGATAGTTTCTGAAAAAATGGACATTAACAAAAGGTTAACCAATGCCGAGCCGACACTGACAGGAGGGTCATGACAACAGCTCCTCTTTTTTTATCTTCAAAAAGTGGAGCTACAAACTATGTCCAGACTGTAAATTGACTTTCGATTACAGAGTTTTGATTTTGAGACTTGCAAGTATTTTCAAAAAATTGATTAAAACTCCAACTTGTAGTTTGTCATTTGATATAGCCAGTGCATTTGAATAGCAAAGAAAGTATGTTTTTTTTCTCATTTTAATTTGATATACGAGAATAGTGCAAGAGTGCATTATAAAGCCAAATTTTCTTTCTCAGAATTAAGTAACCAAGATTTTGTGTTCTGTGATATATTCATTGACAAATTCATTGAGCAAAGAAAGTATGCTTTTTTCTCATTTTAATTTGATATATGAGAATAGTGCAAGAGTGCATTATAAAGCCAAATTTTCTTTCTCAGAATTAAGTAACCAAGGTTTTGTGTTCTGTGATACATTCATTGACAAAATTTTCAACTTCATTTAAATTAAAATAAAAAAGATGGATATCCTGGCTGTTAGTCTGCATCATGATCAAAACTTCTAAATTTAGCTTTCAAGATAATAAGTATGACATGTCTTATAGTCTGACTTGTGATCAAAACTTCATACAAAGATTCTAAAAAGGGCCATCCTCTGTTTACAGTTATAGCATATACCGTAAAAATTCTATTTATAGCCCATCCTCTAATAGACGCCCACACCCCATATTTTGGACCAAAAATAGCCATTTTTCAGCCCAAAGTTGAAAAAAATCAAGTGCCCCTTTTTAATGCCCACCCCCCCCCCCCCCACTCCAATTTCAGCAAAACTGAGCTTAACTTTACAATTCAATTTTACTTATTTCCCTGTCATTTTACTTTTATTTCCCTTATTTTTGCCATAAGAAAGTAGTAAAGATCGGAGAGGCTTCTTTTATATTCCCGTGCTTGGCAAACTTTCACATATACCAGACTCTACATGTACGGTAACAGCAGAAATGAACAGAATTTAGCGTTGTCTGCAATAAGTCAACATCTGCTCTTTCTCCGGATTAGATTTCTTCTTGTAATTATGAGGGGTGAGTGGATTTATAAAGCCCTGCTTAGAAAATCAGCCCGTCTTGTGAAGATGCGTCTCCAATTAATGCCCATCCCTAACACTGAACAATCCATAATTCTAATAAAAGCCTGGGCTATAAATGGAATTTTTACGGTAAGCCTTCTTAACACCCTGTATGTAGTTAATGGCATCATGCGAAACAGGGCACCTTCACAAAAATAGACACATCTGTATTGTCAGATACATCATTATCACTACCTGAAAATATATATTGCTGAACTTGTGAAATACTCTTGCAATACCCCCTTTGTGTAACAATTCTTTATGAAATCCAACTACAAATTAAGCAGCTGGCTGACCAATTTTCATCCCATGAAAGAAACAAGAGGGCCACGATGGCCCTGTATTGCTCACCCAAGTATGACTGCTTTTTACAAAAGTGGCTATGGACCTAGTTAATGAACCCCAGATGACCTATTTTCAAACTTGACCTAGAAATTATTGAAACAATCTTTCTGACAAATTTCCAGGTTTTTTGGAATGAAAATGTAGCCTCTAGAGTGTGAACAAGGTTTTTCTTTTTTTGGCTCTGTGACCTAGTTTTTCAACCCAGATAATCCATGTTCAAAGTTGTCCAAGAAATCATTTGGGACAAACATCCTGACTAAGTTTCAAGACAATTGAGGCAAAAATGTGACCCTTTGAGTGTTAACGAACTAAGTGTGGATGGTTGACGGACACAGGACAATGATCAATCCTAATAGCTCACCATGAGCCTATGGCTCAGGTGAGCTAAAACTTGTCATGGATTCTTTTTAAGAAGCTAAACTAAGCTTTTCTTTTAGTAATTACGGTGTCATGATATTTGGCATAAAAAGAATATATATTATGTTTTTATTTTCAATTAAACATTAATAAAATATTCATTCTAACATTATCCAAAACCACCCTAAAAATTGCATGATTAATGCACATAATTGTGTCTCTTATAACTATACATGTCATCAGAATGGAAAAAGATTAAAGTTTAAGTGATCTGTCATTGAATATAGCATGGTTTCTAATTCAGATGCAATTATATAATTAACTAATCACTCAGGCCTGTGGCCTTCATGATTAAATTAATATGCATCTGAACTGTACACTGTGCTATATTTGATGGTAGATCACTCAAACTTAAAAATCTATTTCCTAAGTAACAGATATAAAGACCTGTTAATTCTACCTCTAATGTATAGTAATGCAAATTAAAAGGCTTAAATTCATTTTGCTTTCATCTGATAATTTATTATTAAAGTGCCCTGTTTTGCATGATGCCAGAATTTTTTTGTTTTTTTTTTCTTCTTATTATCAATTCAATGACTGACAATGAGCAACCTCGACAAAACTGAGGACTTAGGAAAGACTGATACACACAGACACACAAAGGCATTCCTGCCTGGCATTCATGTGGCAAAAACTTCAGTCCATGCAGTGTTTCAGAGACTGCATAAGTGGCCATGTGATTTTCCTGTACAGACCTACCTCTGAAACATGCTGACACTTCCTCCAAATACACCAAATGCCAGCGCAGACAAAACGAAGAGGCCAGTATGGACTTCCTGTTACTGATGAAAAGCGAAAAGGCCTATAATATCCTACTTACACCTAAAAGCTACAAGAACATAACATTGAAGTTTACTACTTTTCTTCACATTATGTACACTCTAGCATAACTGATAAGCCTTAATCTGTAAACAGTACTGCTCATTCCCAACTTGACAAAAAATGCATGTTGTGAGCATTAGATTTTCTTAAGCTAAGTTTCGCTTGTTTCCTTTGACCAGTAGACATAACAAAGTGATTATTGGTTATCTGCTATGTACTGCGATAAATATGCACAAGTTCTTCCCATGCAGTAATATAATATTGCATGACTTAGGAGTGCAGTATTTTATAACTATTCAGGATGAACAAGTACACATTTCTAAGCACAAACTAAATAACCTTTTTATTGCATACGCTTGAAATAAAATGAAAAATGTTTAGAAAACAACTCAGTTTTTATAATATATATATTGTAACCGAAAGAAGCAACAGGAATTTCAAAATCAACAGCCATAATTGTTTACCAAATTTTAGAACAAAATCCCATCAATAAACAGGCCATATACCAGTACCAAAATTCATACACAGCAGACTTAAAAAATATGGACTCTTTGAGATGAAATGAAATAAAAAGGAAATTCATTCTGCGTATGCAATAATATTACATAAAAGTATATTATACCAGTATGGACGTTAACTAACAGTTCTGTACAATACTGATAAATATCTGGACCATAATTTTCATTTAATCAATTATGGTTCACAGAATGATGAAAAACTTCAAACCAAGAGCATTTTTTCAACTGAAAAAATAAAACAATAATAACATTAATTTAACAGCAAAATTACCTGAAAGACCCTTTTTCTTTTTTGTTGTTTTGTTACATGTATTGCACGAAAAACTGTTAAATTAAACGTTTAGTTTGACTGGAATAAAAGTTTTATTATGATACACTCTCCTAACAATCATATCAGGCAGGCAGTTTGTCTCACCATCATTCCTAGGAAAGAATAGTGCTAGTCTTCCATCCTCTGTAAAAAAAAAATTGCCAACTTTCCAGATTCCAACTCATGTCCTTATAGTAGTGAGAGGTTAAGTGATTACAAGTCAGCAATGAAAATCATGTTTACCTTACATGCCCAGTTCAAGTATCTTCAATACAACAGAATCTTACTATTCCTTGTACTTAATAAGTAACTTGACATGTCTATTTGTTTACATTTCTGGAAAAGTTTTAGCTGAAAAAAGGTACATTTTGACATTTACAAAACAGGCAATGCCAAAATCGTCTTGCTGAAGTGGTATATTTCTAATGTGTGCTCATTGCCAGCTACTTGACAGTCAACTGCATGAGGATCTGTGATTCTAAAATAATACAATAGATCAATGAATACAGCAGACCTGTGGTATCTGTCATCGCCATGGTGGACCATCACACTATACCTATACTTTAACTTAGCTCTATATTAACCTATATTTGCTCACCCACAACTACAGCAACACTTAAAAAATATTATATTTCTTAAATATGATAAAATTTTAATAATAATGAAATAATATACTCTGAACACAAATTTCCATTACTACAAATAAAGGGAGAAGTATTAACAGGTTGTAAAGACTTAATTATAAATTTAAATCATTTTGCATAATATTAAATTACAAAAGTAAAGATGATCAAACCATTGCCTTTGATTTTCCACTGAATTCTTACTTGTAATTGTGAATGAGCAGATTTTACTAGGAGATATAACGTTATCTGGGCTAGTAATTTTCTAAAAACATGCTATAGCATACTTACAGTTCATACAGGTTAATGTTAATGTTATTGAAAGTTAGCAATTTTAACTGCTCTAGCTCAGCGCAGCCAAGCGAATGGTTAAAATTGTAAACTTTGCACTGAGCTAGAGCAGTTAAAATTGTAAACTTTAGATAACAAACTTAAATATATTTAATCTGTGGAATTGTTTTGATGATACTATTAATGTCTTCACCCACAAACATTGCTTTCATCTAAAAACCAACCAATCAAATTAAGCTTCGAGAGCTAACATAATTCCAAAAGTCTTGTTTTAAAGATAAAACACACATACACATGCGTACAAAGGTTTATAACAGATGCAGTTAATTCTTAGCGTGTATTTGTAAACCCATAAACTTTGTGGATTACCAAATTAAAAATGGTCCAAAATTTGAAAAATAGTGCTTCCCCATTGGTCAAAATATAATTCCACACATTAAAACTGTAAATACAAGAATTCCTTCATTAGACAGATTTATTCAAATTATCATTTGTGATTGTAGTAACTTAAACATCTTCTAGAGATGAAGTTGATTCAAGTAAGACATGTTTTATTAGTATGCATTAGTAAAATAAATAGGTCAAAACTGCCACACTTCTAATTTAATTTCATAAATGCATCCTATTAATGCTTACTAGCCTAGTGGTTGAAAGCCTACTTTGTGTAATGATTAAAATAAGAAAAATTAACTGAACTTGCCAGTTGATACTGATTTACCCAAAGACATAACTGAGAAATTTTGATAATTACTGTACTACAATGCAGTTAAACCCAGTATATTTTCAACCACTGGTAACTAAAGGCTTACAGAGATACAAAACCAGTGGCTTAAATACCAAAGCAGCTGAGAAAAGCTGTAATAGTAAGCAGCCACCATTAAGGATGCCTTTCTATCTTCATGTATTTAAAGCGACTGACTCACAGAATTTTGCTGAAAATTCTTTTTCTTTAAAATTTAAGAGAATTTAATATACTATTATTATGCTTCTATACACCATGAAAACTGAAAAAAAAAGTTTTGACTTAACCAGGATTCGAACCCACTACCTTTCGGTTAGTAAAATATAGAGCAACGATCTAGACCACAGCGCCTACTTGTAAGATTGCGTCAAAATTAATGTTATAACTAAAGTATCTACCCTGTGACTAACGGGGAAAATTTTTTACCGATAAAATTGTGTAAAACATTATATTTTGATGTTTTTCGGTATCAAAAAATGAATCAGTAACTTAGCTTAAATATGTTCTTCACAACTGCAGCAAAAATTTCAAGATGTAAGAACATTTTCATTTTTTTTTCATCGTCGGCCCATCTGTGAGTCAGTCGCTTTTATACTACAAAACTAAAATACAAGCAAAATATACAAGTCACCAGTCTGTGCTTTAAACAGTAAAAGAATGTTCAAAACAAGAACCTTTTGAAAATAAGAAATGCATTAAGAAAATTTCAAGTACAGTGTCTTTTGATCGGTTTTCTGCACTGCAGCAAACTTGACAGAAAACAACAAGGAACAAAATCAATGAAAAACTTTACTGAATCTTTAAAAGAAGTAAAACTTCTTTAAATTCAACTCTGATTGAATTTTTGTCCACTTCAACATTGGTTCATTTCACAGTTTCCTGTGACTTTTCATTTCTTAATGCAAAGGAAACAAACAGAAAAAGTCTTGATTGGTACAACAGTTATGCTTGCAACTCAAGACATGGTTGTTCAAAACTTCAAAAGGAAGTTGAACCAAAACAAAATCTATTATTACCCTTCCAGATTTATTTCTCCTTTTGGATTGGATATTGTTCCTCCGAAAGAAATTGATACATGTATAACCGAGCCAGACAGGTAATATACACATTTAATTTCCCCTTTGGGTACCACATTGTAGGCAACATGCGTTGTGACGATGTGCGTACGGTTCGATGTTGTAAAGTGTAAATTCCGATATACAAGCACTTTTTAACTGTCAAATAAAAAATATTTACCAAAATAGAGTAATGATAAATATTCTCCTCAGTATCTGAAACAAATATGACCTCGTCAAACCATGATATTAATTACAAAAAAGTGTCTTCAAGAGACTACTCCTTTTCTCTTGTTTACATACATTAGGTATAAAAGCAGATACTTCAGGTAGATCTACAGACGAACTATTGAAATAAAAATAAAAAAAATGAAAGAAAATAATCTGTACTGAATGCGCGGAAAACTTGTAGAAAACAGTAAGTGATTTGGGTGTGCAAGTGTAAGTGAAGGGGTACCCTAAAGGGAATCTTATTTCGACGTTTCATTTGAAACAGCAATGATTTATTTAAATTGTTTTTCTCGGCAGTGGAACAGTAATACAATCATTATTTGGCTTTTAGAATGATATATGTGGATATATTACCTGCCAAGATTTTATATAACCCAAGCCATTAGGCGAGGGTGATATTTTATCTTGGTAGGTAATATATCCACATATATCACTCAAAAACCCAAATAACATATACTATTGCTGCATGTATTTTTGTTCAATTGGAAGACTTTGTAATGATTATAAACTGAATTCTCTTCCAAAGTATAAGTTATACCAAAGAAATAACCTCTGTAGTTTTTCTGTCATAAATTTGCTTCATTAAAAAAGAAGTAATTAAGTTTATAATGACAGTCTTGTTTTACCAACTTGTAAACAATTCTTCCCAATGCCCAAAATATCTTTAAGTTAATATCCCCAGTATAAATATATCCTTTTTGTACTACAGCACTTTTTACTTTCCTTATCCTATGCTGTTGGTCTTTGCTTTTTTATTTTTTTAATCTTTTTTGTTTTTCAATTTTATTTTATTTTTCATTTACTGTGTGTTTACAATATGTATTTTATTCTTGTGTTATTTTTTGCAAGTTAAATTTCTTTTTTAGATTTATTTATAATGTTATGATGTTTTAAATTATCAATTGTTTTTAAAGTGTTCATTCATTTACTTTCTATTTATTTATGTGCTTGTTTCAGGTGTATGTTTTTTTTCCCCTATTAGATTTTTTGGCTTTATAGTGTGCCGCTGTTAATTTGTTGTTTAAATCAATTCCTTTTTTTATATATTTTTTTTATTATATTAACCTATCATGTGTTACAGTATCAATTAACAGTGTGTATTACATTTATCTATTTAACTGTTTACTTATTATTTACATCATATATTTTTAGTGTTTTTATTTTATCTTATAATGCTGATGTTTCCTACTTCTGTGGGACTTGTGCATATTGTAAATAAAATCTTGAAATCTTGAAATTTAATGTGCATTTTTATTTTACTTTTGCTTGTTGCTTGTTTAATATTTCATTCCTATATTTTCTTTTGAATCTGTTTATGGTTGCATTTTATTTATTATTTTATGGATTTGATTATATTTTTTAATGATTTACTTTTAATTATTGTAATGATTTATTTTTCTTTTATTTTCACATATAATTATACATTGTAAAATATGTGATTTCTGTTCACTTTATTCAAAGTGTAATAATTTTGTTTTAATTAATATCGTATATGGTCTTACTTTGATTACTTTTATTTTATCAATCCAAGTACATGCTGTAGAGGATATCTTGTTAATTGATCAAACAACAAATAGTTTCTAGCTGCTATAAAATGTTTGCCTTTGCTCTGTTGCCCTTTTCTATCCTATTCTGTATAGAGTATCAGTAAAATAAGTTCTGTGTTATAACATTTTAAAGTTATATTAGTGGTGAAAATGACTCTGGTTGGTTAAATTTCATTTATGTTGCTTTTATAAGTTACAGAAGTCTTTGTATCTTCTAATTTTCGTGGTTTCTGAACATACAGTGTGTTTTCAGCTTTAATCTTGACTGAACATAAAGCTTACAGTTGGTACATATTAAGTCATGTATGCACACATCCTGACAAGGCCTTGTCATCTTCATATCAAGTAAAAATAAGACAATTTGTGACTATGAAGAATTTAAATTGGACAAGAAAGTAAGGCAAACTGTAAGCAGTAAATTGTAGATTAATTTCAGGGTATGCCACTTTAAGTAAAGATATGCTTCATTTCTTGATGAAGGCAGTGACCGTCAAATAATCTGAAAATTATTGTATTGAATTTAACAGGCTAATGTGGTGAGTCAATTCAATATTCTGGAATATGTAAAATTTAAAGTCAAATTAACTAAATATTCAAGTTTCATATGCCATGAAAAGATTGGAGTTTCACATCAGCCTATTAACTTCATTTTAGGGATGTTATAAATTGAGATGCAAGCATAATACTGAAATATCCTTAAGGGTAAAAACGCCATAGATTTTCGTCAAAACATAAAAATAATACTCACATGTTCACAAGTGTGTCAAGTTGAGTTTCAGCAGTACTGTTTTGGTACAATGTAAGTGTATACCTCAATAACTGAGCCAATACAATTTAAGTTTCAATAAGAGAAAATGAAAAACTTAGCTTAAGTGATTTCTCCCCAGCAACAGCTTCAATGATGACATCTCCACTGAGTTTCTCCTCTGCACCTGTAGGACAACATGTTCTGTCTGTTACAACACATCCCCATCTGGCTCCTGAAATAAAAAGATTTTCTCAGTACAGTTCACTCTCACTAAAAGGAAAATATATATAAAGAAAATAAAATAAAGTTGGTCTGACTGTACTGAATCAGGAAATAAGACAAATGCTGAACATGTGGATGACACCGATGAATCCCTGATGCCACTTTAACATGTCTAGAAACATTGCCAAGTTACAGTGAATGGAAACAAACGAAAGTAATTTGACAAATAAAATTATGTTTATGTAGCTGAGAGATAATGATCATGCCTGCTAAACATATTGTATTAAATCATGCTCTTTGACCTCTAAGTTTGACCTTGTCCTTTAAACTACCAAGCCAGTTCATGTGTGCGACATACAAACTGGCAACCATTTGTGCCAAATAATTTTGAAATCCCTCCAATTAAGGCTAGGCTAATGACAGAAGCCAAAACAGCAACTAAATCTATTTGAATAGAAAAATAAAGTAATACCCAGGTTTTGGTTTTTAGAATTAATTTTGATGTGTCATATTAATTGAATAGTGAAGACATGAATTCTGTCAGAGGAAAATAAACTGGATTTCAAGAATGTATTTAACTGACAATTAGGGACAATTTTTTTGTACATGGTATAAAACACAGAAACCGCTGAATTTGCACTTTGGAGCGGTGGGCCAGTGGTAACGCACTGGACTGGTATACCAGGGGTCCCGAGTTCGATCCCCCGCTCCTCCACTAACATTACTAATAGTCTTTCGGATGAGACGTTAAACCGAGGTCCCATGTATCAGTGCTATACACTGAGCATGTAAAAGAACCAGGGGTGTCTCTGGAATGGGATGCTTTCTGTATCTTGCACTACCCCCATAACATAAAATAACTAATCTCTTCAGGGGGCGTCGGTCATGTGGGCAACCGGTACCGACGGTAAATAAGCATAAATAGAGATTTGCACTTTATAACTTGGTCATTGTTTTAACTAGCTTGAACTTTTTCTGACAAATGCTATTTATTTGATAGCTTGGTCGGTTCCGTTCTAAATTACAATGCTGTTAAAGGGGCTACCATGAGTTACAAAATAGAAAGCTAAAACTAGAGATGTGTCTATAGGACACAGATGCCTTCACATTCCATTGTATTGTCACAAGCACAGATGCTTGATTAGAGGTTATTTAAACTAGCCTACTGACTTTTGCCAAATGTGCATACAATACCATATTATAAAAACAAGATGACCACGTCAAAATATAAACAATGAAATATTTTCCAAAATTAAAACAAAACCCATTGCTTTCCCTGGCAGCTACTGGCCCCGAGCATTAGAGGGAAAGGTTATCTCTTTAACTCCACCAATATCCAGACACATTCTTATAAAATAGATGAGAAATCATTAAATAATCTACGCTTTACATAATGGAGCTGCTGCATTCGAATGGATCCCAGGTATTTTTTTGACGCAATACAGTCATGACTATCAAACCATACAGCATTGCTTTCGCACATGTTGCGTTGTACAGCCACTCCTTTTGTCATTGCGGTAAATTCATTCCATTTTTGTTTTTTTAATTTTTTTTTTAAATGTTAAGTTGTAACCAGTATGAAAAATAACAAAAGGCAATAACTCCTAAATTATGCAAAACAGAGTTAGTTTTTGCATGCTGCACATCTCCTCATAGAAATCTATCTACCAATTAAGTTTCATGTTAATATCTCTTATACTTTGTGAGATCACAGGTGACAGTATCACTGAGCATACAACATATATATAGAATCCAAAAAAAATGTTTTTAAACTTTTTACTAATTTATCTACAAGGTGTATTTCATACGGAACAACCAGGAACATCACTGAGGTGACTTTGTTTTCAAAATGTTTGCATTTATTTTTGTTAGAAAATGGTAAGAAAATTAAAGATCAACATCTTAACGATGTATCAACATACTGAACAATTTAATGCACTGACACAGATTGTTTTGTTAAACATATCAGAGTGTTTTCTTCCCTTAACCATTGTTTTTTTGTTTTCTTGCTTTCGAAATATCCCGTATGGTTTTTGTTATTACTGTTTTCATTAGTTAATTATCTGAAGGTGTGTCCCAATAAGCCAATGAAAAAACTAGACGTAAAACTGAACTTGCTGACGTCACTAACAAACATGGTGAAATGAAAGTAGGATTATCTGAAAAAATTAAAGATTTTAACGCAAAGCACAAACAAACAATATAAGTAAAGGGATTAAACTGGGTAAAAATGATGATCTATTATTTTCATTTAATACCGATATAAATTTCTATACGGACAGTGTTAGAAACACCAATTTTTAGAAGATTTCAAGGAATTTTACCCAGATTCTTAGTCACCTCAGTGATGTTCTCGATTAGGTATTTTACATATTACGCCATTGCTCGCAAGGTATTGGACTGATTTTTAAAATATCGTGCAGATAATTTATTTAGAACATATATATTGCGAAAATTACAACATTTTCAATATTGTTACTGAATTAACATGGATTGTAGTACTCAGAAAAATTGATGGTCCTGCATGAAATATACCTTGTAGATATATCAGTAAAAAGTTTTTTTAATTTTGTTTTATTTTTAGAGGTTTTATGCTCAGTGATACTGTCTTCTATGTGTGAGATATGCCCCGGACAAAAAATATGTATGAGAAATTTCAAAGGGCAATAACTCAAAAATTAATAAAGCAAGAGTTATGGTTCTTGTGCACTGCACTGCTCCTTAATGAGATCTAACTACCTATGAAGTTTGGTCTTGATATCTCTCAGTTTTTGTGTTATGCTCCAGACAAAATTATGATGGATGGACGGACGAAACAAACGGACGTGATGGACGGACAAAGCGGCAACTATATACTCACCCTTTAGGGAAGCATAAAAATCAGTCAATTTAGATTGTCTATATGGAGGAATAGGTATTTTACCAATGAAAATAATAGACAATTCCAGAAGTTAGTTTTACCTGATTACCTCCCTTGATTATCAACCTGTCTGCCATTACAGTACTGAAACAGCAAATGACTTACTGTTGCAACTATTGCTGACTAATGAAGATTGTTTTTAGATATGTTATGGGATTTTTAATCTATTTTCTTGATAGCCAGAATCAACATTAGGATTTAACCCATCAAAAATTTATCACATGCTCCTTTAAAGACTTAATTCTTAAATAAGAATTGTTATAATAATCATGATAATAAAGAATATCATACATTCAAGTTGGAAACATTTCTGTAGTTGGAAATACTTGCATTTTATATTTCCCATTTTTCCTCAAATGAACCAAGCGCTAGTCAAAAAACTGCCTTTGCTAGATTAAAACTTACTGCATAAGGTGTTTATTTGAAATACTCTAAATCAGTGATTTCTGAATACATGACTTGTTCAAAGTTTATAAATAATAAGTAAAGATTAAGACACTGATTTCTTTAACAAAGACAATGCCTACTAAAATACCAACTGTCATACAAGTTGTTTTTTACAACATAAGGTTAACACTAATTAACACCATTTTTGTATAATCATTAGGTTTCGGTTCCCAAGGAGCAAATTGGATCATAAAAGTGTCAAAATGTGGTCTGTCAAACAGGGCTGACCATAAGACACCCAGATAACACACCAGTGATTTATTGATTTATCCACAAAGAGATGATATAATCAAAACAAAGCTATTACGTAATCATTTTTCTTAACATCACTCTGGGAACTGTGAAAGAGGAAAGGAAGTTTTGCTGTAATAAAGATAAATGCAACACAGTATGTTACCTCTATCAAAGGTGGCTTTACTAAACAGATAACTGTGCTGATGGCGTCAAAAGTGTTAAACATACATGTACCTTTCACATATACTGGATATCCTAGAATAATGTAAAAATCAATATTGATTTTCAAGCAGAACCATAATTTTCTCTTCTTTTTTTTCCCATCTTTTAACATGAATGCTCAAGCTCTTAGATGTTTTAAAATAGTTAAGATAAATCATAGATTCTAGTTTAATACGTATAAACTTGGTAAAAAAAATAGCGAATCCTGAAAACACAGACAAGCAGCTGCTTATAAAATATAAGTAAGATCCCAAACCAATGTTTACTGTAAAAGCAGGCACCTGTGCTGGAAAGTAAGTTTTGATCCTTTCAAAAACATGTTTTTCTCTTTAGATGTTGCTTGAGCCCTAGGTTTCCGACTTAAAATATCAAAAATAATATAATAATGACAACAAAATACAAAATCAATGTACACTTTCAAATGATGAAAAAATTTAATTTTCAAATGAAAGATATACCGTTATAGTGTGCATATCTTGGAATTGTTTTCACTGTTGCTAAGAGTGTTCAGTACTGTACGTAGTGGCGGATGGGTCACGTGACAATGTAATGGCGGCAGTCAATTTATCATTTCTCGAATCGTCTATATCACAATTTATCATGTTTAGTTGCTGGTAAAAAAGTCAACTCAAAACCAAGGGAGATAGTTCAAACAAAAGAAGAAATAAATTGGTATGCAAGAGCTATCCCCTTAAAAAAAGTAAATGAATGAACAAATAACATTCACTGTATGCTCGTTAACATGCTCTTAAGAAGTAATTAATAGTGCCACAACTTGAGGGTGTGTCAAAAACATCTAAAACTTGTGTTTCTTTTACAAACAGTGCAACAATAAATTCCTATGTTAAACCCTTAGTTTCCTATTTTTGTGATAAGAAAACACAAAGAATGTTTGTTTGACAGTATGACTTTAATTTGATTTGGTTGTACTCGGGTAGCCTGTAGAAAGAGGGTAAACTGTTGAAAGAATTTATGTTCCTTCAAGAATAATTACTAGGGTGACCACTACTAGTACTCTCAATATTACACTTATACAATGAATATATATATAGATCTGTATTATCATAATTTTAGATCATTATGATTCTAATATGCAATTAAAAGAACTGAATTAATTAACATAGCTGTATCCCTAAAATTTGGTAGACACATATAAAGCAAGACTTGTTAAAAACCAAGCTAAAGTAATTATACATTCTTACCGGAACTTTGGGTTTGAAGTTCACTACCCTCTCTCTCTCATTTGGGGACTTCAAATACTCTTGGTGCTGTGCATGGCGCTGTAAAAATACAATGAGCATTTTTTACATGCATGTTTCAGTTTATTAGACAACATATATTAATAAATTGATAAAAAGAGCAAGAAAGTTTGACACCGCTATTTTGAATCAAATTCTCAAACTATATTTCTAACACAAAATAGTTTATTTACTTCTTTACTAACTTATTAAAAAATATTGTTTATTAAAACAAGCACATACCTGACAAAAGTCCAAAGCAATAGAAGAACTGAAGGGATGCAATAAACTACCGAAATGAAGAAAGTGGGAACAGTAGAACTGCCCACCACCACTGCCAAAGACACACTGTCAAACACATCGTGCAATTCAGTGTGAACTCAAAACATGGCGGGAAAGTGAGAAAATCTCATGAAATCGTCCGTGCGGAACGAATTATCAAAAATCAAGTTAGCTTTCAAAAAAGCTAACAGTGGTCTGAAAAGAAAGCTTCCCAATAAAACTAACACTATTACACTTGTCTCAACAACCCTTCTATTTTAGTATTTCAAATATTAAGGGCAAGTGATAATACTGCCATACAAGTAACAGAGAATAATACTACTCCTAATGTTGGGACTTCTACACAGGCTCCAATTGGTCCTTGTCTCTACAGGCTACAAGTCACTTTATCAGTTGATGGCAGTTCAGACTTCTCTATCGCATTAAAACATCCAACACTTAACCTTTTGAGCAATTAAGTTTGTAAAGTTTCATACCAAAAAACTGAAATAACATACCTGCTGGACCTGTGTTTCTGCACCGTCTGGGCTTCCCTCCTTTAATCTGGTTACTTTTAAATTTTAGTGTTCATAACTAGATTTCTGACTCATTCCGACTCCTTCTACATTTGCACTGCTTTTTACTTATTTTTAATGTCATTTTTTTTAATACAAAATACACTTTAATATTAAAAATTACACTAAAATGTTGCCGAAAAGTTACGTTTCAACGGTTACGTTGGTAACCTTTGTTTGGTTGCACTCACGGATTAACCGATTTCAAGTGGTAATGGAGCGTATAATATTGCACCCCTACTAAACGGTGGCTCTTTTACATTTTGGTGATCTGTTTAAATGAGAGCCCTCGACACTTCCGTTGTAGAGCCCTCGACCAAAACAAGGCTGAAAAAGGTAAGCACATTTTATAAAAATATACGTTTTTAAAGAGCATGCTTGTTTTTCAAAAATCGAAGAATGTCATGCCACGTAAAACATTTTTCTCATCATTTTAGATGCAATTTCGATAAGAATTACCCCATAATGACGTTGCTAGAACTTGTACCAAATATCAACTCGTGTGTTTTCTTTTACGAGGAGACACATCTTGAGTGATTTCTTTACCGTGAAGTAGATGTTGACCCACATAATCGTCATGTAACATTGTTCCAACCTCCTCTTTGGCTTAACAGTAAAAATATTTCACAGAGTTCGGTTAAAAACAAAATACTCACATTTTTTCAAATGTGATCGAGCCATCGGCAATGTGATGGCGCCATCGGCAATGTGAAAGAGCCCTTGAAAATGTGATGGAGCCAACACCATCATTCATTAAGTGTTAATATTGTGGAATTATACCAATTAAATTCATGTATAGATTAAATTGCATGAGTTGATACTTACTTTCTTGAAATGTTTCGAATAATTGTTCAATCAGATTCGTTCATATGAACTAGTTTTTCATTACTCATAATTGTATATGCATAGTTTAATTACAGATAACGGTCTTTAGAGGTAAACTAAGAACAGAGTAGCGATTAGCACGAAAAAGAAAATTTCGTCAAATCAATGCAACACGACTCAGAAGTTATTGTCAAAACAATGAACATAAATAAAAGAAACATTGGGGAAAATTTTTTCGAGGCACCACATCGGCGAAAACGAATAAAAGAAAACGCATCCAAGATTCAAGTTCTACAAAGCAAATCAAATACTCTATGTTAAAGACAATATTTTCGGCAACTAAACATTTTACACCTAGAAAAACATCAAAAAGAACATTGAATTGTTCACTTGAAAGCCATTCAATCAGTGATGAAGAAGTTATTTGTACCCATTAGACGAGACTTTTTTACAGATAGCGATGTAGCAGATATTGAAGAACCTATCTCAATTAGTTCGGAATATGAAGCAGAAGACATTAAAAACAATGTACCCAATGATGCTGGAATTGAAGACAAAACAATATCCGGTGTTTTCAATAAAGTTTTACCAATTTTGAAAAAAAAAAGAAATCAGATCGTCGCTTTTTTCGTGCTTTTTAACATACAATATTAACACTTATTGAATGATGGTGTTGGCTCCATCACATTTTCGAGGGCTCTTTCACATTGCCGATGGCGCCATCACATTGTCGATGGCTCGATAACATTTAAAAAAATGTGAGTATTTTGTTTTTAACCGAGCTTCTGTGAAATATTTTTAGTGCTGAGCCAAAGAGGAGGTTGGAACAATGTTACATGACGATTATGTGAGCCAGCAACTATTTCACGGTAAAGAAATCACTCAAGATGTGTCTCCTCGTAAAAGAAAACACACGAGTTGATATTTGGTACAAGTTCTAGCAACGTCATTATGGGGTATTTCTTATCGAAACTGCATCTAAAATGATGAGAAAAATGTTCTACGTGGCATGACATTCCTTCGATTTTTGAAAAACAATCATGCTTTTTAAAAACGTATATTTTTATAAAATGTGCTTACCTTTTTCAGCCTTGTTTTGGTCGAGGGCTCTACAACGGAAGTGTCGAGGGCTCTCATTTAAACAGATCACCTAAAATGTGAAAGAGCCACCGTTTAGTAGGGGTGTATTGGGATGTCAGTCGTTTCGTATGCTTCCTTTTTAAATGAGGAGAAACTAGCCATTTAGAAAAGGTCTTGTATCTCGTTAGTTCTAAAACTAGGAATGCTGAACTGCCCCTTGAATTAACGTTGGAATTATTCGAGTATACTCTCTTACCTATTTTAAAACATATAGCTCTGAAAAGGTGGTTTTTCAACCTGGAATTACTAGAAAAAAACGGAAAACACATTTCTAAAACGTATTACAAACACAGGGAAAAGAACTCTAAAGAACTTGCTTCTAGGTGAAATTTGTAGATACATAATTGCGATAACAGTTAAAACACGAATGACCCTGGGGCTGTCTCTCTGAGTGGGGAATCTCAAAGGTTTTACATCAGCAGTCAACTTTTTAGGGGTTGCTCTGTTGTACCAAAATTTCTAAAGAATGAGTGCTGGTTAAAGGTAGCGCAAAATCAAAGCCTGGTAGCGGCAAAGGCCTGGGAGCGGCCGGTAAACTGAGGTGGCTGTTCAGACCAACAAGAAAACAGGACAAACTTCAATCCTTTCGGCTAAATGTTACTTTCATTTTGTTTAAAATGGCCTTAACAAAGCTATCTTGTCAGAGTGTCTCTAAAAAGGTCCCGAATCAATGTCAGATTATAAAAGAACACGGAATTAACGCTTTTGAAATGTGCCCCCGAGACGAAAATGTAAACAAACTACATCCTCGATCATTAATGAACTGCTCGTATTTTATACCTGTATTGTTATGATGATGAATGATAAAAGCTAGGAATTAAAATTAAATTTAAAGAGCTAGAAAGAATAACGACTAGTCTACTCTAGAGACAGAGGCAAAGTGACCAAAAGTCGAACAGCAAATGTGATATGCTAATGAATTGATAACCGTGCAAGTTCGGAAGCTTTCGTGAACCAATTAACGTCAAGAACGACATTCGCTGGATTACCGAAGTCATTCGGCTATACCCGATCTAATAAAAAATATTATTATTAATACTTAAATTCAATAAAATTAATTTAATTCTAATTCAAATTAATTAGAGTTTAGGTCATAATATTTAATTTGTGGATATTTTATATCTTCAAACTCAGATTCGTTAAACAGAAATTGTAGTGTCATTTGGAAATGTTAATATATAAAGGTGTTCAGGTATTGTAGGGGGATCTTTTCTTCGTATGATTATCTTACAGATATAACAAAACAAACACCTTAGACCCAAAAGGAATTATGCAGTCACTAAAAAGTGCAAAATATGCATGTTCTCTGTTCAGGAACGGATGAGTGGTCCAATAGTAACGCACTGGACTGGTAAACCAAGGGTCGCGATTTCGACCCCCTTCTCCTCAACTAACATTACTAATTGTCCTTCGGATGAGACGTTAAAGGTCATGTGACACGAATTTTTTACCTCGAAATTTTAATATGAGCGAAAAACTATGACAGTTTTACAAAATTCCGCAGGTAATTTTCATCTTAAAGATGTTTTTATAGCAAATTAAAATCCATATTTTACGCACTTGTTCGCGCGCACCTGTCACGCGCAAAACCGGAAGTGACGCACATTTATCTCTTGCCACTTGACACAGCTGCCTGGATTGTTAACAAAAGCTTAAAAATTATGATGGAAAGTGAAAATAAAGACTGAATATAGTAAAAAAAGCAAAATTGAACAAGTCAAGCTAACATCATGAATATACATTGAAGATTTTTTAAATAAATAATTTAAAATTTTGATGGAATTACGAAGCCGATGAGTAAAACTACATAGAGGCTAGTTTAATCAGGGTTATAGAATTATAAGATACATCAGTGCAAATATCTAGAGATATTTTTCAAGTAACTGATCCAAAAGGATTTTGAACATGCTTATTTTTATCCGATGCAGTTTTTGGAAGACTTGATTAACTAACTCCAATCGAAATATTTTTTCCATAAAAACATTCTCTTTACAGTGCTGTGTTGCTTATTTGTCTGTGGTATATGTTGCCTGAGGTACGTGTAAGTAATCTTTGACTTGATCTATGATTTTTTTCATTATAACTGCATATCTTTTTTTTTTGGCTTATTCATTCTACATTTAAAAAAAACAATAATGATCAAAGAACAAATGATATGAAGAAGCCCTAAAAACTATGTCAAAATCATAACACAAACACGTTGTTTTTGTTTTTGTTTTTTGTTTTAATTTGTTCACATGAAGAAGTAGAATGATTTTTATTTTCATCATAAATACATCCATTACATTTAATTATCTAATTAAAATATGTATCTGCATGGAAGCTTCTTAACTAAAAATCATTCAGACATATTATTGGAACAAGCTATTACATAATGTTTTCACAAGTTTGACTGATCAAAAGAAATACAATCAATATGTAAGATCAGTTGCCATAAAATTTTGCTATTTGTCTCAACTTTATCTTTGATTGGGTCATAAAAAGTTAATTGCTTTGTTTTGACAGCTATGCAGAATATACAAGGGTCCCTTTTGGGCAGGTTAATTTGCATAAATCCCACAGTTTAAGGCGTGATTTATGGATCTTTGACATTTCATTGGATATTAAGTTATAAGCAGACACAAATTTCTACTTGATGGACATGCCATGTTATTATTTTTCAAACAATATCCCAACGTGAAATACAATGTATTGTGAAATTCCATTCCAGTGAAACAAATGTTAACACATTAGATCACCTAAATTCACTTCAATTTTACTACATTTAAATGAAAAAGAATTTGTTAATGATGTAAACGTCAAGAGATGAAGGGTTACGCAGCATGTTAAAACGTGGAGGAGATAGTTTTATATAGAACCACAACATGGAAGAAATTGGAATATATATTAATATTTATTAAGGTAAAATTACAAACCGTTTTCCAGGCACAAAGTTTGAATTTACTTATAAAAATCGAGAAGTAATCACATTTTTTTTTAATTTACAATTTATAGCATGGTACTTTTATAAGTGTGCCTTTATCGTTTTTCTTGCACTTGTGGTTTAGTGTTATTTTTTCATTTAAAAAATGATGTGTTATGACACTGGTTATGAGCAGTGTAATTCTGCACTACTGCCTCGGACAGTAGAGATAAATCTACGTCACAGCCAGAAATTGCAGCGGAAACTACCGATGTCGAAACGGAAATAGCCGATCATCAAAAACACGTTTTTTCTTATCAAAAGCAATATTTTCATAATTTCGCAATTTAACCATTTTAATCAGTACAATTATGATTATTTTGAATAGACAAAGTTGCAATAGTCGTGTCACATGACCTTTAAATCGAGGTCCCCTGTGTCAGTGCTGTACACAGGGCATGGAGAAGACCCAGAGGGTGTTTCTGGAATGGGATGCTTCCTGCATTTTGCACTAACCCTTATAAAATAACTAATATCTACAGAGTGGGGGGCGGGGGCGTCGGTCATATGGTCAACCGGTACCGATGAACTCAAATAGATAGATTCTCTGTCCATTTGGTATATTCTTAGAGAAAACGAGTTATTACAAACATGTCTAAAAGATATATCAGAGCACTGAAGGCACTGAATTTGTTTAGGTCACAGAACTAGTAATCAGTGTCGTCAATATTTTATTTTCCTTCCATTTTGCAGAAAGGTTGTTTAAAAGTTTTCATATCTCATAATTATTGGCTGATCCTATAAGAGACTGAATACTTCTCTACATGCTGCACAAGTGTACTCCGTCTCGGTATCCCAGATAGCATGGTAACGTTGGCCCAACATGGGCCAACGCCATCAGTTACGTCGGCCCAATGTTGGCATATTACGTTGGTCCAATGTAATTTTGCTCATCGGCACAATGTTGCGTCAGCACGTTGGCTCAACGTTGGGCCAATGCTGCAATGTCGGCTTTGTACGGTTGGGCCAACATTGGGCCAATATTGAAATTTCAACACAATTTTACGAATGTTTGCCCAGCGTTGGCCAAGTGTTAGAAATTTCAAATCTCCGTTGGCCCAACATTAGAAATTTTAATTCTTTCTTGTAGGCTTTACACTGTTTGCTAACAAATCTTTGTGACAATTTCTTGTCACGAACTGATACAGATGAATGTAACTATGTTAGTTATTATTGTCTCAGGCGTGATTTATTGCCTACAGTCATTGGTGACCAAGTTAGCATTCCTAGTGTTAAAGTAGGTTGTAACACATTGTAAAGTGGTCTCATGGGTATCAAAGGATGTCGTCATGACAATAACTTCGAATATAGATTTTATTCTTCCATAATGAAAAAATATTATGTATTTGTATATTTGAATATTTTGTTATGACGATGAGCTATATGTTTATATCTGATTAAACTTTTATTCTGTTATGTTCTGTTTTATATACTACTCAACTTTTGCTAAGCACCAAAGTTTTAGTGTGAAAATTTTTGGCAATGATTTGGTAACCGTCGTACAAATGATTTATAACGTCAATTTCATGTTTAATCAATTTGATTGAAGAACAAATTTAACCTGTTTTACTGATTTTGCATTTGTTATGTGACGGAGAAGAGGAAGACGCCTATATCCAAGATTTTTGGACACGCATGAATATTGTCACAACCCCATTTATCTTTACAAGTTTAGACTCAGTGTGTGTGATCCATTGCTAACGACAATTCCTTGCAAACACCTTCTCATGCTCCCTATGAGGTTTCTGACATTCCTAGCGGGGATGGCGGCCCACTCTTGCACCAACATGGCCTCAAGCTCCTAGATGCTTCTAGGTTGCACCTGGCGAGCTGAAATCCGTATCTGTAGCTCATTCCACAGGGTTTCAATTGGATTTAAGTCGGGTGATCGAGCTTGGCAGTCAAGGCGCTATATACCCTCCCTCTGCAGGTAGTGGTGGACCACACGGGCACTATGGGAACGCGCATTATCGTCCATTAAAATGAACTTATCGCCAACTGCCCTGGCATACAACCTTATCTGGGTGTCTAACAACAACGAGGTCAGTTCGTCTGTCCCAGCTGATGCCTCTCCGCACCAAAACTGACCCATCCCCGAAGCGGTCGTGCTATGCAACATTTCCGGCTTTAAACCTTTCCTCAGATCTTCTCCAGACTCTCACACGTCTGTCAGTAAAGTCTAGACAAAACCTGGACTCATCAGTGAAGAGAATATGTCTCCAGTTTTGCTTGTCCACCTAACATGCCCCCTCGCCCATTCCAATCGGGCCTGGAGGTGACGACGAGTCAATGGAATTCTTATACGGGGTCTTCTTGATCGCAGATTATCCTCGTGCAACCTTCTACGCACCTTGCCCAGGTTCCTGTGATGATAGTGTGGTGTACACCAAGCGCCACACCAACCTCACGGTGTGTGCCCCCTGCTCCACCATCCCTACAGCCCTCCACATCTCTGCTTCACTCAAATGCCGTCTTATCATAGCGTTTGCCATGTCAAAGTCACCAATGTAAAAAAGTCTGACCTTTGAATCACAATAAATTTTGATGTCGGTGTATAAAGACAATAATGTGTCTCTGTTCCCACTTAAAAATCCCAGAAAAACAAGGGGACGCATCCTTGCCGTGACCAAGTGGCAAGACCTACCAGATAAAACAGGTTGCATTTAAGTTGGAGGTCATCTCAAGACATTGTAAATCAAAAGTTTACCGAAACGTCCGGCACCCAGTCAAACTATTAAGGTGGCAAAGATATGGCATGTGTTGTTTTTAGCTCACCTGTCACGCAGTTACATGGTGAGCTATTGTGATCCCCCTCCGTCCGTCGTCCGTCGTCGTCAACAATTTCATTCAAACGACATCTCCTCTGAAACCACTGGGCCAAATTCAATGAAACTTGCATGGGATGTTCCAAAGTTGTTCAATTCCATGCAGAACTCTGGTTGCCATGGCCAAAAAAGGAGGAAAAACTTTAAAAATCTTCTTCTCAAAAACCACAAGGCCTGGAACTTAGATATTTGGTATGAGGCATCATCTTGTGGACCTCTACCAAGATTATTCAAATTATGACCCTGGGGTCAGAACTAGCCCCGCCCTTGGAGTCATTTGATTTTACATAAGGTTACATAGGGAAAACTTCAAAAATCTTCTTGTCAGAGACCACAACACATGGAGCTTAGATATCTGGTATGCAGCATTGTCTAGTAGACCTCTACCAAGATTGTTCAAGTCATGGCCCCTGGGTCAAAACTGGCCCCACCCCAGGGGTAACATATTTTACATAGAGTAATATAGGAAAAAAACTTTAAAAATCTCTTGTCAGAAACAGCAAGGCATGGAGCTTAGATATTTGGTGTTGAGCATTGTCTAGTAGACCTCTACCAAGATTGTTCAAATCATGGCCCCTGGGTCAAAATTGGCTTCGCCCAAGGGGTCACATGTTTTTCATAGAGTTATATAGTAAATTCTTTAAAAAATCTTCTTGTCAGAAACTGCAAGACCTGGAGCTTAGATATTTGGTATGAGGCATCATCTAGTGGACCTCTACAAAGATTGTTCAAATTATGACCCTGGGGTCAGAACTGACCCCGCCCAGGGCTTACTTGATTTACATAGGGTTATATAGGGAAAACTTTAAAAATCTTCTTGTAAGAAACTACTGCAAGGCCTGGAGCTTAGATATTTGGTAGTATGCACTGTGACCACAGTGGGGTCATCCCCTCCCCAAGGGGTCATCCCCCACCCGCCCAAATTTTTTTTCTCATTTATTAAGTTTTTCGCTATGGCAATAAAATTTGGACCATTTGTACAGTTTTTCAAGATGATTTCAAAAACATTATTCCTTGACCTATATTTTTGACCTTCTGACCTACTTTTTTGTTTTTAGCTACAGCAATGAAATTTGGACCATGTGCACCGTTTTTCATTTCGATTTCAAAAATGTCATAGCATGACCTATATTTTTGACCTACTGACCTACTTTTTTGTTTTTGCATTGGTCCATTTCTGTGATATTCATCATTACATTTATAAAAATTTCTTTCATCTTTGAACCCAGGTGAGTGCTTTAGGGCCATTGGCCCCCTTGTTTAATGAAGTTGTGGTAACGAGATGATATGTCGTGGTAACGAGATAATTTAGTCGTGGTAATGAGATATTATGTCATGGTAACAAGATAATATGTCGTGGTAACGAGAAAAATATGTCGTGGTAACGAGATAATTAAGTCGAGGGAACGACATAGTTAACCAATCAGGCATAGATATGACATGTCCCAGCAAACAATATATATGGGAACCATATGGGTCCTACATGGGCAACCCATATGGGCCCTACATGGGGAGTGCAACCGGGGCCTATCTGGCCCCCATGTGGTCAGCCCATCTAAATGTTATATGGGACTTATATAGATCCAACATGGGCAGCCCTTGTACACAATATGGGTCTTTCATGGGCAGCCCTTTTATTCATATACACACCCATTTAGGTCAGTTAAGGACTTGCACTGTTAGGTTGTACACATTACATTTATCAAGGAAGGCTTCTCTTACAAGTGTTCACAATCTTTTTCTGAATATGGGCTACAAACAAACTGCAGATGTAATGTTCATATTAACTGTCATTTCAATTCTTTCCGGATGCTTTTAACCAGTCACTTATAAATTTCAAAGAGTTACCAACATTGGTCTTCCTTTTTAACTGAAATTATCAAAAGGATGGACATCATGGAACTTAAGGACTAACTGTTAATCTGAAAGGCATAACCACACATTATTTTCAAACAAAAAGATTTATTATGAAAACTCTCATGTCAAAAATTCGTAATTAAAATTCAAAGCTGCAAAGTTAACAATAATATTTGTAGAGAAATTATTTTACATGTCTTCTGCACTTTTCAATTGATATGTATATTTATATATGTCTAACTACAGTAAAAACATGGTAAAATCTCATTTTTGATGGACTTCAATGATTTTTTTTTTTAAATTATCAACCATTAAAAACTTTTCAAAGCAAAAACACATACACAAACTACTTCAAAGAACAATCATTTAATAAGCACAAGTTAAATGGTATTCGTGCATTAAAATTACCACCAACACAATACTAGTATTCATACTCCCTCGATTCCGTTCAGCTAAAGAAAAGATAGAATGTGATCAAATGTTATATAAGTGGATTTGACCACGGAACATAGAAGAATGATTAAAAAGCGATAGATAAATTTGATTACCGTTTGGGTATTTAAAGCATCCCCATGTAGTCGTTTAAAGTATGTTATGATGTGGATATTTCTGGACTGGGCCTTTGTGGTATTAGACCGTTCATACGTACAGTTCAAACAGTTGTAGCTGTCTTCACTGGGTCTTTGTGGTATTGGGCCTTTCATACGTACAGTTCAAACAGTTGAAGCTGCCTTCTTAAGATCATTTGTTTTCTGGTGGTGTTTTACTCCAATGATGTAGCTGACTTCCGGCTTATTCTAATAATACCTGCTGCTTTATTTATCTTTGTTTCACATATACTTATCAGTGTCCTAGCATATGAAGCCGATATTCTCACTCTTAAATAGTTACACACATAGATCTTGTAAAATATCTATAGTAATTATATAGTTGACTCTGTACAGACTGTGCTAACTTATTGGTTATGCTGAGCACCGAAGTGAGTGGATTTAAATGTTAGATACAGATCAGACTACGCCTCTCTCCACCCCATCCCCATTTTTTTAATTTTAATTTTATAGTCTTCTTGTTTAAAGACCGCACATTGAAGACGGCTAGCCAACCTTTCAAAAAAAGCAAAATGATTGAATAAGTAAAACGCTCCTGATGTCATTTTGACGGAGAAATCGTGAAAGAAGAGCTAAATCAGCTGGTCTAACCATTTAGTTTTAACATTCATATTTCACGAACAATATTCCAGTAATAAAATTTATAAATTTATAAAACTCTTTTTGCACTTATTTGGCGGCCGAACGAAATACCCAAATACTTGAGAAATGTGTAATTTGAAGGCTCAACGTCCACAATCTGTGTCAATATACGTTCCCACTAGACGAAAGCACTGCATTTCTCGGCTTAGCCAAGACCATACCAATTTTATTTACTGCACTTAAAAACCTTTCCTAAATTACCTAATGTTTTAATGTATTAAGTGACAGGACTAAGTATATCTATCTATGTGTATACACATCTTGTTTTGCTAAACCAGTCTGTTTACTTGAATGAAATGTCAGTCATTGTTTTCAGTCAGTGTATGGTCACATGGTACACGCAAGCATTCATTATAAAGTCATCAAGATGTTTGAAAACAAAAAAATTACTTTGGCATTTCAGTGCCAATATTAATTGAAAATTTACGAGCAAGGATCGTCGGGATATTGGAGGCATGTGATCCTACTTAATACTGCAAAGGCCGCTAACAGGAATTGCTTCATCAGTGCAAGCAATCTGAAATATTCAAATTATTTCTTTTAGTTGTCACAGCTCCGCGAGTTTTCAAAACAAAAGGAGATTCACTAAATGATGTAAAAGCAAGGCGTGCAATATAAAAACAAGCTCATAGTGTAAGATATACGACTTAGATAAACAAAACGGTCGCTTGTTCGACGGGAGATAAAACTTTATATGGAAACAAGATCACAATGACCCTGAATCATAACATTAGTAAATCTGCTCAAAAATAAGTTTCCATTCTTTATCTGTATGCAAAATATATGTATGTTAGCCTATGGGCGGAGCAAGTAATGACAAAATGGTGCATCATTTCATAAATCTTTGTAACTATACAGGTAAGAATTATCAAACCTTGTTCAAAGATGTAGACTTATGACCTGCAAGAAATATATAAAGCTTTAAACATTTTTATTGGTTGTGAAGATGGACAGTGTTTCTTAATATTTTACATAGTGTTGCAAAGTCCAAAAAGGGGAGATAAATTTGCAAAAACAGGTAAGAGTTATCTGACCTTGCACAGTGACCTTAACCAATGACTAAAACCCACCGACAGGTATCTTCATTGACCGGGGGGATATGCAATACAGGCAAAAGCTTTAACCTAAATTTTCTAAGTCTAAAATGGCCATAACTCTGAAATTACTGGTGACAGAGTTTTGCGCCTTGCTATAGGAAATAAGCATGTGAGGTTTGAAGCAAATATTTTTGATTGTGTACAAGATATTAGCTTTTCATAATAACTTTAACCAAGTGAGTAGCTCTCACTATTCTTTTAATAGTTGAGCTTAAAATATAAAGGCTCTAAGAGTTGGAGTTTAAGATAAGGTTTTTAAAGATTTTAGTATATATCTGTGTGGAATAGTTGACCTCTTGGGTGGTGCCAATAATGACAAGATCTGAGCAATCATTTTAAAGCTCCTCTAGACAGCATACATTGTACAATATAAACGAATCACACATGAAAGGTAAAAACAACTGAGTCCTCCAGTTTTCCATCACAAAGAAGACACCAAAATCAGCATTTAAGAAAATAATCAACAACAAACCATGTAACAATAATAAATGTTTCATTTTATTTAAATCTGCATAGTAACAATAAAATTTAAAAGTGACCCTTACTAATACATGGTAGGTAACAATGACTGAATATGTAAACACAACCTATGCCAGGTTCCACCAAATCTGAATATACATGTATTTTTGAACAGTCTATCTTAGAAGTATCTATTAAATCATGTAAGTTATGTGTTATAATTTCTTGAATGCTGGAGGTTTAAAACCCTTCGAGACAGATCTTGGTACAGTTGTATTAAGGGGAGATAACAGAGATGGTGAACCATATGTCGTAAGTCGTGCCATCTTTGCTTGGATAACTGCTCGTTTACGTTCAATCACCGGAGTTAAGGCTTCAGTCCGACTAGGCGTACACAAGCTACTGTCTTTAAGAGGCAGTACATCCTTACCTCCATTAGAACTTTCATTTCTCCTCTTGGTAAAATTTGTTTCACTTATTTTAAATGATATTTCATCATCTACTGACACATTTTCTGCTTGTTTATATCTGAGGTCACTTAATTCTGCCATACAGTTATCATCTTTCCTGTTAGTTATATTAGTCTGATGCTGGTTTCTTGTCTGACTAGTATTAACCGACTGGTGATTTCGTTTTGGAAAATCTCTTACAAAATCTTCATTAATGTCCATAATTCTCTGAAATGGAAACAAAAATAGTAAACCCAAACAAGATAACAACCAATGGAACACAGATTTCTTAAAACTCTTTCAGTTTTGAAAACAGATTAACATAATTTAGGTAAAATTTCACTTTGTTAGTCTTAGTGCATGTTTCCTTGATTTGGGACTTTTAAAGATCAATAAAGAAGGAATTACAAAAATAGGGCAGTCACTGAGGCAATTCCATTAGAATTCTTCAAATATATAAAAAAAACTATGTAATAAATTTCAGTAAGACACCTTATCAAATACGTCTCTGAAGATGTTTTTGTATCTGTATGACATCCCTACCATATGATTTTTTCTAAGACACACAATTGAGACATTGCTGTGAAACTTTTCTTTGAAAACAGTCAAGCTAAAAAATTGCTTAAGACTTTAAACTCTGACCTTACCAATACAAAATAATTATTATAACCAAAAAAAAAAACTGATTCCATTTTTTAGGATTAATTAAATAAATGAGAAATGAAAAAAAAGAGCTTAAAACTAAACATTAGTACCAACTGCACTACAAGAATTCTGCTAGGACCTTACCTGAGGAATATTCTTATTTAAGTTTCCATTCTGTAACTGGTCCATCATTGTTAAGGCTTTCTCCATGAAGGAAGCTTTGTCCTGAAAATACAAGACAAATATTATAAAGTATTTTCAAAATACATCACTCAGCTTATTCCATGTATTGTGCAATAGTTAAGATTTAAAAAGGACAGGCTGATGATGGGAAAAGAAACTTGTTAGCATGAAAACTGCAAGAAGAGAATAATCCGAATAATGAAATCAAATACAATTCTGAATACTCATTGAGAGATGTTTTTTTGTTGTTGAAAACATTGGTGCTCTTTTCTTCTAAGCCAATGCCAATTTACTCAAACATTCAGCAGAAAATTAGTAAATGCAATGTTTTGTCTTAAAAAAGACACAGCAGGGTGCTTGAGAAATGGACAGGGTGCTCAATAAAAAAGGCGGGGTGCTGCATTGCTAATTTGTGCTAGCTGGAGAACTAACTAGCATCAAAGATATCTTTGGAACTCTAGCTTTTCTTTCTTTTGAAAATCCTCTGATTAAGAAAAATGGTTATCTGATCCTTCTCTGAAAGCTTACATTTTATCCTTCTCTGAAAGCTTACATTTTAACTTAACATAAGAATATTCTTGCAAACTGAAGACAAATCAATATACATCATACCTTTGACACAGCCAGCAGTTTATCCAGTGCTCTCCTTTGAGCTGTGTTCTGAGATTTATTGGTGATATGTGTAAACTCTGTAGATACCTCCACTGTTGGTATATGGGTACTTCTGTATGGAGATTTGTCCATTAAATTACTACAGCACAGAACATTGCCAACCACAAACAGGTCCTCTCCAAAACTCTGCAAATGCAAACAATTGTTAAAAAACTAATTTTTCATCTCAGTACTCTTTGAAACCAACTATACATGTTGGAGGATTTATGTGTAACAACAACAGCACACACTCCTTTATGTTCTCAATTTGTATAATTTATGATATGTATTTTCATGTCCCATACAAAAACAAGATCTTGTGTTTAGAAAACAAACATGCTCCCAGAAGCATACTCGTCAGGAATCAAACTTTAGATCATGGCACAGCCTGACTTCTATTGTTAACACATGTTATAAACTAAATTCAGGTTTTTGTACTGGTCATTAAATTCACAAAGTGTCAGTGCTAGTTGTAGAAGGTGAAAAATATTTTAAATGTAGAAAAAGGATCACCTACTCTCTAAATTTCAAGAAGGTGAGAACACTGCAAAAAATGACTGACACAGTTATGTAACTTGATAAAGTCAAGACCTTTTGTACATGTTAGTAAAAGTGTAAAATGCTATTACAGTTCTATTAGCATGATTAGTTGAAGTTGAAAAATATTCAACATGCTGAAAAAGGCCTCAGTTATGTTACTTGCCAGAATCATGGCCTTTGCATTGATAAATGTATGTGTATAGTATGAAGACATTGGTACTAGAAATACTTAAGATATATCTAACTTGCTAAAATAGGTTAACCATACCTATTTTCAAAGCGCATAAAGGGGAAATTACTGGGGAAAAATGGATGCCACAGTTATGTGACGTGCCAGATATCCAACTTGCCAAAACAGCTTAACCTTACTGTATACTGGGGGCATAAAAATAAGGTTCTCTGGATAAACAAAATATAACAGTTTAAATAAAAAAAGTTAAACTCTGACAAATAAAAACTTGGAAGAAATAAAACCAGAATCTGTTGCCTTGCCTTTGATACTGTTATTTTTGAAACTAAGAGGGGAGTTACTTTATGCTGCTGTATGTCTCTGCTTGGTGTGTAATGAATGCTAACTACAAACATTGTAGCTGTATATATACCTTATAACCATTCCAGAATCGTACTGCCAGGATTCCTGTCTGACAGTCTGCTAGGTAAACTGTGTCACTCATCCTTGAAATTGACAAGCATCATGTTAATAATTTTTATTTCAAACTGCTTGCTTAGCTGCATAGAGTTCCTTCAATTTATGACTAATGTATAAGCCATTGTCTAGAGACATAGTGTAAAACTTTAACAAATACAAGTAGAAATATAAACTGAAATAAGATACAAAAGTTCATAGCTTTTAATTTTCATAATGTTGACTGAGATCTGAAGATTTAGATGTGTTTGCAAACATTACTAACCTCTCGTTGCTTGGACACGGAGTAATCTTCACAATTATTCCAACAAAATCAAGCTCTCTATATGGTGGCTGTCTTCTCTTTATATCATTCACCCAAAACACCTGTACAATTATTTAAACAAAAACTGACAATGCTGAGAAGACTGCAAGCCTTATCTAATTAATATACATGTAGCTAATCTTTGACAAGAAAACATAATTTGTTTTATTCCAATTGTTAATGTCACAGCTAAAAAGTAAAAACCATATGGCTGACACAATCTGTTCAACATTTTGTTCTGAAAGTCACATTAACTGTCCTTTTTCAAACTGGATAAAAGAAAGTACTTGTGTATGAAAAAGAAATTGTGATTATTCATGACATCAGTTACGGCTAAAATAATAAATATAGGTAAATTATGAAATAAGATATTAAAAGTTATCTATCACAACATCAGACTGAAAACAACAAAGACTAGAGGTAATATCATAAAGTAACCAGTACCTCTCTTTGTTCATAAATGCTGTCTAGTATGTTTTCATCCAGCTGCATACGTCTGAACCTTGTCTGTTTTGTAGCTGTAAGCTGTACTGTGTGTCCTGTATATTTAGACCTGCAAAGTACAAAATATCACATGTAGTTGATAATTTTCTAAAGGATTCAACTATACATGTATCACTTTGATTTTTATGTACCTCCAAGCAAAAATCTCCTAGAAAATGGTCTCAAAAACTAAACATTTATGCAAAGATCTGGATGTCAAGTGAATTTCAGTCTGAACAATATAGGACAAACCTCTGAAATATAGCACATTTTTCATAGAAATATTGGACAATATAAGATAAATAAAAACAAGAACTTTTAACCTTCTCCTTTACTAACAACACACTCCCCTGTTACTGACAAATCAATTAGAATTACAATAATAACAAATAATTACAATAATCAAATAAAAACTAGACCTGTGTCCATAGGACACGGATGCCCCCAATATGCATAAGTACTCATAAACAAGACCATGTATATCCTGTATGTAAGATTTTTTCTGTACATATACCTAAAATGATCTACAGGTAACCTTATGTACATGTAAAATTAAATTACAAATGTAAAATTTATATGTTCAATTATTTATATGGTACATGTATATAGTGAAAAAATCACGAAGGGCCATAATTCTGTTAAATATGGTCACAGCAAAAATTCCTTCCTTTACTACCATCTACATATTAAAGCTGTTCATCCCTGGAAGTTTAAGCAAAATCTGCCATCCGGTTTAAGAGGAGTTGCGTTCACAAAATTTCTATATGGTATATAGTGAAAAAATCAACAAAGGGCCATAATTCTGTTAAATTTGGTCGCAGCAAAAATTCCTTCCTTTACTACCATCTACACATTAAGGCTGTTCATCCCTGGAAGTTTAAGCAAAATCTGCCACCCGGTTTAAGAGGAGTTGCGTTCACAAAATTTCTACATAGTATATAGTGAAAAAATCAACAAAGGGCCATAATTCTGTTAAATTTGGTCGCAGCAAAAATTCCTTCCTTTACTACCATCTACACATTAAGGCTGTTCATCCCTGGAAGTTTAAGCAAAATCTGCCACCCGGTTTAAGAGGAGTTGCGTTCACAAAATTTCTACATAGTATATAGTGAAAATATCAACAAACGGCCATAATTCTGTTAAATTTGGTCGCAGCAAAAATTCCTTCCTTTACTACCATCTACACATTAAGGTTGTTCATTCCTGGAAGTTTAAGCAAAATCTGCCATCCGGTTTAAGAGGAGTTGCGTTCACAAGATTTCGGGACGTACGGACAGACGTACGGACAGACAGACAAGTGCAACGCTATATGCTCCCCACTTTGTGGGGGCATAAAAAAACAAAAACAAGTGTGACTGGAATACACAGTTTTGCAATGCTCACACATGACTCTAAGGCATTTAGTACTGTTCTGTATTCATTTATCTACCAAAATAACCTTAGTAAACTACCTTTTTAGGTGAAACACAAATGCAACTTATTACTTAGAAAAAAATTTACACTACATTAATTGTTCATTAGGAAACAGACTGGTATTATATTTAATGTCAATATTTTTAACTAAGGAACAATGATAAGTACCTACATGTAATATGTACCTCACAGACTAATCGTGGTTGCATGTTTGGTGCAAAAATAAACATATAGAACAATCCTCTGAATACAGTTATACACAATAACTCTCTGATAAACAATGACAAGTGCTACTTTCGAATGAGCGACAAGTCCCCAGTGGACGTTGACCTTTGACCCCGTGACCTCTATGTTAGTTTGGGGGGTATAGCTCATCAATGTGCATGCACCTGTGAAGTTTGGAGTCTGTAGGTGGAAGGACTTCTGTGTTATAGTCAAGGTTAAAGTTTTGTTTCAAACAGACAAACAAACAGAAGACAGACAGACCAAAAACAGTATGCTCCCTCTGGGGGCATAAAAAACATTGCGCTGATCATGCTAATCAAACTAACAGAACTTTCCAAACTGGGCAAGGTTGCCACATCTGAAATAAAACTGTGAATTTTGAAACATATCTACAAACACATACAAACAACTATGTTTGAAATATAACTGAAATATAACTATAATTTTTTTGCCTCAGAATCTAACATTTCTTGCTTACTTTAAAACATAGGAATTTATAGGAATTTCTTGGAAATATAGGATTTTTTGCGGAAATATAAGAGTTTATAGGAATGACTCCAAAGTAAGAAAATTTATAGAAAACTTGATGCCCTGTAAGTCATATAAATTTCTTTATTTGTGCTATGAAAAAGTTCCAACATGAAACAATGTTCACTTTATATGTAAATAAACATTTAAGTGACTTACAGATTTTACTTCAAAAACTCATCAAAAGGTTTTCACTTTTATGTCAATGTGGAAGTGAATTAAAATTCTTTGCTCATTCTTTGCACTCAGAGATTATGATTATATTTAATAAGAAATCTTAAGTACACCCAATAACAGCTTGGTGTTATGATTTACCTAGAAGCTGAAGAAGACAGACAGTAGATTTTATATCTATGCCCCTCTTGTATGTCAGAGATCTCAGCAGCTGGTCTCCACACAGTCAATATTGTATCTGACACAAAACAAAAATACACATTGCCATGGATGGAAAATAAGACAGTTAGCACTACTCAAATATGAATATGAAAATTAAAGTGATTTTATTCATGTTTATATGGTTTAAAACTATACTAGAGGTACAATGCTTTTTTTCAAATCTAAAAGTATTAAAAGTAAGATGAAATATTAATATTTCTTTGTTTATTTCACATAATTCATTGACAATTTTAACCCGATAATTGAATGATTGTTTTCATAAAGATGTATTTTCTTGGAAAAATTTCAATTTTAAATCTACAAATAATCTAATAATAATATAATAATAACATAATAATACGCAAAAGTACGTCATTCTTTGCTCACTTATATTTTGGTCTATATCTCTGTTAGAACATCCAGCCACTCTAAACTTCAGTACAGGGGTGACAACTCTCTCTGGAAACACCTACAACAACCAAAAACAAGAAACTGACCTTTACTGAAAATGTTCTTGCATAGTTTTGAACTCATCCAAGATTTTATTGAGGTTAACATTCTCACCAAGTTTAATCAAGAGCCAGTTGAAAATGAGCATTTACCAGCAAATGTTGACAGAAGGATGGATGGACAGATGGACACATACCTGCCATAATTTTTCTGGCCATTTCCGGAATTTCGATATCGAATTTCCGGGATAAAAGCCGATTTTCCGGGACATACAACTATTCATATACTTTCAATGCTCTACCGTTGGCAGTACACAAAATTACATTACAATATTCATCATGAATTTTATGCGCGTTTGCATTAAATTTAATTTTAAGTAGCATCTCTATTAACACCAGTTAACGCGGCGACAGTCTTTGAAAGTGGCAGATATCTTACAAATAAATTATTGCACCGCAAGTCAATAAATTGATAGCCGATAGTGGTCACTTGTTAATTGGTTATCAATGACACCCGGTATATTCGCCGAATCGGAACATATTATCATAAAGAATAATTAAAGAATTTAGCGGCATGTCAAAAATTTGACTGGCCTGATCAAAGGTATGTGCGTTTTTGATGTTTTCCGGGACATCGGGTGTCTTTCTGGGACTCCGGGACGTGCCCCCGATTTCCAGGACAATCCCGGACGATCCGGGACTTATGGCAGGTATGGATGGACACTAGATAAAAGTTGATGACTACAGCTCAGCCTGAGCCTTCGGATTAGGTGAGTTTACAAAAAAGAGAGAAAATTTGATACTCACACTTGTTTAAATAACACAAATACATTGTAAAGGAAACAAAACTGAGTATAGTTAATAATCCAAATTCAATGTTTTAATGTTCTAACTACTGGAAGCCTGCAGAGTGTAAACAGAGATTGTGAAAAGGGCAAAATATTAATCTTTTTATCTGTTCAACAGTAAATATAAGAAACAGCTTCTCTGCAGAACTTCTTGTTTCCAATTTAATTGGAAAGTTATAACAATAGCTTTTCATTTACAGGTCAGAAACTGTAATTTTCTTTATTTAAACTGTCACTAAAATCAGCAATTTTGACTGCATTATTGTAAAATCATTACAGTAAGTAGTCTTACCTTTTAATGTTACATTTTAAATTGTTGTCTAACTGGTGCAGAGGTATGTGAAATGCTTTTTACTTTGTAAGCTTGTTTTGGATTCCTGTTACAATTTAAGGCCACCATATGCGATAATGAGTGGTCAGTTGTACAGGAATTGTAGCTTATGTCTGCTATTTTTATCTTGCTCTCTTTAAATAAAAGTTATAAGTGTACTCTAATTTTTCATGAACATGTCTGACCGCCATTACAGTAAAACATATATCCCACTCTAGGCAGGCATTTTCAAAATGGATCAACCCCCTTTAGAAGTTTAACTAAAAGAAAAGGTCCTCTATATAAAAAGACCTTCCTAGACAGAATTTCTTTAATTTGCCATCTTTTAGTAGGATGTACATTTTACTGGACTGGCCTTGACAGAAATTCCAAAGGAAACTAGTAATAAGAAATTACCTCTAACTTTTCCTGCCAGGCTCTTTGGAACTTTGTGTTTAATTCAAACTGTTTTTCTTCTTGAATCTGCCGCTGATACTCATATAACATAGCCAGCTGCTTGTCACTCAGGTAATTCTTGATGAAAAAGATTCACTAACACATAACTCATATGCAAACAATATCATTTTTGCATACTACTACTTGTAAACTACATGTATTTGAGTAAATTTCAATACAAGGAAGAGGGGTGGGTGCATAATGTTTATTTTGGTCTTTTGCTATGACATAATGAAGTAACTAAACTTTCAATCACATTATTATCTACAACTTGATATGAAAATAAAACATATCTGAGCATTCTAAGCTTACATCTCTGTGCAAAGTGTCGCCAGAAGTCTTGTAACATAAAATCAAATTGTGTCAACTTTCAAGTTTTAATACTGATTGTAGCACTGAAAAAAAAAACAGAAAAAAAAAAACAACAAGATAACAGCTGAAGTCTGGATGTCAGAATTGTGTTTTAACAACTGTAACAACTGACTGTCGTGAGCAGAAAATCAATCAGGACCAGGTAGTCAAAATAAGATATGAAAATACCTAATAAAATGCAACATAAATCAATGTATTTAGGTCTAAATACAAGTGTAACTGAAATTTCAACAACATTTCAAGGTTTCCTCCTAGGACCCTACCTGGACCATATCTGGTTGAGCGGCATCTTCCATTGCCTCAAAGATATCCTGGCCAGACTGAAGACCCTCTATCTCAGTACGGCTGTACTTCTTACACTGTCCACATTTCATTTCTGTAGCAGAGATAATTAAATTTCAACACAAAATTGAGTTGATACAGCTTTTCTGTTCTTTTGTATAACCACTTATAATTATGCATAAAACCTGTTCTTCATAAAATTACCATATAGTCATACCATACTCATAATGGTTTGTTTGTGGAATTATCATGGTTTTCATCCAGGTACTACAAATTAACTGAAGCTAGGAAACTAAGATATTTGAAAACAAGCTGTACGGATACTTTATAACACAGACACCTTAATTTCCAGCAAGTTACAACAGATACTAGTCACTCAGGGCTATTCCAGTAAAATATATTCCACCCCCAGGAAGTCAAATTAAAGAAATTCTGTTGGGGTGGTCTCTTTATACAGGTATATGGTGGTCTTTTCTTGTCAAATAAATTCATAATGGGGGGTTGTTTCATTTGAAAAAGCCTGTCCTGCAGTTGGATGTATGTTTTACTAGAGCTGCTCTCATTGATGTGTTTCAGAAAGTTAACAAAAATCCTGTCACTACATCATGATTATGCACTGGGTAATGGTTGTGAAAACATGTAAATTCACCTATATCAACAAAAAGAAAAAACAAACCACAAAAGTATTAATCACCAAACACTGTGGAAATCTGGAAGACTTACTGTGTTTTTGTTGCTTTTCTGCTGTATTCTCCAGCTGTCTGTACAGTTTCTCCATCTCAGATTGTTTCTTTGTCTCATACTCTTGTCTCGCCTTATCCTCACATCTGCTAGTACGAAATATACAACCACCTCCTTCTAACTTCTCCATAAACTGAAAATTTCAGAAGTTTTAAAGAAAAACTTAAACTTGTACAAACAACTGTAACCTGAAAAATTCCACTTTTCCCATATTGGGTTTGAACTCAGGTATTCTTGATCACAAAGCAAACATTCTACTGTGTCACCATAAAGGCTACATGTACCTGGTAGGCAAGACAGAATCCTTCTTCAATTCTTGGAGTACTAAATGTCTCTCTGACTTCCTTAGGATGCCCTAATATCTTCACTTGTGAGTTGTTTAAGACTGACCCTAACGTATCCTGGAAAAATCTACTTGTCCCAAGCTGGGTTTGAAGTCAGGTACTCTCATTCATAAAGCACACTCTACCATGTTGCCATACAAGCTAGCTGATAGGCAAGAGAGTAAAGTGCCCTATTATACTAGAAAAACTTGATTTCATGACTTTATAAATCTGAGATACATTTATCAAAACATAATCAGACAAGAAATTTATGTACAAACCTAGAAAAACATGAAACAAATCTGCTCAATGAAAACCAGATCAATTTCATTTCATTTCATATTTTTATAAATAAGATATTTACCAAACATCAAGATAACCTGATGATCACCCAAACCTATAAGATTCACTGATTTAAACATGACACGAACACCTTTTCTCAACAATGCCTTTCTGCTTACCATGTTTTACCCAGATTATTCCAATACAAGATAAAACCGTGTCATTACCAGTGTTGGGTATTTCCTTACAACAACTACATCCACCACTCCCACCATTCCTCCTTCACTATGTAAGTCAGACAGGGGTACACAGAGAGGTCGGGGGTCATTTTGGTAACCTAACATACTGTCCCAGGGAGCAGGTCTTGTTGAATTTCTACAAATTCTCAACATCAAAGATGACGGTGCCTAGATGAATAGAGAAATCAGTCTTAATGTAACAACTTTTTGTAATAGACAGATACACAGGTGCTACATCTGCATTACAGTTAGTTAAACATCCTTCGATAAGAAAAATTGTTTTTAAAAAGCCATTTGCACTTACTGACAAATTATTATTTCAGAAATGGAAGCCTGCAATATGCTTTTGATTTATATAATACATACCCGTTATATTTTGTATTTTTGAGCTTAACGCAACCTGTTGTACTTTCAGTGTTAGAACCAAACTCTAACCTTAACATTTTCCAGTCTTTATTACAAAAATTTCTCCTAGAATAATAATAATAAAAAAATATATTAAAATCTAATCAAACCTGTTAAAACTTTTATTATATTGGGAATTAAAACATGTTTGTACCTCTAGAGGTGTGCATGCATCCTCCCCACCCACCAATTCAGCCCCTGTCACACACAATTTGTGCCCTACTTTGATCTTTCCTTTCAGCACAAGCTGTGTTAGAGGAAGGTCTATCTGTGCTGGTATACAATACCATCCATCTGTTAACTCCACTATCACCTGTACATAAACAAAACTTCAACTCATCTTTAATTCTTTAAACATTTTTCTGTTAACAATGAATCATCTTTCAACAAGCTAAATTCAGTGTTACTAAGAATTTCACACCATAAAGTGAAGATATGATGCATTAGAAAAAATAAAGTTCCCATGGGATTCAAACCCAAGCCTGCAATAGCATGGAATAGCTTATAGGCCAATGCTCTAGACCACTTAGCCAAAGAATAATTTCCTTAACACAGTTGTGTGAGGTTAAATTTACACTAGTAGTAGTTGGGGCAGACTTAAAACAATTTGCAAAACACCACTGCCTTCTAATTAACAGGATATTTACTGATGCAACACTCAAGTGCTTAAAATATCTAATACTACTCCTGTTATGATCTAAAAAGATAATTCAAGAAAAAAGTGTTGATAATTTTATAGTTTAGACTAATTCTTTTTTAAATCGATTGCGATACAAGTTCTTACAACTTAGATTCATCACGCTCGATGACTGCTTCCTGGGTTCCATACCAGTATTCGTGCAGCATGGAGGAATGTGAAGATCACTTGAGAATCTTGCCTCTGACGGGATTCGAACCCGTGACCTCCAGATCTGGAGCCCTGCGCTCTACCCCTGGATCACTGTGCCAAGGATAATTATATAATACTAGTGTTCAATCATGAGTCCTACATTCTCACACACATCTGTTTTAGATTTGTCTTCTGTGGAACCCACTGGATTTCCTCCCTTTATTGCAGCTACACAGAGAACCAGTCTCTTGCTAGGGGTGTCATCTCTCTCATATATCTTTTTTATAGCGGACCTGGAAATAACACAACAAAGTTATCTGAGAATTATTTATGAACAAACGTTAACTGTCTCCAAGTACAATTGTATAACCTGAAAACTTTAAGATGAAACAATTTAATACAGGATTAACAGACAACAAACATATGGAAGGGGATATCCGCCAGTGTATGTCTACTGCTAAATTACAATTTTATGTAATTTACTTTCATATGCGTCCTACTTATTGACAACTTCATTAAAGTTGCATATATTCTATTTATAAGTATTTTGTTTTTCGTGTTTCCTATTGCTATTGTTACAATTCATTCCCATATTCAACTAACTCTTATTTGCACATTTAGAGTCCGTGGTTTAACATTTTTTGTACCGTTGTGATCTTGAAATGTTCATCTGTAAAATTATAGACTGAAAGTTATGTATTTGTAAGTTCATTTGACTTTGTTGCTATTGGATGTGACAAGTAGTTAACTACTACTTAAATCTTTTATGTTTCTTAATTTGAATGTATCGGCTTTTTTATTCAATATGATTCTTGTTTGCTGCCACATGGCTGTTGTTAATTGAATATTCCAGAAGGTAATCATTAACAACATGAACGGTAGAGAAATATGTTTATACTTCAGGAATAGAGGTATTTAAACATGATGCATAAACTTAGTATAATTGTCAATCGGTTGTTAAAAGCACAATGTTAATGTAAACTTTGTAGGGAACCAGTAAAGAATTTAAGATTCTAGCGCAAATTATTATACACGGGAGATAACCGTGGAAGAACAAATTTGACCTTCGGTGTTTTCCGTGGTTTTACAGTGAAATAGTAATTACTTGCCAGTATATTTTGGATGAAATGCTAATTAATGGCGCAGTAAGTGAATAAGTAAATATTCCTTTTTCAGTGGTAAACTTCTCCCATCTACACAATAAGTACAAGTTTTGACCGGAGGTCATTTATAATTTCATATGTCAATTGAAATTCTCAGAAAAATGGGAAAAATAATGAAGACTAGAGGTAGAAATCTAGTTATTTGTTTATATTATAGCTTTCTTGACAGATTCACAGACACAGGCAACATCTCACATCATTTTCAAACATGTATGAAAATACTATATACATGTATAATGGGATTATATTAAAATAATGTGGTCTGTGGACCGATTAGGTTTGAGAAAACTTTTCCATTTTTCTGTACAAATCACCCTTTCTTAACGGAATGCAGGAAAAATATAAAGAAATTATAAATTATGCATATACATAAGTAGAAAAAATAAACCTAAGGGTTCTCACGGGAATTAAACCCCAACCGCTAGCATGAAGCCCCAACACTGTTGGTAACAACAAGGTTGTTGGAAGTAGCCTAAACCACTACACTGTAGCAGGGTCTTTTAAAATATAAAAGATAAATATGTCTATAAGTTAAAGACACCATTTGAGTATTTAGTCAAAATGTCAATCGAAAGTGGTTGAATGACTTAACTCTGAGATGATTTATAAAAACAGGAGTCTCTTTCATTTTCTAGTATTTTTCCGCTAATTGAAAAAAATGTCATGAAAATGTTTTAAATGTCATTTTGTATGTTTTATGATTAAGCTTTGTTTTTAGTGAACATTAAATTGAGTGATTTTAACAAAAATGCTTAAGTGTGTAGAACTGTTCAGATCTGTTCCTTAAGAGGGAAGATAATCTGTATGAGTCTGGGTAGCTCAAACATTAGATCAGCGGAACAGTATTCCAAGGGTCTGGAGTTTGAGCTCTTACCTTGTTACTTTTTTATTGATGAAATAAATACAGAAAGCCAAATTTATAATTAATGTGGCTGACAGATTATTTGCATTGGTCAGCTTATGCCCTTGCTACTTTTAGTTTTATAGAATACTAAAAGAGAAAATTATTGTTATGAGTTTACTACCGAACGTGTTGACGACGGAAATAATTGTTGGTCAGTGAAAATGTAGGTGCCAGGAGTACTTATGTCGGGAAGAAAGTGCAAATTTCTTAACGAAATAAACTTCTGAAAAAGCAATTTATCTTTGTGTCCTGTTGTATTGTCCGTCTTGGATTGCACTAGTTTGCCTGGTATCTTTTTGTCAATACACCATGCATGATTAACCTTTCTGCGGAAACTGCCGAAAATAATGGTTCCCACAGACGCATTCGGTTAGTTTCATGTTTGCTATTGCTTTGTGCTAACTAATATCTTTAAAGTGAATATGAAATTTTTTTTTAATACATTAATAAGCATTACACATAACTGCGTGCAAAACATAAATTCCATGCTGAATCGTGTACTTTAAAAGTCTTCTGAAATAAACATTCGACGCCGAAATTACCGAAAGGAAATAATAGATGTTTAAAAGCTTATGTGTGTATTAAACGATATATAGTCACAAAGAATCACGTCAAAAGTAGTAAGCACTTACAAGCATCAACATTTCAAGGTTATACACAATCTATTAACAACCGAATATGCATTTTCCTTTTACATTAAAAATTGTATGATTTACATACGTCGAGTTGCAAAAGCTGCAAGATATTTGCAACAAGCAGAGGGAATAAACTCAAAGGCACGGGGAAATGCAGATTGTAATAACGAATTAAACAAAGCAATATGCAATTGTCATACTGCAGTATGCATACCCTGGCGGATATCCCCTTCCATACAAACATACATGTGAAAACTTCAAACTGGACTATTAGCTGAATCGTTTTTTGCTGTATAATCAGACTGTACAATTTGGTCTCTTTTATCTTACACATACCTTTGTGATAAATCCACTTCTCTATCATACCTATACTTCAGCTGTAACATTACCATCTCTGGAGTAAGGCATCTACAATATAAGACAGGAAACATAAAACAGACTGAAACACACAGCTAATATGCCAAAGAAAATTAAGAATATAACATAGTCAGCGGCTGATAAGCTCAATCTTTCTTCACCTGTATTATGTCATCCTTTACTGTTGTAGTACTAGTATCAATAACAAAATGTTCTAAATCCTAAACCAAAAGGTCTTACTTCTTTACCCACACTTTCCACAATAGCTGACATATATATTAAACCATGATTATTTGTTAGGTCAGAGTACAGTGTTAACAATACGCTGTGTTCAGAAAACACATATGCCCCCAGTAGCATAGACTGTCATGATGCAAATTAAAAATGACAGCACAGTGGTAAAACAGCAACTGATATCACAAGTTAGTATGGAAATAACTTTCTGGTGCCGAACCGTAGATGAAAAGAATTTAACATAAAAAACAAGTAAAGTAACTTATAATCTAAGACTATAAACAGAGATAATTCAAGAAAACAGTTGCTGAAACAGCTTAACCATTTCTCTAAGTACAAAATGGGAACATTACCCAAGAAATAAGGCTGCCACAGTTATGTAACTTGTCAGGGTCATGACCTGTGCACTGTTAAGTAAATGTCTAAACTTTCATGCCACTGCTCTGTAGAAACTGAGAAATATCCAACTTGACGAAACAGGTTAACCAGACGGACGTACAGAGAACAGAGTACTGTATAGAGAATGGAGTACAGTATACCTATTATGGAGACCCCTTGAAGTTCTCTCATAGGCAGCCAGTTTCCAGATAATCCATCTGTAGTGGTTGTATACCCAAGATTCACTTACCAAGCTAGCATCCACCCCTTCCATAGTTAAAAATCCCCTAAACAGATAAGAAACATCATAGCAATTAGAAAAAATAAAAATAAAAAAAAAATTATGTTTGAAATGTATACATTCATGTCACTGTTTTCATCTTGCACAAATGGATATTCCCGAACGACTGTTAAAAGAAAACAAACAATAAGTAACTGCCATCTTTGAATCTTATGTTACAAATCTGTCAGGTTCTCTTTACTTGACATTTGTTTTAATTGATCTATTAAGTTCATGACATAATTAATGAATAATGTTTAAATGGCTCTTTGGTTTATAAATAGCTTATTTCAGTATTTAATATCTAAGAACTGCTGCTAAAGAAGAAACTTTAGTATGGAAGCTTTTGTACAGTGTAATTAAAAACCTGTATATCTCATATTTTCCTATCTTGCCAGCATCATCGGGTACCAGGTATGCTCCATCTCCAATAAGTACATGTGCTGTATCTCTACTGTAGTGGGAAGCTACTGAAATCTTGTGATCTATTGCACTTTCCGAGTTGACTTTTAGGTCAAACCTGTAGAGCTCCTAGTAGTAATATATGTCAAAGAAAAAAATAATTTAGTGTGTTACAAAGGAAGTTTATTGCCAAGTTTCACTCACATTTGTTAAACCACAGGTTAAAACATTAATCTCCACCCAAACAGCCATAATTCTATCAACAGAACATAAGTCCTATGAAGAAAACATAATTATTACTATATTTTATACACACATCTCACTTATAACGTGCACAAAGATATATCATTATATAGATAAGTAGGAAAAAATACCACAGTGACTGTACTGACCTGGCCAAGATCATCAATCACATCTTTCAGTTTTAATCTTTTCTGTGCCTGCTTCATATTCCACAGTTTTCCTGCCACAGGATGCACCCTGCCTGAACCCCTCTGCTTTATCAAGTTGTCCTGATGGCTCCTTGCTTCTACCAAGGTACAGTAATACACATCATCCTCGTCTTGGCTAAATGAGTCAAACTCCATAGGCTCTGGCATCTGGGCTGCTTCTGCGTCCTCTGACTGAACTGGTTCCTCAGTATTTCTGGAAACTGACATTTCATTGTCCAGTGATTCACCTGACATCTTTTTTCCATGTGCAGCTACAATTTTTCTTGTTCAGCATTATTATCTGAAGTTATCATTTGTCCAGGAGTGTTCAATGAAATGTCCTGTTTGTTATCCCCTGTTGCAGACATGTGTGTCAGTTCAGTCTTTAAGTCTGGTTTAAAGCCTCTTCCCATCACCCTGACCCAAGTTTGAAACTACTGATGGGTCTTTTGTTTTTATCTCTACATGTGCCAAACTTGTAGGGTTAGATGAAATGAGAGACCTTGATGTTTTATATGGTGCCTGAAAAGGTTTTACAGTGACAGCATTCACGTCCTGTCTGAAATTAGATAAAAACAAGGAGGAATAGCTTGCATCAATTCAAACTTTACTATTTTTCAGTATACTGTAATATACAGGTATACATGATAATAATATGTTGTATTTAAATTGTTGGACTGTATTAAGAATTATTATCATAAAGAAAGGCATAACATTTATTTTCCTCTCTTAAGATACAGCCATATACCCCCAGCTATGAATTTTGAAGCCAGGGAGCGTTTATTTTGCACCAAAAATGCATGAGTAATTTTTTTCCAAAAAGCCTAATTTCTATTTCAGTGAAAGGTCATCAGCACACTGTTTAATCATCAGAGGCAAATCCCAAGCCAAGTGTCCCAAGAGCCACTTACATAGCTGGCGAGTCAGTATATTTTTGGCTAGAAAAAGGGGGGCACATTTATTGATGGGGGAACGTTTAAACGGGGATATACGGTAGTCCTAGTTCAACTAGATTAAATAGAAGTTAGCTTCCTTTAAAAAGTAAGCCAAAGAGAGGTCAGCAGCTGTCGTCAATGAAAGAATGAATCTACTTGTTTCCAAGATCATTTTGAATTTTCTAAACGTTAAACGTCTAAACTTAAATAATTATAAAAACTAGTAACCTAACTATTATTAATAGTTAATACCTTATTAGGCAAAATGACCGAAACTGGCTATAATTTAGTTATTTCAAATGTTTTTATAGTGGCGTATCTATCATTTAAATAAATGAAACAAATTAAGATAACCTCATGTATTTCATACCGTGTAGAATCTTGGGGATCTTCTTATAAGCCCCTAAGGTTTTACTCCCCCTTCTTTTACAACAATGCATATAGTTGTTGAAGCCAGAACTCCCATGTTAAACTGCTGCTTTTTTAGGCTCATTAAGTTTTGTTTTCCCTTTCAAGCTTTAATCACCTTTCTTAGTCCGAATTTTTTACAAAATAATCAGCAATAGTATCTGCTGAGCTGGACTAAATATTAAAAGGGCGTAAATTTGATCCAAATCGAGGAAATAGACTTGTCAAAAATCCTCTGAAATTCGTAAAAAATATTTACCATTTTTTCATGACCATGGCTAAATATTAATTTGTTCAGCAGGCTGATGAGTTTCTCAGAAAAAAGTGCATTTTAGAATTTGTAGTTTTTAAAAAGTAGCATGCATTATAAGAAATGCATCCCTATAATTGTATTTTTTGTGTTTAGTTAAAGCGACTAACTCACAGAATTTTGCTGATTTTTTTTTTCTTAAAAAATTTAAAAGAATTTAATATACTACGGAAAAAAACATAATATTATGCTTCTATACGCCATGAAAACTGAGAAAAAAAAAACTTAACCAGGATTCGAACCCATGACCTTTCGGTCAGTAAAATAGGAAACGACGATCTAGACCACTGAGCCTTGTAAGCAAGCGTCAAAATTAATCTTATAACTAAAGTATCTACCCAGTGACTAACGGGGTAAATTTTTTACCGATAAAAGTGTGTAAAACTTTATATTTTGATGTAAATGAATCAGTAACTTAAATCAGTTTTAAACAGCTTCCAATTGTGTTTGATCATTTCCACGTGATCAAGTTGTAAGTTTCTACAACTTTTTCAGATTTTTTTTTTATTTCAACAAAGTTTCAAGAAATAGTGTCTTTAACAAGTATTTGTTAAAGCTTGTACTAAATAACTGCATACATTATGTCTTAACAAATACTTTGTTAAATATAAACCAAATTGTTTTGGTGTAATATCAAGGCTCTTTAACAATTATATGTTAAGATCACTTTTGCTTAGACTATCATCAATTGGACATCAGAGTTTAACAAATCTTTGTTAAACTATTCTCGTCACTTGACAGAGATGTGGAAAGAAAATTGGCTGAATTGTTAACAATTATTTGTTAACATCTCTGTTCGCTGTTACTGAATCTACCATCAGTCAGAGTTTAACAAATCTTTGTTAAAGCTTATACTATTCTCAGTGACAGAGATGCAGAAAGAAAATAGGCCGAATGCTTAACAATAATTTGTTAACATATCTGTTCTCTGTTACTGAATCTACCGTCAGTCAGAGTTTAACAAATCTTTGTTAAAGCTTATACTATTCTCTTCACTTGACAGAGATGCAGAAAGAAAATATGCCGAATTGTTAACAATAATTTGTTAACATCTCTGTTCTCTGTTACTAAATCTACCGTCAGTCAGAGTTTAACAAATCTTTGTTAAAGCTTTTACTATTCTCTTCACTTGACAGAGATGCAGAAACAAAATATGCTGAATTGTTAACAATAATTTGTTAACATCTCTGTTCTCTGTTACTAAATCTACCGTCAGTTAGATTTCAGAACATAACAAATATTTGTTAACGATTATATGAGAATCGTCAGTTGGCAAAGATATTCAATGGGCATCAGCTGGATATCGATGATTTTAACAATATCTGTTAAGATGTTTAATCTTTAATATATTATCAGTCTGATTTCAAAAATAAACGAATGTTTTATATAAAAAAATAAGTATATCATAGTGATTATTAGTTTGTAAAGATGGGGAATGAACGTCGAAGTGACCATGCATATTTCCCGTCAACAGATTTTAAAAAGAAGCTAACATGCTCTGTGAATCAATCTTGAAAAAAAACCTTATATGCCATTTATAGAAACCATTATTACTTTTACCGGTTTAAAGCCTTTACAAATATGCTGTCATCAATTTGTTTTGCTGATAATCATAAATTTTCTAAAAAGATATTATATTTTTCGCTATCAAACTCTGGATCATATCAGTAATCGTTCATATCTTCATCAAATCAAGTCCCCAAAACAAAATAAAATTAATTTGCGTGTGAACACAAAGCTAGTAAAATTTTAAATTAATTTTTATTTAAAACATTTCATTCAGTACTTGGCAAATGATTATTTTACTTACATAGTTTTCAAAAAAAAAAACACACAAAATATTCGCTATAAAGATAATGAAGATTCAAATTTACAATCAAGATGATAATTATTTTCAGAAAATAAAAACATTAACTTACTAAGAACAATTTTTAAGCAGTAACCCTAATGGGAACGTAATAGAAAAGTATTGTTTCAAACATGATTAATTTACACTAGTCGTGTCCATACGGATATAAAATCTGTACATTCTTTACAAGTCATGTCCATATGAATATATACAGATGTTCAGAAACGCAGGGTGACATCCGCAAATTAGCTCGAGAGTGCGTTGATCGGATATAATTTAAATCTGCCAATGAATTCTCTAGGTTACAGTGCCTGTTGTTATGTATCAAATGTCTCAAATTGGCATTGCGTAACGAGGTCTCCCGTGGAAAGCGTGAAACGGGAAAACTATAATTATCTGCAAGGTTTACCGAGCGTTTCTTTATTCCCTGAGCATATATTAGAATTTCTATAGTTAAAAAACATAACCAATGTCAAAATTACGTTATTAGATTTTGCAATTTAAATAAGTGATAGTTATTTCATCGGAAGATTTACACAGATATTGATATTGTGAAGTAAAGTAAAAATTTGAAATACCTGGAATGAATGTATCCTGACATAAATTAGCATTTTTGGTGTGGATACATTGAGCAACAGTATCATTTGTAAATTCTGCCTCTCTCAAAATTACTCGAAAATGAGATCTGATTGGTTACGATGTTTGATAAACAGCTTTGAATATCTTAACACAGAGCTGTAGCAATTTTCACAAGGTTAACCCTTCCAGAATTTTTAGCATTATCTTTAGCTTCTCAGCATGACATTATTGCCTGTCTGTGACCTCTTATTTCTCAGGGATGTGTTATTCTTTGTATTGATACAGAGTAAGATAGCACACAGCAGAAATTTTACAAGCATCTAGAAAATGCTTGGGCGTGTAATGTAGTTAATTAGCCTGGTCAATTAAGTTGTTATAAATATTAGATGACCTGCTGAGCACTGACAAGCATTATTAATGTTATCCTGACCACTTTATTTTTACAGATAAGTTTTCAGAGCTATGAAATAGGAAAATGTTATTTTTTCCTTTTACTGGGCTGAACATAAATTAATTTAAAAAAAGATAAAAAGGTATACTCTAGAAAACTAACTTTCAATTGTACTATACCACTTGAGGAAATAAAATTACTTTTCCGGTATGAACAGTCTTTAAAAGAAAGAAACAAAAACAAGTTTTAATTTTATTACATTTTTAAAAAACAGTGTGTCCTCACTAAATGTGCATGGTGTAATAACCATACAGGAAAACTGATAGAATATTTAGGCAAATTTAACATAAGTTATATAAGTGATGAAATAAAAGTGAAATGGTATAAATTTACTCTATTATGTAGCTCTATGCCTGTGGTCAGTTATGCACATATTAGCTTATATATTTAAGAACACGAACTATTTTCACGACGTCATCAACCTATCAATAACTGTTGTAGTAAGTCATGATATTTTTCTGAACATGAACTATTTATCCTTTAATAGTATTATTATTATTATTATTATCTGATGTCATTTACATGACAAACATAATCATAAAATATAAAAAGGTGAAGATTAACATTTATGCATTTCACCCAAATGGATGAAGCGACTAATATCTGAACTTGCCGGCCTGTCTAGCTCAGTCGGTAGAGCATCGGATTGTCAGTCATGGAGTTCCTGGTTTGATCCCCATCAGGACTGGCAAAATTTCTCCGTGGTAATTGATGTCAGGCAGTGGTTCTGTAGGTCATTGTCCCTCACCTCTGAAACAAGTGAGGAAGTAGTCAGTCACTTGAGGAGAAATTGTTTAGTGAACTGGTTGAATACCTAGGGACACTGGCTAGGTGGACTGACTGCCGGGATATGACCACAGCTGTTAAACCTGGCATTAAATCTCAATAAACAAACAAACAAACAACAAACTGAACTGGTTGGTATAATACAGTTTGACAATAGTCGGAATTGTTCAGACAAAATTGTCATAACTTTTAAAGGGGCTGTGCTCCAGATGACAAAAAAAGAAAGTTTTCTTGTATTATAAATTTCTTGTAATATTTATGACTAATGCTTAAAAAATGACTTACTGACAAAAAATAAGTCAAATAATTGCATTATAAATTGATTTTTTTCCCTTTCAAAGTGCTATACCGTAACGCGACGGTATAACTATATTGTATAAGATTTAAAGTAAATATCTGTAATATCATATGCGGCTATGGTGGTGACAGTAAAAGCGCTGGTAATATTTTGTTAACATGAGGGTCCAGAGTTCAAATCAGGCTGGAGCGAAAATATTGTTTTTATTCTATTTTGACTTTTATAATCAGTTTTGAAGTAAAATATTATGTTGCTATAATCTCACGGCATCTAAATATATAATTTATGATTTTTTTTTTATGTCAAATCTGGAGTACAGACTCTTTAAGTTGAAAAATCATACTTTGAAACTTAACACACAACTGTCTGAATAATTCAGATTAATGTATCAATTAATTGTAAAGTGTAGTAAGAAAGAGTGTATCATACAACTAGCATGTTGTTTCTTAAGATGTTATTGCTTTCAAATATTTTTCAAATGAAAAACATATAACATGTTTTCTTTTGAACTTCAGTTTGAACTGAACTAAGTATCTTACACTATACTTCCATACTGTGATATGAAAACTTTTATTTTTCTTTTCTTGTAAGATTATTCTACTCATACCATAAAAAGAATATCGGTGCAGAGAAATAATGATAAAATTAGAAAAAAATATAAATGATAAATTCGGGCTGTTACGCTACTGTAATAAAACCAAAACAATGTAAAACTGCCCAAAACTAGAGACAAAATGATTTGAGTGGGGTTTGAACACATGTCCTTTTGTGAAAATGTCTAAATCCTACACAAATCAATGGAATTAAATACTCTAAAGAGTGGAGGTAGGGTATTAGGAATCTAATTGTAAAAGTGATTCTCTCTCCTATCTTTCTACTTGAGTTTATTTATCGTTGGTACCAGTTGATCATATGACCGACAACCCCTTCAGAGTTATATGAGTGGAGAATAGTGCAAGATCAAAAAGCATCCCATTCAGACACACCTCTGGGGTTCTTTTGCATGTTCATTGTACAGCACTGATACATTGCATTCAACCAGAAGACATTTAGTAATGTTAGTGGAGGAGAGGAGGATCGATCTCGCCACCGCTGGTTTAGTGCGTTACCACACTCATGTGCAAACTCATCCACTCCCTGATTTCAACATAAGTTTATGTAAAACAGTATATTTCCGCGGGGTAAAGCTGATAAAAAATTCATTGAAATCGGTTGATTGTTATTTGAATATCCTCTTTCCAAAATTTTTGATATTACAATAATATATGCTTTTTTCGATTAATCTAATAAAAACTGCTTTACATATACATGATAGGACATTACTGGAAAATTTGTATGATCTACACAATATTATAACTAACTGTAGTATATTATAAACTAGACTTTTTCAATTTACTGATAGTATGTTTGTAATTAAAAACAAGAGCCGGTCGAACCGGGTGATGCTCCTCGAATAGGTTTTAGACACAGAATAGTATGTTCATAAAGTCTTTTCCAAATTCAGCATAAAGATATTATGTTATTGGTTGTTGCTGGAAAAAAGTTTAAAACTGATTAAATACGCAATGAAGAATGTAAGACAGTTACCATTTTATTCTTTATTTTTTTCTATCAACTAAGACAGTGGCAGTCCTATCCAGAAAGTGTCATGGTCACTGAAGTAGGCTGGTGACAAGTAAACCAGAGGTTTTTGATACCTCTTGTAGTTTCAGAGATATGTCCTGGACAAAGTTCAAAGTGTAAAAATGAACAAAGGGCAATAACTAAAAAATTAGGCAATGCAGAGTTATTGTTCTTATGCACTGCACTTCTACTCAATAAGATCTATCTACCTAAAAGGTTTCTTGTTGATACTTCTTGTAGTTGGAGTTATGTCCCGGACAAGAAAATGCGGACGGACGGACGGACGGACATACAGGCAGACAAAGCGGCGACTTTATGCTCTCCCTTCCCTCGAGGAGCACAGGAAACTGTCCTCTTGTAAATTTCAGTTGATCAAACATGCCATCAACCATGTAAATAAAGTTTTTTCTTAATTTCAATATTTGTTCAAATTTGGAACAAAATTCATTTAAAATTTCTATCAAAACCTAAAAAAGTTTGTCAATACCTTAGAGTTATTTGTTGAAATCATAACGAAGATCATTCTTTGTCGACTGTTTTGACTCACAGATAGGTCGACAATGCAAAAAAATAATGTTAATACACCTAGAAATTCTAGCTGTTTTTGTGAAGAACATAACTAAACTAAGTTGCTGACTCATATTTTGATACAAAAACACATTACATTATAAAGTTTTACACACTTTTATTGATAAAAAGTTACTCTGTTCGTCACGGGGTAGATATTTTATTGATTTTGACAAATCTTATATAACGAGCCTCTGTGACTCAGTGGTGTAGAACTCCGCTCTTTATTTTCCTGAACAAAAGGGCATGGGTACGAATGTTTTTTTGTCAGTTTTCTTGGTGTAGAGAAGCACATGTTATGTTTTTCCATATATAGTATAGTTTAAAAAAAAATTCAGCTATATTTGTTGAGTGAGTCTCTGTAATTGTAATCCCCTAATATTTACTTGAACAAGCTGATATTTGAAGTGGCCTTCTTTATAAGAAAATTAGTGTATGATATAAGTAGAACTGTTTCCTGATGTAAATCTCTGTCTTAAACCAGTTTGTAATTTTTTTTAATTTTTAATTGTGCCTAATTTTCTCAATTTCTAGCTGATCACATTCTGCATGTGCTAACATGTAACATGTTACAAACTTGACCTCTGATTTTCTGTCAAACCAAGTGCAATGTGTAGTTGATAAGCCCTAGCCTGGCTGCAGGCTGTATGATCCTTTTCTTTTTATGTTAACACATTGATATACTAAATGTTTTTACCCCTCTAATAACAACATTTTTCCTCTCCTAGCAATCATATAATCCCAGCCAAGTAAAGATAGAGCTGTAATTTGAAAGGGACTTAAAAGTAATTAACATAACTATGGAATAGCATATTAATTGCTGGGCCTGAAACCAGTCTAGATTAGCCCCAGTGTTTTAACATAAAGTTGTATAAGTGATGGTATTATCCTAATTTCTTAGCATGAATAGTAACTGCTAGGTTTTAATTTTGACTGTGATTACAACATTTGATTTTGTAAATTGAAGCTACCTACCAGAGATTAATAGTTCTCCACTTTATATTTTTATCTCCAGAATGTATTTTAGCTTGTAAGACTGTTTTGTAACACAAGTAGTTAAAATTAAATTGCAATATCTACACAATCATACAAACTATGAGGCATATTATTAAACTATACTCCATGAAAAATTGTCAAAGCATTTTGTTCTGGCGTTAATTCGGAAATAAATTTTAAGTCTGAGAGATAAACCATTGAATATTATCACAGTGTCTAGTTCAAATGCATAGTAATTTGATTTAAATGAATATGCTTATTAATGAGAAACCATGATTTATACGAGAGTAGATCATGAAAATTTTAAAATCTAGTCCATTCTAACACGTACGTGTATTTATAAGGGGCAAAGTACGTGCACTATTTAACGGTGATGTTTGCTGTGACGTCAGCAGTCGCCCACTTGTGTTCTGTGTGATATAACGTGTATGATATATAAAGGTTAATTTCTTCTTTGTTAAGTGTCGGCGAAATGCAGATAGTGCATTAAACATGTAACAATATGAAACATAAAACCCGTCACACAGCAGTTTTTCTTGTCGTCAAATTAAATTTAAAAAAGTCGCTGTTCACTGTCGCTCTTAGACAGTTATTATACCCCCACCACAAAATGGTTGGGTGGGGGTATACTATATTTAACAAATCCAAAAAATGATGGATGCGTGTGGGATAACATATTTAATATGAATACATTATATATTAACTGTCTGTTTTTTAACATAACGGTTCTATATTTATCAGTTTTAAGGTTTAAGTAAGACAGTTTTTTTTAAATGAAGTAAATAAGACAAAAATAACATTGCAATTTAAGCTACTAATATATTTGTTCACAAATATTTTTTTGAAATCGAAGAGAGGTAAATATACAGTGTAATTGCATCCTATTCACCTAAAAAATGCAAGATAAATGTATTTTCCCTTGAAGAGGACTCAGATCCATGCAATTCCAGTCATTGAAACTGTGGTTTACCATAAAAGCAACAGCACACTAACTATTGAATATAATGAAGGACATATGAAGACAGTCTCTCCTCTGTGACTACCAGGGTAAGAAATATCAATAAAAGTATGAAAAGGTTTGAATTCTGATGTTTTTCAACAAGCCAACATGTGCTTTTCACAATATTTTCATAAATGTCGATAAACATTTGCCTTTTTATGCACCTTTAAATGAACTGTGTGTTCGTCACTGTAAATTAACATGTGCTATAAAAAGGTGAACTAAATAGAAACAATTTGATGGTGTCAGTGTCAGAATCAATGAAAGTAGCAACTTTCCGTTCTTAGCATTCTTGATAGCAGCAGCTTTCCTTTGGTTCTTGAAACTTTAAATCTATATCAGCTGCAAGAGGTAGCAAGTACTTTACTGCTCCTTCTAGTCATTCTGCAAAATCAATTGCAAATATCGCTTGACAATGACGCATACTTTCAACATGAAGAGCAAATGTGCCATTGTTGTTTTCACCTCTTTTTTATGAAATCATGATTGTCTGGCCTGATTCTTCAGAAATCTGCATTGAAATAATTGATTTGATATAATTATTGTTCTGCTGAGGTGCGACTCAGAAAGAATTTTTGAATTAATGCAAGCTGAAAACCTACAGTTAGACAATGTCAATGTGTCAATGTGTTCTACTGACATCAGTTGAAAACCTACAGTTAGACAATGTCAATGTGTCAATGTGTTCTACTGACATCAGCTTTTTCCATTCTATACATTCATCGCCTCTCATGTATTTAAAAGTGTGAAGTAGGCCAGCATCTGTATATGCACTTACAGGAATTATAATTTTTGATTTTCTCAGATGCATGACAGAGAATATCCTCTAAAACCTCTTGCAGCTTTGTTATGGGATCATCTCTTCCAGTCACTGGTGAAGGGTGCAAAGTTATCATTTTAGGTGGTCTATGTGGCTCAAAACCAAGAGTGTGTATGAAATTGTTCATTTCATTTTCTTCTTGTAGAGCTTCATATAATCTGCCATCAGTATCTTCTACACTTTCTGTCACTAATGAATCTAATACTGAATTCTATATTGAACTTGACTCGTTTTAAAAGATGCCTCTAACTGCAAATATATCTTCAATATTTAAATGTGTTATTCAGATCATCTGTGTCATATCTTCCATGTGCATTCTGAGCAACCGCAATGCACAAAGTTTTGCAATATTAATGTTTTCTTCCAGATCATTTGAATTTGTTTCTATATAAACATTTATGGCTGCAGGGTGGCGGCATGATGAAACACAGACAGCGCATAACATTATTGAGGACTGTACAGTTTCTGGAATGTTTTTTCTTTAAACAAAAAATCTAAGATTTGAGGTATATGCAAATATCTTGCTTTCAGTTTTATTCCATCCCTCTCTTCTCCAGCTAATTTTCTATCCGTTCTGGTTTTAGCCTTTTGTTTTGACATTTTTCGTAATGGCTTCGGTGAAATTCTTCAGTTTCAGTAAATCTTGAAGGTTGTTTGATTTTTTCTCAAGCAGGTCTTCATAAGTTTATTCACAATATTTATTGAATTTGACATCATGAGGTGATGTTCAAACATACATATATTTTTTCCATTTCTTTTCAATAAATGCTGTTAATAAATTGAGCTTAAAAATAAAATATTGCTTTCGTATAGTGAAATGTCCTAAAGATCTTCATAATACTAGATTAAATTAATGTGTCATATAAAACCTTGATACTTCAATCTATTGTCTTCGTGTTGATTACTATGTTCTGCAGTTTTATATATCAGAGTAGTCCTTGAACACAAATAACTTCCTGCTCATTTATGGTTTTTATTTCGACTTTTAGTTCCCTTGTGAAATTGAAATATTCTACAAGCGTGTTGGTTGGCTTAAAGTATTTTTTTTTAACCACACACACACACACACACACACACACACACACACTGGCTTTAACATATTGTCATTATTCTCAAGAACATGTAGTTCAGAAAAGGGCTGAAAACAAACACAATAAAATTATTTCATGACCAGAAATAAAGTACTTCTTTAATTCAGGTATGATAAAAATCAAAGCAAAATAAAATAATAAAATCTCAAAAACACTTTGATATCCTATATGTATACAAATAAAAAGGCTTCATTTTAAATTTAATGGTCTCATCCTGTTTGTAACAAAAATAATACAACAAAATCAATTATTAAAATTGATTTCGTTGTATTAATAATGAAGTCATTATTACTCAAAAATGAATAGTATGCTAACAATCAATAGATCTACTTATAATTTTATTTTCTAATTTTCTACATGATTTGGTTAAACACAGATAATGAAGATGTTGCTGCAGTAAAATTTTAGGAATAACATTAATACATTACTGGAGTGGTCAGCAGACTATAAACAAACACAAGCTGGTGCTAATTGATTTATAACTGTTAGGGGCAATTTTCACTGATGTGCTTACTGATAAGACTTGGTTCAGATTGAGCCGATTTTCCCTGGTATTTCATAGGACTGTATATGAATCTGGTTTTCTGACCAGTGCCATGACTAAGTTAAATGAGATTTTCATTGCTTGAGGTGAAATTAACATTACATGCTTGAGCAGCCACAGTTCAACAAATTAAGACAATTCCCATGGAGATCATAAAATGCTGAATAGTGTAAACAAAGAGTGAGTAGCAACCAAGAGTGTCCTATTTACACCACAGTACCAAATGATTTCATTTTGTAAAGGGCTCGTTAATTTAAACACTCTCACAGAAGAAAAGAAGGCATAAATTTAGTGGTTTAGTGGTAATTAAACTTCGGACAGAAAAAATCAGTGTGCTTAGACATTTCATCTTCAAGGTGAATTCGGGTCATCAATAGATTATGTTAAATAAAGTAAGTAATGTTGGATTTGCAATATTATAATGGTCAGGCAAAAAAATGTTTTTGGTACCTTTTAATTAAGTGGAAAATACTGACAGAAATGTAAAGGAAATTATATATATGGACGAATTTAATTTGTGTTTTCAAGTTGAATGTTATGTTTTCTTGCTTAACGGTTGCATTCTTTCATTTTTAGATTTTAGATATAGTGATATATTTGTATAGACAATAGTACACAGCATTGACTGGATATAATTTTGTTATGGGTAAAGGTTATTTAAAGCGACTGACTCACCAAATTTTGCTGAAATTTTTTATTCTTTCAAATTTAAGAGGATTTAATATACTATGGAAAAAATATAATATTATGCTTCTATACACCATGAAAACTGAAAAAAAAAGTTTTGACTTTACCAGGATTCGAACCCACGACCTTTCGGTCAGTAATATAGAGCAACGACTTAGACCACTGAGATTGCCTCAACACTAATGTTATAACTAAATTATTTACCCCGTGACTAAAGGGGTAAATTCTTTACCGATAAAAGTGAAGGCCTTTTATATAATATCTTTTTTAATTCATGGTTATCAGCAAAACACATTGTTCACAGTATATTTGTAATGGCTTAAAACCGGTAAAATTAATAATTGTTTCTATAAATGCCATATTAAGTTTATTTTTCAAGATTTATTCACTCAGTATTTTTAGCTTGTTTGACAAATATGTTGACGGGAAATATGCATCACTTTGATGTTTATTCTTCATCATTAATAACTAATAATCACAATGATAAAATTTTATGAAGGTTCGTTTATTTCTGAAATCAGAATGTTAATACATTAAAGATTAAACATCTTAACAGATATTGTTAAAATCATTGATATCCAGCCGATGCCCATTGAATATCTTTGCCAACTGATGATTCTCATATAATCGTTAACAAATATTTGTTATGTTCTGAAATCTGACTGACGGTAGATTCAGTAACAGTGAACAGAGATGTTAACAAATTATTGTTAACAATTCGACCAATTTTCTTTCCACATCTCTGTCAAGTGAAGAGAATAGTATAAGCTTTAACAAAGATTTGTTAAACTCTGACTGATGGTAGATTCAGTAACAGAGAACAGAGATGTTAACAAATTTTTGTTAACAATTCGGCATATTTTCTTTCCACATCACTGTCAAGTGAAGAGAATAGTATAAGCTATAACAAAGATTTGTTAAACTCTGACTGATGGTAGATTCAGTAACAGAGAACAGAGATGTTAACAAATTTTTGTTAACAATTCGGCCTATTTTCTTTCCACATCTCTGTCAAGTGAAGAGAATAGTATAAGCTATAACAAAGATTTGTTAAACTCTGACTGATGGTAGATTCAGTAACAGAGAACAGAGATGTTACGGCATATTTTCTTTCTGCATCTCTTTCACTAAGAATGGTATAAGCTTTAACAAAGATTTGTTAAAATCTGACTGACGGTAGATTCAGTAACAGCGAACAGAGATGTTAACAAATAATTGTTAACAATTCAGCCAATTTTCTTTCCACATCTCTGTCAAGTGACGAGAATAGTTTAACAAAGATTTGTTAAACTCTGATGTCCAATTGATGATAGTCAAAGCAAAAGCGATCTTAACATATAATTGTTAATAAGCATTGATATTATACCACAACAATTTGGTTTATGTTTAACAAAGTATTTGTTAAGACTTAGTGTATGCAGTTATATAGTACAAGCTTTAACAAATACTTGTTAAAGACACTATTTCTTGAAACTTTGTTGAAATTAAAAAAAATCTGAAAAAGTTGTAGAAATTTACAACTTGATCACGTGGAAATGATCAAACACAATTGGAAGCTGTTTTTAATATGTTCTTTGCAATTGCAGCAAAAATTTCAAGATGTAAGAACATTTTCTTTTTCTTTTTCATCTTCTGCCCATCTGTAAGTCAGTCGCTTTAAGGGAATACAAAATTACTCTGTACGTTTTGTTCATAATGGGCCGTTTTAACCATGGGCCGTTTTGACCCGATGTTAAATTTTGGTTTCGTTTAAATGAATTCGTATTTTGATTCGGAGCATGCGCATAACTATCTTTGTTGACTGGTTTTCATGATTTTAGGCTTAATATGAGATCATTAACTAAAATTTGATACGCAAAAATGGATGCCGCCAGCAATTAAAGCCAACACTGTGGAGAGGTCTGATGACCTCTCCAATAATTACTTATTTCATGGAAATTTCAGGGCAAAACATAGTCCACAAAATGACGGGACATATGCATTTCATCATGCCTTAGTTAAAATCAGCATGTATTATTACTTGTAGAACAAGTTCTTTATAGATTCTTAACAACAATTACCTGACAAGCTGTTTATCCATGGAAGGTTTGCAGAAAACAGGTTTAAATGGCCTAAATCCTGGATGTCTTTGATCTTTTACTCCTGATTAAGAAAGAAGAATAAACCTGGTAAATATGAACTTAGGAACATAATACTCATCATTTATAACCACTGATTTATAAATGTTTAGCATCTTAACCTACTGTCAATATCTTAAAAGTTTGATATGAAGATTTTAGGTATTCAAGAAAACCACAGAGTACAGAGGAAAACAATACCTTCAGATGCACTTCTTGCAGCCTTTCTTTTGTATGATAAACTGTCATCTGTAAATATTTCAAATATCTGTGTTGAAAATTAAAAAAGAAAAAAAAATCCAATATTCAAAGTACATCATCGCAAAAATAAGTATTTATTTTTGTTACATATTTATAATTAAGGGACATAAAATTGATCCTTTACAGAACTACAAAAAGGATATTCCTGAAAGCAAATAAAAAGTAACCAAATAGAAGCAAAATCATTTTTATTTATTAGTTCTCTGCCAGTAGAAATAAAAAGCTTGATAAAGCTATTCAGTAGAAAAACATATCATAAACAACTCTAGAAAGTAACATACAGTACCTGTAGAATTTTGCATAAGTTTTCTTTCTCTGCCCATATCCAACTTTCTCCTTTTAAAAGCCATGCCAAACATTTCCTCAAAATCTGTGTCTCCAATATCTCTCTCAGATTTATTCATATCCATCAAATTTGAACTTGCTGGGACTGAACTTCTTTCAGAAGATACAGAAGTTAGAAGACTACATGTATCTAATTGTTTTGTACTGTTGACACCATTTTTATGATGTGTATCAGAAGCATGTTCTAAAGCTGATTCAGACACTTCTACTTTTTTGCCTGATGCTGCGTTAAAGCCTGAAATCTGGGTTTCAAAGACTGAACTTCTGTTGTAGCTTTTAGTTTCAGATAGATGATTCTTTGCATGTATTAATGCCTCATCTGAAAGAAGAATTTTGTTTCCAGCAGCTGAGCTGAAACCTTGAAACTTTGTTTCAGCATCTGATAATTCATTTAATCTTTCTGTGTCTACAAACTGACTTTTTGCATGTTTTAATGCTTCACCAGAAACATCCACTTTGTCACCAGAAGCTGTTGTAAAACCTGTGAACTTTGTTTCAAATGTTACATTTCCTTTAGACTCATCAGTTCCTGACATGTGCATTCTAGCATGTTTTAAAGCTTCTTCTGAAATATCTACTTTGTTCCCTGATGCTGTGCTGAATGCTGGAAATGTTTTTGTAAATTCTATATTGCTATTCAAACTGTCAGTTTCTAACATATGTTGTCTGGCATGATAAAGTGCTTTCTCTGATATCTTCACTTCATTCCCAGAGGCTGTGCTAAAACCTGCAATCTTTGATTCCAATACTAAGTTACCACTTGAGTCTTCACTTTCAAAAAGGTACTGTCTTGCATGTTTCAAAGCCATTTCAGACAGTTCAACTCTGTTTCCAGAGGCTGTGCTAAAACCTGTGAATTGGGCATCAATTCCTGGATTATCATTCATATCTTCACTTTCTGTAATGTGCTTCTTAACATGTTTTAATGCTTCCTCTGAAATTTCCACGACATTCCCAGATGCTGTACTAAAACCTGGGAATTTCATTTTTGTTTCCAAGTTTCTAGCAACACAATCAGTTTGTGACATGTGAGTGGTAGCGTGTTTGAATGCTTCTTTTGACATCTTTGCTTTTTTATTTGAGCAATCAACATTTTGGTCTTCACTGAAACTTTGAGTTTCAAGTAGATCTTTTCTAGCATGTTTTAAGGCATTTTCTGATATCTCTACTTTCTTCCACCTTTTTACCAGAGGCAGTGCTAAAGCCTGCAAACTTTGTTTCTGTCTCTATGTTTTCACTCCAGGTTTCAATTTCTTGTAGATCTTTTCTAGCATGTTTTAAGGCTTTTTCTGACACTTCCATCTTTTTACCCGAGGCAGTGCTTAAACCTGAATATTCAGGTTTTTTATCTAAGATTTCGGTCACTTGATGGAACTTGTGAGGTTCATTCAATGATTTTATTGATAACAATATGTTAGATCCAGTTTCCATGCTAAGTTTACTCCATTTAGTTTCAGACTGTATATTTCCCTCTAAATTAACAGTTTCATCAAGGTGTTGTCTTGCATGTTTCAATGCTTTTTCTGATATGTCCACTCTCTTTCCAGAAGCTGTGCAAAATCCTATTTTATCAGCTTCAGTTCTTGCAAATACTATATTATCAGCTAACTTTCCCTCTGCATATTCAAGTGCCTTTTGAGACATTTCAACTTTCCCCACTGATGAAGTGCCAACTCCTAATAATTTTGATTCATTTTTAAGGCAGTTCAAGGTGTTATTATAATCTCCAAAAGTTTCCTTGACACATCTAATTGCTCTTTCAGACACTGAGACAGTATTTCCTAAGCCTGTGCTGAAACCTCCTAGACTGGAAATTTCAAATGGTTTGTTTGTGACAGCAGAAACTGTGTCTTCTTTCAAATTTGTCCCATTACTTTTTATAGTTTTTAGTTTAGTTCTTTCATTTCTTTCAAACTGTTCAACACTTGATAAAGACTTTGTAGCTTGTTCCAATGGGCTATCAGACACTAACACTGTTCTCCCTGATGCTGTGCTAAAAGCAGGACAAGGGAGAATATTTCTCAATTCTTCAGTGCCTGTTGGCTTTGCAACACTTGTTGTTTTTTCTGACACCTCTGCAATTATTCCTGACACTGTGATTATTTCAGTTGAGTTTGAATTACATGTATTTTGATTTGTGTCTGTATCATTTGCTAGTAATGCACTGTCCTGTTCTAGGGCTTTTCCTGACACAAATTCCTCTCTCTCTAAGGTTTCCATTAATTCATTAAGCAGTGAACCACATTCTGGCTTAAGTTTTGCCTTTTCAGTATTTAGAGAAACTTGTGATGCACTGCTCTCTTCTGCTGTAGCCTCTTGACCACAAACGTCATTTTTTACCCGACCTTCACCCAAAGCGTCACTGGCACATTTAAGAGCTCCCTCTGATACCTCAACCTTTTTGCCAGAAGCTGTACAGAAGCCACTTAAAACTTCTTTCCTGTCATCATTTGATTCCTGAAAGTTTCTATATTTTACACCATTGTTCCATTTCTCAGGAATGTTTGGTTCACTGTCATCAACTTTGTTTTGACTAGAGCACACTGGGACAATGGGATAACTATTTTTCTTTATCCCCTGTAAGGCACTTTCAGGTATTTCAACAGTATTACAATCAGTTGTCTTATATGAGCAATATATATGATTGATTTGCTTTTGATTGGCATCTGATGTTTTTACACAGTTTTCTCCCTTCATTTCAACATTGCCCATGTTCACACTATTCTCGTTAATGCTTCGACTCTTACAGTTTGAGCTTACCATACTTTCCTTATCTTCCTTGTCTGCAGACATATGGCATTTGTATGATTCATTATTCATACCAAGCTGATTGCACTCAATGACCATTTCACCTTCATCATATTTAGAGAACACTTTCATGGCAGAATCTAATGACGCCTTTGCTATGGACACTGATTTTCCCGAGGCAGTTGAAAACCCCATAAAACCCATTTCCTTATTATTTATTTTCTCTGAAAACTTTGGACTCAAATAACATGCCTCAAAATTATCCTCACTCTGCTCAATTTTCAACTGCTGTGAAGTTTTCTTTCTTTCCTCAAGTTTGAAATCTGTGATGAAGTCAGATTTACCATGTTCCTCATTTGCTTCAAAGCTTTTAGAATTTTTAGCCTTGGCTACCTCTGTAGTGCTGAAAGCAATTTTATTGTCTAAGCCTTTATTCAAGTCTTCAATCTCAATTTGTGTAAAGTCCATGTCATCTTCAAACATTTGACTGATACCTTGTAAGTCAACAGTGCTTAAAACAGTTGCATTACTTTCAACTTTACCGATCATTCCTGCACATTCAAACGATTTAGAACATATCTTCATGCTAGTTTCTATTTCAGATGATATCTTGCCAGTTTCATTTTTATTGTCTTCATTTGCAAAATCTTTATCATTGTGACAACTTTTAGTGTCATTGTCAAGGACCTCATGTTTTAATTTTGATTTGGGATATAAAATATTTTTATCTGTCACTTTGTTCACATTCTTATGATTTACATCTTCCTGGGCATTTGTGGCATTGTTCTGTTTTGGTACATCAATATTTGAATTAACAGTATCTGTTTTAGCTTGTTCTGTACATCCCCAGTGTTTCACTACTGACTTTGGATACTTTTCTTGATTAGAAACCTTTGTAATCTTTGGTGGCTTAAATGGCCTAAACCCTTGTGGAACATTTGCTGGAACCTGTTTAACAGAGCAAGTTTCAGCTGTTCTTAAAAGCATCTTTACTTTCTCTACTTTCCCAGTTCTTTTTGTTTTTAAAAATTCTAAATCATTCAATTCATCTTCAAAGCCCTTTGAAGTATTCCTACAATTTCCATCTCCATAGTAATTATTTTCAAATTCCAATTTTAATCTTTCAGCAACAGATAGTTTGTCCAGGCTTTTATTTGACACCACAGTTGGATTGTCAGTGCTGTCCACACTGTGACCTTTAAATTTTTTATCTACATGTATTCTATTCGTGATTGTATTATTCTCTGACTTATGATGTATCACAGGCTGCACTGCTTCAGAAAGTCTCTTGTCTATCCCAGTCAATCTGTCATTTATTTCCTTTTCACCCGATGCAGTATTAAAACCTGATGTATTTTTTCCATCATTATCATTTAAGAGTTTCTCTGCTTTTTTCAGTTTATCTTCACTTAAATTTAAAGACCTTCCACCAGCTGTCTGGAACCCTACAAATGTTGAATTCTGCGCAGGCAAAACTTGCTTAAGCTTGTTAAATTTCCTTGACTGCTCTACTTCTGAATCTATCAGACATTTGCCTTCTTGTGCAGACAGCAACACTTCAGAGTTTTTATTATCGAGGGTATTGTTTTGTCTATTCTTCACTTCTAACTCTTTGCTTCCTAAAACAGCACTATCTTTATCATTTGACTGATTTCCCTTACTTTTAGAACTGCTTGATGTTTGATCTTCAGAGGTTTTGTTGTCACTATATTCATTCATAAAGACTCCTGCTTTGTTCTCTATCTGGAGACAAATACTTTCATCTGGCTCCATGTCTTCTTCACACCATTCAGAAAATTCAATGTCTTCCATAAATACATCATCAAAAGCACATGCACCCTGTTCTTTATGTTCTTCATTCTCTGTCTTTTTTTCAACTTTGATATCATCAATGGGAGAACATTTCAAATTTTCCTCCTGCAGTAAGCTTGCTGCTTTTTCCAAGGCCTTATCTGGTACATGAAGTTCTTTCCCAGAAGCCAGCTGGAAGCCTTGAAAGATGTTACCTGGCATACCTAATACTATCCTTTCAGCAACATTATCAGCTTTGTCAGTTTCTGATTTATCTTCTTGAAGTGGCAATGAAGCCTTTACTCTTTTCTTGAGTGAAGTACCTGTATCTGTTCTAAGGTCAGCATGAGGTTCTTTGAATGATTTTGCACTATGTTCTGGTGTATTAGTAGCAGATCTGAAATCTAAAACCATTTTACTGTCTGTCATGTCTTCAGAAAATAAGCTGACAGCTTTCTCTAAAGCCTTTGAAGGCAAATTAAATGATTTTCCAGATGCTGACTGAAATCCAGTGAATAATGGTTTATCACTTTCATAATTTCTCAAGCACATGTCACCTTCAAATTTGCCCTTCTTGTCCAAATACTCAGTTGAATCTGGAGATTCTGACAGTTTGCTTTCTACACTAGATAAAACATTTTTAGAGTCTCTGACTGGAATACACAAAGACTTCCTTTGAAATGACTCTTGGGTCTTTTTCTTGTTGTTGTCTTCCGTAAGCAGAGTTGCTGCTTTTTCTAATTCTTCCTTGTGTAAAGGTACAGGTCTGCCAGCTGGAGACTGGAAACCACTTTCATGGCTGAATGGTTTGTCAGGCAAGACATCACCCTGTAACATAAGAAAAGAAGTACATTTAAAGTATGGTAACAGTTATCTCTGTTGTAAGAGCATCAAAACCTTGATGTTTCAACATAACAAATTACATGTAATCGAAAAAGGTTCCATACGTCAGAGCTTAAAAATGTTGTTTAATGTTTGTAATTTCTTGACAAATGAAAACTTTTTAAATGAAACTATCACATATGCAGCCTCCAATTTAAATGTTTAGGTTAGCTTATTTCCTTGTGAACTTCAGTAATATTTTGTATATGAATTAACAGCAATTCTGCAAGCTTCTTGCACCGGAAGCCATGCAGAGGACTGCCTTCAATCAAATCATCTACAAGCAATACTGGCATTACATCGATATATCAACTTTTATGAGTTTAATTCATATTTGTTAAACATCTGCTACCATTTTTTATAGTTAATACTTTCTGTAATACACATAAAATTATATTTACCTTATTTTCAGTTGTATCAATTCCTTTTGATGAGAGACTGTTTGTGTTGGACATGGAAGGATTCCTTGCCTGTTGTATCATGTATGTCTTTTCCACATTAACCTCTGTTTTAGATGTACCTTGCTTTGCAAACTCATGCATTCTCTGTGTATTTTCTGCCTTGTCTGAATCTTTATTCACAACAGCTAACTTTACTGAACTAAGCAGAACTTTTTTGTTTTTAGTTTCACTTTCTTTATACTGGAACACTTTAGAGGATGAAGCTTCTGTGATATGACTGACAGTTGGATAGAAAAACCTCTTCATTTTTCCAAATTTTTGTGGCATCACTCTGTTGTTTCTGTCCGTTACATTTGTCGCACTCAGGTGACCTCTTTTTTCAACAGTACTAGGCTTCTCTGCAATGTTGCACATTTCACTGAGAGCAGAAGGAGAAATTTGTGAAAATAAGTCTTCCTCTGCATTTTCATGAGATGTTATTCCAGATGATGCATGTCTGTCACTTTCTACCTCACTTCTCTGCATTGTATTTGCCACTACTTTGTTATTGTTTCCTGACTTAATGTTTTGATTTTTTAATTCAGTGCTTTTATTTAAAGGTTTTACATTCACATTTTTCAAATCAGAATTATTTTTGGATACAGACATATCTGTTAAGTTTGCATCTTTACAATTTTCATCATGTTTCATTTCTGACTTTGTGCTAGTCACCTTTTCAGTTCTGTTATCTACAAGAGTCCCAAGTATATTATCACATTTTGTCTGAACTACTGCATTTGATTTCTTTGACTTTTTCTTTCCCAAACCTTTCTTGTCTGACCTCTTCTTCAAGGAAGAGCTGTGTTCTGGTATAAAAGTGCACTTTTCAACACTATCAGAAAACCTTACTTTTTTAGATGACCCAACTTTTGGCTTTTTATCAGAGGCAAGAATAGACTGCAAGGAGCACTTTGGAGTGGATTTATCCATAGCAGAATTAACACATGAGTTTTCAGCTGTGCTTTTGAAGTTCTCAATAGTACTACTGTCCATTTCAAGGGATTTACGCTTCCTGGATGGTGCAGGTTTCCTCCTTCCAACTGATGCAGATGGTGGATCAAAGAAGTCTGACAGTACATCATCAATGGAGCTTCTTTCATGTCGAGAGAATATATTTGGAGATTTCTGGCTCTTTCCTTTGGTACGATTGCTCTTCTGGGAGAAAGTGGGTGACAATGAATAATCTTGTGTGCCATGACATTTGTCACTATCAACTGCAGGCTTTAATTCTGACTTTATTTCCAACGTCTTAATACCACATGCACCACCAGAACTAGAACCCTCATCGTTTCTTGATTCAAGTATCTCTGAACTTCCATGGAAATTATCTCTGTTTGAAATTGATATCTTTTCCGAACTTTCTTTCAGGCTCTCTTTATGCTTTTTTTCTACTTGGATTTGACTGGTGTTTGTCTTGTCCGTTTGAAAATGTGAAATATTTGACAAAACGTTTGTTTCCTCTCTGCTCGTGAACTCTTCAGTGGACTGGTTCTTACTTTTGCTTGACTGTGCCAGACTGGACTGGGACTCTGACTTTGAACTATTCAAACTAGACTGTTCTTCTTCAAATGTACTGTCTAGGGGAAGTACAGAATCCCTGGAGGTATCTAGTTTACCAGGGGAAAATAATGCTCTGGCTGTATCCTGAAAAAGAATGGAGTCAATTTATAATAGTTCACTTCATGTTCTTGAAATGCCAAATCAACATGTCCAATATATATGCAAGCATGTACATGTATTTCAGATCTAAAACATTCAAAGATTTTGTTGAAAACATTTATATATGTATATTAACTTTATCCTCAGTGTATGGACCAACCTCAAAACACCTCTTAGATTCAGTCGTGTATCACCTAAAAGAACCTGCAAAATTTGTGTATCAATGCAAGAAGATTCAGACATGCTATCAATATTCTTGAAACCCATATTCTTTAATCTGTGACAAGTCTTTAAGCAAGAAAACCTTCATATAAATAATTATTTTTTGGCACCTAGTATAACCTAGTACAGCACCTTGATTAAATATAAAACAAATCAACTCACTTTTGTTTTTGGTAGTGAGGAATCAGTCCCACTGATGTTCAAATCTGAAAACAAAATTAACAGCTTTTACTAAGGATATCTTTACACCTTTTTTTGCTTTTATTCTGGTCTTTGAAAACAATTCACCCACCACAGATGAAAACTTTAAACTAAAAAGGGACAATACACCAATGATATACTGCATGTCTATCTTATTGGCTATTAAAGAGGCTGTACTCCAGTTTTGACATAAAAAATTTTTTTCATAAATTATATATTTAGATGCCGTGAGATTATAACAACATAATATTTTACTTCAAAACTGATTATAAAAGTCAAAATAGACTAAAAAAAAATTTTTCGCTCCAGCCTGATTTGAACTCTGGACCCTTATGTTAACAAAATATTTCCAACGCTTTTACTGTCACCACTATCGCCGAATGTGATATTACAGGTATTTACTTTAAATCTTATACGATATAGTTATACCGTCGCGTTACGGTATAGCACTTTGAAAGGGAAAAAAATCAATTTATAATGTAATTATTTGACTTATTTTTTGTCAGTAAGTTATTTTTTAAGTATTAGTCATAAATATTACAAGAAATTTATAATACAAGAAAACTTTCTTTTTTTGTCATCTGGAGCACAGCCCCTTTAAATGAAAAATAATTGATAATTTAAACAACTACTGTCACTGAAAGATGACAATGTCCCCTAAGTGGTGCTTCGGCCTTTGAGCTGAGGACCAGAGAAGACTAATTGTAGATTCTTTAAAAAAAAATAAAAAAAATAATATTTTGACAATTTGACCTCAAGATCAAGGTCAAAAGATATATGTCATTTGTCATTTGGAAAATCTCTCCCAAAAGATTGTTGTGTGCAAACATGAACGAAATCTGTTGATTCAAAAGAAGTGCGTTTTTGTTGTTGACAATTTGACCTCAAGATTTTTTTCTTTTACCATTTCTGGAACAACATGCCATCTGATTAATTAACATTTCATCTTCATCTGAATAAAGCATGAATTAGCATTTTAACTTTTTTTGAATATTTACATCTAAGATGTTGACATGTTAAAATCAGATGAATAAACTATAAAATTTTCATTAATTTCTTTTTCAAAAAGACGCAAAATAACCTTACCATTTAATAGGCTAGGATCTCTAGGTGGTGTGGCTAATGAGTTAGTCCATGAGAGGTTGGACTCATCCAGACCAAGGCTGTACACACCACTAGAACTGGGGTGCGACAATACTGATTTGTTCTGTATAATTGGAGAGGGTCCTGGGCTTTAAACAAAAAAAACAGATACCAATTTTGTACTAAATAAAACCTTAGTCAAAATATTTAATATAAGCATTACAATCTTCTGCAAAAGCAAAACAAAGGGTACTGTGTAAGGTTAAACTAAAGGAACCTGGGATGATCATGCTGGTGAAATTTACTCACACTCAAGTGATGTTTGATCAGCAGAGACAAGCAAACAAAGTGTTAAATATCATAATTATCAATATACAGTCATATGTCAATGTCTTGTTACGCGAAAACAGTCCTTTCTATCTAAAATTAGCACCAACAAAAACATCACATAGCATCGAACCTGAAGTGAAGCAATTTCCTTTTCCACCCATCAGACTGTGGTGTTCCCACACTAAGTCGTCCATTAAAACTCTCTTCACGTTCACAGTATGGTGCAGGACTACTGTGCCTCAGTCCTGTGGGTGATGTTCCCACTGAAAGTAATGTAAAATGTTTAATACACTGTCATGTATTCATATAACATTAACGACTCCCTAGTCTGAGAAGAGTTATCAGCCAAAGAAAAAAATATCTATTGTACATAAATAATAGGCTGCAAAATAAGATATCATTTTGTTAGAGAAATGAAAAATTATTGTTTTATAGAATTTAAAAGTGTAATCAGTAATGAGTCCATTTAGGCTGTGTTGTTAATCTGTCACAATACTTCTTTTAAATGGCTTCAGTGGAGGTTTCAAGTTAGGCTAAATTTTAGAGAAATTTTTAAGCCAGCGTTCATACTAAATATTAAAATTGAAACATGTAATGGCAAGTTGTGAAAAGAAAAAATTACCAGATAGCTGTATCAACTGACTAACTGTGGGTGAACATGCTGGACTATCGACTACAGAATACCTTGGTGTTGTGCTGCTGCATTTTTGCTGCTGAATCTGTTGGGCTGTCAGAGATTCAAACCAAGAGTCTTCACTCTGACCCAACACTGAAATAAGAAAGTAGATTTCTAATAAAATTAATTTCTTATCTTTACAGTATCCATCATCTTCAAAGTACAAAGTTTGGCTTACAATAACAGTACGATAAATTTTAAATACCATGTAAAGCACATTGGAAATACTATTTTTGGCAGTTTAAATTGACAATCTTCTATTTAACACAAAATGATAAAGACAGAATTAAAACAAGTTTCCAAAGGCTAAAATACTTGATTACAGTGAAGTTTGTTTTCAAATATACTCTGTCAGAGAGAAATTAATGGGGAAGGTAGCATCTCAGCTGACCAAATAACTCCATATTTGGAGTGTATATGAAAAGTAATGATCTGAGTAAAATGTTTCAGCTCACCTGATTCTAAATGCTGCTTATCCTGTATAAATGTTGCACTATGACTTTTCTCTGTATTCTGAGCAGAGTTCAGAACAAAACATGTTCTTAAGAGATTGCAGTGTTGCATTCTGTATCATAAAAGCAATTCAGACCTTGTTTCCCCATCACCTGCAAATATACAAGCTACAGTACATATTACATAGATAAAAAAAATGTGCATTAAATATTTTCAGAAAAACTGCATGTTTCAGACTCAAGTCATTTTCAAGTAATATTTCACAAATAATATATTAAATACATGTACCCTACTGAAATGCACTCATTTCATTGGTCAAGAGTAAAAAGTGATAAACACGAAAAAAAAAGTAATGAACACCTTCAAATGTTCACAAACATGTTATTTTTATGCCACTTAAACCTATCACCCTACATTTCAGAGGGTTATATTGTATAACACTTACATACATGTGTACTTGAGGTCAATATGTGTTGTCACGGTCCTCATCTAGGACTTCATCCTCGTCCTAGATCATTATCATTTTTACAAGTTCCTAAAAACACATATTGACATCAACATAAGTCTATAACTGTATTATAAGTAATGAGTATAATGATATATTTTAGTTTATAACAAATGTAACTGATGTAACCTAGTCTCAATATTCTGACATCAGCCAGAATGCTGCCTTAAGGCTTTAGTTTGATGCTGCCTCTGAAGGCGGATATCGACCATTCAAAAAATTAGCACAATATTCAACTTTTTGAGAACAATTATTTGGACTTGATGTAACCAATACCAAAGTAAAAATACCAATAAATAAGTACTACAATTTGTTTAATCATTCTTATCACAGATGCATCAGGTTTCATTGTATATGCATTATAAAATTTTTATTTACAGGCCTGGAGACAAAGTTAATGTGAAAACACAGTTTTCAATTACCTTCTGATAAACTTACAGTGTTAGGCTATGACATTTTGTTAAAAACTATCTTCATTCATATGCATACTAAAAGTCCTAATTATGTTCCTAGTACCTGTGAAGTTTAACACAAAGAGAACATTTTGAAGGGGAAGGGGAGCATAAAAACTAAGTAGTCTCAATAATGCGACTTTTGGCAGGATGCTGCCTTCACTTTTTCTGAAGGCGGATATCTATTAAAAAAAATAACACGATATTGAACTTTTATGAGTACAATTATTTGGACTAAAAAAATAAAGACTTCTTCATTAAATGCTTACAGGTTCGTATTTTTTCCAACACTCGTTTAATTTGAACTTTCACTGTCAAAAAATTGCTTTACTTTGACACTTCTAACATACACTGACAAAAAAAATGACGGGAAAAAATACTCAAGAGACAATATTCTCATTTGACAGTATTTTTTATTTCTTGTATCGAATAAGTTTTGGGGCGAATTAAAAGTCATTTCAGTGACATGGTTGTGTTCTTCCGTGTTGGCAGTTTTTACTCTTACACACAGCGACTAATATGATTGAAAGCCATTAAATGTGTGCAAAGAAGTAAATGTTTTGACTGTTTCTGCAATAACCTTACTTGAAATCGACATTATATTGTTTACTTTGTACGAATTTCCCGCACTCCTCATCTATTTTACTGGTAAACGAAAAAAAATATGTCTGGTATTTATATTATCTTATACTTATTTATTTATATAATTGTCAGAATAAGAAACAAAATTTCTTGACTGAAATAGAGTTTTACTTTCAAAAAAGTAATAGTTTTAAAATAAAGTTATTTTCTAGAAAATACATAGTCAGTATACCTATATAAAATATTTCGTTTTATCTTCAATTTGGCTAATAGCATCAAAGATGGCTGGGACGCTGAAACCATTTGTATTTTGGGGGCAGAAAACTGACTCAGTTTCCTTGAAAGTAGATCTAAGGAACGTTGTTGTAAGTGAAAATTAAAATTTATAGCGAGTTTTATCATTTTCATTGTTTTGTTGAAAATGACAACTTCTCATTTATGAAATGTTTTGTCATTTATCATCTATTAGATTGGCAGTGGATAATGTCATTCGACATTTTAATGCTTTTTGCGGGTTTTTTCCCCGCAATATTGAGCTTCTTCTTGAGTTAGTCAAAGTAACGTGATGACATTTTTATGAATCTTCACATGGGGGAGTGGATCAGTGGTCTAATGGTTTACATGCTCCAAGGATTGTTTCCCCACTCCATGAAATATTTGTGTGTTTACTTTAACCCTTCATGTGCTGTTCAAATCGATCTTACATGTGCAGGGTCAAGTTTTATCCTTCGCTAGAGCTCCACATGAAAATGCCCCTTAGTTATATTTACTGACCTACAGCTTTGCCAAGTCATTTACTTGGGGCTAGGCTTGCACCGGTGATCTCATTCAAAGAGAATGAAGAACCATGATGTGTATGTCAAGCTAAGATTGTTAAACAACAGACTGTTGTTCCTGGTGTAATATGTTAGAGTATTAGGCGATTTTTTCACTTTGTATCCTCCAGTGGTATCAGAAGTTAAAAGCATGAGCACCCGGTTTTGCTTAAATAGGTGAAAGAGTGGGAGTATGTTGACAACACTGGGCGAAAAAAATGGTAGTTGCCACATTATATTTTGTAGGAGCTTATAAAGCATGAGGTTGAATTCTTTGTCAGTTGCTTTTTACCCTTTGGTTTACCACACAATGCTTTTAGATCAGCTACCCTACAAATAAACTGATATAAATTATGACTTCCATGCATTAATAGCGATCATTTGTAAATGTTTTGCCATTTCTATAGCTCTAATATAGAAAACTGAACAGGTCAGTGACATGGCATTCACTCTCAAGATGCCATGATATCACTTGAAGGCTTCTGTTTTGAATATGACAAAGCCAGATTTAATTTTCTATACCTTGTGTTAAGTCTATGTAAATGTGTGTGAGTTTTATGTTATATTTCAGATTGATAATGTAGATTTAACGGAAGACAGGCTTGAAGCAAGCTTTGAAGGGGTTGGTGCTCAGGGACACAACAAGTATGGTTTTGAGTTGGACTTTTACCTGCCAGTTGATCCAGAGGTAAGCTGTAATTGATAGACCAGAGAAGATACATGAGAAGATACGATAATACATTTTTAGGCATGTCTGTCTGGCTGTGTCTTGTTGATGCCTTGTTAAAAAAGAACACTCACAGCCACAACAGAAGACGACTGTAAAGAGATGCCAAACTGTCAGTTCAACATAATATATATTTTGAGAATTATTTTATCCATGTCCTACAAGACACAGAGTTTAACATAGTTCATCTAATGCTTCAAAACAAATAAAATAGTTGACCATTTCTATCTTTCTATAGAGCAGTAAAGTGCGAACAACAGAGTTGGCTGTAGAATTCAGTATTAAGAAGAAGGGAGTTGAAGTATGGCCTCGTCTGACTGAGAAACCAGAGAAGCTGTCCTGGCTGAAGGTAGACTTTGACAGATTTGCTTTTGATGATGATGAAGAAGAGTCTGACAATGAGGATATAGCAAATAAATTGGCAGCTGAAGAGTTCATGAAGAAGTTTGAAAAAGACTTGGCTGATGAATCAGGTAGGTGGAGTTTACATTTGCAGAAGTAATTAAAGTTTTAAGCTTTAAAAATGCTGATGATATTAATATGATAATTTTTACTCATTATTTATCCTCTTAATGTAAAGAAAGTGCACTGAAAACCTGATTGAAATCATTTCTTCAAAATTATTATTGTGTTCTTCAGTCAGATTGACTTCTGTGATATATCACCAGTATTTGATTCATTGTCTTTGGTTTAAGGTGAATTACCCTAGACCTTAGTGTCATTAATTTATAGTAAATGGCAGCCAAGTGTTTACTGTGTAAAAATGTTACAGCACTTCTTTGGTAAAGTTTTGAAGAATCTTGCACAGATAACACTACGCGTTGATATGAATGTTTGTCTTTTTATTAAATTTATCTTTCATTTTACAGCTAGACCACTTGATATGAAGACCACCTACCTGTTTACATATAACTTCCTACAGTTTATGGGGTTCATGTATATTGTGACTGTATTGTCTTATAACTTTTTCAAACTAGGCTGGGGTAAGAAATACATGTATTTACACTATACAGCAAGAATGATTTTCATATTTGCTGAATGTATTAATATCATAAAACATAAATGACTTGCCAGACCAGAGTGGTGGACATTGGTCAAAGAGTTGAACACTGAACTCCAGACTGAGAGGTTGCTGTTTTGAATTACAATTAAGATGCAAATGTCTGTGACCTATGGCATTTTACACTTTTAAGGCAAATGCACCTAGAAAGCAGTTAATATAGGTTGCAAGAAGTTGTTTCTTAATTTATATAAAATAAAGTATGTTGAACTACACTGACCAGTATACAAAGGTTTAAGAAATTTGCCATTTTTACCTCTGAATATCACACAGGCTACAATGCTGTTTGTCCAGAAATAACTGTCTATCTTTAATAAGTCATAGAGAGATTTTCTTAGTGTTATCCTTACACAGTCTGCTAGCGATGCATAGTGGACCTGTTATTCAAAGTATCTTTACTTCACTCTCAACAAATACCAAATACTTTAGCATTTTAATTGTTCTGCAACAGTAAGTAAATAATTCAGTTTTTGATTCTGTACCATTTCTTTTCAGTGGCCAAAGAGAAAGCTTTTGAATCAGTAGGTTATCAGATAATGTTCTGTCAGGCAGCTGCTGTATTAGAAGTTATTCATCCACTCCTCGGTCTAGTCAAAACTGGGATAGTACCACCATTGATGCAGGTCTGTTAAGGTTTTAACTGTCTGTGCAAATTTATTTCTTTAAAAACAAATAAACTTTGATCTACCTTGCAGGTGAGACAGAGAATGATCAGCTGTAGATACAAAACTATGAAATCTGAACCCTTCCTGTGTATTTATATACTGACCTGTAATGTAATTATGTCTCCCCCCAAAAATGGGGGAGACATATTGCTTTTCCCCCGGTTGTCCGTCCGTCTGTCCGTCCGTCCGTCTGTCTGTCTGTCCGTCACAAAATCGTGTCCGCTCTGTATCTTCCAAAGCCCTTGAAGGATTTTTATAAAACTTGGGTCAGATGTTCACTTCATCAAGGCGACGTGCAGAACCCACTTTGCGGGTGTGGTGTCTCAAGTTCAAGGTCACACTTGGAGGTTAAGTGTCAAATGCCACAAAATCGTGTCCGCTCTGTATCTTCAAAAGCCCTTGAAGGATTTTTATGAAACTTGGGTCAGATGTTCACCTCATCAAGGCGACATGCAGAACCCACTTTGCGGGTGTGGTGTCTCAAGGTCAAGGTCACACTTGGAGGTTAAATGTCAAATGCCACAAAATCGTGTCAGCTTTGTATCTTCAAAAGCCCTTGAAGGATTTTTATGAAACTTGGGTCAGATGTTCACCTCATCGGGGGAGACATATTGTTTTTACCCCGATTGTCTATCCGTCTGTCTGTCCGTCACAAAATCGTGTCCGCTCTGTATCTACCAAAGCCCTTGAAGGATTTTTATGAAACTTGGGTCAGATGTTCATCTCATCAAGGCGACATGCAGAACCCACTTTGCGGGTGTAGTGTCTCAAGGTCAAGGTCACACTTGGAGGTTAAATGTCAAATGCCACAAAATCGTGTCCGCTCGGTATCTTCAAAAGCCCTTGAGGGATTTTTATGAAACTTGGGTCAGATGTTCACCTCATCAAGGCGACATGCAGAACCCACTTTGCGGGTGTGGTGTCTCAAGGTCAAGGTCACACTTGGAGGTTAAATGTCAAATTTTACAATCATCTGATTCAATACTGCCTGCAGCAACTGGCTGGGGGGAGACATATGTTTTTGTTCAATCAAAAACCATTTCTAGTTTTGTAGGTATTCATAATAGTTACGCTGGTCGCATTTACAGATCAGTCAGAATGGGTGTTTTGGCATGTGGTTCCAGTGTTGCAATAAAGAACTGATTGTAAAAGTCAGCAGTTGATTGATCTGTGAATTGATACCATATCATTTGTATAAGAGGTACAAGAAAGACATTTATATTACATCAAAAGCAATTTTATTTGGCCAATTATCATACATGTGTTTATTGTTATATGATTGAATTGTGAATGATGATTTAGCGACAAGTTTGACACAAGTGTTATCAGATTTTCGGACTTATAGAAATTTACTGATAAGCCACTCTGGCTTCTGGGGTTGCTATTAATCATGGAAACTAGTCTACTACTGTAGTGCATAGACAGGAATAAGTTCACCTAGTTATGAAATGAACATTTCGCAATGCAGTTAGAATATTATTCATCATGTTCATAGTGTACATTCCTTATTACATACATGTATGCATAGTTTGTTTTTTAAGGTCTTTCTTTGTTTTTAAATGTGATGCAAAAAATGCAATGAAATAAAAGTCAGAGAAAATTTATTTACACCAAAAAGAAACCAGCACAGTAACTTTATCATTAGGATACATGTATGTAAAGTATAAAATACTGGAAATTTTCTACCATTCAAGACTCATACAGGTATTGTAATAACATTATTAGTTCCATTGTTGCACATAAGTGATGAAGTCTTTTGCAATCCTGTCAGATCTCTTTTAAAATATTTTAGTATTTTTGCAGGTTGGAGGCAGAAATTTGATACTGTTTATGCTGATTCTACAAGATGTCAGGTTACAGATTGCTCCGGTTGTCTGGTACTTATTAATGACTTGGTCCACAATTGAGATAATCAGGTAATAGTTTGTGTGTGCTCACTTCGAGAAGAAAAAATCACTGCGACATTGTAGTGCAATGGTCCAGTTGTATAACTCTCAGACAACAAAACAAGAATGTTGTTGAGGAAAGGGTTGGAGTTGTGTTGAACTGTTTTGAGTTGCTTCCCTTGCCCTGATTTTAATTTTTTTTACTGGACTGTCATTTTCAGTTGCTAGTTCTTTAGTAATAAAATAAATTATTGCAGATGCAGAATAACTTTGTTCTTTATGTCATTCATCTTCAGGAGTCAGTATTCTCTGTTATACAAGTTTGATAACTAGTGTGTAAACTATATAGACTACATTTGTGTATCACACTGAAGTCTTGATTTTCATTCATAATACTTGTGTGATTTCAGAGTAATTTCTTGTAAACAATAATACCCTGTGACTACAGAATTGTGTTGTTGGTGTTCAGTTAAAAATATACCTCTTTTTACATTTGTATTCTTCCACTGGCTTAGAGTCACATGACTCTGTAGACCTTTTATAGGGCCCTGACTTTTTGTTGAAAACTTAGAGTGGTTATAAGCTGTCACAGAGCATGAGGGTGTTTGTATAATTACTTTCATGGAACAGTGTCTCCTCAGTAAACTGTCTAAGTAATTGCAAAACAGATGAAAGGAAATGATAATAAACCAAGTACACTGCTCATTGTTAGAATATACATACTCTAGATATCAAGAGACTAGAAAAAACATGACTTAACATAGATAGAAACAGTCATTCCTTATCTTGTAGGTATCCATTCTACATGTTTTCAAGTATAGGAATGGATGTGAAAATGGTAACATGGTTGAGATATACAGCATGGATACCACTTTATCCTCTAGGAATACTTTTTGAAGGTAAATAACTGACAGAAATTAAGTAAAGAACAACATTATTGTTTAACTTTGTTTATATTTACCATTGGTATCATTTAGTTTAGTGTTTTGTCAGCCATTTTGTCACTCACAAATACTCATACTGTACTGTATAGCTTAGAACTGTTTCACTGAAATTTACCATATTTACAGAATAAAGTGCCTTTTATACATGTACAAGGCTTTCATGTATTAAAGGTAAATTTCTCACTGTTTGTTTGAGTATCTACATGTAAGTTGTGTGAAAAGAAATAATATTTCTTTGTTCCTGTTTTTTTTTTTAAGCTACATCAGTATATGTTAAATACAGTTTTATCTGTATATGTGCTTTTGATGATAATACCTTAAGTTAAGTAATTTAAAGACAACAATAATACTATCAGTAATAGGATAAAGCATAAAGTCTTCAGGGCCATTCAGGGAAAGCACTTTAAAAAAGGACTAAGCCCCTTTAGAAGTTTATTTGAAAAGAAAAGACCCCTACCAGGCTACCCACCTTAAAATGACCATACCCAAACAGATTTTTTGATTTTGCCTTCATGTGGTGGGGTAGTGGAATAGCCTTGTTATGATTTAATTGGTTTACTAGATTACTAGTTGTCAGTTGTTGATTTTTTCAGGCACAATAGTGATCATGTCGATACCATTGTTTGAAGAGTCTGGTGTATTCAGTCTACAGCTGCCCAACTCAGCAAACTTTGCCTTTTACTTTCCATGGTTTTTACATGTTTATCTTCTGTTATTGGGCTTAGGTAAGTTCCTGAGACAATAAAACCTTACCTTGTCATACTTATGATATTGTTTTGTAGTGATGTATCTTTGAAAGAAAAATCTGGGCTTATTTATAGCACACGTATTTTCTAGAAATAAATGGGTTCTGCACATTCTCATGTTGAGGTTAACATTAAAGCCAAGTTTGAAGAAAATCCTTCCATTAGTATATGATTGATTGAGTGGACAAGGTGGAGATGGACGAACCGACCAACCAACAGATGCGACAAAGCGATTCCAGTATAACACCACCCCCCACCCCTACATTTTGTGGTGGGGGTATAATGAGTTAAAACCAAGTACTAAAGTTGTCAACATTAATGTCTTGTCTAGAAGGAACTTGGTTAAATTAGTACACATTTATTAATGTTGTTCCACTGAGTATGCCTGACTTTTGTTGTTAGTACTGTGATACTGCCATTTTATTTGTAAAAATCACACAAGTCTTATTAAAATTGCATTGAACCTATATTTCTTCACTGCTGAAAAGTGTAGGAAAACGAAGCATCAGTTTGATCTGAATTTTATGAGATTGCACCAAAGTTCACTAAAAGTTACTAACAGTTATTTGTTGCATTAGCTTGCTTTTGCTACAACAGTTTCTTTTTTTTCTTTTTTTTTTTTTTTTGTATTCTGCCAAAAGAGAACATTATAACCATTTACTGTGTAGAAACTTGTGTGAACTTTAGCTCTAAATTGCTCCATTATGTTTGACTTATCTAATAGATGGGAATATAAAACTTTTTGAATGGTGAAATGAAATTTCTTGTACATGAAAGCATTTCTGGAGTTATGATTTATGAAAGTGGCAGGTTCAGTGACTCCGAGTCCTAAATAACTTACAAAGGGATCATACTTTATTATATCACCACTATATATAAGAAACAGCATTTATAAAATTCCATCACTCCAGTTTATATTGTGCTTTATTACAGGTGGTATACAGATGATGAAACATATGTACTTTCTAAGGAAGAAGAAGTTTGGATCAGGAAAACAAAAAGCAGCATAGTCAGTTCCCATTCAACAGCAATCATTAAATATATAATCTGGTCAGTTTTATAGAAATAATCTGATAGTTGAAAGTGAGAAACAGCTTTATAAAGATTATGAAAGTGTATATGGACCTGATAAATGTTGACATTTTCATTTGTATGAAATGTTAAAAGTGCCTGTGTAAATGAAAGGTAAGTGGTACTTGACTGCACTGAATTACATGTTATTGAATCATCCCAGATGAATGGAATCAGTAACTAGGGCATTACAGCATAAAATTTATACTACCATATCATGTACATTATACAATTAAATATAGTCAATATACTTCATTAAATTAATTATTTGAAACTTGAACATTATAAACAGAGGACAACATGTTAGATGTTGAACATACTATAATCATGTTATGGCCACACCATATCACCGAATAAATTTACAGCAGTAGTGCAACACAAATTGAAAATTGTTCCATTATTTTGCTTAAGGCATCATACATTTTTTAGATTAAAGAAAAAAATGTTACAAATGAATTGTCAAATGATCTCTTAAAAATGAATGTCTTACTTACGAGAGTTTGAAGCATGTTTAGACCTCAGTTTCTTCCCTGATACATTATTGATGAATGCAGAAAGTTTGATTTGTTTCCCTATATGTAGCTTATTCCTTTCTGACAGACGTTAAAATGTAACTGCATTAGTATCAACACTGTGGTGGCTGAATTGAGTCAAGAATACCAAACATTTGTTTTACCATTCCCTCCATGTAGTATTAGAATGTTTATGTTGTGTTCGCCTTGTTTTATACTACAATTATACATGTTTATAATAATGTTTCATTGTCAGGTGTTCCAAGCTGTATTTTGATAAATTTAAATTGTTATCATGCATTTGATTTGTTAATCTGTGTGCAATAAATTGATGCCTAAAGCCAGTGTGTGTTGTGTTTAAGTTATAAAGGTTAAAACTTTGTATGTCGTCAAATATTTTTATGCTTTTGATATAAATGCATTACACCTAAGTCTGCACACTACACTGCTAGATAAAAATTTCATTTACAATGGATGACAAGATGTTTTTGGTGAAAAGTACTTGAAATGCAAGATTTTGAAGGCTACAAACTTGCTACTGTATACAAAGAATTATAAAGCATAAGAAAACCTTCCATACTCTTTAGTTTCATTGCCCCAACTGGTACTTGTCTGAGAAAATGAAGTTATAAATTAATACTTGTTCTGAGATACTGAATGCCTTTAAAACTACCCGCATTTTCAGCTACAGGCTAGCAACTGTCTCATAAGTTATAAATTCATACTTGTTCCAAGATACTGAATGCCTTTAAAAACTGCAAATTTTCAGCTACAGGCTAGCAACTGTCTCATAAGTTATAAATTCATACTTGTTCCAAGATACTGAATGCCTTTAAAAACCGCAAATTTTCAGCTACAGGCTAGCAACTGTCTCATAAGTTATAAATTCATACTTGTTCCAAGATACTGAACGCCTTTAAAAACCCCACATATTTTCAGCTACAGGCTAGCTACTGTCTCATAAGTTATAAATTCATACTTGTTCCAAGATACTGAATGCTTTTAAAAACCGCAAATTTTCAGCTACAGGCTAGCAACTGTCTCATAAGTTACAAATTCATACTTGTTCCAAGATACTGAATGCCTTTAAAAACCGCATATTTTCAGCTACAGGCTAGCAACTGTCTCATAAGTTATAAATTCATACTTGTTCCAAGATACTGAATGCCTTTAAAAACCGCATATTTTCAGCTACAGGCTAACAAAAAGAGCCACACTCTAAAATTTAAAGCATTCCAATTCCTTTGAAAACATATCTATATATAAGTCAATGTGAATGATATTTAACAAATCAAGGTATTAGTAAAAATATTAGTGCAACAGTTAAACGGAATGCACCGGCCTGGCTAGCTCGATCTGTACAGCATCAGATTGTCAATCTTGATGATCCCGGTTCGATCCCCATCAGGGCCAGCAAAATTTGTTCGTGATAATTGATCTCAGAAAATACGTCTATAGGTCATTTGACCTCTGGAGCAAGTGAGGAAGTAGTCAGTCACTTGAGGAGAAATTGGTTAGTGAACTGGTTGGATACCCAGGAATGCAGAGACAACTGTTGCACAAGTTTTGGGCACAGAGCGATTTATTACTAACTTCTGAACAAAGTTTCTTTTCATTATTTTGAATTCTTATTTTTATTGAAAATGAGCTGGTGAAATACACATGGAGTATACCATTAGTTAATGTAAGGGTGTATTCCTTTGAGAGGAAATGGAACGTCCAGTTTTTCAGAATGACAGTAGCAAGATAAAACTGATGCTGTACGAAAAATTACTCTTTTATTACTAGTAATGGGAAAAGAAGGTCATGCAACTAAGATTAATCCCCATCAATGACTGACTACGTGCTGTGCCAAAAGAGTGGAATACCATAGCTGACACCCCTGCTGAGGGTGAAAACAGCAACCTCTGGACCGGAGTCCCGAGCTCTACCCCTGCTTGTCAAAAACAATTCATAGAAGGAAAAGTCAGAAATTAATTTTGCCGACTGAAGAGGACTGCCACATGTACACCTATTCAGTAACTAGTGTAGTGTAGTGACTGTTTTATGAAATACAAATGTCTTGTGTTATCTGTTTCTACAGTCTGTGGTTAATAATGCTGTTAACAAAAACTACTAAAAAAAATCACAGATCACAGGTATGTATCAGTTCATTCCAAGCAAAGTCAAGTTCTGTAACTTTATTTCTTCTCAATATATAAAATAAAAAATTTCAACACTTAAATTTACATGTATGATAAGTATTTCCACAAACAAATATTGTATACACAAAGAATTACAAACATAGTTTCTATGTAAAACCTAAGGAATGATTCCAAAGAATTTCATTTTGTAATCCAACAAAATGTTCTACAGTCTCTAAATAGAGCAATATAGAGTGAATATTTGACATGTTGATTTCATCTGTCATTCACCATTCATCAGAAATATAGAGAAATAAACTGGGTATCGATATTGAACGCATACACACAAAATTTCTGTGTAAGGTATTACGTGTACATAAATCAACTAATGTCAGTGCATTATACAGTGAGATAGGTAGACCACCAATGAATATTATAAGAAAGCTAAACATGATGCAATATTGGATTAAAATCCTAAATCTAGACAATGATAAATCAGTAAAACTAATACATAACATGCAACAAAATGATGCAAAGAGTAATTTTTCATATAATTGGGCTTACCAACTAAAAGATATCTAAGAGAATTTGGGGTTACAGAACTTGTGGCTACAGCAAGATATCATTAATATAAATCTTGAAATGTTAAAGCAAAGAATTATAGACCAATACTGTCAATCTTGGTATAGCGATATCAATAATTCCAACAGACAACAATCTTACTCAATATTTGAATAACAATATTTAGATAAAATACAAGATAAAATATTAAAAACTGCACCTACAAAATTTAGTTTCCTCCATGACTTAGCAACAGAAAAAGGGTAGATATACCAATACACCACAAAACCAAAGACTCTGTAAATTTTGTAACATTGGTGTTCTAGAAAATTTATAGCATTTTCTTCTAGTTCCTGTTACCTTTTCAAACCTGAGGAAACAATATTTAAAATCATACTTCAATCGATTGCCATCTTTTGGCCATTTTTAAATTCCAACAGTTCATGAATGTTAAAAATAAATCAGTTAACAAATTATTGAAATACATTATGCAGCACAAAGCCTTCAACAAATCGTGGGTATAGTGCCAGAAGGTCGTAAGTACAGATTTTGTAAAAAATGACATTTTGACATATAACAAGTTGTTTTATATTTATCTAACTTTTGCCCTGATACCGGGTATTATATTCCTACATTTATCCATGTTATTTGATAATGACCACTTGTCGTATGTCCATTTGACTTGGTCCTGTTAGTGCCAGAAGGTATTAAGTAACTTACAGTAAGTGCCATAGAGTCGCAAATGTACTTACTACATTTTGGCACAGTAAAAATTTTCTTGAAAACAGGAGTTTTCATTATGCCATTTTGACGTATATATGCTTGCGACATTTTAGAATAAACATGTAGTTTTAATACTTCAGGGCGATAATGATGTAAGTGTACTTGTTGCATTTTAAAAAAGATATTTTATGTCTGTAATTTGAAACCAAAATGCGTTAAGTATACTTACAGTACTGTAAAACACATCAGAACTGATTGTATCAAAGGGTATTAACAGTCGTATGTTTACTTACTACTTAATATAAACTAATTAACTGAAAAAAGTATAAGGTATCTATATAGCAGACTTACTCCACTGTAATAAATAAACTTGCTATCTGCAGTATTATCTTAGAAAGGGTGTCTGCAGTATCATATTGTAATTGAATATTGAGGTGAACCCAAAGCAGGGCAGTGTCCTGCCTGTTGTGTATTCCTTGCTACAAACAGGTGCTGATAAGCAGAATAATGTTTCAACAATAGAATGAATAAGTACCTTGAATTCATTACAGCCAAATGTTCAGAAAAAAATGCTTTGATGAGTGTATAACACTAATGAGCAGAAAAAAATATTGGAAATTGACTGCAGAAGATTCTTAGCTGCAATTAAGGTAATATACATTTTAAACCATATTATTAGCTGTATGATAATACTAATTATAATTCAGGCATTCATAGGTAATAATAGTAGTAAAATTCTCTATTGATGGCAGTAGTATCAAAGTTGTACTGAAATCAATTGCATTATTTAAAGAAAATGTGTTTCTAAATGAGCAATAAGAATTACAGACTATCAGTATGAAATTTTTGTATGTATATAATACACTTTTTGTAACACTCTGTAATAATTATAACTGTAAATATTTTGGTGAAGCAATTTCACTTTCTCTCTCATACCATAGGATGGAGCATGCTGAAGAAGACTGGGATTATATATCACAACTCTTAGACAAGGATGATACAGACGAGAAATTAACTGCGACGGAGGAGTCAGATACGGGTGGACAGTGAGTCTCGAATGTTGTAAATGAAGTTCAGATGTCTGTAAATGTTGTAAATGAATATCCATCTTCGATAAATGTTGTAAATGAAGGTCAGTCTTTGTTGAATGTAGTAAATGAAGATCAGTCATCATTAAAGGTCGACAATGAAGATCAGTCATCATTGAAGGACGACAATGAAGATCAGTCATCATTGAAGGACGACAATGAAGATCAGTTGTCATTAAAGGTCGACAATGAAGATCAGTCGTTGATAAATAGAGAATAATAGGTAAGTGTCTTAATATGAGAAAGTTTATCTGGCAAGGCGTAGGAATTTATCGGGTGAGCCGAAGGCGAACCTGATAAATACCGCAGCCGAGCCGGATAAACTTTCTCATTTAAGACACTAACCTATTATTCTATTTATCCTGTCACATCTGGCATTTGTCAATAAATTACTATGATATTGAAAACCTATCTTTAAAGTGTTTCAAATGTCAAGGTTATCCGTCAGGTGAACATATACACAAAAAATAGTTCCAAAATTTCGATATTTTTTTCCTTAAATGACCATGCTATATTATAAGATCTAGATATTGAAATATTTAATTTTTATTCAAGTAGTCTCTGTTTGTAATAACAACCATTTAATCACTTCCTTCTGATTATTTATAATATTGTTTATAAATGCAAAACTAGTCCATGACGTCACCAGTGATGACGTAGCATGTGCCGTATAAAGCAAAATTTATACGACCCCCCTTTATCGGGTCGGATATGAAATAATTGACAGGATAAATGTTGAAAATGAAGATCAGCCATTGTTGGAAGCTGAAGATAAAAATCAGTTGTCGGTGAATGATGTAAATGAAGAGCAGCCATTGTTGTGTGTTGTAAATGAAGTTCAGTCTTGCAGAATGTTCCACATAAACAGAAGCAGTCGGCAAATTTCACAAGTGAGAATCAGTCGATGAATGTTGTAAATCATGATTTGAAAGTAAAAAATCATTAAAATGATGAACAGACTTCACCAAAACTAAAAAAAGAAGAACAGATCAGCCATACAGTTAACACTGGAGGACAGCTTTCTTCGAACTATGCTAATGGAAAGCAATCAACAGTGAAATCTAACTGGCATCTTAAGAGTTCAGTGGACAGTGGTAAGGAACAGCCATCATTGGATATACAAATTGCTAAGAAAAATAAAAATGAACAGAACTTTCCCGTCAAAGCAAGCACATGTAAGAGGAAGAATATTTCATAGCAACTAAAATCCCGAACAACAACCAACAATCTGATTTCAGCAGTGACAGTGACAACATACCCCTTGCAAAACTAGGAAAGAAACACATCAATCCTCGTAAGAGATTATTTGAAGCTACCGGCGAATCCAGTGATGAAAACATTGATTACAATGACGATGAATTAAACGATCCTAAGTTTGTATTGGGGAAAATAGATGTGAACTCTTCTGACTCTGAAATGGAGGAAATTGCTATGGAAAGCAAAAAGACAAAGCGAAAAAATAAGAAGAGAAAGCTAATTCAAGACCATCAGTCCAAGGATAATACAATAAATTCATCTGATTTTAAATTGGAACAATGTTTAAAAAAGGGAAAACAAGCTAAAAAGCAAAAAAAAGTAAACAGGCATTCCTTGGATCATACCAGTGTGAACTATACTACATGTAGAGCAGAAACTGACAAGAAAAGGACAGCTCAGCATTTGAATAAGAAAAAAAAATAAACAAAAACATACTTTGAAGAAAGTGAAGCATGTTAAGACGAAACAAATACATTCTTTACCAAAGCAAAGTTCAAGCACTGCACAGAGAGATCAGGCATGGAAAAGAAAACCCACTGCATTGAATAGAAACAAACTGTGTACACCTGGGCGGCCTTTGTATTTACAGAAAGCGATCGAATGAGCAAAACTAGAAAGTTATAACTTACACAAGCAAAGGCAAAGATTATGTGAAAAACATTACAAAAGTTTAGATCGATTATTGGAAAGCCAATAAATAATAATAATTCGATAATCGCATCAACAGACAAATTCTAAACTGCACAAGAACTTAAGAGATTGTGTATGCAAACATCTGAGGGAAAACTTTGAAGTATATAAGGCTTTTCTTACATTTGATCAGTCGAAAACAGAAGAAGAACAGCATATCGAATACAAGGGCAAAGTACAATTCCTAGAAGGGGAGGGCCACTGGTCAAATGATTTAGCTGACTGTTTACCACTTGCTGTCTCAAATATGCTGGACAGGACAGTTAAAATATATTGTAGCAATCGAACAAATCCAGTTTATGAAGTACAGCCATCAGATACAACCCACAAAGGATGCCTGCACACCATCAGGACAAAAGACAAAGGCACAGCAAAATGAAACACCAATTTCCAGCGACAGTTCTGCATCAATTACCCACGACAGCATAACACCACGGAAACAAGCAGAGTATAAAAGTCCCCCAAAATTTAAAGGAAAACGAAAACGGATGGCACAACCACATCTATGGAAAAAGAATATTCGTAAACATGAATGATTACATGAAAGGTCGTACATCAGTGCATCTGGTAAGAAGATTGATGCAAAAGAAATGAAACCAGTCACATGTAAATGCCGTTCGTTCAAGTGCAAGGAAAAATTCACAGATGCAGAGAGATTGAAATATTTTACAGCTTATTGGAACCTTAATTCCTATGAACGTCAGAGAGATTTCATATGTGCTAATGTTACCGAGGGTAAGCCGGAAAGAATTTGAACGGATGCAAGAAAAAGAAAAACGGTGTCAAGGGCTTATTTCTTTGACCAGAAGCGTGTTTGTAAATCATTTTTCTTAAACACTTTAGATATTGGAGAGAGAACTGTTGACCGTCCACTAAGGTCAAAACTTTCAGGTACGTTTGCAACAACTGACAAAAGAGGTAAGCACGTCCCCCATAACATTACACCAGACAGTATGGTAGAGGATATACGAAAACATATAGAATCATTCCCAGTGCTTGAAGCCCACTACACTCGAAAAGACACCAACAGAAAATTTCTTGGACAGGACTTGAACATACGAAAAATGTACTCTTTGTATAAAGAAGAATGTAAGAACAAGGGCAAAAGACATACGTCTGAGTCAAAATATAGAGCAATATTTTGCAATGAATATAATTATGCGTTTCATGTACCAAAAAAAGATCAGTGTGCAACATGCGTAGTATACAAACAGAAAGAAATACGGAAGGAAACAACTTCTGAACTGAAGGAGGAGTATGAACAGCATTCGTAAACACAAGAAGAGAGCACGGGAAGAAAAACGTTTTGATAAAGTAAAAGCTGAGAAAACTCAAACTACACTTGATTTGCAGAAGGTTTTACAAATACCTTGTTCTTTGGTCAGTCAGGTATACTACAAACGCAAATTAAGCTGTTACAACCTATCATTTTACTCCCTAAAAGATTCACAAGCAACATGTTATTTGTGGAATGAAACAGAGGGCCAACAGGGGTCATGTGAAATTGCGACGTGCCTTCTTACTTACATAAAGTCATTGCCATCCAACGTTGACCACGTGATGTTTTATTCTAACTGTTGCACAGGTCAAAATAGAAACAGATTCGTGGCAGTGGCATTATTGCATGCTGTGAACAGGACACCAAACATCCAAATTATAGATCATAAATTCCTCGAGTCAGGCCACACACAGATGGAGAGTGATTCCATCCATGCTGCAATAGAAACCGCAAAGAAATGTACAGAAGTTTTTGTACCCAGTCAGTGGGACACTGTCATAAGATTGGCTCGGAAAAAGCGCCCATACACTGTAGTACCATTAAAGTATTTTGACTTCCTGAATTTGAAACCACTGGCTAACTCTCTGTTATCTGCTAATGCTGTTGATGCAAAAGGTCAAAGAGTTCACTGGATGAAGATCAGATGGCTTCAGTTCCGGAGGTCGGACCCACATGATATCTTCTTCAAGTACCAATTTGATGGCGAGTTTCAGTATAAAAATAAAGTCATCTAGGAAAACGAAAGCTGTGACAGCACTGGTGCCACAATTGTACTCTGCAAAGCTGCCAGTTTCAAGTGCCAAGTAGGCAGATTTGGTGTCTCTTTGCAGCGATGGAACAATACCGTCTGAGTTCCATACATACATCAAAACGCTCCCAGACAGCAACACAATTAGAGACTGTTTGCCCAATCCAGATATCATAGAAGACGATGTTGACTCAGATGCAAATTAACTGTTTATGAATATGCCAGTTATCTATCTTATAGATGAAATAATCAATAACGTTCTAATGCAGTTGCATCTTCGATTTTGGATATACAAGCACTGGTTGATATAATATTGGTACTGGCAATTTTGAGATTCATGGTATATAAATATGATGCTATCCCTTGGACGTTAGTTATAATTAATAACATTCGTAATAATTATTCATTATCTGTGTACCTATACTAGTGGTTGTCATAAGTTAGATAAGCATAATGTTCTTTTTATAGTTACTGGTCAATATATTGCTGTGACTTCATAGGTATTAACAAGCTGTCAGATTCTAGTGACCATTTTCCGACTTCAATGCAGACACCATAAACTAACTAAAGATGAGATTGGTTACTCATAATAATGTCTTTGTAATGTTCAAAAATTCCTCAGTTATATTAATAAACTCAATAATCATTATGACAAACATACGTGGCATTATATTTGTATCATCATTATCACTGTTTTAAGAACTTGAATTATTATAATCAAATTGCAGAAGTTTTACTATGTATCTTATGTTTCTTTCATTTTATTGCTTGAAATAAATAATGGTGTATTTAAGTAAATAACTTTGTTATTTTGTTCAGTGAGGCAGTATGCAATGTGTCGTATGTGTATAATTAAACAGTATAAGGACATGTTTTAGAAGTGCTAAAATGTATTATGTGTACTTACATGCATATCGACTTGTTTATATGAACAAATAGCATTAAATTCAAATGCAGTAAGTGTACTTCACCAGAAACCTACCAGCACAGTGCAGTATGTACATTATAAAACATTTACTTATTGAGGACAGATGATAAAGCAGTCATAATATGACATTTAAATACTATATAACTACTTTATATGTGTACCAAATTTCTTTAGCGTAATTATAATAGAACAGAAAATGTGTATGTTGAAAACCTTATTTTGCCATTTTCTCAGTTTTATGAAAATTGTTCTTACGACCTTCTGGCACTATACCCTCGAAATATTACTTTAGAAATGAAATAAAAATGCAATAATGTATAATGTTGATTTAATTGACAATTTACTGTGAATATCTATGTAACAATGAGCTTCTCGTTTTTCACACTCATTGTTTTTGTACTGTTATATGTTAGGCTAAGAGCTTTAAAAGCTCAATGCTTAATAGTATTAATAATAAAGTTATGGCCAATTTTAGCAAAATTCAATACTTTGACCTTGAAGGTGAATGTCGTTTATGAGTCAAGGTCAAGTTTAGTCTGGTCAACTTGAAGGTCTTGTCAACTTAAAATGCGAGAAAACTTTTCTTGGTTTACATTACATGTAGAAATCTGCATGTATCTGTTTACTTCAAAAAGTAGTTCAGGTGAATACAAAGGAAGATATGAAGGGTTGAAGAGCTCTTAATGCATATTTTCAGTTAACTGAATAAAATCAAAGATCTGATAATTAATGTCTTCATAAAAAATAAATTACACTGTACATAGGAAATAACAATATGAAAAATCTATATTGCACAAAGATTCTGTAAAACTTCATGATATATTAACACCTTTTCCAAACTATCACAATAACATGCTATGATCTATTTGCACTAGGCTGTTTTCCAGACTTAGCCACACCTTCCTTGGCTGTAGATTTAATATCACTGGCAGTATTGTCACATCTTTTGTTATCCCCTGTAGCTATGGCAACACTGTTGTTACCAGCACTAGCTTGAGAGTCCTGTATTTGTTGGCCAGTTGTCATGGTAACAGTGTCATCATTTTCCTCCTCATCTTCTAGAATAGTTGGTGCACTTCCAGGAGCTGAAGAGCACAAAGATCTTACATGTATTTAGATAGTTCAAAAGAAAAATGAAGTCTAAAGTACCATGTATTTGAGGGGTGACTGCAAAAATGTTCTAGGTACAGATAGCATTGTTTTATTTACCCTGTCAATTTCCTCCTCAACTTTTCCAATACAAACAATGGAACCAGAAGAAGTACAACCACTCCTCTCTAGCCAAAGAATTTATTTAAATAAAAAAAGCATAAGGAAGATGTTTTTTTTAATTAATTCAAGAAGGTACACATCTGTACTTAACAAAAATAAAGGAGAAGAAATGAATTACAAGCACTATTTCAATAAATTTTCGAAAAAGGGTCAAATCACTTTTAAATCACTTTCTCCACTTAACTGTTTAGCTTTACAATTCAAGCTTTGAAGAATTTATGAACTTGTTACCTTGGAAAGCATCTGGATATGACTTTCCTAGTTTATCTTTTATAACTCTGTAAAAAAAAAAGACAAATAAGTCAAACATTTTATACAGCATGACATTTTACTCTGCAATACTCATACGAAGTTTTCTTCTGAAATTCTTTGTAAACTGAAATGCAGTGTAGCATCCATATAAGCTCATCCTGACTGGTATAATTGAGCTAATCATCCTTTCACAGTCAAAGTCATACTGGGGCAGCAGTTTACCTAATCATAGTTCATAGGAGGGACAGTGCTAGGTTCCTATTCCCTTTAAAGGAAAACTGCCAGCTTTCTCATAACTAGAGATGTGTCCATAGGACATGGATGCCCCAACCTTCTGCTGTTTTGTCACACACAAAAAAAAAATCATGTACAATTACAATGCGTATAAACATTGTCCTTAACATTAAGGAGTCTAAAAATGCTGTTTTTGCTTAATATGGGGGCATCGCTCTGTTGATCTCTAGTAAATTGGCATCAAAATACCCAGGTGCATAAGTTCACGTGCTGACAACTATTCTTAAAAATTTCCATGGCTCTAGCAGTTATAAGTGACACAAGTCTAAAAACGCTATTTTTTGCTTTATCAAGGGGCATAACTATGCTGATCTCCAAAAAATTTGCCTCAGAATACCCAGGTGCATAAGTTCACAGTCATGCTGACAGCTATTTTTAGAAAGTTTCATGGCTCTAGCAGTTATTCGTTTTTAGTTACACGTGACACAAGTGATAAGCATGACAGCCCGACAGTGGACGGATGGACAAGGGCAAGTCTATATGCACTCTGTGCTCCCCCCCCCCAACCCCAATCAAAATGGTGGGGGCATAAAAATGGTCAATGTAATGGTTGGTAGCCCAGTTTAACTTATGACTGCTATCAGCAAGAGGTTAAGTGACTTAAGTCAGAGATATTTTTCATTTAACAACTTGACCAAAGAGACAGGTAAGCTCATCCTGACAACACATTTTGCCCTGTGAGCTTAAGCTTTTACAAATACAAATTTAGGCTTTTCATCAAACTGATAATTAAAACTTTGTGACTATTTGTGTTGCAGGACTTGTTACTTACACATTTAACTTGGTCTGCATCATTACTCACTTGTCCTGCTCACACATGTTTGAGATGGGGAAAAACAAGTGCCCGAGAGTTTTTTTATTCCAAATGTCTGACATTTTATATGCAGACAAGTAATCAAGGTAGTGTTATGTTCAGATACAGGAACTATAAGCAGTAGTGGTCTCCATTACATCCAGCGCTTCCACTTTTGTTTTAGATGCAAAAAACAGCATTAAAACTGCTGATAACATTATGGTAATATTTCAGCCCAAATATATAGGATTTTGAATTTCAAAAAAACATACAAATCCTACAGCACCAGCTAGTCAAAATTTCTGCCATTCATGACCACTTATACTGGTCAAAACAAACAGACAAGTGGATTTTCTGTACTCTGAATTCAGATTGTTGTAATGTTTCACTGAACCGATCAATCTTCTGGACCAAGCTGATTGACAGTGAGACTGTTCTGTGTGTGGATTCAATTCTTTTATGGTGACTTTATAGGAGGCTGTCTATAAAGTTACCATTCTGATTTATCTTAGAAGAAGTCCTGATATTGTTATAACTTTAAACCGCATAAAAGAGGGTCAGTCCCCATGTTTTCATACTAACTCACCGTATTCTCTTGAAAATAGAATCTAGATCTCTCTTCATGTCATACATGAGTTGTGTGTGCCGTCTATACTGTTGGCTTGTGAGAGCAAATCTGTTAGCTGACAATATATTGAAGTTTATCAACATCTCATTCGTTTTCTCAAATCTAGATAGCCTGAAAAAAGAAAATGATTGGTTAAAGGGAAATCATGGATAAGTATTTCAAGTCTTATCATAGAGTTCTGTTAAATTAATCATGAATTTATGAGATTAAACTGGGGCAATAGATGTAGATTATTTGTTGAAATAATCTGAATAAATCCAGCTTAAGCATTTTGTATAGTTTTTATTGTATTGGCAAAATTTATTACCACTGGTACACTTGGGAAATAATAGTTGAAATAATTAAACATACACATATTTTGGACAGTATTTATACATACATGTACAGAATCTGTTGAACATCTCTACAATAAAAATTTGAAGGGAATTCCACAGTGCTATTTACTTAATTTCAATTCACATAATGTGACAAGCTAGTGTATCAATTTCTACCCCACCACCACAACAAAGACTTTACTTAGATTCTTACATAGTTTGAAAGATAAAATGAGCTTTATTCATTATGGGATTATGATTTGACTAGTTTGAAATAACTGTCCAGTAAATTTTGAGACAGGAATCTTGTGTAATCAGTACTCTACTGATAATGCCAAACACAAAACAAGTTTGACTAAGGAGTGAAGAAATGAAATGTTGAAAATACATCAATTCATCCGAAAATTTTATATATCCGAAATTATATAAAGAAATGAACATTGTTATTTAATATATAAAAGAGTTTTACATGTCTCTCTGTACTCCGACCATATTATTGACTGATTCGTTGTCAATCTGATCCATCAAAGCTGCAGCGAATGTTTCAGCGGCATCATAGTCCTCACTTCCAAGAGGAGACGACATTTTTAATCAAATTGTAAGGGGAAACAATCAAAGACAGGTGTGTACTCTGAATAAGTAGGTACGTAGTTACTTCCCTTCTTATTTTCCTTCTTCTTCTTCTTTATTATTATTATTATTATTATTATTATTATTATACATTTCTTCAATTTACTGTTGTTTTAATTGATATGAAATCTGAGCAAAAAGGATTTTGGCAACAAATAGTGCTGTCTGTGAAAACAGCAGTTCTTGAAAACGCATCAAAAATGTTAAGAACACCACATCATACTATACAGTGTTTTTTGTTCATAAAAAACGGAACCAGACGCACCTTGTCTGTCCTTTCGATTGCACTATCGACTTGCTAGGGCCTATTATAAAACTGCAAGGCTTAAATTTATAGGATTAAACTTTGGAAGAATATATTAATGTATCATAGTGAGCTTAGTTAAGTTCACGTGGAACAGAGCCTGAAGGCCCTGCATGGAGTTAGCGTATTCTGAAACTGTGTTCTGCCTTGCATAATTTTTTGATATTAATAATAGTTTATAACAAATTTATTTAGTTCGATTGTGTAGGAAGCTTTTAGCTTATAGACACACTCTCGAATCCGTTCCTGAAACTAACCGGTACTAAACAATGAGTGTAAAGTTTCTTGCTCAAGGAAACAACGGCTTGCCCCTGACTTGGTTTGCGTGACTACTAGTCCGACAGGTTAACCACTCGGCCACGCCGCCACCTGGCAAATTAATAATACAGACACACAAATACAAATATATGATTGAGATGTAACGTTGGCATAATTTGTTCGCTGTCACACTCTTTCACAACAGTAATAGGCAGTTACTTTAGTGTATACAACACACTTAGTGTACGCCTGAAGATGAAATGAGTAACAGTTTTGGAAGACTATCATTTTTCCGGGATATTTTTAGAGTTCTTCTTGCATGTTGTGTATTTTGGGCCTTTTTCCGATATTCAAACTACCTTCTCTATAAGAAAAAAATAACTTACGTATGACAGAACTGGCAAGGCCAATTTTAAGTGTTCACATGATTGTAAACTGCTGATGAGCCATCGTAGGATACCCACGGTACCTTATTCCGTTATCATTACACCAATGAATGGTTTATCTAATGCTAAATTAACAGACCAGAACAGAAAATGTCATTTGATTTCACCCAGGTACACATGAACTTACGGTACAAGATAGTAATGAACGAAAAAACAAAACAAAAACAACTTTAAACAAATATGAGGAGGTGTTGTGAGTCAAATGCCGGAGTGGGATAGATAAAACTTAATCACAGCTTAAGCTAAAATATATAATCACTAGAGTACATATCCATTGCTTCTATGCTTACAATGGCACAATTTAGTGGAAAAAAGTATTGCTACAAAACAGAACTTGCACATGAATTGCAGCTTATCAGATTTACAGTGCATATTAAAACAACAATAATTAATATGTGAATATGTGAAAATCGTGCGATATTTATTATCCATCGCCGTAGGCGCAGGATATATTTTTTTCATGTTGTCTGTCCACCGTCCGTCCGTCTTTCCATCCGACCCATCCGTCCGGTCTCATAACTAAGTAACCATTCTAGGGAATTTCAATGAGACCCAACACAAATATGTACAGTGCGGCACAAAGTCTGTTCCGAACATATCAGTAACACCCTTGGATTAATTTTCTATACAATATATAAGGCATATAATCTTATATAGGGAAAACTTAATCATGTCACTACTAGTAAATTCAACGAGTTTGCTTGTTGCATGCGGAACATTAATGAATGTATATGGTCACGCGATGGAAAAAGTTATATATTTTTGTCAAATTCATAGTATGTCCTTCAATTATGCAAATTAACAGATATAAGTTTTATAACGTCAGCACACTCTCTCTCTCTCTTTCGATGGAAATATTCACTTTCTAGAAGATAGTGTTTCTCAAAACCTACTAGTACTCTGTTTTTCTAGGCACAAAGGACATAAAATTATTCTTTCATCGAGTGTACTGCCATCATATTTTGTTTATTTTACATCGATTGCGAAACAAGTTCTTACAACTTAGATTCATCACGCTCGATGACTGCTTCCTGGGTTCCATACCAGTATTCGCGCAGCGTGGAGGAATGTGAAGATCGTGAGAGAATCTCGCCTCTGACGGAATTCGAACCCGCGACCTTCGGATCCGGAGCCCTGCGCTCTACCCCTGGACCACGGTGCCTCCTCATATATATGTACCTGTTTCAAAGAGTGATAAGGTGTTCTGAATTTAAAAGGGTTAAGCTGAAAAGTTATGATAATTATCATAGTTATGATCAGATTTAAAACTGGGGTATATGATACCTTTATTAAATTACTGGAACTGGTTATGCCAATTTTGTTTGTACTTGTCAATAAGGGTACTTTTGATGGTTTTTGTAAAGATTTAAGTTATCTATCTGAAACTAGTTTTTTCCTCAGATCTGGTCAGCCAATAGACGATTTGTTTTATTTCGTTTTAAATTAGAATCGGTCTATTATCAATTTAAATGATTGTAAAGCAACTGCTTGGTCTTTACCAGTTAACAGGCGATTCCAATAAGCAGTCATTCGGTATTTTACTGTCAGGGAAATTTAATATCTTCCTTATTCACCGTGCAAAAATAATATAGGAGTTCAACGTCTTGCTTGTGAGTGATTTTCTTAGGGAAATCGTTATAGACACTTTCTAGTATGTTAATATTTTCAAAACCGAATACGTCTGTTCCGTAAGTTCAAACTGGTAGAACTTCATGGATAAATTAGCATTACTGATTTTTTATAAACAGATGCACTGCCTTTTGAGCTTGTTGTGCCAAGTTTCCTTGCTTTAGAAAGAACCATTGCTTGCAAATATAACACCGAGATAGTGATACTGTTCAGTTATTTCCAGTGTAAGCTACCCTAGTTTGAAATTTAAGTTCGCCCACTGCCGTGCCCAAAATACTACATTTTTTGTTTTGTTTGCTAGTTACGGTGAATGTTTAAACTTAATTTGAAGTAAGACTACGAATCGGAGACTATAATGATGTCGTCTGCGTAGAGCAAAATCAGCTGTTTAAGTCATAATGATAGGTGTATATGATCTTTGAACTCTTCCAATGCACGTGAGTCTGTTAGTCGTTTAAGAAAAATGAAAAAAAATAACAGGTGAGAGATTTTCGCCATGTCTGACGCCTATTTCGGACATGAACGTCAGAGAATTCTCCTTCACGTAGTATACAATATCTTATGTTAACACTATCAATAAGCTATCAAATCCGAGAAAAAAACAACAACATCAATTGAGTTTTGTAGCATGACCCTGTTCTCTAGACTTTATCAAATCCCGTGAGAAATCGATGAAAGCGAAAAATAGCTTTTGTTTACTTTTTTTTCAGAACCTCAATTAATTCATGCAGTGCGAAATTATGATCAGTACTGGAGTACCCTTTCCGAAAACCAGCTCGATTTTAGTGAAGAATATAAATTTCTTCAAGGTAAACACGTTTACACACGTTTACGCCGTGCGTATTTTCCCATATTTAAGAAAATACTAATTGGAGACTGGAAATCATGTTTTTATTTTCTAATTAAGACTTTTTATTAGTATTGTTCTTAACATATCTAAATAATAGCTATTGCAATAAACTGAAAAGAAAGTTTAACTGTATTATACAAAATGTATGAACAAAAACTAGAACCAGATTTTTAATCAATGATCACTAAAAATACTGGCGGCATTTTATTTGTTTGTTTGCCTTTCCAACAAGAACAGACCCAGTCGCAACGATTCGACTATTTCCGACTGCTACTTGAATAGCTTTTCCGGAAAATCGTCAGATCATGATCAGTCAGATCAACAATACAATTTGTTAACAAAATGACGTTTTTTAACTTACGGACCATGACGTGAGCGCCATGACCAAATGCTATTTTTTTACCTAATACTAAAACTCTAGACATACGTTTACATAATCACAATATGTGTTAACCCCATCATGAAATAAATGACAACATTAACTTATGAAGAAACTAGTTTAGTTTATAAAGAAAACTTTAATTAGTCAAGATCTGAATATGTCAAAATCTCATGCCTACTCTAGGGATTAGGAACGTATTCCCTACGAGGCTGCAGCCCTGGATCCAGTGTAACCCGGACAAATCTACTTGCTCTGAGCTGGACTAGAACTCATGTACCCTAGATCAAAAAGCAAACACTACCACGTCACTAAGTGACGTATTATACCTCTGCTACACCAGTTTCTAACCTTTTGTTTCTAGATAGTAAGAGACTTGTTACAAAATGAATCACGGTAAAAAAGCAGTTTAGCAATGACACGAAGAAGTTATATAATCTGAAACATGTTATCCATGAATACTTCAACAGTCTCAGAATTTATTATCACTGGTTCCATAGTTTGTCCCCGCATCACGTGCCGCTCCTGAGGCGGCGCAGCAACACAAAGCCATCCCAAAACAGACACAGCAAAACACGAGACCCAGAACGATATATGTTGACGTCACGATCCAGAAGGCAAACCAGTACAAGGTCGGGTCACAGAAATTGTCAGCCGAAGAGTCGCTTGACCACTCTTTGTGAGTTCTGTATACCCAAACATTTCCTACAAAAAAACAATAGATAAAAATGGTGAGAGTAGCGTAAAAAATAGGCACTTGTTGGTGTTTTTTTCGCTCTCTGTTCAATGCACAAAGGCTGTAAAACGACAACTGGACTAAGATCTCTCACTCCGTTCTGTACACAGGAGATGAAACCAAACATCGTATATATTTTTATTAGTAAACCATTATCGATGTCAGTGAATCTCATTATCTCTAATTATTCTGTTTGTTATACAAGCTGTGATTTTCATTTCTAATCAATATAGTTTGTCAAAGCTTCGAATTTAGTGTTTATTGGAGAATTTTGCCAGCATATTCTTCTTAATTGCTACTGAAATTCTTTTTTAACCTAGCTATGTATGAGGAGGACAGATAAATAAAACTGTGAAGTCCTTTTCTATCTTCCGTTGGAAATGCCAGCATTTTGATAGGTAACAATATGTGCTATGCAATGAGCATTCGAAAGAACAAGGTGTGTTTTTGAATGGGATGACATTTGTACACTGTATTAATTAACAGCCTAAAATAGTCAGACGCTGAGACTGGGGGACATCGGTCATACGGACAATTTCCGGTTCAGTCGAAAGAGAAAGATCATACACATTTAGTGATGTGACACGATGTTATACTTCAGACACATGTGTACGTGCATTTCATTTACCTGCAACACAACTCTTCTATGAAATTTGGCTGCAATCAACCTTTTCTGTGAAATTTACCTGCAATGAACCATGCAAACAGGAAGCAGCTTAGGACGCCATCTATCGGATTGGGTTTGACGTTCTTTTCATCTCCATCCTCCTCGTTCTTGTTTTTACACCGCAGTCCAATAGTTAACAGATTCTTCACAATCCCAAAGGAGCCCCCAACAATCAGATAGATGGGTATCATTCGTTCCGCTGGGCAGTCGTCCTTATAGACAGCCCCTGTATAATTTAACAGAAAACTTGACACGAAAATGAACTATTGCCTAGACGACAATTATTTCATTTTTTTCCAGTAAAAGGAATTGTTGACGCAAAAACGCCAGCAAATCTATCTTTAGACGCTCAAACTGTACATGGAAGACTCACACAAAGAAATTTGTTGTACGAAAAGCGTCATACGGCTAGAGCATCAAAATTGATCTTGTCAACTCGATAACTTTATGTACAAAATGTGAAATAACAATATTTACATAGATCGAAGAAATTCTTTACTATTAAATATACCATTCACTAATCAAAGAATTGTTGCCATAACAACAGCTTTTTGTCTGTTGACATACTGAGTCGGGTAACAAAAGCCCATTTATTATCAATTTTCAGATATGTACTGGTATATCCGTATATCCTTTTCCCCAATTGAGAATACACCACACTACAGTACGCTATAAGTTAAAGTTGGCAAGAGTTAAAAGGTCATGGTCATTTAATTACCCATAACTATCATTGAGATCGGTACGGCTAAAAAGAGCCCCAGGCAAATGGTGCAACCAACTGAAAATAAAAGAAACAAACTACTGTAGTTAGTGTTCGCAAAATGGGCAAAATATATATGAAGAGTTAACTTTCTGTTTAAAACTGAACTCTTGTTTCATCAACTTTGGTACACCATTTACTAAATCTTTGAGAATATTAAGCATTAAATGAATCAATACCGCCATCAATGTTCCAGTCGTCTGTGGCGACTGAAATCAAACTGGCATATAACATGAAAACTTTTGAAATGTATTTAGTTTAATTCTAGCTAAAGGAGATATTATGTTACCATGATTTATCGCTAATGCTAAACGCTCGTAAATGCCTTGCATTTTTTTGCCGAAAAGATCAAATACTTGAAGCATTTTTTAAATTAACTACATCAAAGCCCAACTATTCAAAAGGAAAATACGTATAGCTCTGGTTTTGAACAAGACATACACTACAACTGTATGTTTAAGTAGATAATTTAACCTCTGGGGTGATTTAAATTAAATGACTTACTGGATCCACAGAGGATCATGCAAAATTTCTTGCCAAAGTCGACATTGCCAGATGAGTCTTGTTTTGCTGCCTGTAGTTTGGCGAACATTGACTCATTGTAAGAAGGCGGTGCTGAAACAGTAAATATGTATGTGCTCATAATTTTTCATACTGATGTAAACAGCTGACGTCAATTCAAACGTTTCCAGCACAGTCTGGTTGTTCGAATCTACTGCATCGTCTGCATGTACCGTGAAATAACGTTGTCAGTACAGATATAGATAGCTAGCTTGAAAATGTCCTACCCTTATATTTTATATATCACAGATAAAAGTTGATTTAACAATTTAACCACCTGATTAAAATTTTGACACAGCAGCAAATCTACGAGGTTTGTCCGAAAAGTACACGTAAAAGGTATTCATTACAAAACATACTTTTTTTTTACTAATCAGTATGTAATTGCGTGGTTCAGTTAAGGTTTAAAAGCTTTGTGTTCTGATTTAAAAAAATTTGAACGTTATTAAATAAGTCTAGTAAAGATGTGCGGGGCAGTTGAAAAATACCCTTACTTTACCAGCGTCTTAAGTCTCCAACTTCATGTTTATTTTGCATATAAAACCGGGAGAACGTTGTTTACGTTTTATGACGTCGTTTGTGTAAATTTTTGACGTCATGGGTAGTGCGTTTGTTTAAAGAGGATACTTAAAGTAGCACTTTGTTGGAAAACTGTTGCCCGAAAATGTATATAAAACCGTGTGTTTCTTTTAATAAAAGTCCTAAGGAGAAAGTGCGAATGGTTAAAGATGCCACAGGAAAAGGACCATTAACCTTACTTCAATGTACAAATGGCATAGCAGATTTTCGAGTGGCGATATTAACACGAAAGACATTCAGCGATAGGGACGTCCGAATAGCGTGAACAGCGTCGTCACTGCAACCGTCAGGCGTCCAAGGAACTTATTATGAATCACATTTATTCAGTAGTATGAACATTTACACCCAGATATTTCAGGTCTGGACATGAGAAAATTTTCACACACCGGGGTGTGTATTTTGAAAAGTTATGAATTGTGACATTAGCGCTTAACTTAGTTGACGTCAACATGACGTTAAATTCTGACATGACTTGTCCCGACCATGACACACCAAATGAGTTTATTTATTGTTTACTAGCCACATTGTTATTTAAATGTAATTATTCTTGACGACACATTGATCTTGTTTTGATGTAAAAATGAAGAAATTGTGATTTGAACTTAAAATGTTATTTATGTTTTACGGACAAACCTCGTAGATTAAGGGGATTCATACAGATGTAAGTTTCAAGGTCAAAATGTCACATATTTAGAAAAATAAAACACTCACCAGACTGTGACTCCTGAAAACAGAGAAGAAAATCTTGATTGCATTATAAATCACAGAAACTGAATAATTCTGCGACTGAACTTTTACACCTTCAGCTTTCTAAATGTCTTATGCCCTTCTGTTAAACAGACATACCCTGTACCTTTTTGGGTGAATAGCGACTCATTACAAATTTACAACTGAACACTTTCATGGTGTCTATCAGACATATGACGAATTTCATTTAAATATAACACAATGAATTACAATTACATTACAAAAACAGGACTTCAGATAACAATAACCATTACACATGCTTTGAAACAGAAATGTATTATATTAAAATAACATTGGTCAAAATAGTTCATTAAAGACACCCTGTATATGTCCTTAAGAAAACACTGAAATTATGTTCATCGATACATTACAGAATATTTTCCTTTTGATCCCTTGGTATATATTTAAATATAAAGCTATGGAGGAGCACGTGATCTGTCATTGAAAGATGGAGGAGCATGTGATATATCAACAGTACATGATTGGTGATTATTTTTTTATAAGTAATTTTTAATAAATTATTAATAAGAGCTACTAAGAAGTGCACATATATTCAGTTATAAAAAAAATAAAAGAATATCGTATTGAAATAAAAAATAAAAGAATAAAAGTCGTAAATTATTATTTTCAAAGAATCAGTAACTTCGGCAATTGATCGATTGACTACATCCCTCTAGGTACCCACATAATGTTATCACAATCTCCTCGCAGTGATCTCCCCTTCATTCTTCGGAAAAGATTACTTCAGGTTACACACAATTAAATCAAATCCTATGGTATTTCAATGTAACATCAAGTCCCAGTATCACTTTATTAGCTTCAGAAGATGCTAGCTATGCCAGTTTCTGGGAAGAATCAATCATGAGAAACAATTCATCAGATTTTTTTTCATAGCAAGATAACTTTTCCGGTATATCGTCTGGAAAGAGATCACCCCAGTCACTTCGGCATTTTTCATTATAATCCGACAAAATTTCCTGTTAATTTTATAACGACAAAAAATAGTCAGGCATTGCCCGCCACACTTATGCATAATTTCAATTTGATAATGTTTAAAAATATTGAAATTCTGGTTATTTTTCGTGAAGAACATATCTGTCACACCATAATATATGTATATTTTACACACTTTTATCGGTAAAAATATTCTCAGTCACAAGGTAGATGCTTTCCGTTTTATCATTAAATTTGACCTTCGTTGTAGCTCAATGGGTTAGATCGCCACCCTGTACTTAACTGGCTGTAAGGAGCGTGGGTTCCTGGTAATTTCATTTGTTTCTTCATTTTTAACGGTGAATAGGAGCATACTATTACGTTTTATCCATAGTATATTAACTTCTCTTTGATTTTAAAGAAAAAAAGCTTAATTATGTGAATCAGTCGCTGGTTTCAACGAAGATAAATTATATATCTAGAATTAAAATTCTTAAAATTTCTCCCCACAGGAAACCTTTTAACTTTTAGAGGAATTTGCCAATGATAGAAAATACATATATGCAGTATATCACCGCTTATTTTAGGGTATGCCTTTTTAAGTCAAGTCCTTTCTTGATACAAGTCCATAAGACTGTTTCCCTCCGAACTGATGTACAGCTTCAGGCTACAGGGGGAAAATGTTTATACGAATATACATTCGGAATTTTTTGTTTTCTTGACGTAGGCCTTAAGATCTTACATTTTCACGGGAAATGCAAGAAAATTAATTCTGAATTCTGAATCAAGATGTGTAGTAATGTTTTCAACGCCTTACGAGAGTTAAATAAAAATGCTGCAAATTAATACGCACACTTTTTGTGGTAATGAAATTAAAATTTAGGATTTATTAGAGTTACAGGAATTTTTTTCATATTGCATACTAAATAGGATGCAGACAAATGTGTTTGCACAATTGTAAACAACACTCAGTTTTACCACAGGATGCTTCAGATTTTGTGCTTTTCATTCAGGTAAGGTTAAGACATCGTCTAAAAAAGTCCCGAATAAGTCAAATTTGAATTTTCAGTATCAGCTAATCGCTGACAGTTTCTCATCAATTAATGCTCAGCGCTCGAGTCTATTACCCTTAACTTGACAGCTTAACAATGTTGGCGAAATAGTAACCCAATACTTTCATCGCTTGTAAAGAAAAAGAGAGTAGATTCACCCATTTTCGTGAACAGGGTGTGGGTATGTGAATATTTGGTAACAGAGTTGGAATTGTAAGAGGGATACACATTTTTGCGGTTAAATCGACTTAGATTACATACCGATTAATCTTTTGTATAACGCTGTGCCCTAGTTACTGAACTTTTCATTTTAACGGCTGATTTCAGATAAATTAAAAAATCGTATTAATTTTTCCGACGTATTTTTCACATATTGATTGCCAATATATATTTTATAAATACGTAACACTTTATACGGAGAAAATCACCGTGAGAAACAATCACGAAGTACTGTCCGAATAATTATTAATATTATCATCATTATGAACAGCAAGTCATTGTAATCTTTAGTAGAAGTATACCCTTCCATTAGGATGCGTTATACCGCCTCCTATTTTGTAGATAAATAAATGAATGAATGAATGAATGAACGAACGATTGAAAGAACAAACGAACGATTGAAAGAACAAACGAATGAATGAATGAAAAGATGGACGGAGAATGAATAAATAGAAAAATAAATAAATAAATAATTGATTCATTTTTCACTATTACAACAACTTAATCACTGAAAATATTATAGCCCTTCTTCACTGCTGCTGACAAGAATAGATATGAAACAAACAAACAAACAAACAAACAGATAGTTGTTATATTCGCTATACAAAAGCTACATGAACATCTGAATGCTGGGAAGTTTGCAGATATATCTTAGTGAACCGCTTAACTTAGTTTAAACCAATAACGCAAAACGAAATTTATTTGTTTAAAAATTACTATATCTCTTTTTCCATATTTACACATCCAAAAACTGCACGGTAACCTAAAACCACTGTTTTGACGAAAGGTTGATTAAAATTGAAATGTTCTACATGTACTAAATCCAATTATCTCTGCACAAACGATTGATACTTTTTTAAAATTGTTAAAATCCTATGGACTAATTTCGAATGACCATGAACGTAATTGAAAATATTATTTCTTGCACGCACCACTGATCCTTTTCAATGAGTTCTTTTTATATTCAGCACTTTTCAATTCGTACATTTATTAAATATTTATGCTAAGTATAATACATTGTGATAATAGTAAAATGACCCTGAATGCAGAAACAGACAATTAATTGAGGTCAGTGAAAGCTGTCAATATCATTGCAAAAGGAAGAGAAGTAAGTAATATTTTATTATAGTGTCATGTACATCATATAATTACATACAGTTTACGTAAGAATAACAAGTACCCGACCCAGCGGACCTATATGACACCTTAAGATTCAATTCAATTCAATTCAATATTTATTTGGCACAAACATATACATGTTCATCGCCAATACGTTGTTACAATGTACGGCGGTAGAGATTAACATTCATGAGAAAAGTATGACATAATTAATCACATAAACATATTTACACTACATTCGAAAAGTTACAGATATACACTAATAACTTATAACACACACACACACACACACGCACACACACACACACACACATATGTATATACATATACACATATGCATACATATAAATACACATCTTACACAACATATACTTGTAGGCTTTTTGTGTATATTTTAAACAGATTGACTGACATGTTAATCGTACTTTAAAGTATCAGTCACATTATCCAGCGATGGGGTATACGATGGGCAACCGATGCATTTTTTAATAAAAATGGATTGGTTGCCGGTCGGACACCCATAGTAATCGGACGGTGACTGAGGCCATCGGGCGCATCGGTAGGGGTCATCGGGAGAAAATAAGTTGTAATTTAAACTCAGCGATGTCTCCACCGATACCCCACATCGCTCTTAATCGGCAACCCATCATTAACACATCGTTCAAGGATCGGCCGATGTATGGCTCCATCATAATAGTTTCGTACTGCCCAAACAGGGCTCTTTTCAAGATCCAATCTCGAACCACCACCGTCTTCTTCATCTTGGGGCTCTTTGTTGCTCTCGTTCAGCTTCTTCCAACAACGCCGCCAAGATAACGTCATGTTGAAGCCGGGCTTGTGCGAGTTGTTGCTGCAGCATGGCCAATCTCAGATGTCTCGGTGCTAAAGGCATTGTGGTTGATTGACCATGCTAGGTAGTGTGGTCATTTTATACTGCTTGTCCGAAAGAATCTCCATTGGCCAAGGGAGTTCAAATTACTTCGGCCGACCATCGCCCGGGCATCTTACAATGTCTGTAAGATGGCCGGCCAGTAATCGTACGATATCTAACTCACCGGCCGAGCATTGTAGGATGATCGGTTAAGACTGTCCGATGTCCGGTCGATATCCGGCAGGTAGTCGGTGCCACGCCGGTCAAAAAATGATTCCCTTTGGAGTCACTCGCCGTACGATCATCGGCAGGGGTATGCACGGCCTCCGTACGAAACCTGTTGCTGTGACAGATGTGTTAAGGACCAATTGGCCGATGAGGACATCGCTCACACTACCGATTACCACCAGAGGCATAAGAGTTCAATTCGTGTGGGCAATTTCACAACAAACAGAAAAAAAGTTAAGAAAGTTAAGAAAATACATGGGGAAGAGACTGTACGAATACATATTTGCAAGTGTGTTCTTTACATAAATTATATTATTACATGTTATATAACATTACTATATTTCATCGTTTAATCGTAAGTTGAAATGTTAGTTAACAATTAACTTGGTTATATGTTTTGAACGTAATCACTCAGTACATAGTCTGATATGGTAAATATTTTCACAGTGGACAATATAGTGACATATTAATTAATCCTAGAGGCAATGTTTGAGTATAAACATACTGTAAATATATTTTGAATATTAAAATCATGTAGAGAGATGAAGCACATAAAACTGAAAATTTGTTATGGCATAATAATATAATTAGAATTTCTTTCTCCTATTTGCATGTTATTGATTTCATGGCTCAAGACCTCGGAAAGCACTAGCGCCCTAAATCCAAAATACTCGATCAGTGATTGGATGTTCAAGATCACTTACTGAAATAAAACTTATAGCATCAGACTTTACAGGTCAGTCTCGTATAATGTTTCTTTTCAGTGAATTAAAACAAAATTTGTGAAAGAGATCACATTCTTACAGACAGTACAACGACACGACTTGTTGCGTTCTGATGGGCGAATACAGTGGAAAACATCCGGAAGACTTACCCTTCGACGTGACGTGTGCACAGAAGCACAGAGACAGGAAACTACTTTTAAGCTAGTCTTTTACCGTGTAATAATTTCTACGTATTTTAGGACGATTTGAAAAGGATCCGGATTTGTCCGAGTAAACACGACTGAAACCGTGCAAATTTAAGATCTGTCAAATTTGGCTGTCAATATTAAATACTTAGTGAATTTATCGTGCATATAACATCACAATTTACCATCAATTCTCGCCCTTTTATATCATCTTTTTTTATTAACTAAATACACAACAGCGGTCGATGGGCCTTTGTTACAAATCATGTTTTAAATATCGATCATTCTAAATATAGGTTAATGAAATCTGCGATAATTGGTAACCTGAAATGGTTTTACTGGCCTTGTTTCGCCGAGTTTTTCTGTCTAAGATTGATTTAGTTTCAAATGTCGGCAGTTCTTTGTGTAGTTGGTCTCGCGTAGATCATACTCCTACCTGACATCGCATTCTTTGTGTTGTCACTCTATAATAATAACTTTATACTATCGGTGAAAACACACCTGCGAAAATCAGTTAAAATGTCCGAAGTCACTTTACTATGTAGTATCGCCTTAATCTCTCATAGCTGTTTTTAATCAAATACATATATTTTACTTTCTGCTTTGTGTTTCTTCGTAAATCTTGCTAAAACTTTAGCTATATCAGTATCTGCACTTCCGTATGGGAAGAAACGTCTCCGTGTAAAATATATGATTATGCTTCAAATATAATGGATATGTTTAAATGCTTTCCTAGGCTAGCAAATCGAGAAAAATGCGTCATAAAAACAATACCATACATTATGATTCCTGCTTTTATCTATTTAACTACATAGTTTACAAAATTATTTCATAATTTCAACAAACATTTATATCTTACAAAATAATATTATTCAATATTTGAAAAATAAAACTAAAATAATTACCAGGTCTTTGCTACCATCCATGATTTTCCGTTTTTGCTTCACACGACAACTGTATGTAAAAACTCTGCCCTGTGAAATCCAACTATTTCAATGCAGAAGAGCTGGTCAGTTTTATTCTTGTACGCCCCCGTAAATGAAAATATTTTTTATTGAAAACAGTTGATTCATAGTCCATGTGACTATTTATTGTATTGGCTCTTTATATCGGTGCGACTGTTTTACTCTTTCGAGGGCGTTTGTGGCTGGAAACGGGTCACTTGCTTTTAAAAAAAGTTTTAAAGCAAAACGCTTTAATACATAGTCGACAGGAAAGATAGTGAATCTATGACATATGACATATTTATTTCGAGGTCAAGAAGTAGATCAGCGGAGGTTTATTAGCTATAATCTTTGTACGGCAAGAAATCAATACTCGACTAGCAGCTCTTTACTAATTGCTTATACGAGATATACAGAGACTGGTGCTGTAGTAATAATGAACTCAAAATTACTTTCGTTTTATAATAGTTCCAGTGCTTTAATTTAAAGTCATATCATAGCCTCATTTATATGGGGGCTCTGAAACAATGAACAATGCTCTGTATAAGCTAGTTGTTAAGTGTGTTGTCATTATAACGTTTTGCTCATTCTGAAACCTTCGTTTCTAATAGTTTTCAGACTGTCGCCGAAAAGCAAAGACAAGAAAAAGCGACCATGTAACATAATGATCCTACTAATCGCTGTAACAACAACAACAACAACAACAACAATCTTTTATTGAAACCAGGTTACAATTTGGTAACAACATGGTCAATAATTTTAAATTCTATTCTTTAACATTTGGTAATCGAACTGTTATAGGAAAGAAAAACACACATACACAGCCACATACATGTCTCTAAAGACAACAATTTAAAATTGCTATGGGGACAGTGGATAAGTTTTTGTTTCAAAAGCAAATCATAATAGTACATGTTAGAAGATCTAAATATAATGTCATTTGAAGAAAAAAAATCATCTAAGCGGTACTAATTCACCCCATACAGACATCGAGTCATAAGTGAACCCGGCTTCCTATTTCTATAAGAAATTCTATAACGTTAGCCCACTATTTATTTATTTATTCATACTCCGGTTGATTCTGTTTATCTTCCTGGATTTAAGATAAACATACGTATTGGCTTATAAGTAAAATCAGTGAATGAATGAATAAATGCCAAGCTAACTTGAAAAGTTTTGAAAATTTCGTAGACTGACTTAAATAGTAGGATGCGATAAACAATGATCCAAGCAAACATGACTTTTCGCCACCTAACATTTTACGCAAGACAACCAGAGTTTTGTCATTAATAAGTCCCGACTTTGATATGTCTAGTAAGACCTCCACTACAGTAGGTACTTTTTTACAACAATTTTATGTATTTTCGTTTATTTTTGTGCTAATCTGGTTGTATATTGTCGTTATCATAATTTTCCATTTCTCGGTCCATATACGTGAAATAGAGGTAAGTCTTTCAGCGTTTCTGATACGCAGTTTAAAGGGATCAGTAGTCACGTGGTAACGCATAACACTTGTAATCTAGGGGCACCAATTCGATTCCCCGCTCTGATGTCGTTCGGGCTACGTGTCACTTTCTGTATAGATGAATCATATTGTAGTGATTTGCTGTTCTGTTCTGTTCTGTAAGAGCCAAATATCTTACTATGCAGTATGCAATTATTATAATTATCCTCATTATAAATGAAGCGTGGGCACCTACCATTTTGAAACCTGCGGTTGTGGTTAAACGATTCATATCGTCTGTGTGCTAAATACTGAACTTGTCTTATCATGGGTGACTTTAACCTATTAGTAATCCAGTAATGGTATGTCGTAATTTGGGCCACGTAATCTCAGACACTGATCTTGTCAAATAATAAGAGATTTTTATGTATATGAAAAGATAATATAATTACATAAATTGAATATTTATGAGATTTTAGATGTATTGTAGAGGCATTTTTCCCCATTTTTTTCAAAATCATATTAAAGTGAATGATATTGAATAAATCATAATATGAAGTCAATGTGTCAGACAAAAAAGAGAGGTTTAATAGGTTAACTGAATACATAATACTAGTATTTAGACAGAACTGTTAGTGGATAGCCTGAGTAGAATAGAATAGAATAGAATAGAATAGCTAAAGCGCGATATCAATATCGTAATTTCATATCGTACTATCGATGTCAATACATCGTGTTATCGCAATATTGCCACCTTTAATCTTAGTGCAAGAAAACGATATTACATGAACGAGAAAACATTATTTCAGGCCATTTTCTATTAATGTAACCTCTACATTTACTTGTTTATCAATGCTGATTGAGATACGTAGAGGTTACATTAATACAGAATACGCATTACGTCTAACTCTGAACATGCCACTATTTTCATGTCTTAATCTTACAAGATGTTACTTATGTTACGTTGAAAACTCTTTCATGAGTTTAATTTAAAGAAAGAAAAATATACTTGTTTTTCTTTTCTTTTATTAATGTAGATCAAGTTATGTTTAGGTTACATAAAAGTAATAGTTGTTATAAGCGTAACGTGTAAGTCTTAACATGGTTTAATGTTAAAAAATGTAACTAATATTACGTTGAAAACTCTTTAAAGGGCTTAAAAGTTTCAAAACATATATACATTGTACTTGTTTATCGATGTTGATTTAGAAAAGTAGATACTACATTAATGTTACATAGTGGTCCCACGCACAGTTTTAACATACAACTCGCATCATGTCACTTTAGAGTAGAGGCTACATTAATGTTACAGACTTGTTCCGCGCATAGTGTTAACATATTACTTGCATCATGCCACTGAAAAGTAGGGGCTACTTTATGTTACATAGTTCTTCCACGCATAGTGTTAACATATTACTCGCGTCATGCCACTGTAGAGTATGTACTACTATATATTACATAGTTGTTTCACGCATAGTGTTAACATATTACTTTCATCATGTCACTGTAGAGTAAGGGCTACATAAATGTTACATAGTTGTCTCACGTATAAAGGCTAACATATAACTCGCATCATGCCACTGTAGACTATGGGCTATATTAATTTTACATAGTTGCTCCACGCATAGTGTTAACATATGACTTGCATCATGCCACTGTACAGTAGGGGCTACATAAATGTTACGTAGTTGTTCCACGTATAGAGTCTAACATATAACTCGCATCATGCCACTTAAGGGTAGAGCCTTCATTAATATTACATAGTTGTTCCACGCATAGTTTTAATATATTACTCGCATCATGCCACTGTTGTCATTTCTTTTATGTTACTAAGTTTTACTTATTTTACTTTGAAAACTCTTTCACTGACAGAATTTTTGAGAGTGTAATATATTCAAGTAGTTTATACTTGAATGGGTTATGTAGAGGTTATATTAATGTTTATGGTTGTTACAAGCATTACGTGTTACTTTGATCTTTGATTGTTTTATTTCTAAATGTACAAAATGTAACTTATATTGCATTTCAAACCCTCTCACAGGCTAAAATGTTGAAAATATTTCCGCTTATAGACGTTTATCGAGTTAAGTAGAGGTTGCATTAATGTAACATAGTTGTTACATGCATTACGCGTTACACCGAACGTGCCATTGTTTTTAATTTCCTAGTGTTACAAAATGTTACTACCGTTACGTGGGAAACACGTTCGAGGGCAATAACATGAAAATATAACTTGTAAATTGAGTCACGTAGAAGTTAAGTAATGTTACATAGTTGTTACATGCGTTTTGTTTTTATAAAACGTTACCAATGTTACGATGAAAACGTTTTTGTACTTTTTTTTACGTCTTTTTAAAGAATATGGGTTGTTTTTATCAACTTCCATTTCCCTGCTCTAGATGATGAAGTCTTTCTTACTGTTAATTTGCTGAAGTCAAAATCTTTTGAATATATGTTTCTTAAGTGTTGCTTTAACTGACGATTTCTTTTTTAAAAAGGACATAAAACATGATACGCTATTTGTTAACACGCTGCATCGAAATATTGCATGAATTTCGTTAAGTTACACGAGAGTGTCTATACAAATCTACCAGAAAAAATGGACAAAACACAAAAGAAAGTATCCGTAGCTTAGACACCATGTCCAGACTGTCCACAGCCAGCAAGTAATTTCAAATGCAATTTTCAATGACATTTTTCAGCTTGCAATTTTAATCCCTAGTTACAGGATGTATAAGCATTTTCGAACGCACATTTGATTACAAGTCTACCAGATAGAAGTTCTTTTTTGAATACTCCTTTTCATCTTCAACTATATAATGAAGTAATCGTTTTCTAAATGCATATCTGAATCACCAGCTTCCAGATCAGAAGTGCAATTTTCGAATGCACGATTCGAATCCATTACACGCTACATTTCCAAAACCACATTTGTATCCCCGACTACATACTGGTACTTCACCTTCATAGAAACGACGATTAAGGAAGCTGTCTGCCTCCGTGCTCCAATAAAGAAACTTCTTGCGGTTGTTTGTTCAGATACCTTCCCAAACATTAACAACTTTTACATTTAAATATACTAATACGTCATTAATATACATTACCGACGTATATTAGCTATCGGATAGAACTTGAGTACCAGAATCTTCTAAGTAGACAGTGCTTATATCTAAACACCATACAATAAATGGATAACATAAAGATAGTTAAACGGAGGGAAGAACATACTGGCAGCTATTTTACCAGAGAAAATGCTGGGATTCATAATCGCTCAGACACTTCGGCAGGCGGATTTTTTTCCAGCTATACAGAACCCTATGGCAACTTTCTTAACGTGATAAAATCCTCGGTGGCAGAAATTATAGATCAGTTGAAATCTGATGGATGGAAAAAACTGGAGGATGCAAAAGCCTTCTTTTGCGCAGAACAGTAAACAGCCAACCTTGGTCAGAAACAACCTCCTCATGTCATAACGTTCACGGATGCTTTTGGAAATAACTGTTCTGATATAAATAAAATTCAAGATGCAATTAGAGAAGTTAGTAAAAAATCGACTTCAAGGAATCAAACGAACGAGTGAAGAAGGTGAAGCAAAAGATTACCCTGTAGCATCACTTTATCCGAGTGGTTTCGTTAAACATAACGTATTCACACAACATTTCTACAACGACTCGCCCTCGACAATATCAGAACCTAAAACCGAAACGCCATGAGAAAGAAATTCACAGGCAAGTCAAAGATATATCGGGGTGTATAGATCGTCCAGTCCAGTCCGATTTTTTTTGTATTATTACGAGAGTAACGGAGGGTACATATTCAAGAAATTATCAACTATACCAAAGTCAATTCAAGCTGACACTAGAAGCAAAGTTTATGTTTCGAATGAGTACTTAAAGAGGCTGTACTCCAGATTTGACATAAAAAATAAAATTCATAAATTATATATTTAGATGCCGTGAGATTATAACAACATAATATTTTACTTCAAAACTGATTATAAAAGCCAAAATAGAATAAAAAAAATATTTTTGCTCCAGCCTGATTTGAACTCTGGACCCTCATGTTAACGAAATATTTCCACCGCTTTTACTGTCACCACCATCGCCGCATGTGATATTACAGATATTTACTTTAAATCTTATACGATATAGTTATACCGTCGCGTTAGGGTATAGCACTTTGAAAGGGAAAAAAATCAATTTATAATGTAACTATTTGACTTATTTTTTGTCAGTAAGTTGTTTTTTAAGCATTAGGCATAAATATTACAAGAAATTTTTAATACAAGAAAACTTTCTCTTTTTTGTCATCTGGAGCACAGCCCCTTTAAAAGACGAAGAAAAGACAGAAAGGGAATCAGACCAATTTCGCAAACATATTGACAAAATTGCAAACAATAGACGGAGGGGCTCACTAGATGTAGAAAGAAAAACAAATAAGTCAACAAAAAACAGTCTAATGCGTCAAGATCGAAAAGTTACTCAGAGATGTCTTGCTATTCCAAAAGATCCGTATGAACTCAGAAAATCTGCAACCTCTCCAGAAATAAGCTCGGAAAAGGAACTTTACAAAATAACGCCAAATATGCAAACTTCCAGCGACCAAGTCTTTCCTACCATAAATGCCAAGCTGCAGATTTTGATCATATCAGAGAAAGTAAAAGTAACAATACAAAATGTCGCCAACATACTTGGTAAAGACAGAAATAAAGCATTTGTTAAAGTGTATAAAGCTTCATGGCAGATGTATCAAAAAAACGAACACCAGTAATGCGAGGAAAGGAGCAGTATAATTTTGAGAGGGTCTTATATTTTAGTAACATTGATTTGAAAACTGCACACATGTCTTGTCTTAGATTACGGCTGTATCAAAAAGTTGATACTTTATAGGAGATGTTATACATGTGCCGGCGAAACCTTCTTATCCTTACACAATTTAGATATCGTCGGAATGGTAAACATTTCACAGACACTAACAACGCCCGAAACAAAGAAAAAATTGCGAGTTGATTCAGGACAAAAGAACTAATTTACAAGACGCATCACTGGAATTTCAAAAGAGAATGTGATAGAGTCAATAATAACAACGTCAGTGATGATGAAAAAAGGGACAAAAAATGCATTACATGATAAATGTAAAACACTTTTGTATTTGCATACATTTAGTTGTTCTATTGAATGCACCCTAGTAAAACAAGGGCGATCAGTGATCACATGTGTCGCCTGATGATAGCCAATTAAACAGTAGTATTGAGAGGTGATTGGACAGTTTGTAGGCTAAAACGCATTTTTTTATTCAAGGGCCATAACTCAGCCAAAAATCATTCAACTGAAAACCTGTAAGGCATGCACAAGTACTTGAGGTACAGAACAATCCTGTAACATTTTATTTCAATTGCTTTAATAGTATAAGAGAAGTAGTCCGGACAAACTTTAAAAATAAAACTTATTAAAGGGCCATAACTCTGACAAAAATCAATGAACCGAAAAAGGCTGAAGATATGCACAACTAGACTTGGTACTGATCATTCCTGTAAAGTTTGGAGGAAACCTCACCAGTAGTTTCTGAGGAGTAGTCCGGACAAGTTTAGTGATGGAAAGACAGACAGACGGATGGACGGACAGACAGACAGATGATGGGGAAGTGATCCCTATCTGTCTTTGCTACCTTTTAGCATGTTGCAGCTACTGTGAAGCCTGCAACACAAAATTCATTATTTTGCTAAAATGCCTTTTTCATTCAAGGGCCATAACTCAGTCAAAAATCATTCAACCGTAAAACCCGTTAGATATGCGCAAGTACTTCAGGTACTGATCAATCCTATAAAATTTCATTTAAATTGCATTAGAATAGACCGTTCCAGAATTGATAAATTGACCGCCGCCATTATGAAGATCACGTGACCGTCCGCCATTAAAGGACTGCTAAATCCCGCTATGATGCTTAAGTTAACGTATAAATCTGTGTAAGTTTAGCACATTTCAAGATGACCTACTGCCTTATATCGCGTGAATTTTGTTGCAGAATAAACATAATTTTATTGTTATTGTATTATTATTACTCTTTTGTATGTTTTTTTTTCCTGACTTGAACATATTATTAACATGAATTATTTAACATATGACAGACTGTGAAAAAGACTACAGACTGTTCAAAGTGGAAGACTAAGTAATATGTGTAAAACACAAATAATATTGAAAACGCGGTTTCTTTTCGAAAGTTGAAACTACGTCTACAATTGTTAGGACAACTGTGAAAGCTTACAAAATAGACAAAAAGACAAGAATAAACATCTTGCTCATCAACCGCGTGTTCATTCTGTTTTAACTAAAACTTGCTTTATTCTTTGATACAGTTTTAAAGAATACTTGACAATTAATATGCATTATTTAGCGTTTTTTTAATCATCAAACTGTCTTTTGTCTTTCGCGGTGTCCTGTGGTGAAGGAATGTGGTTACGTAATATGGGGGTGACATACTGTCTTTGTTTTAATAAGTCACTGTTAATTGTCATTGTCGGTCTTGCTTGATCATCACAGTAAAGCACTATAATAATGAAATTTGCTCTTGAGAAAATGCCTGAAGACTATAAAAACATGGGGTTTATTTGTTCCTGTTTGTATGAAATTTAAGAACACATATTTTTCCTTACAAGCAAGATTTTCAAGACCGTATGAAATGTAGCATCTGTTGCCATATAGACCTTTTTTCTATTCTTTCTTTCTTGCATTTGGGAAATCCGTTTTTGCATAGTATTGATACGTGTGAGTTTGTGTATGCAGAAAGAAAGTAATAGCTGCAAGCCTCACGTTTGTAAGATACTTATCTTACAATAATACGTTTGCTCTCTTTCTTCTTATTTTCAACATTATTGTTGATGATATTTCTTGTAATACAGAAAACAAAATTATTATGACACAATGTAACTGTACCCTTTTGGTCAGATTTTTGAAAGAGAGATACATGTACTTTTAAAAGCAGTTTTTCGTGAAATTTTGATAAAATAAAAAGAATAAATTTACTGGAGAATATTACAGGACCTTTATTCAATAGATCAATAGATTGAGATGTCAGCAAAAAATCATTTACAAAAAAACTTTTTTTCAGTCAAAAGACCTTGGGATAGATCTTTACTGACAATAAATGCTTCATGTGGTTAATAAGTATCTGTTTCTCTAACATACAACGTCAAAATCACACTACAGCTTTAAAAATTGGTGTTTTTCTAAGCTCCACATGATAAAACTGCTTCAACCTGCGCAGTCCCTTAATGGCGGACGCAAGGGAGGTAATCAGGTAGGCACTAATTTCTGGAACGGTCTATTATAAGTGAAGTAGTCCGGACAAACTTAAAAAATAATAGGGCCATAACTCTCACAAAAATCATTGGACTGGAAAATGCCAACGATATGCACATTTAGACTTGGTACTGATCATTCCTGTAAAGTTTGTATGAAATCGCACCAGTAGTTTCTGGGGAGTATTCTTAAGAAATTTTGTGACGGACGGACAGACAGACGGACGGACGGACATACAGACGACGGAGAAGTGATCCCTATATGTCGCGGCTACTCTGTAGCAGGCGACACAAAAAGGGTAATAAGTGCTTTATAATATTGTGAATGTATTCGTTATTTTTAAATAAAAATTGTCACATGTTAAGCACCTATATCTATCTATTTGTATTTATTCAGCCTCAGAAACTGTTGCCCATATGACCGAGCCCCTTATATAGGTTAGTTATTTTAAGTTTGAGGATGGTGCAAGATACAGATAGCAACCCACTCCAGAGACACTCCCGGTTCTTTTTCAATGGTCAATGTAAAGCACTGATACATGGGACCTGGGTTTAACGTTTTAACCAAAAGACAATTAGTAATGTTAGTTGAGGAGCGGGACCTGAACTCGCGACAGATCCGTTCCTGCAAGCACTGTGCGCTTTTGACACGCTTAATATTTATAATTTAAACCTATTAACCCGTCCCTTTTCTTCCAGTCAAATTTAGTCCACCATTTACGGCGACCACGCCCCGAAGGTGAGCAAGCAACATGTTGAACGAATTTACAACCTAACGGTTCCTAAGGGTTTCTTTTCAAACATTATACCTGGTCTTGAGCAGTGACGTAATAGAAAAGTTCGAGCTTGCTAGCTATCTTTGTGTTTCGCAATATGTCAGCGTTCTCTTTCGACCCAATATTTGGGTAAAATAAATAAGAGAAAACACTTTAGAGGTAGTAGACGAGTAATTGTGTGGCAAACGTAAAAGGAACTTAAGCTCGAAGAAATGCTCGCCCGCTGGCCTTTACTTCTACACGGCAGAATTGCTCTTTTGTTTCCCCCTTATGGATACACAACTCAAACTATACTCTATTACATATCTAACTGTAATGTGCAGCAGTACCTAATGCATGAAAGTCAATTGCTTTACGCTCGGGGTACAAAAGTTGCAATTTGAATTTTTTTTTGGTTAAAAAGAGATCGAAAAAAATCGATAGAAAAAGTAACCCTTTTTCTAAAAGAATGGCTCCTAAATATTTTATGCCACCTTATTATTTCTATAAAATACTGTTGCTAGAAATTTACTGCGTCACCAAACCAGTGTTAAGAAACCAGTCAAATACCAATAATATAATTTTATAGTAGTCAATAAAATATTTACGTCGTTATGTCGGTTACACTGACAGCCACGTTTGCAGGACATTCGACTATAGGCTACTTCTTGCTATAAGTCAAAGTAACAGGGGAAATATTGGATAGATTCTGTTTGTTTGTTTTTTATTTCACCCCGATTTCAACACATGCTTTATCATTTCTCGGAGGCCAGTCCACCTTACAGGTATTTCTGGATATGTAACCAGTAATCACATTTTTCCGCAATTGCTTCAGTACTTATCCTACATGATTTCACATGATTTGACCGGACGAGAGTTGACAGACGAATTACCATTAGACACTATGACCGAGATCAATGATCACGAAGAAATTCTCGCCCTACCCATAGGTCGAACTAGCGACACAAGGATTACTTATCCAGTGCTCTACCTACTGGTTTCTATAGTAAGTATGCAAAGAGATGTAGATAGTCAGTTTGCAACGTCGTTACCGGGTGACAGTACATCTAACAAAATTGTTGGTCTGAAATGAACTTCATTAATACATTTTATAGACAATAGAAGATTTTAGAATGATATGATGACAACCAGCATCTGGAACCTCATCTATGTGTTCTTTGAAGTTTAAATGTTATAGATATTATCATTTCTATACGATTTACTAAACATTTGCATATAGGACGGTAATACGAGTCATATTTGTATTTAACACAGTTTAAAGGTACAAAAGTTGATATAAATGTTTAGGGTATCCGACTAGATTTAGACCCATTTTCTTGTCCTAACGTAAAAGTATTTTAATACCTAGTCGGTAGCTAGATGCCGTACATATATTGCTGTTATTGTGACCAAGTTTTGTAAGAGTTATTATAAACTGGCTCAATTTATATTTTGAAAAATGTGATCCTCGGACATATTGTTTTGAGCTCTCCATTTTTGGACAATTTCATGGAGAAAAAAATTACTGTAAACGGATAAATAAAACAGTACTAGTCTCCATTAAAGTTGATGGGTAATGTACAACATAAATATAATTATAAACACACTGCTCAAATTAATTAAAGGAGCGCCCATACAAGCTATAATATATCATACGCGTTGAGTAGATTCATGAGTATCTTTTACAGAAATAACAAAATCGTTCTTTTTACAAAAACAAATCGGCATTTTCATCGTCAACAGGCACGTTCCTGAACAGAGACAGTGTCCAGGATATGAACACTATCAAATTAACTTTGAAATGGTGGTCTTACAGGAGAACAAGAAATGTTTGTAAAAGCAGATTGCATAATTTAATAAAAACTTGTTACTTGCGGATATAACTCCCCGTAAAAGGTTAGAATTCGGATTGTTTCGGTCTGCATCGGCTATGTTAGGATAGGTTAATGTTTTATGTTCCCATGAATCATCATTTTCACCACTCCAAAAGACTTGTTACTTAAACAATGATAAATTTTCTAATTTTAGAATGGAAATTTGTTTTCGTTATTCTGTATCTTGTATCCTAAATATTGTTATTTTTTACCCTTTTAATGAAACAAGTGCCTGTGGCTCAGTGGTGTAGATCGTCGCATTTACTTATCAAAAATGCATGGGTTCGAAGCCTGGCGGTAAACATTTTTTTTTAATCTTCATAATGTGGACACGCATAATATAAAGGGTTTTCTCTTTGTTTTTTTTTTACGCCCCAAAAGTGTTACCCCGTTTATTATCCCCGTAATAGGTTGAGACGAGGTCGGGGATCCATCCTCTATCAACCTTACACATTTTCATAGTATATAGTAAAGAGTACATTGAACAGTCTATGAATAATATACACACAAAAAGAATAAGATTCCGTACATCACTACAACATGGAGAGTATCATTAGTTTTTAATGTAATGTATCAGGGACCTTTTATATATATAAAAAAAGATGCTAGTTGATGCTTTATACAACAATAATAATGATAAGGCAGCCAAATATTTCTTTTCAGTTTAAGGGTGAAACACTCATATACATTTGATAAGATTATGCTCTATCTACAACCAGTAGTGTCCTGCAAACGTGGCTGTCAGTGTAACCGACATAACGACGTAAATACTTTATTGGCTACTATAAAATTATACTATTGGTGTATCACGGGTTTCTTAACACTGGTTTGGTTACGCAGTAAATTTCTAGCAACAGTATTTTATAGAAATAATAAGGTGGCATAAAATTTTAAGGAGCCATTCTTTTAGAAAAGGGGTTACTTTTTCTATTGAATTTTTTATCTCTCTTAATTCAAATTGCAACTTTTGTACCCCGATCGTAGAACAATTGACTTTCATTCATTAGGTACTGTTGTACATTACAGTTAGATATGTAATAGATTATACTTTGAGTTGTGTATCCATGGGGGGGAAACAAAAGAGCAATTCTGCCTTGTAGAAGTAAAGGCCAGCAGGCGAGCATTTCTTCGGGCTTAAGTTCCTTTTATTTTTTCCACACAATTACTCGTCTACTACCTCTACAGTGTTTTCTCTTATTTATTTTACCCAAACATTGGGTACGCCAGAGAACGCTGACATATTGCCAAACACAAAAGATAGCTAGCAAGCTCGAACCGTTAGGTTGTCAATTCGTTCAAAATGTTGTTTGCTAACCCTCGGGGCGTGGTCGCCGTAAATGGTGGACAAAATTTGACTGGAAGAAAAGGGACGGGTTAGATTATAAATATTAAGCGTGTCAAAAGCGCGCAGTGCTTGCAGGAACGGATCTGTCGCGAGTTCAGGTCCCGCTCCTCAACTAACATTACTAATTGTCTTTTGGTTAAAACGTTTAACCCAGGTCCTATGTATCAGTGCTTTACATTGACCATGGAAAAAGAACCGGGAGTGTCTCTGGAGTGGGTTGCTATCTGTATCTTGCACCATCCTCCAACTTGATATAACTAACCTATATAAGGGGCACGGTCATATGGGCAACACTTCCGAAGCTGAATAATTTCAAATAAATAGATATATGTGTTTGCCATTTGACAATTTTTATTTAAAAAATAACGAATACATTCATAATATTATAAAGCATTTATTACCCTTTTTTACTAGGGTGCATTCAATAGAACAACTAAATGTATGCAAATACAAAACTGCACTGCAGCTTGACATTTATGGTAGGAAAGACTTCGTCGCTGGAAGTTTGCATATTTTGGCGTTATTTTGTAAAGTTCCTTTTCCGAGCTTATTTCTGGAGAGGTTGTAGATTTTCTTAGTTCATACGGATCTTTTGGAATAGCAAGACATATCTGAGTAACTTTTTGATCTTGACGCATTGGACTGTTTTTTGTTGACTCATTTGTTTTTCTTTCTACATCTACTGAGCTCCTCTGTCTATCGTTTGCAATTTTGTCAATAGGTTTGCAAAATTGGTCTGATTCCCTTTCTGTCTTTACTTCGTCTTTTAAGTACTCATTCGAAACATAAACTTTGCTTCTAGTGTCAGCTTGAATTGACTTTGGTATAGTTGATAATTTCTTGAATATGTACCCTCCGTTACTCTCGTAATAATGCAAAAAATCGGACTGGACCGGACGATCTATACACACCGATATATCTTTGACTTGCCTGTGAATTTCTTTCTCAGAAGCTTGCCATGGCGTTTCGGTTTTGGTTCTGATATTGTGGAGGTCGAGTCGTTGTAGAAATGTTGTGTGAATACGTTATGTTTAACGAAACCACTCGGATAAAGTGATGCTACAGGGTAATCTTTTGCTTCACCTTCTTCACTCGTTCGTTTGATTCTTTGAAGTCGATTGTTACTAACTACCCTAATTGTATCTTGAATTTTATTTATATCATCGGTGAAAGAACAGTTATTTCCAAAAGCATCTTTGAACGTTATGACATGAAGAGGTTGTTTCTGACCAAGGTTGGCTGTTTTCTGTTCTGCGCAAAAGAAGGTTTTTGCATCCTCCAGTTGTTTCCATCCATCAGATATCAACCGATCTATTATCTCTGACACCAAGGATTTCATCTCGGTAAGAAAGTTGCCAACGGGTTCTGCATAGCTGAAAAAATCCGCCTGCCGAAGTGTCTGAGGGATAATGAATCCCAGCATTTTCTCTGTTAAAATATCTGCCAGTATGTTCTTCCCTCCATCTTACTATCTTTATGTTATCCATTTATTGTAAGGACTGTCAACTTAAAAGATTCGCGTACTCCAATTCTCTCCAATACGGCGGTAATATATATTAAATACGTACTAGTATATTTAAATGTAAAAGTTGTTAATGTTTGGGAAGGTATCTGAGCAAACAACCGCAAGAAGTTTCTTTATTGGAGCACGGAGGCGGACAGTTTTCATAATCGTCGTTCCTATGAAGGTACAATACCAGTATGTAGACGGAGATACAAATGTGATTTTGGAAATGTAGTGTGTAATGGATTCGAATGTGCATTCGAAAATGCACTTCTGGTCTGAAGTTGATGATTCGGATATGCATTTAGAAAAGCACTTCAATTATATAGTTGAGGATTGAAATAAGTATTCAGAAATAAACTTCTAACTTGTAGACTGGTAAACAAATGCGCATTCAAAAATGCATATACGTCCTGTAACTGGGGATTCACATTTGCATTTGAAAATGCCATTGAAAATTACATTTGAAATTGTACTGCTGGCTGTGGACGTCTTGACATGTGTCTAAGTAGGACTTTTTTTATCAAATTATACTGAGTCGTTGTCATTTTTCAGCAAGATCTTTTCTTTAGTAATTTGTTCATTGTTTCTGGTATCGACGCTCTCGTGTAACTTTATGAAATTCATGCAATATTTTGAGGCAGCGTGTGAACAAATAGCGTAACATGTTTTATGTCCTTTTCAAAAGAGAAAACGTCAGTTAAAGAAACACCTAAGGAACATATATTCAAAAGATTTTGTCTTCTAGAAATTAACAATAAGAAAGTCTTCATCATCTAGAGCAGAAAAATGGAAGTTGTTAAAAAACAGCCCATACTTTTTAACAAAAAAGTTTTCATCGTAACATAGGTAACGTTTTTTGAAAACAAAATGAATGTAACATCTATGTAACATATAACTTCTCCGTGACTGAGTGTACATCGCCAAACAAGTGTTATTTTTAAGTTTTTGCCCTCGAACTTGTTTCCAAATTAACGTAAGTAACATTTTGTAACACTAGGAAATGAAAAAAAATTTGGCACATTCGGTGTAACGCGTAATGGATGTAACAACTATGCAACATTAATTTAGCCTCTACTCTACAGTGGCATGATGCGTGTAATATGTTAAAACTATGCGTGGAACAACTATGTAACATTAAAATAGCCTCTGCTCTACAGTGGCATGATGCTACTTATATGTTAAAACTATGCGTGGAACACTTATGCAACATTAATGTAGCCTCTACTCTAAAGTGACATGCTGAGAGTTATAGTGTAATATTAGTAACATTTTGTATCATTAAACCACGTTAAGAGTTATACGTAATGCTTGTAACAACTATTACATTTATGTAACCTCAACAGAACTTGAACGACGTTGATAAAAGAAAATAAAAACAAGTATATTTTTCTTGCTTCATATTAAACTCATGCAAGAGTTTTCAATGTAACATAAGTAACATCTTGTAAGATTACGAAATGAAAATAGTGGCATCTTCAGAGTTAGACGTAATGCGTATTACAACTATGTAACATTAATGTAATGTCTACGTATCTCAATCAACATTGATAAACAAGTAAATGTAGAGGTTACATTAATAGAAAATAGCCTGAAATATTGTTTTCTCGTTCATGAAATACCGTTTTCTTGCACTAAGATTATTGGTGGCAATATTGCGATAACACGATGTATTGACATCGATAGTACGATGTGAAATTACGATATTGATATCGCGCTTAAGCTATTCTATTCTATTCAGGCTATCTACCAACAGCTCTGTCTAAATACTATAATTGCATACTGCATAGTAAGGTATTTGGCTCTTACATAACAGAACAGAACAGAACAGCAAATCAATACAATATGATACATCTATACATAAAGTGACACGTAGTCCAAACGACATCAGAGCGGGGGATCGAACTGGTGCCCCTAGATTACAAGTGTTATGCGTTACCACGTGACTACTGATCCACTTTTATTTAACTGATAGAAATCAAGCAGTAAATGTGAACGGTACTATGTCCAACCACTGTAACATCACATGTGGAGTCCCACAGGGAAGCATTCTTGGACCTCTTCTCTTTTTATGTTATGTAAATGAAATGAGTATTAGCATTAGTCAAAATTGTAAACTGATTCTTTAAGCAGATGATAGTGCCATCTTGTATTCTCATAAAGATCCTGATAAAATTAGTAGTGTACTTGGTGAAGAGCTTCAAAATTGTAGTAAGTGTTTAGTTGATAATAAGTTATAAGTCATTACATCTTGGCAAGACTGAATGTATTATTTTTGGGTCTAAACGGAAGTTGTCAAAGGTTTCGGATTTCAAAGTACATTGTGATAGTCATACAATCAAATCACAAAACTCTGTAAAATATCTTGGTAGTGTATTATTGTTAATGGCATTGTAAGTAAAGTGAATAACAAGGTTAATTTTTTGTATAGACATAAAAGTTGTTTGAATTTTAATTTGAGAAAAATGCTGTGTAATGCTCTAATTCAGTGTCACTTCGACTATGCTAGTTCTTCATGGTATTGTGGACTTACAAAGCAACTGAAGAACAGGTTACAGGTGGCACAGAATAAGATTATTAGATACATACATGGGTATTCTTTCAGAACATCTCTTAACGTTCAAGATTATAAAAAAATAGGGTGGTAAAATGTTGAAAGCAGGGTAAAACAACTACGCCTCAATCATGTACACAAAATTTTTAATAACAGTTGTCCATCTTATATGAAAGACAATTTTACTCTTGTTTCTCAAACTCATTCTTATAGTAGTAGGAATAGTTCTCATAATTTTTATGTTCCACAGGTTGACAGTTTTACATCAGCAACATTCTATTATAATGCCATTAAAGACTGGAATAGCCTTCTATCTAGTATTAAGAGTGTTAAATCTAAACAATCATTTTAGAAGTTATTGAAAGATCATCTTATATACTCTATGGAACAGAAGGAAAAGTCTGATTTTATAAGCTTTTAGTTGTTTTTTTATTCTACTTAAGATTTCTTATCTAAATGCTGTTTATAATTAGCATTTCGTGAGATAAATGTCTTTTAGGTGTTTTATCATAAACGTTCAGTTTTTCTGGACGAATTATGGGTCATAAATAATAAGTACTATTAACTATTACTAGATGACCTTTACAACGTACATCTATTCCGACCCAACAGAGACATGAGGGTTACTAAAAAAGTACCGTGTATGTGGGTTTGTTTTAGGAAAATATGTTTCTTGTGTTTGTGTCATAAAAAGATGTTGAAAATTCTGTAGTTTCCAAGAGAATGTTAATTTAATTAATTAAATCTATTAATTTTTGAAATTTACTTATATAAAAACATTAGTTTATAATGGGAAAATGTCCGAGTTAACGTGAGAGGACAGATAAACTTTTTGAACATCTCTTTCAATCCGGCTTTAGATATACATTTACAGCGATAGTGAAGTACCAGCGATTGTCTGGCGTTGTTGAACGTGGGTACCAATTATTGTGCAAAGGGAAGATTTCAACGTAATTTCTTATATTTGGTTGATTATGTGGAATTTTATTGTTAAATTATGTTAGATCTATGGGTCTTCTTTGATAAAATTTTATGTTTAAGAATGTAGAAAATATTATTTAGATGCGAATCAATGTACCCTCGAAACCGCATGTGTAGAGATAATTCGGCGTATTAATTGATTTTGTTGTGATAATGTTGAACTGACCCCCGCTGTATTTCCAAGATGGCGTTAAACTGATAAACACATGTACATTAAATCAAAGCACTGAAAGTACTGCAAAACTGTCGCTTAGTGCTGGGTTTATGTTTTCAAGTAATGGATACATGCATATAATGCAATACCTTTATACGAGAGAATTTATCTCTGTGCAATAGAGGTCCATTGGAGCTAGTCTTATTAAGCTGAATATGATAAAAATCTTTTTTTCTTTACCTGCCTTGCGATAAATTATAGTCCAACTTCACTGGATTTTTTGTTTGTCCGTAATTACTGGACACTCTAATCAATACTGACCATCACTGATTTTGGTTATTTTCAACACTTATTTATCAAATATAGTATTGACAATTCCACTTATTTTTCTAAAACCCTGTGGTACTCCAACTATAATGTTCTAGAAAAGTACAAGAGTACTATTATACCAACCATAATTTATGCATACTGACCAATATTGTAAGTCCTGTTGGTAGTTTACTGGTGACATTTGCAGTCTAGTACATGTTCTTTCCAGTAATTTTAGGAAGGTAAACTGACTCTGATATGAGTACAACTGAAAAGAGGGGGTTAGACTTTAGCTGACAATAAGTTTACCACAAACACAAGAAAGCAATACTTGTTAACATTATCTTTATTAAAAAAAAAGAAAACTATCAAAAACAATAATTAACATATACAAACAGATTATACAAACAGATTAACACTAAAATAAACGAAAATAGGTAAAATTGTTGTGAGAAAAGTATCTTCTGTAGTGGAGGTCTTACTAGACATATCACAGTCCGGACTTATTAATGACAAAACTCTGGTTGTCTTGCCTTAAATGATAGGTGGCAAAAAGTCATGTTTTCTTGGATCATTGTTTATCACATCCTACTATTTAAGTCACTCTATGAAATTTTCAAAACTTTTCAAGTTAGCTCGGCATATATTCATTCATTCACTCATTGATTCATTCACAAATACGTCATTTTTTTGCTAAATTTGCTAAGTGTTCATTGATCCACTCGTTTATTTATTTATTTATTTGCAAACCTGATTTTACTTATAAGCCAATCAAGAAAGATAAACAGAATCAACCGGAGTATGAATAAATAAATAAATAAATAGTGGGCTAACGTTATAAAATTTCTTATAGAAATAAGAATCCGAGTTCACTTTTGACTCGATGTCTGTATGGGGTGGATGTTACAGCGATAAGTAGGATCATTATGTTACATGGTCGCTTTTTCTTGTCTTTGCTTTTCGGCTATAGAGCCCCTATATAAATGTGGCTGTGAACTACTTTAAATTAAAGCACTGTAACTCTTATAAAACGAACGTAATTTTGAGTTCATTATTACCTCAGCACCAGTCTGTGTATATCTCGGATTAGCAATTAGTAAAGAGCTTCTAGGCGAGTATTGATTTCTTGCCGTACAAAGATTAAAGCTAATAAACCTCCGCTGATCTACTTCTTGACCTCGAAATAAATATGTCATATGTCATAGATTCACTATATTTCCTGTCGACTATATATTAAAGCGTTTTGCTTTAAAACCTTTTTAAAAAACAAGTGACCCGTTTCCAGCCACAAACTCACTTGAAAGAGTAAAACAGTCGCACTGATATAAAGAGCCAATACAATAAATAGTCACATGGACGGAAAAGACAGTATGAAATCAGGTTTATGTGCGCCAGGTGTTAGGCTGCAATTTTGTGTGCTCTTGAAATTTTGATTATTTCAATGGATCTAGTGTATAAAAATTATTCATTTTAATCAAAGGCATATGTGAAGTTATGATAAAGATGATTTGGAAGTTATTTTGTGGAATTATAACTGGATTTTTTGTAAATATCAATGTAAAACAATTGGAAATTGACAACGATTGGGTTTTTACCCCACTTTTTTCAACAGTTTTGATGAACAAAATCTCACCCGTTATGGATAATAATTCACATTCAAACATGATACAGTACAGTAAAGAATAGTTATTGGATTACAGATTAGTGCCCAGAAGGCTAACAATACCAAAAAAGACATATTGTCACGTCTGAAACAGTTTAATCTCTTAAGATACAGAGGCAAAAGATCAGGCCGCCCAAGGCAAAGAAGTAATTCTGGCATACATATAGAAAATCTGATACGGATTAATCCAGATCGCACATTATTAATGAACAAAGGGAATGAAAAAGTTACTTGCTTAACTGTAAACTGTATATCCCTAGTTAATAAAAGTGAATTTATTGGACAGATTCTCAGAGATGAAAAAGCTGACTTTACATTACTTACTGAAACTTGGTACTCTGGCAATAAGCAGCATCAGTATGAAACTTCAGACTTAAATCAAAATGGCTATAAAATCAGCGTGGCTAACAGAAAAAAACAGAGTCGGTGGGAGTATTGCATTGACTTGTCGTTCAGGAGTGAACATGCGCAGGCTTTCCTTTGGAACAACAAATGCTTTTGAATTTGGAATTTGGGAACTTGTTCTAAAAACATAACGATCTATGTGATAGGCATTTGTAGATCACCCACTGTCTCGACTCCTGCTCAGTTCGTCCCAGATTTCTTTGATATTATGGAAGATGCACTCCCAAATACAAAAACATGTTAGTGACAGGAGATTTTAACCTTCACCTTGATGAACATAGTGCAACAATCTCAGAATTCCATTACTCACTGTCTGCAATCGGTCTTCATCAACATGTTAACTTTTCCACACACACAGCAGGTCAAAAACTTGATTTAGTTATCTCTGCAGTTGAAAATGGTGTGGAAATTTCATCCTGTGAACCTGGTCTGTTTGTGTCAGACCATTGCGTTGTAAAGACGACTCTCAAAGTGCAAAAAGAAACCATATCTATTAAAATTGTGGATTTTCGGAATTTTAAACAGATAGACCATGATGAATTTTCAAAAGACCTTGGTAGAGTTTCTTTATATGACGACAATGTAGATTTCTTTGTAGATCAGTTTGAGACGGAACTTGAGTCTGTTCTTGACTTGATAAACATGCACCACTGATGCAAAAAACAGACATCTGTCGAACACCTAAACCATGGTTTAGTGACGACGTACTTCGACTTAAAAGGTTATTACGGAAAGCTGAACGAATGTGGAGGAGATACAGGAAGCCAGAACAACTTGACACTGTTTAAACGTTACGCTTACAATATCACTATGAAATTTGTAATGAAAAACGATCTGTTCTTAGTGAAAGGGTGATAAGTTCAAACGGGGATTCAAAGAAACTATACAAACTAGTATCTGAACTTACTGGGACGAAGTCTGAAAATCCATTGCCAGCAGTAGACAGTGACAGTTCACTGGCAGAGAAATTTGCAAACTTCTTTCTAAACAAAATTGAAAAGATTCCGGAAACACTGAGAAATTATGATAGTTATATACCTGAAAATAAAGATATTCCAAACTTTGAAAGTTTTAAAGACTTAACTAATGATGAAGTCAGAAAATTGATAAATGAGCTTCAAACTAAATCATGTGAACTTGATAGACTTCCTACAAAGCTTTTGAAAATGCATCTTGATGAACTGTTGCCCGTAACAATCAATCTGGTGAATTTGTCATTACGACAAGGGATCTTTCCAACTAAGTGGAAACATGCGATTGTCAGACCTTTGCTCAAGAAGACCGGACTTGAACTTGTGCTATCAAATTATCGCCCTGTGAGCAACTTGCCTTTTTCTTTCTAAATTAATCGAGAAGGCAGCACTTCTTCGACTAAATGAACACGTAAGCGAAAACAACCTTCTGCCAAAGAATCAGTCAGCGTACAGACGTTACCATGTGAAACTGCTTTGCTCAGATTGGTGAGTGACTTTCTTGACGGCATGGAAAGTCAGGAGGTCAGTGCCCTTATCGCACTTGATCTGAGTGCCGCCTTTGACACTGTTGACCATGATATACTCTTAAAAGTATTGGAATCTCAATATGGACTGAGTGTCACAGCTCTAAATTGGATCGATTCTTATCTCAGGCAACGCAGCTGTAGTGTAGGTGTGAATTCAGCTATCTCGACTCCACATCCTTTGAAATGTAGTGTTCCTCAGGGTAGCTGTTTAGGCCCATGGCTATATCTTACATATGCTGGAACTTTATTTGATGAAATACCTAATTCAATATCTGTTTATGGGTTTGCCGATGATCACATTGCAAACAAAAAATTTCAACCAACTTCAGAACAAAACGAAAAAAGGGCCATTGAAGAACTTGAAAATTGTGCTTTGACAGTTGACAACTGGATGAAACAAAACAAACTTAAAATGAACTCTTCAAAAACGGAATTTATTCTATTTGGTAGTAGACAGCAACTTGATAAGTGTTCAGTTACTGAAATAGATATCGCTGGTGATAAAATTAAATCAGTACAGTGTATTAGATATCTGGGTGCAATCTTAGATGAACATCTCAATTTTAAAGAACATGTCAAGAGAAAATGTCAGACTGCAATGTTCAATTATCTTAGAATAAAAAATATCAGAAAATACTTAACGAAAGACGCTACTGAAATTCTTGTTCTATCACTTGTAATATCACATCTTGATTACTGCAACGCAATTTTATATTGTATTTCTCAAAGTGATATGAAAAAAAAAATGCAAAGGATCCGAAACATGTGTGCAAAACTTGTTTTAAAACTTAAGAAGTTTGATAGTTCCAAACAAGCTCTTTTTGAGCTTCATTGACTTCCCATCAAGGCAAGAATTGAATTCAAGATTGTAATTGTGATGTTTAACTGTTCTAAGGGCCATGCCCCATCTTATTTGACAGAGTTGTTAACTGTTCAAACACCACGACGTAGGTTAAGGTCTTCAGATACTGCCACTGGTTGCTATAATATGCCTTATAATAAACGTAAAACTTTCGGAGATCGTGGTTTTAAAACTGTAGGTCCTAAGTTGTGGAACAGCTTACCAGCAGATTTAAGACAATCTAAGTCAGTAGATTTGTTTAAGAAAAACCTTAAATCACTGTTCTTCAAAAATTTCGATTCCTGGTTTTAGAATTCATGTAAACATGTGTACAGACTGAGAATGTAATAACTGGGTTTTCTACTGTATTGTTCTGTTGACGATGTGTAAATAACATAGATCATTTGTAACATATTGTATAAGTACTCTTATTATCCATAGATGCCATGTGGAATGCTTGAAAGTGTGTTAACATTGTATTTGCACTGTTTTAAATGCATTATCAAATCTGTGATTGTCAATTTGCTTAGATTTGACTATATTTTTATGTTTTATCTTTGACATTTGCGGAGTGTACAACGCCAGTGAATATACTATGTGTAAAATTAGGCGTTCAATCAAGTTAAGCAGTTTCAGTTTCAGTTTGAATTAACTGTTTTCAATAACAATATTTTCATTTACTGTTGTTAATTGTTGTTTGTTAAAATTATGAAATAATTTTGTAAACTATGTAGTTAAATAGATAAAAGCAAGAGTCATAATGCATGATACATATTGTTTTTATGATACGTTTTCTCGATTAGCTATAGGAAAGCATTTAAACATATCCATTGTATTTGAAGCATAATCATATATTTAGGCGGAGGCGTTTCTCCCCAAACAAAGGTGCAGATACTGTTATTGCTAAAGTTTTAGCAAGATTTACGAAGAAACAAAGCAGAAACTAAAATATTTGTATTAACTAGGCTGGTGGTCCCTGACGGGCATACCATATTTGGAATATACAAACTCTAATGCGCATGCGTAACGGAATTCCGCACGGAGATTTACGAAGAAAAGTGTAGAAGTCGCCATTTTGAATTTTTAGCTTTATAGAGTGAGTACTATCTGTGTTAAAACGAAATTATTTTGTGGTTAGTAGTACATTAATTCGTTTAACAGTCAAATATTTATAATATCTATCCGTATATTCTTATTTGCATGCTACGGGAACTGAAGCTTGTCGACAGAGCTCCGTTTCCTTACACTTTCAAAACAATCTTTGCTCAAGCCCTGGCTACCGCTAATGAAAAGTAAAATGAATTATTTACTTGGATTTATATCGCATCATTACTAGAAAATCATAATAAAATAACGGTTTTTATATTATAATGGTGTCGATGTAGTGTATCATATCATATGTAACATGGTAAGAAAAGTAATAGGGGCATTAGTATATTTGTCAGTTATACTTCTATTATGCATTGCTTTGCATTATATATATATATATATAAAGCATTATATATATAATGCCAAATTTACTATAACTCCTTGAATAAAGGAAGGAAACCTGATCTGACTCGAAATTCAACTAGAGTGATTCTATTAAACATATATCCCATCCCAGAAAAGCAAATTCAAAACAGGCCAACCCCTCACATGGAGACACCCATCCTGTATGAAAAGCCAACCTCACTATAAAATTTCTTTGTTTTAACTTCCTGAAATGAGAATGTTTCACAGCAATGGCCTTTTTTGAAATAAATAAGTTGTAAAATACCTTTATTTTTACCCATCTCTTGTGAGCACATTCAAATCTGTGTAACACTGTCTGTTCCTCATGTAGGGTCTTTTTTGTTCTTTCAGGCACTTTTTTGGCAAAATTTGTTATACATTTAAAACAAAGTTCAATAGATGAGAATTTTCAGGGAACGCCTGCAAGTAACAAACAGTCTTCAGCATGAGAAATATTTTTTTTCATTTCCTATCTGAACAGTTTCTGAGCTGTGTACTTTTCAGTTCGATCAGCTGCAGAGTTTAAACAAACACAAGTTCATAAATATTTTATACAACTTCTAAATTTATTTTTAAAATAATTCATCTTTGTAGAATATACTTTAGACACCAGTCCTTTGTAATGACTTATATGATTGTTGAAAAAGAAAAACAAGAAATTAACAAGAAAGACTTTACTTCTTATTGAACAAAAAGAAACAGAAGCACTTATACATATATTTTCTGCTAGAAGTGTAAACAATAAGATACTAATGCTGTATTAAAACACCTTTACATCTTTGTTTACAGAAGACTTATTTTCAAGAATTAGAAAACATTAAGTATTTAGTATAATAATAGATGACTGCAACAGCAACCAAAGCGTAAGTTAATTTTTTATTATATACTGAAGAAACTGTTATATGTTTACCTCCATGATTTTTAATGGCCTCTGTCAACCTTGGCATCTTCTCAATTTTCACATTCTGTACCGAAGCACACTATAAAATTATCAAATAAAGTAGATGAAGTCATAGATTTTAAGTATTTATATCAACAATATTCCATTATTAATTTAATTATTGAAATGAAAATTTATAAAGAATTACTTTACACTGCTAAAGTACTTTTTTCAAATATATTCACTAAAGTTCTGAAGTAAATCATAGAAGTTCAAGATCAAAGAAAGAATTCAACATTTTCAGATAACTAAATTGAAATAACATTATACTTTCTTACATCTTAGAGATACAACAGTCATACTATAATCCATGGATACGTAAACCCATGGGCCATTCCAGTAAAATATACATACTGGAATGGCCCATGGGCTCTTGAAAAGCAATACACTATTGAAAAGCTTTATTTTACAGAACACAAAGACTTTCATAGAACTTACCTTTCTTGCTTTGTCTGCATAAGAAATACTGTTATTTTCCCTCTTGTTGATCTTATTGTCTCAGCATTTGTAAGTAATGACCAAATGTCTTCAGAAAACAGGATAGATAAGTTGTGTAAAGGTGGCCGCTTGTAGGATATTCCGTCTCTAGATATCTCTCTGCAACACACATCTGCTCCTTTGTTTTTGAGATGAAGCCCAGTGAACTTTCTAAATATAAAATGTCCACTTCATTTCAGTTGGATTAAAAGGTGATCAGTAAGTATACATTTCCAATCTCACCTAGACAATAATAGAAATACAGGTTTTAACAATATCCTGTTTTCAAAATTAACCATATATTTAATACTGACACGGGAACAGGTATATAAAATCCATGTAAGCAAGTTTTAGAAGAGAGCTTGAATAAATCTGTATCAATGAAGAGAATTTTGTCTAAAAACTATTTGATTGTAAAAATCTCATATTAAGTTCTGGCCAAGCGGGTGTGACCAAGTGACCCAGGGTCGCTCACCTGAAGCATGTGGTACACGATCCAAAGGAAGATACGGCCAAAGAAGATCAAAAGAAAAATGTGTACCTAGAATATTAACAAGGTTTTCCTATGATCTGACCTGGTGACCTAGTTTCAGACCCAATGTGACCCACTTTGGAATAAATCAAAGAATCCATCAAAGCAACATTCTGACTTATTTTTCATTCAGATCCGATAAAAAAATGTGACCACTCGAGTATTAACAAATTAATGATCTAATTTCTGATGTAACCCAGTTTTAAAATTATCCAAGAATTCAGCAAGACAAATATTCTGACCAAGATTCATTTACAATGAGTGAAAATGTGACCTCTAAAGTGTTAATAGCATGATCCAAATTTTGTTTTCCTCCAATGTTTTATTGAGATGAGTATACAGGCTAAGCTTGATAAAGATCCAACAAAAAATATGGTTTCTACAGTGAAAAGTAGTTTTATCATTATTGGACCCAGTGACCTAGTTTTTGATCCTATGTAACCCAGATGGTATCAGATTTTAAGGAGGCTAATGTTCTGATCAAATTTCACTAAGATCCGACTGAAATTATACCCTCTAGAGTGTCTACAAGCAAAATTTGAACGGATGTCCAATGGACAGAAGAACAAAATAGCATACTAAAAATCTACAACAAAATGTGGTATTCTAAGATCATAAACCTACCATATTACATGATCAATAATGTACATTTATGCTTTCATTTCCCTAGCAAACTGAAATGACTACAATGAACAATCAGTGCAAATACACATCATCCCAATATTGCTATATTTTATCGATATGCCAGGTTTCATAAATATAGCTTCTGTTCTTTACTGCAGGATCCAAATTTTTCATGTGGACTGAGAATTATTTAAGTACACAGATAAAAAACAAGATTTTATACTCTAGTGTACTATGTCGATATAGTAAGATAGACTTTCTATCAGACAGACATAAGATAGGTCAAAAATATAACTGTATGTTCACATGTTGTGTAAACTCATTCCAGGCTTTACAGTATGCATCAGGAGGAACTCATATTTTCCTTCTTTTTGCACGGACAAGGAAAAAGAAATATCGGCCGCGACACTGAGGAAACAGATGAACGTCCTCGATGTCTTGACAACGTGAAATATCTTGGCAATATTTGACGACCAGTGCGAAATTAATTAGGTTCATAACTCACCTGGACTAGCCGAACATTTAATGAAATGACCGTAATGAAACTGTGTCTAAACTACGTCTAACAGTTATGAGACTTTTGGTAAAATTAAAACCAAATTTCAAAATTAATACATTTGCAGTGTAGGTTTATTGTGTACTTTAGTTGTTGAAATTTTGAAAACGCTTTTAATAATGTAATTATATAGCAAAATTAATCAATAATTTTTGCCAAGCGCCTAGACAATACAGACGTCACAGACAGCAGGGCTTATATTTTCTTTAAAAAGGAAAGCAGTTTTAACACGTCTCAATCGGAAACCAGTCAATTTATTTTCTGAAAATATGGTAAGGTGTTTCGAGAAGCAATTTCTTTGAATTGTCATTCTTTGTGTTTACAAATAGGAGCATTTGTAAACAAATGCAACAGAATGAAAGTTTTATACATTTATTGAAATATCTTTAAAGCATAAAATTAACCAAATGCATGTAATCTGGAACTATATGAACCTCGAATCAATAATTACCCGAGAACAAGTTCGTGGAACCATTTAGCAGACATCCGCCCCGATATTTGGTAACCATGTCTGCTACGGGTATACAGGAGATGCGGTGCATTTGGTCAAGTTTTACATAATTGGTAGTTAGCGACAACCTCGAGGAAAACGAGAGTTCCTCCTGGGGTGTACTATATAAGCCTAGCTTCCATACTAACATATAGGATTTAGCAGGGTTTGGACTTAACTAATAGACAGGGAGAGTTTAGAAAACAGTTGAACAACTGTGCAATATATGTTCTGAGCTGAGTACATCATTAGATCAAAAAAGGAGATACAGAAGGATGTGGCTGACCTCCTCCAATTAATTGTAAGCAAGTCGAGATATTGTATAGGTAGGGTGTGCCCAAAGAACGTGAAGTATACTTTTCAGCATAAAGTATTATAGACGCAGCATAAAGTATCATGAACTTGGCGTAAAGTGTTATTCATGATAGCGAAAACAGATTAAAGTTTCATTTCATAAGATTATAAGCATTTTACTTTAAAACACTTTTTATGATTACAAGTGGATTTTAAAACATAAACAAGGTCCAGAATTTAAAATATTTTTCATAAGGAGATGTAAATTATTATGAATGCGGCATAAAGTATTATAAACTGGACTTAAAGTATTATACTCTCACAACATAAATTATTATATATGACGGCGAAATACAGATTAAAGTTTCATTCATTAGACTATATGCATTTTTACTTTAAAACTTTTTTAAAACTCAAAATGTAAACAAAGTCTAGAATTTCAAACCTGGAGGCGTAAAGCACATATACATATAGTATTAACAAACCAACAACAATACGACAAATAGAAAATTTTCATAAATTTATTCTTCTACTAAGTTATGATATTTTTCTAAAGGCAGTGGAAACGGTTACGGAACCCCCGTTACGGAAGTCCCGTTGTCCTAGACAAAACCACTGGAATAGGCTACGGTTACGGAAGTTTTTTTTAAAGAAGACTCGAAGGTTAGGCTTATGATTACGTAACTGTAGCCTCTGCCTTTTCTAAAGAGTACATAAACAAAACATATAAAACACAACATTACTGTTTAATAACACCAAATTCTTACTTGACAAGTATTATCATTTCCAAAAATGCTTGAAATCGCCGTTCAGCCATGCATTTCGTATTATCCATAGATGAATGTATTTCATGTTCTTCATTCATTAATTTGATAATCTTACAACATGCTTTGCACTGAAAAGCGAAGTTATATTTGATAATTTTCACACAGAAATTATAAAGTAGATTAAATATACATTGTAATTTTTATTGTAGCTGGACTATTTTTGAAAGCAGACGATTTGGCTTCTTAATGAAAAACATATCGCCCTAACCCTAATGAAGCATATATAAACACGGAAAAATCCTGATCAAACTCCTCGCACCGGTTAAGTCACGTTTTGCTACTTTTACTGTACTAATCAGGGGAAGTAACCCCTGCGGGGAGTTCGTATCCTGATTAGAACCGCCCGGTAGCAAGCATTTATTTTTTCTTTAAGTGCAAGTTTTGGAAAAAACAAACAAACCATACTCTTATTTAGACTACATTCTCTAGTTAAAAATGACATGTAGCAAAAAATATTGCGATTATCCTGTGTTTATCCTACACCAGCCTGAAGACGGGTCCTGAGATCGTACATTCATGATGGTATTTTTCAGTTGTAAGAATAAGTAACCCGACAAACATGGCGGTTTGGGGAGTCCATTTACGCATCCCTTGCAGAAGAATTTTGACGTCCATTTTGTTATCATGTGATATGAAATGCTTTGCTTTGATTGGCTAAAGGCAGGCGGTGTACAGGCAAAACTGTTCAAATCTTGTTAATTGTATATATCGCCGTCCAGGGACGGCGATAATAATAATACTTTACACTGAGTTCTTAATACTTTAGGTCAAAAAGTATACTTAATATACCTTAGGTACTCCAGTATGGATATCTCACCATAACAAATAACCTTATTTAAATCAGAGAACATTGTAGCTTTGGCTTCTGTTCTTCTAATTCTGTGATGCTTGCCACTACTCATCAGATATAGGTATACAATGTACAAAAGCATCATCTACATCTATAAAAGCATCCTTGACTTGGTGATCCCCTGCTACCAACAGGCAATACAGCATTTGAACCTGAAATGGTAGTTTCCTCAAACTGGTTAAACGGGTTCAATGTTCACAATAATATGTAAGATTACAAGCAATTCTAAAGCACTGACAATAATATTACTGAAAAGCGTAAAATAGCTGACGCGTAACTGAAAAAATTAAATCGCGAAAACTAGTAACTTCTTAGGTTACCTGTATACAGATCTGGTAACCGTACAATGAGTTTCACCGGCAAAAATGCGAGATTTCTCAAAAATGAACAAATAAATTAATCATACCTGGTCAAAGGAAACTGCTATATATACTGAACAATCCACTATGCAATGCTCAGGAACTTTCAACAAACACGATTTGCATGTACACACCAGTTATACTGTTTTCGCCTCCGAAAGTAAGAGTATTCCTTTCCGAGATATTTCGTAAATACACGGTCCTTTCCGTATTTTTCCGTACCGTTATACCATATTTGGTCAGTGCCCACCAGGGACCAACAGGCCTCTGTATTTGATTATAAGCAGCTAAGAGAGATTAAGGCAATACCAAATAGAAAAGTGACTTCGGGCATTTTTGACAGACGCGTTTTCACTGATAGTATAAAGTTATTATTGTAAAGTGACAACACAAAGAATGCGATATCAAGTAGGAGTATGAACTACGCGAGACCAACTACACAAAGGACTGCCGACATTAGAAAACTACATCAATCTTAGACAGAAACACTCGGCAAAACAAGGTCAGAGAAACCATTTCAGGTTACCAATTATCGCAAATTTTATTAACCTATATTTAGAATGATCGATATTTGAAACATGATTTGTAACAAATGCCCATCGACCGCTGTTGTGTATTTAGTTAATAAAAAAAGATGATATAAAAGGGCGAGAAGTGATGGTTAATGGTGAAATTGCATGCTCGTTAAATTTACTAAGTATTTAATATTGACAGTCAAATTTGACAGATCTTAAATTTGCACGGTTTCAGTTGTGTTAACTCGGACAAATCCGGAACCTTTTAAATCGTCCTAAAATACAAAAAAAAAAAAATCATTACAAGGTAATAGACTAGCTAAAAAGAAGTTTCCTGTCTCTGTGCTTCTGTGCACACGTCACGATGAAGGCGAAGCCTTCCGGATATATTATCCCACTGTATTCTTGCATCAGAACGCAACAAGTCGTGTTGTTATTCTGTCTATAAGAATGTGATCTTTTTCACATTTTTTGTTTTAATTCGCTTAAAGGAAAGTTTTATGAGACTGACCTGTAAAGTCCAATGCTATAAGCTTTATTTCAGTAAGTGATCTTGGACATCCAATCACTGGTCGAGTATTTTGGATTTAGGGCGCTAGCGCCTTCCGAGGTCTTGAGCCATGAAATCAACAACATGAAAATAGGAGAAAGAAATTCTAATTCTATTATTATGCCATAACAAATTCCACTTCCTTTTCCAATGATATTGACAGCTTTCACTGACCTCCTAAATTGTCTGTTTCCGCCTTCAAGGTAATTTTACTGTTGACACAATGTATTATACTTAACATAAATATTGTAATGCCCCAACATTTTACCTGTATTTGTTTGCCTCTTTATTCTTTTGTTGTTCTTAAATACTATCTTTTTATTTTCATTGTTGATTTTTACTGGCTACACAATATTCAGTTGGCTGTTGTCCTTGATAAAACACACAGATCAACAACTCAACCTTACGTATTGTGCCAGTAATTCTTTACATCCAGGGTTTAAGAATAAATGTTTGTAAGTTTTCACAGCAGAATCACCAGTTTTCACGACCTTGTTAAAGTCGTCAGTATACATCACTGACATTTATCTAGTCAGTATTTTCTAGTCTGTTTTGTAAACTTCATGTTTTCATACTACATTGATTTGTTAAATTTCCATGTTTCCTTGTAATTATTAAGTAATCTATTATATTTTTGAGAGCACTTGCTCATGAATTCTTGCCGGCCATATTGATTTTTGCAGTGAATAGTTGCTTAGCAACCTGGTGTTTACATTTTTGACAGTCGATCCTGCATACAAACGAATTTAGCAATGTTTGCTCAACTTGCCTCACGCAAAAGAGAATATGAGGTTATTATTACTTTCTTTAACAAAATTTAAAGGTTTACTCATTTGTACAGGCTACTTTAGCTACAAGTGCTTGTTTCCACGGAGCAAACTGTGGTTCACTGTTTTTTTTTTTGTGTGGAGCATCCCAGTTGTGAATTTCACAGAACTAGGCAGTGTTATTCACGGTTCCACTTGTGATGCACACTGTGGGCTGTGAAAAGTCTGTGGAGTATATAAACCCTATTTGTAACTCAGAACGGGGACTTTCGGCATAGATTTAGAAAGCACACATCATTTTTGTTTAAAACTTCCTCAAAGCTTGGAATTCAACTAAGTTCAAGGTGTGCTTATTTTCACACATTTTCTTTTAAAATCATAGAGCTATTTAAATTTTTCAGCTTAAGTGATTTAATAGTTTGATTTTCTTCGACATTAAACATTTTTCTTTGTAAAGACTTTTTATAGTTATTTTGAGATACTGACAGTTCGGGTTTCCATATCGGGTTGCCTCGCGACGTTGCTGATTATTTTTTGTTTTGAAGTCAGATGTACTAGCTTGAAATTGTTAGATATTTCGAAGTCTTTATTATCAAATGCGTTAGATAATTTACAAAATTCAGTAGTTTGATTACTGTTAGGGTGTTTTGGAATAAAAGACAATCATAAGTTTCATACTTGTTTGTCCTAGTAGTAGAATAAAAAAGCGCAATTAACTTTCATGCTCAATAACTTAGTCAACAATCCCTGTGTGTCCGTCTGTCTGGTGTCCGTCTATCTTGAGTCCTGGCTATAGTTCAACACTTAGAGGTGGCTCGCAGCGAACGACAAAACCAGACCTTAAGTGGTGTTCACTTTTCGGTACAGTTTAGACCCCTCCTATCAACAGAAGTAAAACGAGTCAAATGGTCTGCCTATTCATATACACTACCAGGCTTACAATCAATTGCATGAGAGTCCTTTAGAGACAGGACGTTACATGGCCTTGGTCAGAAGACCGTAACATTTATTTAATAAATGTACGAATTGAAAAGTGCCGAATGTAAAAGAACTCGTTAAAAAAAGATCAGTGGTGCGTGCAAGAAATAATACATTTACGTTCATGGTCATTCGAATTTAGTCCATAGGGTTTTAACAATTTCAAAAAAAGTAACAATCGTTTTTGCAGAGATAATTGGATTTACTACATATAGAACATTCTCATTTTAATCAACCTTTCGTCAAAAAGGTGGTTTTAGATTACCGTGCCGTTTTTGGATGTAGATATGGAAAAGAGAGATCTGGTAATTTTTTTAAACAAATAAATTTCGTTCTGCGTTATTGGTTTAAACTAAGTTAAGCGGTTCACTAAGATATATCTGCAAACTTCCCAGCATTCAGATGCTCCTGTAGCTTTTGTATAGCGAATATAACAACTATTTGTTTGTTTGTTTATTTGTTTGTTTGGTTCATATCTATTCTTGTCAGCAGCAGTGAAGAAGGGCTATAATATTTTCATTGATTAAGTTGTTGTTATTGTGAAAAGTGAATAAATTATTTATTTATTTATTTATCTATTTATTTTTCTATTTATTCATTCTCCGTCTATCTTTTCATTCATTCGTTTGTTCTTTCAATTGCTCGTGCGTTCATTCATTCATTCATTCATTCATTCATTTATTTATTTATTTATTTATTTATTTATTTATTTATTTATTTACAAAAGAGCAGACGATATAATGCATCCTAATGGAAGGGTATACTTCTACTTAACATTAAAATGACTTGCTGTTGATAATGATGACAATATCAATAATTATTCGGACAGTACCTCGTGGTTGTTTCTCACGGTGATTTTCTCTGTATAAAGTGTTATGTATTTATAGAATATATATAAGCAATCAATATGTGAAAAATACGTGGGAAAAAATTAATACGAATGTCTTAAATTAATCTGAAATCAGCCGTAAAAATGAAAAGTTCAGTAACTGGGACACATCGTTATACAAAAGATTAATCGGTATGTAATCCTAGTCGATTTAACAGCAAAAATTGTATCTCACTTACAATTCCAACTCTTTTACTAAATATTCACATACCCACTCCCTCTTCACGAAAATGGGTGAATCTACTCTTTTTTTCAAAGCGATGAAAGTATTGCGTTACTATTTCGCCAACATTGTTAAGCTGTCAAGTTAAGAGTAATAGCTTCAAGCGCTTGCTGTGCATTAATGGATGAGAAACTGTCCACGATTAGCTGATACTGAAAATTCAAATTTGACTTATTCAGGAATTTTTTAGACGATGTCTTAACCTTGCCTGAATGAAAAACACAAAATCTGAAGCATCCTGTTGTAAAACTGAAAGTACTGTTTACAATTTTGCAAACACATTTTTCTGAAGATGATATGAGTAACAGTTTTGGAAGACTATCATTTTTCTGGGATATTTGTAGAGTTCGTCTTGCATGTTGTGTATTTTGGGCCTTTTTCAGATATTCAAACTACTTTCTCTATAAGAAAAAAATAACTTATGCATGACAGAACTGGCAAGTCCAATTTTAAGTGTTCACATGACTGTAAACTGTTGATGAGCCATCGTAGGATACCCACGGTGCCTTATTTCATTATCATTACACCAATGAATGGAGAGTAACGTAATGGGTCGGACGTGGGTATCCGACGATACTGATGAGCATGCTTCAAGACAATAGACTGAAACTCAGTAATTTAATTCATTTTTCTTTTGTTAAAGGAGACGGAAAACATTTTTTAAGGTTTATCTAAGGCTAAATTAACAGAACAGAACAGAAGATGTCATTTGATTTCACCCAGGCACACATGAACTTACGGTACAACAGATTACTGATTAAAAAAAAAAAAACAATTCAAAAAAATATGAGCAGGTGTATGAGTCAAATGAGTAGGGGAGATAAAACTTAATCGCAGCCTAAGCTAAAATATATATATCATATATCACTAGAGTACATATCCATTGCTTCTATGCTTACAATGGCACAATTTAGTGGAAAAAAGTATTGCTACAACAGAACTTGCACATGAATTGCAGCTTACCAGATTAACAGTACATATAAAAACAACATAATTAATATTTTTACACAAAAACGTGCAGTGCGGCACAAAGTCTGTTCCGAACAGATCAGTAACACCACAGTTATAGACCATGGATTAATTTTCTATACAATTTTATAAGGCATATTAACTAATATAGGGAAAACGTAATCATGTCACTCAATATAAAATATGTATTATCAGGGACATTGCCGACACAAAGTTTGTTCCAATCAGATCAGTAACATCAGAATTATAGCCCTTTGATTAAACAATATATACTTTCATATAGGGAAACAAAGGAACGGATGTGGTCCAGTGGTAACGCGCTGGACTGGTAAACCAGGGGTTCCGAGTGCGATCCCACGCTCCTCCACTAACATTACTAGTAGTCTTTCAGATGTGACGTTTAACCGAGGACCCATGTATCAGTGCTATACACTAAGCATGCAAAAGAACCAGGGGTGTCTCTGGAATGGAGTGCATTCTGTATCTTGCACTATCCCCCACAACAAAATAACCAATCTCTTCAGGGGGCATTAGTCATATGGGCAACCGGTACCGACGATAAATAAGCTCAAATAAATAGATAGGGAAACTCTAGGAGCGGATCAGTGGTCCAAGGGTAACGCGCTAGGCTGGTAACCCTGGGGTCCCGAGATCGATCCCCCGCTCTTCCACTAACATTACTAATTGTCTTTCGGATGAGACGTTAAACCGAGGTCCCATGTATCAGTGCATGCAAAAGAACCGGAGGTTTCTGTATCTTGCACAACATAAAATAACTATCTCTGTAGGCGGCGTCGGTCATATGGGCAAACGGTGCCGACGATAAATAAACCCAAATAGATAGATAGGGAAACATATCACTCGATACAAATATTAGTTATTCCCTTTGATTGTTTTTCCATACAATATATAGAACATATGCACTTAGTCATGTCACTCAGTACAATTAAGTAACACCAGAAAAGGATGCTGTAGGCACACAGTTTGTTCTGATCAAATCAGCAACACCAGAGTTAAAGACCTTTGATTAATGTTCTATACAAAAGACTAGTATAGGGGAAAAGTTTTAAAGAATCATATCGCTTTTTATAATGCATTAGAACGTCTCAGGAATTTTCGTGCAGATGGACATCTACCAAATTTGTCCAAGTAATTTCAGTCTGTCAAGATCTGGTTCTTTTGTAAATAAAGTTTAGAAATAATGAAATGTATATAAAAAATCTTCTTAATATCGTAAAGCATGTTGCAATCATATGATTGTAAATGATTGTAAAGCAAGTCCTTGGTATTTGCCAGTTAACAGGCGATTCCAAAAAGCAGTCATTCAGTATTTTACTGTCAGGGAAATTGAATATGTTCCTTATTCCCCGTGCAAAAATAATATAGGAGTTGGAGTTGAACGTCTTGCTTGTAAGTGATTTTCTTAAGGAAATCGCTATGGACTCTTTCTAGTTAATGTTAATAGTTTCAAAACGGAATACATCTGTTCTGTAAGTTCAAACTGGTAGGAGTTCATGGATAAATTAGCATTGATTTTTACAAAGAGATGCACTGCCTTTTGAGCTTGCTGTGTCATGTTTCCTTGCTTTAAAAACGAACCATTGGTTGCAAAAATGTAACACAAAGATAGCGATAGATCAGTTATTTCCAGTGTACGGAACCCTAGTTTGAAATTAAGGTTCACCCGCTGCCTGGCCAAAACTACTATTATTTTTGTTTTGCTTGCTAGTTATGGTAAATGTCTAAACTTAATTTGAAGTCAGACTGCGAATCGAAGACGATAAGTTGTCGTCTGCGTATAGCAAGATTAGCACTTTAAGCCCTAGTGATAAGTCTATAGGATCTTTGAGCTCTTATGCATGTGAGTCCGTAAGTCGTTTAAGAAAAATAAAAAAGAACAGGTGAGAGATTTTCGCCCTGTCTGAAGCGCCTGTTTCGGTTGTGAACGTATCAGAGATTTGTCCTTCATGTAGTATACGTTATCTTATGTTTACGTTACCAGTTAGCTATCAAATACGAAACAATTCCAGTCATAGAGTTTTGTAAAGGTTGGTTATATGACCCTGTTCTCTAGACTTTATCAAATGCAGTGAGAAATCGACGAAGGCGGAAAATAGCTTTTGTGGTATGAAACCACCAATTCCGTCTACTGGAATTAAAAAAATGGTACCGCATAATGGCGGCTAGAAATAGTTCTCAGTTTTCTTGGCTATTTTTAACATTTTTTGCCCTAATTTTTATATTTTTTTGCTGGAATCATTTTGTTTGACCATTTCTGATAGCGTGGTAGCAATTTTATGCTCATATGCATTCAGAATAGAATTCACAAAGTGAAATTGTTTCACATAAACCCAATCTGAAAATTAGCCAAGTTTTTTGTTAATTTTATGGGTAAGTTCACATGAGCAGAAATATATTTCTTGTTTGAAACACAACCCCATTTTTCTTGCTATTTTTAATGAGTACAGATATAGATCTACAAGAATATGTAAGTTAGAGCTATTTAAAAAAGGTTTTGCTATGTTTTACAGCCAATGTGAATTTTATATAGAATAAAGAAGGAATCTATTTGGTGGTTTCACACCTACGTTTACTTTTTTCAGGACCTCAATTAATGCATGCAGTGCGGAATTATGATCAGTACCCTTTCCGAAAACCAGCTCGATTTTAGCGAAGAGAATAAATTTCATCATGGTAAACACGTTCAAACACGGCTAGTTGTCCACAGCCGTGCGTATTTTCACATATTTAAGAAAATGGAGACTGGAAATCATGTTTCTATTTTCTCATTAAGACTTTTTATTAGTATTGTTCTTAACATATTTATACAATAGCCGTTGCAGTAAACTGAAAAGAAAATTTAACTGTATTATACAAAATGTAAAACAAAAGCTAGAACCAGATTCTTAATCAATGGTTACTGAAAATACTGACGGCATTTTATTTGTTTGCCTTTCCGACAAGAGCAGACCCAGTCACAACGATTCGACTATTTCCGGCTGCTACGTGAATAGCTTTTCCGGAAAATCTTCGACGAGTTCCGACTGGATGAGATCATGATCAGAATTTTTTTTAAGTTTCAACAAGTTTAAGTTCGACTGTGAATTAAGATACGTCCTACAAAAAAAATTTACGGACCATGAAGTAAGCGCCATGACCAAATGCTATTTTTTCACCAAATACTAAACTCAAAGCATACGTTTACATCATAAGTGTTAACCCCAACATAAAATAAAAGACGACATTAACTTATGAAGAAACTAGTTTAGCTTATAAAGAAAACTTTAGTTAGAGCAGCAAAATGTATAGAAATTCCATGCCTACTATAGGGATTAGGAATGTATGCCCTACGAGGCTGCAGCACTGGAATCAGTGTTATCCGGAAAAATCTACTTGCTCTGAGCTGGACTTGAACTCAGGTACCCTAAATCACTAAGCAAACACTACCACGTCGCTATAAAAGCTAGCTGATAGGCAAGGAAATGTGACGTATTATACTTCTGCTACACCAGTTTCTTTTATTTCTAGATAGTAAGAGACTTTTTACAAAATGAACCATGTTAAAAAAGCAGTTTAGAAAAGACGCGAAGAAGTTATTTAATCTGAAACATGTCATCAATAAATACTTCAACAGTCTCAGAAATTATTATCACTGGTTCCATAGTTTGTCCCTGTACCACGTTCGGCCCCTGAGACTGCAAAGCAAACCAAAGCCATCCCACAACAGGCACAGCAAAATATGAGACCCAGAACGATATATGTTGACGTCACGATCCAGAAGGCAAACCAGTACAAGGTCGGGTCACAGAAATTGTCAGCCGAAGAGTCGCTTGACCACTCTTTGTGAGTTCTGTATACCCAAACATTTCCTACAAAACCAATAGATAAAAAATGGTGAGAGTAGCGCAAAATATATGTTCTTGTTTTTTCCGCTCTCTGTTCAATGCAAAAAGGCTGTTAAACGACAATGGAACTAAGATCTCTCTTGCGTTTAAACACAATTCCGTTCAGTACACAGGAAATGAAACCAAGCATCGTATATATTTTTCTAAGTAAACCACTATCGATGTCAGTAAATCGCATTATCTTTTGAATTTTGCCAGCGTATTTTTAGCTCACCTGAGCCATAGGCTCATGGTGAGCTATTAGGATCGCTCAATGTCCGTCGTCCGTCGTCTGTCCACACTTAGTTCGTTAAGACTCTAGCGTCACATTTTTGTCTCAATTGTCTTGAAACTTTGTCAGGATGTTTGTCCCAATAATTTCTTGGACGAGTTCGAACATGGGTTATCTGGGTTGAAAAACTAGGTCACAGAGCCCAAATATAGAAAAACCTTGTTAACACTCTAGGGGCTACAATTTCAGCCCAAATATCCTGGAAATTTGTCAGAAAGGTTGTATCAATGATTTCTAGCTCAAGTTTGAATATGGATTATCTAGGGTCAAAAACTATGTCACAGAGCCCAAATATTGAAAAACCTTGTTAACATTTTAGAGGCTACAGTTTCAGTCCAAATATCCTGGAAATTTGTCAGAAAGGTTGTATCAATGATTTCTAGCTCAAGTCCAAATATGGGTCATCTAGATTCAAAAACTAGGTCACAGAGCCCAAATATTGAAAAACCTTGTTAACACTCTAGAGGTAACATTTTCAGTCCAAATAATCTGGCAATTTGTCAGGAAGGTTGTTTGGATGATTTCTAGCTCAAGTTCGAATATGAGTCATCTGGGTTTAAAAACTAGGTCACATCGCCCAAAAATAGAAAATTTTTATTAACACTCCAGAGGATACATTTTTAGTCCAGTGATCTTGGAAACTTTTCAGAAAGGTTGCTTTGATGATTTTTAGGTCAAGTTCGAATATGTGTCATCTGGGTTCAAAAACTAGGTCACAGAGCCCAAATATGGAAAAGTATTGTTAACACTCTAGAGGTTACATTTTCAGTCCAAATAACCAGGAAATTTGTCAGAGAGATTGTTTCAATGATTTCTAGCTCAATTTTGAATATAAGTTATCTGGGGTCAAAAACGAAGTCACAGAGCCCAAAAATAGAAAAACCTTGTTAACACTCTAGAGGTAACATTTTCAGTCCAAATGTCCTGGAAATTTGTCAGAAAAGGTGTTTTAATAATTTGTAGCTCAAGTTTGGATATGGGTCATCTGGGTTTAAAAACAAGGTCACAGAGCCCAAATATCGAAAAACCTTTTTAACACTCTAGAGGCTACTTTTTCAGTCCAAATATCCTTGAAATTTGTAAGAAAGATTGTTTCAATAATTTCTAGCTCAAGTCCAAATATGGGACATCTAGGTTCAAAAACTAGGTCATAGAGCCCAAATATTGAAAAACATTGTTAACACTTGTTAGTGGTAACATTTCTGTCCAAACAACCTGACAAACTTTGTCAGAAAGATTGTTTCAATAATTTCTAGGTCAAGTTCGAAAATGGGTCATCTGGGGTCAGTTTACCGGGCCCATAGCCACTTTTGTAATAAGCAGTCATACTCAGGTGAGCGATACAGGGCCATCATGACCCTCTTGTTCTTAAATGCTACTGAAAAAAAGTTTAGTTAACCTAGTTATGTATGAGGAGGACAGATAAATAAAACTGTGAATTCCTTTTCTATATTCCGTTGGAAATTCCAGAATTCTAATAGTTAACAGTATGTGCTATGTAATGAGCATTTTGAAAGAACCAGTTGTGCTTTTAATGGGATGACATTTGTACACATTACTTTCCCCAACATCCTAAAATAGTCAAACTCTGAGACTGGGGGCATCGGTCATATGGTCAATTTCAGGTTCACTCGTAAGAGAAAGATCATACACATTTAGTGATGTGAGACGATATTTACATTTGTTATACTTCAAACACATGTGTACATGCATTTCATTTATCTGCAACACAGCCACCAATGAAATTTGCCTGCAATCAACCTTTTCTGTGAAATTTACCTGCAATGAACCATACAGTCAGGAAGCAGGTTAGGACGCCGTCTATCGGATTAGGTTTGACGTTCTTTTCATCTCCATCTTTTTCGTTCTTGTTTTTAAAATGCATTCCAATAGCTAACAGATTCTTCACAATCCCAAAGGAGCCCCCAACAATCAGATAGATGGGTATCATTCGTTCCGCTGGGCAGTCGTCCTTATAGACAGCCCCTGTATAATTTAACAAAAAAAATTCACACGGAAATGAACTATAGACTAAATGATAATTATTTCATTTTTTTTCCAATAAAAGGAATTATTGACGCAAAAACGCCAACAAATTTATCATAAGACGTTCAAACTGTACATGGAAGACTCACACAAAGAAATTTGTTGTACGGCGTCATACGGCTAAAGCATCAATATTGATCTTGTCAACTCGATAATATTCTAAACCAAACTTAATCTACAAAATATGAAATAATAATATTTACATAGATCGACGTGATTCTTTTTCTATCAAATAAACCATTTACTTATCAAAGAATTGTTGCCATAATAACTGCTTTTTGTCTGTTGACATACTGAGTCGGGTAACAAAAGCCGATTTATTATCAATTTTCAGCTGTATACATCATTAAAGACATTGGTTCATCAATTTTCTCCATTTGAGAATGCAACAGATTCTAAGACGTTAAAGTTAAAGTTGACAAGAGTTAAAAGTTCAAGGTTATTGAATTACCCATAACTATCATTGACATTGGTACTGCTAAAAATACTATCAGCCAAATGGTACAACCAACTGAAAATAAAGAAACACATTGATACAATAAAAACAGTGATACAAAAGTATCACAGCGGACCGACGAACAGAGCTGCACGAAAATATTTTGAATGAGCCATTTTGACTTGAAGCAGGTATATCAGTTGTCTGTTAATTTAATTTGTACTATGTGTACACACTTCTAGAAGTAATGGACTTCTAAACGTGGTTAGGTACAAGTATAGCAATACTGAGAATGACAGATGGAAAGTCACTACAGCAGAACAACATGTTAGATTCACATTGATAGGGAATTCACTAAGAAATCGGAGTCTATATTGGGCAGGGAATATGAGCACAATACCAAGTGTTTGAACTTAAGGAATTCGGAGATAGATCAACAAGGTATTCATAATATGGATGAAGAAACACAAACTAACAACATTGTATTTATTCAAAAATAAAAAGATATTTGAACAAAGATCAAATACAGAAATATTTTAAAAACAAATATTTAAACAACTACTAAATCTTAGCATATGAAACACTTGGAGTTTCATGAAAAAAACAACGATCAAACAAACATCGCTTTATATTTGTGAAATATGAGATGACTATAGTCTAATTTTAGATATTCTAAATGTTGCATTTATTGTACACAGGTTTTTAATATAAAAATGATGTAAAGAAGGTTACTATGAAGCAGTTTAAAGCAATCTAATGTGAAAACAGTTTGAGATCATCTTAATTTTAATGAGAAATAACCAGATATACATGGACAACTACACTATACCTTAGAGTTACCAAGCATAAAAATGACTATATCATAAATGTATATTAGGATACAGAGTTTACCCTGGTTGAAAATTTCTTTAAGCTAAGTTTGTTTGATTTTCTGAATTCATGTGAAATTTTGTCAAAATAGTAAAACAAAAGCAAGATATCCTGTTGCCAAATTATAATTATTGTAGCCAAATTAATGTAATTTTAGCAAATGGCTAAAATACTTAATGGCAGGTGAGCCTTGAGGATATAAAAGGAAGAAAAATAACAGTTTTTATAGAAATTGATATCACCTTTCAAAATATTTTGCCTAATTATGGGAACAATTTACTAGGTAACAAGATCATTGCTAACCTGTGGTAAGTTTGTACTATTAAATGAGTTGCTCTCAAAGTCCTCAGAAGAGCAGGGCAAATAAACAAAAGAACCCTGTTGTTTTTAACCTATCAGTAATTAACTAAAATATTTACAAAGAAATTATTTAAAAAATAACAAGCAATGACACAAAATATTTACAAAATGTGTCTGTAAGACAGGATGTTCGACTGTTCAAAAAAGTTGTTCAAAGTTGTTAATTATTCAAAATGGGTAATAGTTTCTATATTTCAAAATGCAGCTACAGTTATCTAACTTGTTGGTTTGATGTCTTGTCAAAAAAACAATTGCAAAAATAATCTGTCCGGAGTTACCTAACCTGCTTCTTTGATGCCCCTGAACATTTCTTTCATTTTCAGATAAGTACAAAACAGTTAACTGAAATATAGCACAAAAATAACCGTCATGCAAAAGCTAAACACAATTTTTTATGTCCACAAAGGGCCTTAATTTGCAATAAAATCTACTCACGTGTGACATTTTTTATCTTGCTGTCTGAAGTACCATGAGCAAAAAATGTTATAGGTAACTAAGACACCAGTAACATTATGATTTCATCTTCATCAACTTTCTAAAGCCTTGTACATTTGCAGGCAACTCCAACTCCTGCTGAAAAAGAACAGTCTTTTCCAAATGTCCATTAGTACACTAGAACATAACTTCTTTGGGGAAAGTTGATGTGCCTTACTTGTTCTGGAACAGTTGACATTTGCCATCAACAAAACGCTTAGACCTGCACTCTAAAAAGAATTATTTCTATAAATAGCAAAAACTTAAGTAGACAACTAAGAGTTCATTTAATTATCTGTTTGCAATCTTTAGTCATTAAGGTATATAATATTAGCATTAGACTTTTATCTATTATAACAAACTTTAACATTTGCAGGCAATTATGTTACCAACAGATTTGAAATGTTCATGAACACTTTCTGAAAATGATGTTTCCTATGATCTCTGCTACCACTTTCCAACTTTTTAGATTTAACTCTTTCTAGCCGTGTACACATGTATGAATAAGAATCCCCCTTATTTTTGTTTTATAAAATGGACATAAAATAATAAAACTGAAAAGGAAACATATTTTAAGAAGGTTTACATTCTTTATAATTACTTTCTACTATCATTACAGTGACAAGTTTAGTATCAGTGTTTACTGTACTGAAAAAGAAGTAACAGTTGCAAAAAGATCTGGTCCTTGTGTATATGTTATTATGTATTAAGTCCAATTATCAAGTTACAGTGGAAAAAGTTTTCAAATTTATGTTATTAAAAAATACCTCAATTAGCTATGTTACAATCAGTTCATCTATATTTTAACATGAAATGACCCTGGTATGTTTATGTTTGACTTGACACGTGCCTGTATAAATGTTTCAGCAAGATCAAGGTTGACACTACATGTACCTTCTTTATTGTGCAATTTGCATTGGAAAACAAGTTAAGTATATACAGTAACAAGTGATAGCACACATCACAATGTCCCCCATTTGATGCTTCCTTAAAATAATGGTAAAAAAGCTTAGAACAATTCATGTACCTTCTTTCTTGCAGCATGGGTACACAGTAACCCTGCAATATTTAGAAATGGTCACCTTCACTAGCAAGTCTGTAACTCTTGTTGAAATAAGTGTGTGTGATCTGCATCAATACTGATTTCATCACTGCAAATGTAAATTACAGTTTAAGACTAGAATGAAATACAAGAACAGCTAAGACATCTATGACTTACTGGGATCCTTTTCCTCTCAACATATTATAAAGATTTAAAATTGATTGATGGTGAAACGCTTAAGCAGCTTTGAAACTTGTTATGGACGACAAAGTCTACAAACAAGAGCCACCGCAAGCGGGGGCAACGCTCGACTTTTTCCTATTTCCAAAAGTAAACACATCAATAGAAGCACATTGTGGAGAGGGGATTTCAAATGAAACATCATTTGGAAATATAATTATACATAACAAAGTTATGACCAATTTTAGCAAAATTCGATAATTAAATCTTGCTAGTCAAGGTTATTTTTAAGGTCAAGGTCAAACTTGAATCAATATGTCGGATTTGTCAACAAAAATTGTTTTGTCCAAGTATGGATCAAATCCATAAATAAATGACAAAGTTATGACAATTAAAGAAAAATTCTATCATCTGACCTTAACGATCAAGGTCATTTTTAGGTCATGGTCACACTTGAGTTATTCAACATGTCGGATTTGTCGTAAGTATTGTTTTGTCCTAGTACGAATCAATTCCAACAATAAAGAACAAAGTTATGGCAAATTGCAGCAAAATTCAATAATTTGACCTTAAAGGTCAAGGTAATTTTAAAGTAAAGTTGATAGATGAAAGAATCATTATGTCTGATTTGTCATACATGAAAGAATCATAATGTCTGATTTGTTATAAGTGTTGTTTTGTCCAAGTATGAATCAAATCCAACAATAAACAACAAAGTTATGACAATTTTATCAAAATCAATCAAATGACCTTGTCGGTCATGGTAATTTTAAGGTTGAGGTCAAACTTGAATAATTTGTCATGTCAGCTTTGTCATAAGTGTTGTTTTGTCCAAGTCTGATTCAAATCCAACTATAAATAAAAAAGTATGGCCAGTTTCAACAAAATTCAATAATTTGACCTTGACTGTCAAGGTCATTTAAAGGTGAACGTCATATCTGAAAGAATCAAAATGTCGGATTTGTCATAAGTGTTGTTTTTTCTAAGTATGAATCAAATCCATAAATAAATGAGAAAGTTATGACAATTTAAGCAAAATTCAATCATCTGACCTTGACGGTCAAGGTCGTTTTTAGGTCTTGGTCATATCTCAGTTATTCAACATGTTGGCTTTGTCGTAAGTGTTGTTTTATACATGTATAAATCAAATCCAACCATAAGTACTAAAGTTATGGACAATTTTAGCAAAATTTAATAATTTGACCTTCAAGGTGAAGGTCATTTGTGAGTCAAGGTCAAGTTGAGTCTAGTCAACTTAAAGATCTTGTCCAAAGGGTTGTTGTGTTCAAGTATGAAGACAATCCACCAATTTATAATTAAAGTATGACCTATTTTAGCAAAATTGAATATTTTGACCTTGAATTTGAATGTCATTTAAAAGTCAAAGTCAAGTTTAGTCTAGTCTACTTGAAGGCCTTGTCCAAAGGGTTGTTGTGTCCAAGTATGAAGATAATCCACTAAGGAATAAAAAGGTTATGATCAATGTTAAATGTTTCGGACGGGAACGGCAACGGCACTGGCAACGGCAACGACACCATGACTATAGCAATAACTTTTTTTTAAAAAAAAAGTTGAGCTAATAAATGTGTCACTAAGTTACTAGTGAAAAAAGCTAAGCACTAGCAATGCTCATTTGACCAAAAAAAGTAAATGACCAAAAAGTTTAAAATGCCCATATGCACTTGATTTTACAGCTGATAATAAGTGTCAGTTCTGTGTATGTTATTCAGTAAAAGCACATACCGTATACGATTATGAAATGTGACAAACAAATGCTTTACAGTAATAATCCAATATGGCCGACTTTTGTTTACACATTTTGGTGTGCAACTTTTGCGGTAAACGGAAAAGGGGAACGCTTGAGTGTACACTTAGCATATTTAGCTCCGCATATAAATTAAACACGAATTTCTGATACAACGTTACCATCCTGATCAAAATAGACAGAATTACTATTAATCCGTCGAGGATCAGTCCAATTTTCCTCATGGTTAAAAGGTACTGCCTTCCAGATCTGTTCTAACAACTTCTTTATTCAAAATTTATAATAGTTATTCATTGAGTCCAAATCAAATCAGTCAGCTCAGCTAAATACCTTGGAATAATGCCCCATGTCTCACACATAAATTTAGAGGCTTAATTGTTAAAAGAACATCTGTAACAGGAATATAAATATATATTTTATATTTTATCTATGCAAGCGAATCTGAATACTAATTTTATTAAAATGTTTCTTTTCTTAACCCCTAAAAACTCTACAGAATAAGATATAAAGATATACCTGGAACTGTGCCAGCTGGGATGCCTTTCATAGTTCAAGCCACATATGAAAGGTCTTATGTTTTTGGCCCGGACAAACACAATAAAGATAAATCATTGAGAAATGAAAGAGGATAAAATAACCAGAGGGTAATTTTGCCTCTTAGATAACGTATCTATTCTGTTGTGTAGTGAACGTACTTGCGCCTCTAATATATATACGTAAGTGCAAAAATGGAAATAGATTTTAAAGTTTTTGTGATAAAACCGTCACATATACAAACCGTCACAAAGGAAGTAGGAACACAGTAATATGAGGGGATCGTGTAGAATGACCAGAGATCATATAGATGTACATATACTCTAGTTCTTATGGAACATATATCAGAGGATCATGTTAGATGACCAGGGGATCATCCAGATACTCTAATTAATATTTAACATATATGAGGGAATCATGTTAGATGACCATGTGGTCATCTAGATGTACATATACTATAGTTCTTATGGAACAGATATGAAGGGATAATGTTAGATGACCAAGAATTCATCTAGTTGTACCTATACATTAGCTCTTATGGGACATATATTAGGGGATCATGTAAAATGACCAGCGAAACATCTAGATGTACTTATACTCTAGATTTTATGGGACATATATTAGGGGATCATGTAAGATGACCAGGGGAACATCCAGATGTACTTATACTCTAGTTCTTACGGGACATATATCAGGGGATCATGTTAGATGACCCGGGGATCATCAAGATGTACTTATACCCTAGTTCTTACGGGACATATATTAGGTGATCAAGTAAGATGACCAGGGAATCATCAAGATATACATGTACTCTAGTTCTTATGAAACATAAATTAGGGGATCAAGTAAGACGTCCAGGGGATCATTTAGATGTACACTAGGGGATCACAGCCATAATACATACCTAAACATTATACTTATATAGTTTAGATTGTCTTTACCTATAGGAATGTTGTGAAACTGTATTTATAATTCATTTTTTGAATGTCTTTGTCATCTATTGTTTAGTTTTGATCGTATGTGGAGGTTGACTATTATAATAGAATCCAAAGAACCCAGCTTTTCTCACCCATGCTACATACAAAAATTGAGGAAATTAGACCAATGAAAATCAATTTAGTGTAATATGTTATGTTATCATCCAGTAATTTTTGCCTTGCAATGTTTTTCCTTTGTCGTATTAGTAAACTCTCTTGTCCTGGTGGGTTTTAGATGATCACATTGAAAAAATCTTAGACTAAATGCATTGTAAACATCAAAATATGTTCCATAAGAGTAGATTATTTGAACATCTAGATGATTCCCTGAACGACTTACTTGATCCCCTAACATATGTTCCATAAGAACTAGAGTACATGTCAATTTAGATGATCACCTGGACGTCAAACTTGAAACCCTATTATATGTTGCATAAGGACTAGTGTATATGTACATCTAGATGATCCCCTGGCCGTCCTACTTGATCTCCAAATATAGGTGCCATAAGAACTAGTGTATATGTACATCTAGATGATCCCCTGGACGTCCTACTTGATCTCCTAATATAGGTGCCGTAAGAACTAGTGTATATGTACATCTAGATGATCCCCTGGACGTCCTACTTGATCTCCTAATATAAGTGCCGTAAGAACTAACTAGTGTATATGTACATCTAGATGATCCCCTGGACGTCCTACTTGATCTCCTAATAAAGGTGCCATTAGAACTAGTGTATATGTACATCTAGATGATCCCCTGGACGTCCTACTTGATCTCCTAATATAGGTGCCATAAGAACTACCGATATGTACATTTAGATGATCTCCTGGTCATCTTACATGATCCCCTGATATATGTTCTATAAGAACTAGAGTATATGTACATCTAGATGATCCTGGTCATTTTACTTGATCCCTTAATATATGTCCCATAAGAACTAGAGTATAAGTACATCTAGATGATCATCTGGTCATCTAACATGATCCCCTCATATATATGTCCCATAAGAACTAGAGTATATGTACATCTAGATGACCACATGGTCATCTAACATGATTCCCTTATATATGTTAAATATGAATTGGAGTATTTAGATGATCCCCTGGTCATCTAACATGATCCCCTGATATATGTTCCATAATAACTAGAGTATATGTGCATCTATATGATCCTCTGGACATTTTACACGATCCCCTCATATGACTGTGTTCCTACTACCTTTGTGACGGTTTGTATATGTGACGGTTTTATCACAAAAACTTTAAAATCTATTTCCATTTTTGCACTTACGTATATATATTAGAGGCGCAAGTACGTTCACTACACAACAGAATAGATACGTTATCTAAGAGGCAAAATTACCCTCTGGTTATTTTATCCTCTTTCATTTCTCAATGATTTATCTTTATTGTGTTTGTCCGGGCCAAAAACACAGGACCTTTCGTATGTGGTTTGAACTATGAAAGGCATCCCAGCTGGCACAGTTCCAGGTATATCTTTATATCTTATTCTGTAGAGTTTTTAGGGGTTAAGAAAAGAAACATTTTAATAAAATTAATATTCAGATTCGCTTGCATAGATAAAATATAAAATATATATTTATGCTCCTGTTACAGATGTTCTTTTAACAATCAAGCCTCTAAATTTATGTGTGAGACATGGGCATTATTCCAAGGTATTTAGCTGAGCTGACTGATTTGATTTGGACTCAATGAATAACTATAAATTCTGATTAAAGAAGTTGTTAGAACAGATCTGGAAGGCAGTACCTTTTAACCATGATGAAAATTGGACTGATCCTCAATGGATTAATAGTAATTCTGTCTATTTTGATCAGGATGATAACGTTCTATCAGAAATTCGGGTTTAATTTATAGGCGGATCTAAATATGCTAAGTGTACACTCACGCGTTCCCCTTTTCCGTTACCGCAACTATTACCCAATGCGTATTAAAAACTCAAGAAATTCATATATCTTACAGATTTTCCTCTTTTTTTGTAGTTTGTTTAAGCATTATTTGTTTAACTATAGAAAACACATGTCTCCGTGTGATTATTAATGTCACTGAAATTTCTGTTTCTAAAAAACGTTTTACTGCAGTAGGGCTTTCCCGAAAGCTGTATACGAGAATAGGTCATTGGATCAAAATAGATACAGCCCGAAAAACATTTGAAATTTTACCATTTCCTACCGCAGATTTACTGGAAAATAATGCTGTTTAATATATTATCAGCAATAAAGACTAGAGGAAATATTTCTTAATTTATTGAAAACAAAGACATAATATCTTAATCTATCGAGAACACATCTCTCCAGGATCTGTAAACAGTTGTGTCGTAAGCATTCAAGCATTAAGAATAATCGTTTCATCCACGAAACTGCATTGTTCATAAATATCATGTGCATGTTTCTAGCAAACCATTTTTTTTTCAAAATAAGCATGTACATGTAAAGGAATAATATAACTCTTACCAATTTGCTTAATGACTTCGTCAAAGATGGCGCCTTATTAATTGAATAATGCACGCTGCGAAGAACGATAATTAAGGAACGACAACTGCATGTTTTTTGGGTTTTTTTTTTTTATAAAAAATAGACTGTGTCTAAAACTTTTCGTAACCACTGAACAATAGTTGCACTGATGTTAGGACACATTCTACTTATAACATCACCCCATAGGTCTTTTCTAACACCGGATTTAGCCGGTCCGCATTTATTATTGTTCAGGGCTCTGTGGCGACTGAAATCAAACTGGCATATAAGATGAAAATTTATTCAATTCTAGCTAAAGGAGACATAATGTTATCATGAGTTATTGCTAATGCGGAACGATCGTAAATGCCTTCCACAAATTTTGCCGAAGAGATCAAATACTTGAAGTAATTTTTTAAATTGACTGCATTAAAGCCCAATTATTTAAAAGGAAAGTAAGTAAAGCTCTGGTTTTGAACAATACATGCACTACAACTGTATGTTTAAGTAGCTAATTTAACTTCTTGGGTGATTTAGGCCTATGATAGAGTAAAAATTAAATGACTTACTGGATCCACAGAGGATCATGCAAAATTTCTTGCCAAAGTCGATATTGCCAGATGAGTCTTGTTTTGCCGCCTGTAGTTTGGCGAACATTGATTCATTGTAAGAAGGCGGTGCTGAAACAGTAAATATTTATGTGCTCATAATTTTTTATATTGATGTAAACAGCTGACGTCAATGCATGGAAGAGTCGTGGTACATGGGAACAAACGTGTGACCAATCCATAGGTCACGTGAACAGAATATTGTTAATCTTATGCAACAACACCAGAGATGCCTGGTTTATTCTCATATGCAGAGTTTGCCTTTAAAGGTTGTTGATCTTGTTTAGGACAATGCTGTAGTAGTGATAGGCATTGAGTACATACCTATTGCAGACCACTTAACCATTACTTATCTGTTTGTGAAACATTTTTGTCAAGAGTTTCATACAGTGAAAATGTTAATATTCTATATATATATATATATATATATATATATATATATATATATATATCTATGTATATAGGCTTTGTAGGCTGAATCTTTCAGTTTTTGATTCTTGGTCTTGACATTTCTTTTGATATAATTATCATAGAGTATTGTATGCCCCCGCTAGCAATATTATATATGTGCTCTGACCACTGCAGATTATTGCTAATTGTGACACTCTAACTGATCATAACTCTGAGTCATTTTGTTAGGGCATCCCAAAATGCCTTGCGCTTTGCGGAGTTTAGATCTTTAGGAACTAATATATCTGAAGTGATCACCTCTGGATACAAGGACTTCTGTACAATTCATGCAGTTTATGTAAAATAAACAACTTTTAAGTGAAACGTTTCCAGCACAGTCTGGCTGTTTGAATCTACTGGATCGTCTGCATGTACCGTGGAGTATGTTGTCAGTACAGACATAAACAGCTATCTTGAAAGTGTCCTATCCTTATATTTTACATATCACAGACAAAAGTTAATTTAACAATTTAAGCACCTGAATAAAATTTTGACACAGCAGCAAATCTACGAGGTTTGTCCGAAATATACACGTAAAAGTTATACATAACAAAATATATGAAGCTAGCTTGTCACTCTTTTTACTAATCAATATGTAATTGGGTGGTTCAGTTAAGTTTTAAAAACTTTGTACTCTGATTAAAAATTTTGAATGATGTAAAATAAGTCTAGTAAAGATGTGCGGGGCAGTTGAAAAATACCCTTACTTTACCTGAAGCGCGTCTGTGCACAGCGTCGTCACTGCAACCGTCAAGCGTCCAAGGAATTTCTTATGAATCACATTCAGTCAGTAGTGCGAACATTTACTCGGGAATGGTACACCCAAATATTTCAGGACTGGACATGAGAAAATTTTCACACACAGGGGTGTGTATTATGAAAAGTTATGAGTTGTGATATTTGCGCTTAATTGACGTTAACTTGACGTTAAATTCTGACGTGACTTGGGCAGACCATGAAACACCAGGTGTGTTTATTTATTGTTTACTACCACATTGTTATTTAAATGTAATTATTCTTCATGACACATTGATCTTGTTTTGATGTATTCGTGAAGAAATTGTGATTTGAACTTAAAATGTTATTTTTACGGACAAACCTCGTAGATTAAAGGGATTCATGCAGGTGTAAGTTTCAAAGTCAAACATGTCACAAAAGTAAAACACTCACCAGATTGTGACTCCTGAAAACAGAGAAGAAAATCTTGATTGAATTATAAAATACAGAAACTGAATAATTCTGCGACTGAACTTTTACACCTTCAGCTTTCTAAATGTCTTATGCCCTTCTGTTAAACAGACATACCCTGTACCTTTTTGGGTGAATAGCGACTCATTACAAATTTACAACTGAACACTTTCATGGTGTCTATCAGACATTTGACGAATTTCATTTAAATATAACACAATGAATTACAATGACATTATAAAAACAAGACTTTAGATAACAATTACCATTACACATGTTTTGAAACAGAAATGTATTAAATTAACATTGATCAAAATAGTTCATTAAAGACACCCTGTATATGCCCTTAAGAAAACACATAAATTTACGCTGCCTCAGCAGCTAAGTGAATACACTATCGTTACTTCACACCGCTGCTTTAATAAGAGTAGATTAAAAAAAAAAATTTTGTGATATTGACTTTTAAAATGAACTTTTAAACAACCGGTGAATAACCCCCAAACCGAAAAATCTTTAGACCAATTTTCATTTGTTGAAACGATCACGTGACTGCTAAAATTATAAATAGAAAGGTGTTCTTTCTCATTTTTGTTAACAAAATGGCACCTCTGGAAGATATAAACTTTTATCAATTTGCAAAACGTTTAAATTATCGCTCCATTAAACCATTTCAAAAATCTGTACTTTGTTTTAACTTTTTTGTTATTATTTTTGGTTTATTTACGTATGCATTTTAAAAAACACTTTGATCAGTAAAATACAAAAGTAACATGCGAATATGCATGTTTGTTTACATTTTGGGTCGTCAAATGTATGTATGTGACGATTAGTTGTAAGCTAGTCACTGACTGGCTGAAATGTAACTGTGGATTTTCCTATCTAAAAACAGAAATATCGTTCCGAAAATTTATATTTAGAAGAGGTAAGAAAGTGAAACATTCGACCGATGCGCAGGAGAGTAACTGAAATTATGTTCATCGTTACATTGCAGAATAGTTTCGTTTTGATTCCCTGGTATGCATTTTAGTTTAGAGCTATGGAGGAGCACCTGATCTGTCATCTGTTACCTCGGAAATAATGTGGTAGGCGCCATATTGGACTTTTTTATAATACAGGTGGTGTCTGCTAAATTGAAAATATTTCTTAAAGCCTCTACCTGTTTATACTTTTAATTCACATTATTTTCATTTTTTTTTCTAATACATAAGACAAACATTGCTTGAGTTCTGCCATGTTTGTTTATATTTTTATCAAAGCCGTGGCGAATTATCATTTGTTGTATTCATACACTTCAATACGAGGTCTTTATACCGAAGTTGTCGGAAAAGGCCGAGCTGTTACGATTGGGAGGAGCATGTGATATATCAACATTACATGATTGGTTTTTTTTTTTATTAGTCATTCTTAATAAATTATTGATTAGAGCTACTAAGAAGTCGCAAATATTCAGTCATAAAAAATAAAAGAATATCATATTGAAATAAAAGAATAAAGGTCGTATTTTTTTTTATTCAAAGAATCAGTAACTTCGGCGATTGATCGATTGACTACATCCCTCTCGGTACCCACATAATGTTATCACAATCTCCTCGCAGTGATCTCCCCTTTATTCTTCGTATTTACAGTATTTCAATGTAACAACAAGTCCCAGTATCACTTTATTAGCTTCAGCAGATGTTACCTATGCCGATTTCCGTGAAGAATCAATCATGAGAAACAATTCATTCATATTTTTTTTCATATCAAGGAAACTTTTCCGGTATATCGTCTGGAAGGAGATCACCCCAGTCACTTCGGTATTTTACAATCTGACAAAATTTCCTGTTAATTTTAAAACGCCAAAAGATAATTAAGAATTGCCCGCAACACTTATGCATAATTTCAATTAGAGAATGTTTAAAAATATTGAAATTCTGGTTATGTTCGTGAAGAACATATCTATCACATCATAATGTAAAGCTCTACACACTTTTACCGCTAAAGAAAAAGTAGATACTTTAGGAGCATGGGTTCGAATCCTAGTAATTTCTTTTTCTTCATTTTTCACGGTGAATAGAAGCATAATATTACGTTTTATCTATAGCATATTAACTTCTCTTTGACATAATGAGGAAAAAAAAGTAAATTCTGTGAGTCAGTGGCTTTAAAAATCGTTTCAACGAACAAAAATTATATATCTGGAATTAAAATTTTTAAAATTTCTCCCCACAGGAAACCTTTTAACTTGTAGAGGAATTGCCAAGTATATCACCCCTTATTTTAGGGTTTGCCTTTTAAGTCCATAAGACTGCTTTCCTCCGAACTGATGTACAGCTTTAGGCTACAAGGGAAAAAATGTGTATACGAATATACATTTGGAATTTTTTGTTTTCTTGACGTAGACCTAAAGATCTTAGACTTTCACGGAAAATGCAAGAAAATTAATTCTGAATTAAGGTGTGTAGTAATGCTTTCAACACCTTACGAAAGTTGAATAAAACTGCTGCAAATTAATAATGCAAATTTTTGTGGTAATGAAATTGAAATTTAAGATTTATTAGAATTACAGGAAATTGTTTCATACTGCAGGCGTTAATAAGGCGCAGACAAATGTGTTTGCAAAATTGTAAACAACACTTTCAGTTTACCACAGGATGCTTCAGAGTTTGTGTTTTTCATTCAGGCAAGGTTAAGACATCGTCTAAAAAAATCCTGAATAAGTCAAATTTGAATTTTCAGTATCGTTGACAGTTATTAATGCTCAGAGAGCGCTCGAAGCTATTACTTTTAACTTGACACCTTAACAATGTTGGCGAAATAGTAACGCAATACTTTCATCGCTTGGAAAAAAAAGAGTAGATTCACCTCTTTTCGTGAATAAGGTGTGGGTATGTAAATATTTGGTAACAGAGTTGGAATTGTAAGTGGGATGTTAGTCCAACTAATTGTACGCAAGTCGAGATATTGTTTAATTTTTTGTATGGGTCAATATCTTGCCTCCGCGTACAACATAGAAAGTACCTTTTCTGTGGTGAAAGTTCCGACCAAATTTTGGTCTTATTTTATACCAAATTTTAATTATTAAAGCACATTAAAATAAACATTTGAGTAAAGTTTTTACCATGCCTGGAAAGAATATTCATGATTACACCAATTCCATGAAATTTTTTTTTTTTTTATATTACCTCAAATGAGGAATTTCACAGAGTTATAAACACATGTACCATCGAAGTTCACACATCCCCGCTAATATCACCTGACAAATTTTTTGTTGATAACTACACTGTCGTGAACGGTTACTGCGAACAGTATTACGCAACGTAAATGCTCGCGTTTCTACAGTATAAATATTAGTATTATTATTAAACTCGTAACTTTTGAGAATAATTTTGGTGCTGTTTATGTATAATATTGAAAATATGAATCTACGCATTAATAATGACGTGAAAGATAAAAAAGCAGCATTATATCAGGTACATTGCAGTTTTACGAAAGTTATTAATCTGTCCGTAATTATATATAAATCGAAATAGGAAATCTGATATGTTTAAAAACAACAAGAACGTACTCGAAAACGTGTTCGTCCGAACTTACAGATTCGGAAAGAAAGCAGCGAAAATTTACTAAGGAAAAATCGTACGACAAGGCGAAAATACTATTTGGCTCTAAATTGACCAAGTACTTCGAAATTTAAAAATAAATCTTACATATGCAAATTCTGTGCAATAGCATTGAAGCAACAGATAACGAAAGCCGGCATTTTATAACCGTTGACATCCCCGAACCCGGTCGTGCTACAAATGAAGTTAACAACACATTTTCTTCTTAGCGTTGAAGGTTTGTGTGAACTAGTGTGAACATTTGCATTAACTGGCGATAATGTTAAATTTTTGGTCGCACTGGGGTTTTATGTGAGGAGTCAACCCACGCCAAACCAATTAAATCGCCCCAGGTAAAACTCGTCATATTTTTGGTCGAGTCGCCTCATATACAGTTACAGACCTTTTGTAAGTTATTATCACCTCTATTAAAATAAATGATAATGAAAAAAAGAATGATAATGCGACACACAAAAACTATTTGATTATGTAACAAGGTGACCATACCACGTGGTATATGACGTCATTTATGCTGTCATGAGCAGCATTGTTTTGACTCGATTCGGAGGAGAAAACTGCTGTAAGTACTTTTTTTCTACACCAATTAATAGGGGGCATAGTACATGCGAAGCGGAAATTTGTGCCCTATATACAGATCCTAATGATTCTTTTGCCAGATGTACAGTTTTTCTGAAGATTCTGGAAATAAGTTCGAAAGAGTGTGTTTGCTATCACGAAAAGCGCATCGGATTTCCCGAATGTTATAAAACACTGACATCTGACAAAAGAATCATCAGGACCAATGTGTAGGACATAATATTCCGATGCGCTATATACCATAAAAATTGATAAAGAAATAAAATACTTACAGCAGTTTTCTCTTCCGAATCGACTCAAAATAATGCTGCTCACAATAGCCTAAAGGATATCATATACCACGTGGTATGGCCACCTTGTGTAATGTAGACAAATGATTTTATCATAAAAAAAAGTTGGATAAATATGATTAGGATATTAATACTACCGCTTGCAAAACTGATTAGATTTTCACTCGTACTCAGAACGCATAAAAAGTGACGTTGCGACGTTTGTTTCAGTAGTTTTAACTTTCACTTTACTGATCATCCAGTCATAGCGGGGCAGTTTTCTCAGGTATACATGTCAATAAAGGTGCGTCTTGCAATCTACCCGCAGCCAGAAAAATGTGCCTGGGCAGCGCCAAAGTTGCTGTATTGTAGGCACCGTGGTCCGTGGTCCATGGGTAGAGCGCAGGACTCCGATGTAAATCGATGTAAAATAAATTAGTCTAAACTAATTGTCGCGCCTTGCTTCCGGAAATCTTCACTCAGTATTGTTCTTTTCCTAACCGCTTTTACATTTCGTACACAGAATGACATTAGAACAAGAAAAACAGTGATACAAAAGTATCACAGCGGACCGACGAACAGAGCTGCATGCAAATATTTTAATTAGCTGTTTTGACTTGAGGCAGGTATATCAGTAGTTTGTTAACTTAATTTGTACTTTGTGTACACACTTCCAGAAGTTAATGGACTTCTTAACGTGGTTAGGCAGAAGTAAAGTATTACTAAGAAAGACAGACTGAAAGTCACTATATAGGAACATAAACATGTTAGGTCCACTTTGATTGGGAATTCACTAAAAAAAAAGTCTATATTGGGCAGGGAATATGAGCACAGTACCAAGTGGGAGCGGATGTGGTCCAGTGGTAACGCCCTGGACTGGTAATAACAGTACCAATTGTTTGGACATTAGTAATTCGGAGATAAGATCACCAAGGTGTTCATAATATAGAAAAGAAACACAAACTTAAAGCATTGTATTTATTCAAAAATAAACAGATATTTGACAAAGATCACATACAGAAATACTTAAAAAATAACAATTATTTAAACAAGTACTATGCATTTGAAACACTTGGGAGTTTCATGAAAAAGCAACATTCAAACAAACATCACTCATGTGTGAAATATGAGATATCAAAAGTACCTATAGTACTTATAGTCTAATTTCAGTTTTCTGAATGTTGGATTTATTGTACATAGGATTGCAACATAAAAATTATGTAAAACATGGTTACTATCAAGCAGTTTGAAGCAATCTAATGTGACATCATCTTAATTTTAATGTGAAATTACCAAATATATATAGACAGCTACACTATACATTGGTGTTACAAAGCATAAAAATGACTCTTTTATAAATGTATATTAGGATATAGAGTTAACCCTGGTTGAAAATTTCTTTCAACTAAGTTTGTTTGATTTTCTGAATTTAAATGAAATTTTATTAAAATAGCAAAACAAAGGCAAGATATCCCGTAGCAAAATTATAATTTCTGTAGCTAAATTAATACAATTTTTAGCAAATGGCTAAAATGTCTAATAGCAGGTAAGCCTTGAGGATATAAAAGGGAGAAAAATTACAGTTTTCATGATATCACCTCTAATATTTTGCCTAATTAAGGGAACAATTTACTAGGTAACAGGATCATTGCTAACCTGTGGTAGGTATGAACAATTAAATCAGTTGTTCTCAAGGTCCTGAACAACAGAACCATGTTGATTTAACCTATAAGTTTTATAAAGCAATTAATTAAATATATAACAAGCTATGACACAAAATATTTACAAAAGCTGCCTGTAAGACAGGATGTTCGACTGTTCAAAAAAGTTGTTCAAAGTTGTTATTTATTTAAAATTTGTAATAGTTTCTATATTTTAAAATACAGCTACAGTTATTTAACTTGATAGTTTAATGTCTCGTCAAAAAAATATTAAAACGTGGCAAAACAAAAATCAGTCTAGAGCTATCTAACCTATTTCTTGATGCCCCTAACTATTTCTTTCACTTTTCAAGTAAGTAAAAAACAGTTAACTGAAATATAGCACGAAACAAATGCTTAACTCAAATTTTTAAATCGACAAAGGGCCTTAATTTGCAAAAAAATCTATTCATGTGTGACATTTTGACCTTGCTGTCTGAAGTAACATAAGCAGAAAATGTTACAGGTAATAAGGACACCAGTAACATGATTTTATCTTCATCAACTTTCTGAAGCCTTGTACATTTGCAGGCAACTACTTCCAACACCTGCTGAAAAAGAACAGCCTTTTCCAAATGTCCATTAGTACACTGGAACTTCGCTTCTTTGCGGCAAGTTAAGGTGCCTTCCTTGTTCTTGAACAGTTGACATTTGCCATCCACAAAACCCTTACACCTGCACCCTAAAGAGAAATAATGGACATAGAACAATTATTTTTATAAATAGCACAAACTTAATAATTATCTTTAGTCATTATGGTATATAATATATTAGCCTTAGACTTTTATCTGTTATACAGTGAAGCATGCTTATAACGAATTTCTCGGGACCTAGCAAATTACTTCGTTATATCCGAAATTCGTTGTATGCATACAACGAAATTTCGTTATAAATGCTTGAATATAACGTATTTTTCGCTATAGTAGTGGGTCCAATGATCTATAAGACTGTATTAAAAAAGTATAACGTGGATAATAAAAAATAATGATATGATTTTAATGATTTTAATCAATGACGATGATAATCTCAATCAATTAATGGTATTACAAAAACAAAATTACGTCAATACGAACACGCTATCAACATCATTATTTTACATTGTTAAGTAAAGTTAGTTTTTCGAGCGAGAATTCGTGGTATGACTCACGGATTTCTTTCTCATTTTTTATAATTGTCGATAATGTGCTAGGCGGTATTCCATTTTTTTCTGCGATATCCTTTTTCTTTAAACCTTTTTGAACTTCACTTAAAATTTCAAATTTTGTTTCCAAAGTAATAGCTTTTCGTTTTGAACCTCTATCCATTTTAATCAAATATTCATAATAAAAACTGTTATGCACATAGGTCTAAAAATAAATAAGCTCAAGTCATTTTTCATGGGAATGTTTATATTCTTAATCGAATTATTGTAACGCCTTTTTGACATCTTTTAAAAGTTAGAATTTACAAGCAATCAAGTAACCAACACATTTGAAATGTGCATGTGCACTATCTGAAAATGATGTTTCCTATGATCTCTACCACCACTATCAAACTTTTAGTTTTAACTGTTTCTATCTGTGTACACATGTTTGAATATTTCTAAGATTCCCCCCTTATTTTTGTTTTGTTTTGTAAAATAATAAAACTGAAAAGAAAGATATTTTAAGAAGGTTTACGTTTTGTATATTTACTTTCTAATATCATTACAGTGACATGTTTAGCACCAGTGTTTACTGTGCTGAAAAAGAAGTAACAGTTGCAAAAAGATTTGGTCCTTGTGCCTATGTTATTATGTAGTCCAATTACTAAGTTACAGTGGAAAAAAATATCAAATTTATGTTGTTAAATAACTGTCTCCGTTAGCTATGTTACAATCAGTTCATCTATATTTCAACATGAAATGACACTGGTATGACTATGTTTGACCAGACACATGCCTGTATTAAATGTTTCAGCAAGATCAAGGTTGACACTGCATGTACCTTCTTTATTGTACATTTTGCTTTGGAAAAAAAGTTATTAAAGTTTATACAGTAACAAGTGATAGCACACATCACACTCTCCCCCATTTGATACTTCTTTAAAATTCAAACAATTAGATTTTCTTAGGATTTCTGGATAAACTTTATTTGCTTGTAGAACAAAAAGCTTAAAATAATTTATGTACCTTCCTTCGTGCAGTATGGATATACTGAAACCCTGCAACATTTTAGGAATGGTCGCCTTCACTTTTTTCAACTTCACTAGCATCTATATAACTCTTGTTTAAATAAGTTTTGTGTCATCTGCATCAATACTGATTTCATCACTGCAATTGCAAATAATATTTCCTATAGTTTGACACTAGAATGAAATACAAGAATAGCTGACTCTTAATAACTTTAAATGTTGTGAGTTTTGAAGTAACATTACGCTGTCACAAAACGACGACAAAAAATGACAAAAAACAAACATTTAGGCTTGGAAATCTAACAAAATAAACATATAAGAAAGTTGAATGCTAGCACTGGAGTTCTCTTCTCTTGTTGATATTGTGGATAACTTTCAACCAAATTATATGTAGAAAAATGCACTTAAGATATTATTCAGATGTCAAAATGAAATAACCATTTAATCATTTCTTTCACTCAAATTCACTGCTAATCAATCTTGGTAATAACTTCAAAAAGTCAGTTGAAGTTGAAGCATTTTTTGTTTTGTTTTATTAAATAAAATGTGAAAGAATGAAATTTCTTCATAGGTTTAGACTGAACTCTAGCAGATAAGAAACCTATGACTTAATGGGATCCTTTTCCTCTCAACAGATTTTAAAGATTTAAAATGGCTTGGTGCTGAAACCCTTAAGCAGGTTTGAAACTTGTTATGGACTACAATGTCTGCAAATATAAATGTGCCACTAAATTACTAGTGAAAAACGCCAAGTATAAGCAATGCTCATTTGATAAAAAAAGTATATGACCCCCAAAAAAGTAAAATGCCCATATGCACTTAATTTTACAGTTGATAAGAAGTGTCAAACTGAACACGTGCCTCCATGAGATTATTATAACTGCCACTGGTATTTCTATTTTTGAAAAGAAAGTTGACAGGATTCCCTGAAAACGAAAGTAGATCATTGGATCAAACCAGATACAGCCCGAAAAATATTTGAAATTTTACCATTTCCTGTGACATATTTACTCGAAAATAATGCTGTTTTATATATATTATCAAGAAGATTCTTTTTAATTTTTTGAAAAAAAAATGACGTAAAATCTTAAACTATCGAGAACACATTTCTCCTGGATATGTAAACAATTGTGACAGATCGTAAGCATTCAAGCATTACTGTAAGAATAATCGTTTCAGCCACGAAACTACTTTGTTTTGCCGCTGCATTCTTCATATATATCATTTGTATGTTTTTAGCCAACGGTATTTTTATCAAAATTAGCAAGTATAGCTATAATATAACTTACCAATTTGCTTAACGACTGCGTCAAAGATGGCGGCTTAATTGAGAGAACGATAATACAGGGGCGGTTCCAGGATTTCAGGTTAGGGGAGGGCGCAAAATGTTCGGCAAAATTTATGTCCGTTTTCTACCTCTTTTTAACGGTTCAAATGTGCCTCTGATTATTCAATTCAATGTAGAGCAATAAAGTATACATTGTTTAAAACATATTCTTAATAGACCTACAATAACACCTATCGTCAGGGTATTTTAAGGGGCGCGCGACGGGTGCGCCTCCCTCTGGAAGCTGCTAGTGTAATAGACTGTGTCTAGAACTTTTCGTAATACTTGAACAATATTTGCACTGATGTCAGGACACATTCTACTTTACATAACCCCATGGGTCTTTTCAAACACCGGATTAAATATAGCGGACCGGTCCGCAATGACACTATTGACAGGCAAAAGGTGGAGTCTGAAAGAAACACATTGGGCGGGGCTTTAATTGATTTTGGCAGGTGTACCGACGCGTCTCATTCTTTACCTAACAGTGTAAACTCTAATCAGTTTTGCAAGCGGTAGTAGTATGACTGAAGTATTCGTTTATTCAAATTTGGGCTAGTCTCCAAAGTTTAAATTAAAATGTTGTTTTATGAGAAAATATTACCTTTAGTGGTTCTGATCGTGGTAAAAGAAAAATGACAAGTTAATATGTTTAGAATGTTTTTCACGTATTATTACGTCAATAATGTTGTACATTTAATTATTAGAAACAATTTTTGGTCTAGTCCATTTTCCCTTTACCTTTTCTACGTCCTCAACATTTTTTTTTTTTGCAATTTGCCAATGTGACATGTATTTTCATATTCAGAATGATATAAATGAACATTTTGTACCACGGTTATGGAATTTTCTATGTTTCAGGACAACGTGTTGTTCCGACATTCCATGCCAAAAACTACAGAACACATCAGTTATAGCACAGCCCGCACCTGTACACCTTTACACTATATGTACACTCTCAATAAAAAAAAGAAATAATAAATGGCATGTTGTTTGACTAGAGAAAGCATGGCGTCAGGTTTTTCGCTGATCTGATTATTAAAGAATGACAAAATATTTAAGATTGTGTCTTTTACCAGTAGCCTTTTTGGGCAACTGACAAAATCATCGTCATGAAGGTCGATATAAAGAGTCAGTAGTCTTAGAAAAATCCAATGAAATATCAGTATCATCATATCCGTTCTGCAAATCCTTTAAATTGTTTTAGCGCAGCGCTTTATGGAATACGTTTTGGCAGGAACGTACGGAAGCATGGAGAGGACATGGTCGGTTTATTTTATTAATCCATGGGAACGACTTATTTTCAGAAATATTTTTTTTCTAATCTGTGGGAACGGATTATTTTGCGCGAAAAATATTTTTCTAACTTGTGGGAACGAGTAATTTTAAGCGAAAAATCTTTTTTTACCTTGTGGGAACGAAATATTTTGCGCGAAAAATATTTTTTAACTTGTGGGAACGAATTATTTTGTGCAAAAAATGTGTTTTTAACTTGTGGGAATGGATTATTTTGCGCGAATTTTTTTTTAACTTGTGAGAACAAATTATTTTGTGCAAAAAATCTTTTTTTATCTTGTGGTAACGAGTTATTTTGTGCGAAAAATATTTTTTTAACTTGTGGGAACGAGTTATTTTGTGCGAAAAATATTATTTTAACTTGTGGAAACGAGTTATTTTGTGCGAAAAATATTTTTTTAACTTGTGGGAACGAGTTATTTTGTGCGAAAAATATTATTTTAACTTGTGGAAACGAAATATTTTATTTAAATTTAATTAATCCGTTCGAACAATTTATTATCTTGAGGGAAAGACTTAATAACTTGTGGGTACAAGTTATTGAAAAAAAATATCTGAGAAAATAATTCGTTCCCCATGACTTAAAAAATTGTTTTTGGCACAAAATAATCCGTTCCCACAAGTTAAACAAAGATTTTTCACACAAAATATTTCGTTCCCACAAGTTAAACAAAGATTTTTCGCACAAAATAACTCGTTCTCACAAGTTAAAAAAAAGATTTTTCGCACAAAATAATTCGTTCCCACAAGTTAAAAAAAGATTTTTCGCACAAAATATTTTGTTCCCACAAGTTAAAAAAGATTTTTCGCACAAAATATTTTGTTCCCACAAGTTAAAAAAGATTTTTCGCACAAAATATTTTGTTCCCACAAGTTAAAAAAAGATTTTTCGCGCAAAATAATCCGTTCCCACTGATTAGAAAAAAATATTTCTGAAAATAAGTCGTTCCCACGGATTAATAAAATAAACCGACCATGTCCTCTCCATGCTTCCGTAGGAACGTGATGGCATACGTGATATTTTTAAAATAGTGTTGGCAGTATTAAAAACAATTTGTTTTCTGTTGAAAAACTTCAGTTTAAGTATATATGAAAACGAAAAGTGGATAACGAACGTCTATAAATATTTTAAAAAAACTGATAAATTTGATATTTTTAACTGAAAACAAATGATCGATCCCTTTGTTTAAGCTGAAGTAAGCAATATTTTAAGACGAAGAAGATATGTTTATTTCTCGAATGATGGCTAAAATAACGCTTGATATATAGGGATATAATGTTTAAAAACATTTATATATTAATCAGAACATTCAGTCGAATGAATACTTGCATCTAAGAGAAAGAAATAAAAATCACTTTAAATAATAATGTCTTTCCATGCCATCGATTCTTTCGCTCTTTCGTAAGAATACGCGTCTTCAAGTGATGCCTCCCGTCAATGTTCATCTTATAGATTCTGGAAGCCCTTTAGCGCTGAATTTCAAAATGCAAATAAATAAGAAAATAAAATTTTAGACTTTGAATTACAAAGAAAGTAATATTTAAGATTTGTCTACATTCACCATCATTTTGAAAAAATAGGCATCAGTCAGTTAACGCACGATGCAGACCGGTACGGGACCAACAAAAAGCGATTTTTAGCGTACAACATACACTACCGTAGTAGCATATAAATATGGCGGCGCGTGTAAACAATAGAGACGGTGAAAGGAAACTTTAAAGGTTTAAAGTCTTGTAACTTGATAGAATGGCATTTTTTGCACCGGAAGTGTATTATAATTATTTTGTTTTACAAATTCTTTATATAAGTCACATACATTTACACATTTTAACCTAAATCTGTGTTTCACCACGGAAAAGTATGTTTCTGGTTTTGACGTTATAGCGAGATTCTGTCCCATAACAAAAATATCTCAGAATTTGCTCAAGACGTCACTTAAATTATTTTGACTAAGTGGGATGTTTGCGGTTAAATCGACTAGGATTACATACCGATTAATCTTTTGTGTAACGCTGTGTGCCAGTTACTGAACTTTCCATTTTTACGGGTGATTTCAGATTAATTTAAGAAATACGTATTAATTTTTCACACATTTTTTTCACATATTGATTGGTAATAGATATTTTATAAATACATAACATTTATGCAGAGAAAATCACCGTGAGAAACAACCACGAGGTACTGTCCGAATAATTATTAATGTTATCATCACATTAACAGCAAGTCATTTTAATCTTTAGTAGAAGTATACCCCTCCATTAGGTTATATCGTCTACTATTTTGTAAATAAATAAATAAATAAATGAATGAATGAATGAATGAATGAATGAATGAATGCACGAACGATTGAAAGAACAACGAATGAATAAAAAAACGGACAGAGAATGAATAAATAGAAACATAAATAAATAATTCATTCACTTTTCACTATTACAACAACTTAATCAAAGAAAATAATTATAGCCCTTCTTCACTGCTGCTGACAAGAATAGATATGAAACAAACAAACAAACAAAACAAACAAACAAGCAAATAAATAGTTGTTATATTCCCTGTACGAAAGCTACAGCAGCAAATCAATGCTGGAAAGTTTGTAGATATATCTTTTAAGTTAGTGAACCGCTTAACAAAATTGAAACCAATAACTCAAAACGAAATTTATTTGTTTAAAAAATTACCAAATGTCTTGTTTCCATATCTACACATCCAAAAACGGCACGGTATTCTAAAACTACTGTTTGACGAAAGGCTGATTTAAAATGGGAATGTTCTACAAGTAATAAATGCAATTATCTCTGCAAAAACCGATTGTTACTCTTTTTTAAAATTGTTCAAATCCTATGGACTAATTTCGAATGACCATGAACGAAAATACTATTTTTTGGACGCACAACTGATCTTCTTCAATGAGTCCTTTTATATTCAGCACTTTTCAGTTCGTAAATTTATAAAATCTTTGTGTTAAGTATAATGCATTCTGATAATAGTAAAATGATCAGACAATTAATTGAGGTCATTGAAAACTGTCAATATCATTGCAAAAGGAAGGGGAATTTGATATGGCATAATAATAAAATTAGAATTTGTTTTTCCTATTTGCATGATCATATTGATTTCATGACTCAAGGCCTCGGAATGCACTAGTGCCCTAAATCCAAAATACTCAATCAGTGATTGGATGTTCAAGGTCATTTAATGAATTAAAACTTATAGGATTAGACTTTACAGGTCAGTCTCGTATAATGTTTCTTTTCAGCGAATTAAAACAAATATTGTGAAAGAGATCACATTCTTACAGACAGTATAACGACACGACTTGTTGCGTTCTGATGCGCGAATACAGTGGAATACATCCGGAAGGCTTCTCCTTCGACGTGAAGCACAGAGACAGGAAACTACTTTTAAGCTAGTCTATTACCAAGTTATGATTTTTACGTATTTTAGGACGATTTGGAAAGGTTCCGGATTTATCCAAGTTAACATGACTGAAACTGTGCTAATTCAAGATCTGTCAAATTTGGCTGCCAATATTAAATACTTAGTGAATTTATCGTACTTACAATTTCACCATTTACTATCACTTCTCGCCCTTTTATATCATCTTTTATTTTTTAACTAAATACTCAACAGCGGTCGATAGGCTTTTGTTACAAATCATATTTTATATATCGTTCAATCTAAATATAGGTTAATGAAATCTGCGATAATTGGTAACCTGAAATGGTTTTTCTTGCCTTGTTTCGCCGAGTTTTTCTGTCTAAGATTGATTTAGGTTTCCAATGGTCTCTGTGAAGTTAGCAGACTAGCAGACTTACTTCAGCAGACTAGCAGACTAACATCAGAAGACTAGCAGACTAACTTCAGCAGACTAGCAGACAAACTTCAGCAGACTAGCAGACAGAATTCAGCAGACTAGCAGACCAGCAGACTTGTGTCCAAGATGTTTTAAGGAATTCATGATTTTCATTTTACTAAGTTGTAAAACTCGCATATTAATCGTTTAAACTGGAAAAAGTCACAATTATTTTATAGTTCATTGTACTCCTTTCAAAAGAAAACTTCCATAAAACAACTCTAGCAGATTAACAGAATGGCAAACCAACTCTAGCAGACTAGCAGACTAAATCCAGCATACTAGCAGACTAGCAGACTAACTCCAGCAGACTAGCAGACTAACTTCAGCAGACTAGCAGACTAACTTCAGTAGACTAGCAGACTAGCAGACTAACTTCAGCAGACTAGCAGACGAGGCAGACTAAATTCAGCAGACTAGCTGACTTGTGTCCAAGATGTTTTAAGTAATTCATAGTTTTCATTTTACTAAGTTGTAAAACTCGCATAAACATTGTTTAAACCGGGAAAAAGTCACAATTATTTTGTAATTCATTGTACTCCCTTCAAAGGAAAACTTCCACAGAACAACTCTAGCAGAATAACAGAATTGTAAAACAATTCTAGCAGTCAAGCAGACTAGCAGACTAACTCCAGCAGACTAGCAGACTTACTCCAGCAGACTAGCAGACTAACTTCAGCAGACTAACAGACTAGCAGGCTAACTTCAGCAGACTTGCAGACTTACTTCAGCAGACTAGCAGACTAACATCAGCAGACTAGCAAATCACCGAATACAGTCGTTCATACCAACGACTGCCTATGTCTTTGATAGACTATTAGAACATTTTGACATTTAATAGGCGCTTGCAATATTTCCAGTTGTTGTTCACGTTTCTTAAGGGTAACAAGACGAATGGAAAATTAAACAAAAGACAACTCAGATGTGAAGTAACTAATCTAATTTGAGCAGCAAAAGAAAAATGCAAAAGCAAGAAAATAACAAGAGCTTTCTCTGTAGAGTGACTTTCGCCCCCGAAATGAGGCTTTAAATTTCTTGAAGATGAAGGTCACTGAGGGGTCAAGGGCACATATCTATACATAAGTTGGAAACTCTTGTCCAAAGGGGTGTTAGGGAGCGGATGTGGTCCAGTAGTAACGCGCTGGACTGGTATACCAGGGGTCCCTAGTTCGATCCCCCGCTCCTCCCCTAACATTACTAATAGTCGTTCGAATGAGACTTTAAACCGAGGTCCCATGTATCAGTGCTCTACACTGAGCATGTAAAAGAACCAGGAATGTCTCTGGAATGGGATGCTTTCTGTATCTTGCACTACCCCCGCCACATAAAATAACTAATCTCTCCAGGGGGCGTCGGTCATATGGGCAACCGGTACCGACGATAAATAAACTTAAATAGATAGAAAGGGGTGTTAAGTGACTAAGTACGAAGCATATCAAGTTAATAAGGAAGTAACGGGCAATGTTACAGTTTTCGGACAAATGGATCTTAAATGAAAGTATTATTCATTGGTCAAGGTCAACCAAATATAGGTTAAAGGGAAGCTGTTTTTAAAGTTTTGTTGTGTCCAAGTATAAAGTAGACCCACTCACTAATAAACAATGTATTACCAATGTTAGCAATTTTGGACACTTGGATTTCCAAGGTCATTCAATTGCCAAGGTCAAATAAATACAGGTCAGTTGGAAAGCTGTCTAAAGAGGTTTTCAAGTATGAAATATCTCAATTTACTATTAAGGGAGTTATGTTCAATATAAAAGTTGTTTGTACAATTCGCTCTAGAAGGTAAAGGTCATTCAGAGGTCAGGGTCAAATAAGTATAAGTCAGTCAGAATGTCTTGTCCAAAGACTAGGTGTCTCTGAGCCTGATCCATTAACTTATATGGAAGTTATGGCCAATGTTGGACAATTTTACATTCACGGTGAAAAGAAAGAAGACATGTGGACTATGGATATAACACTTTAGACTGTGATTTGACATATGTTTATTGTTTGTGGTGTCCTTTTCACAACAAAAATAAAGAAATATAAAGAAATATCCCCCCCCCCCCCTCACTACCTATTGGCTGTGTAAAGAGGCCGTGTTTTTATTGTAGTTGTTCCAGATGTGCAATTTCTTTGCTTTTTTGCACATTTTTCATAGATTTGAAACGTGACGGATCTGTTCGACAAACTGTAGGGGATGTGGGTTGACTCACAGTTGTCACATATTATGTATCCAGCAAATACTAGAAAAAACTGTCAAACTTTTCACGATTTTATTGTAGATGCTATTATCATTTTTAAAATTACAATAAAGACGAAGAAGGAATAATGGCAAACTCAAAGACCATATAATAAATTATCTTTTTTTCATTTACCTTTCTTAATTAACCGGACTTAAAACAAGTAATATGTTATAATGGCGGTGAATAAGCCACATTGATTTAACATGATCACAGTTCAGCCACTGCATCGTTCCTGGGCTGGCTGTCAAGTAGTTTACCAGTACTCGATGCCTTTACATTCGATAGGAACTGTTGACTTCTGTACATGCCAGAGCAGAGGTACAATGCGAATGACCGTAGAAAAGAGTTTATGATCAATTACAACGAAAGTGACCTGCAACGTTCTGGAATCGAACCCAGGTCTTCCAATTCACAGTCCAACGCTCTACATATTGAGATTACCGGACGGTTCCTTCACAGTGTTATTGCATTTATATATTGAATATGGAGGAACATAAGGAAAATCAAATACACAGCAAAAGAAGCATATATCTTGCGTCAAAGCGCTTTGGGTTATTTCCAAGTTATTGATGTTTGATCATGCTCTATGCGCTCTTATCATTCAAGAGAATTATAACCGATTCCACACATTACTGTTAAGGACTACAGTGCACAAGACTCATAACAAAAAAAAAATCTTGATTAACGTCTCTATTTCTCTCTTAATTCGAACAGCACAGGAACGTGAACGGCTAGTCACGAGAAGACCCGGTGCATAAGAACGTAAGAACAGGTGTGACGAGGGTGGCCGTATTCATCCCACGTGTGACAAATGTGATGCATAACAAATGTGCGCCTTAGTACATACCTGTTTCGCTAAAGAAACTGAATATCGAATTCAGGTATTTTAATGAGTTAGTTTCTTGGTAAATATCATCTCTTTTCTCAGACCAACAAGTCGACATAATGAACAAATGTGTCAGTATTCGTCTAGAATGGAGAAATGTGAAGATCGGGAGAGAATCTCACCTTTGACAAGAACTGAATCCGCGACCAACGGACTCCTGCGCTCTACCCATGGAACACCGTATCTACTCGTCAATTGCCAATCATTGTAATCATTTTTGAGTTCTTCCAGCTGTAAAAAATGAATTGGACGGGCAATTATACTGACCACTGACTTTAAAGAAAATGTAACTACAAAGTTCAATGATCCAAAAGACGCACAGCTAAATATTTTAAGCTTTGGGCTTAGTTTTGGTCAAATGGGATTAACAACTACACTAAAATTCACTTATGGCGAAGACGGTTGTAGCGGCTAGCGCGTACATCGGGATAAAATGAACAAGTATTTCGGGTCCGAATGTCGTCCTTTTTTATTCAATGTAAAAAGAATGGTTATAGTGAACACGGTTTAAAGAAATTATTGCTTACAAGGAATACTTTTGACACAAGTTAGAAAAAATATAAAAAAATGCATGGTTCCAACGAACTCTAAAATGTCGACTACATATAAATAAATCCCGAATTCACTACTTTCGATTTCTTTGGCACGGATTCGGCCGAATGTATAAGGTGCTTTTAATAACGATTATTTTGATTCATCTGATGATGTAAATTACCCATTCCTACATGTACTTGTCAACAAAAAGGAACATTGTATACAACTTTAGGCATGTTGTGCCAGATATAGAAAAAAGATTTTTAAACAAAATCAGTTTTCCTTTATTGAATGATTTCAAGGGCGATAACAATCACAAACACATATGAGTAATATTTCTTAAAAAAATACTCCTAAGAATTATTATGGTGAGCAATCAGTTCGTTATAAATGACTTGGATCGCTATGTCTTGATACAGAGAACTAATTCACTATACGCTTACTACGATCTCCGGATACAAGGAACAAAAGATGAATGTTTCAGTGAATTCACTATACGCAAAGTTTACTGTATTTGAAAAATTATGCCGGTCTGTAGGGCGTATCTCTTGGGTCCGAGAGTACCAATATATGTTGGTGCTAACTGGGTCCCAACACCATCTGTAAACATGATTTGACCGAAATATCAAGTAAATGCGTTGTTGCTGGTTCAAAGGTAGGAAGACGTGACATATGCGTTCGTTTAGAATAAAACAGAGGTGACAAATGTGATTATGTGATACCTGAAAAACTCAACCCGAACAGAAACGTCACAGTAGATGTGAGGAATGTGTTTTGAAAGTGAGACATATGCGATCGCAAATGTCGAAGGAGTGACAAATGCGGTCGTAATATTGACAATTGTGACAAATGTTAGGCGTGACAAAAGTGATCATACAGTGCACGATAACGGTCTATTGTAATAACTGCAGTTTAAAACTGCAGATGAAATATGTTACATCTCAATTTACTTAAAATGATACTAATCTTTATATCTATTTGTCAATTTTAACAACAGAATATATCTAACTAAATTTTTCCGATAAAGTTTAAAAGCAAATTATTATCCAATCAAACTCACATCTTCAGCCATCTGCCATATGACATTAAACAGTTGCCACAAGGTTATTTAACACTTCATTACAATGGAGGTTAAGGAGTTTACTTTGTAAATTTACCATGTCCTTTATTGCTCTGTAATGTTGTTTATCTAACAGTCAAAGAAAAAAGAACGTATTCTTGAAAGTTCAACAATAATCGAAGCGGTTCTCGTCGTGAGCGTTGGCTGGGGTTGGGTCCCGTCGTCCGGGGCGCGGGGGCACAACAGGGGATAAAAGAACTGTGTATTGCTTGCTTCACTCTCCTTTTCTTAAGGACCTTCTTCCTTTTTCTTATACTCTTCACAAATTCGAATATATGGCTCGTATCACTAAATTCAAAGTTTTCATTTCAAATTGAACTTGAAATATAGTTATTACTGAGTGACCTTCACCATAAAACTGACATTATGACAAAGAGGAGAAGAATTAATTTAAGATGTTAATTGACAGCTTGTTTTCTCATCCTCTCAAATACATGTATATATGTATTAGCTTTTTATGTTATATCGCAACATATATGTATCATTTTAAATAAATACTGTTTAAACTAAAGACCATTATGTATTGTGTAGCCTGGTGTAATATCAGGCGTATTCATTATTGCTATTTTGCTATTCTGCTAGAGTTGTTCTGCAATTCTGCTAGAATTGTTCTGCTATTCTGCTAGTCTGCTAGAGTTGTTCTGCCATTCAGTTGATCTGTGGAAGTTTTCCTTTGAAGGGAGTACAATGAATTATAAAATAATTGTGACTTTATTTCAGTTTAAACGATTTTTATGCATTTCCAGGCGATTTAAGTTATTATTAAAAAAATCAAATGATTGATGATTTTGATACACTTTCGCGCGTTTTCAGATGTCGATGTTTCAGGCTGCTAGGCTGCTAACCTCAGGCTGCTAGGCTGCTCATTATGTCTCCCCCTAAAAATGGGGGAGACATATTGTTTTTCCCCGGTTGTCTGTCCGTTCATCTGTCCGTCCGTCCGTCTGTCCGTTACAAAATCGTGTCCGCTTTGTATCTTCCAAAGCCCTTGAAGGATTTTTATGAAACTTGGGTCAGATGTTCACCTCATCAAGGCGACGTGCAGAACCCACTTTGTGGATGTGGTGTCTCAAGGTCAAGGTCACACTTGGAGAATAAATGTCAAATGCCACAAAATCGTGTCCGCTTTGTATCTTCAAAAGCCCTTGAAGTATTTTTATGAAACTTGGGTCAGATGTTCACCTCATCAAGGCGACGTGCAGAACCCACTTTGCGGATGTGGTGTCTCAAGGTCAAGGTCACACTTGGAGGTTAAATGTCAAATGCCACAAAATCGTGTATCTTCAAAAGCCCTTGAAGGATTTTTATGAAACTTGACAGAGAATGAGTTTCTTGTTCATCATATACATTTGACAAAAATATCACCCTTATTTTACAATCGTCTGACTCAATACTGCCTGCAGCAACTGGCTGGGGGAGACATATGTTTTTGTTCAATCAAAAACCCATTTCTAGTTTAAGGCTGCAAGGCTGCTAACTTCAGGCTGCTATGCTACGAGGCTGCTAACTTCACGGTAATGCGAATTTTACAACATAGTAAAATGAAAAAAAAGAATTACTTAAAATATCTTGGACACAAGTCTGCTAGTCTGCTAAATTAAGTCTGCTAGTCTGCTGAAGTTAGTCTGCTACACTGCTAGTCTGCTGAAGTTAGTCTGCCAGTCTGCTGGAGTTAGTCTGCTAGTCTGCTGAAGTTAGTCTGCTAGTCTGCTGAATTTAGTCTGCTGGAGCTAGTCTGCTAGTCTGCTGGAGTTAGTCGGCTAGTCTGCTAGAGTTGTTTTGCCAATCTGTTATTCTGCTAGAGTTGCTCTGTGGGAGTTTTCTTTCGAAGAGAGTACAATGAATTATAAATTATTGTGACTTTTTCCGGTTTAAACGATTTTAATGCGAGTTTTACAACTTAGTAAAATGAAAATTATGAATTACTTAAAACATCTTGGACACAAGTCTGCTAGTCTGCTGAAGTTAGTCTGCTAGTCTGCTACTCTGTTGAAGTAAGTCTGCTTGTCTGCTGAAGTTAGTCTGCTAGTCTGCTGAAGTTAGTCTGCTAGTCTGCTGGAGTTAGTCTGCTAGTCTGCTGGAGTTAGTCTGCTAGTCCGCTGGAATTAGTCTGCTAGTCTGCTGGAGTAAGTCTGCTAGTCTGCTGGAGTAAGGCTGCTTGTCTGCTGCAGTTAGTCTGCTGAAGTTAGTCTGCTAGTCTGCTAGTCTGTTGAAGTTAGTCTGCCAGTCTGCTGAAGTTAGTCTGCTAGTCTGCTGAAGTTAGTCTGCTAGTCTGCTGGAGTTATACTGCTAGTCTGCTGAAGTTAGTCTGCTAGTCTGCTGGAGTTAGTCTGCTAGTCTGCTGGAGTTAGTCTGCTAGTCTGCTAGAGTTGTTTTGCCATTCTGTTATTCTGCTAGAGTTGTTCTGTGGAAGTTTTCCTTTGAAGGGAGTACAATGAAGAAAAAATAATTGGGCCTTTTTCCGGTTTAAACGATTTCTATGCGAGTTTTACAGCATAGTTAAATAAAAATTATGAATTACTTAAAACATCTTGGACACAAGTCTGCTAGTCTGCTGAACTAAGTCTGCTAGTCTGCTGAAGTTAGTCTGCTAATCTACTGAAGTTAGTCTGCTAGTCTGCTAGAGTTGTTTTGCCAATCTGTTATTCTGCTAGAGTTGCTCTGTGGGAGTTTTCTTTCGAAGAGAGTACAATGAATTATAAATTATTGTGACTTTTTCCGGTTTAAACGATTTTAATGCGAGTTTTACAACTTAGTAAAATGAAAATTATGAATTACTTAAAACATCTTGGACACAAGTCTGCTAGTCTGCTGAAGTTAATCTGCTAGTCTGCTAGTCTGTTGAAGTAAGTCTGCTTGTCTGCTGAAGTTAGTCTGCTAGTCTGCTGAAGTTAGTCTGCTAGTCTGCTGGAGTTAGTCTGCTAGTCTGCTGGAGTTAGTCTGCTAGTCCGCTGGAATTAGTCTGCTAGTCTGCTGGAGTAAGTCTGCTAGTCTGCTGGAGTAAGGCTGCTTGTCTGCTGCAGTTAGTCTGCTGATGTTAGTCTGCTAGTCTGCTAGTCTGTTGAAGTTAGTCTGCCAGTCTGCTGAAGTTAGTCTGCTAGTCTGCTGAAGTTAGTCTGCTAGTCTGCTGGAGTTATACTGCTAGTCTGCTGAAGTTAGTCTGCTAGTCTGCTGGAGTTAGTCTGCTAGTCTGCTGGAGTTAGTCTGCTAGTCTGCTAGAGTTGTTTTGCCATTCTGTTATTCTGCTAGAGTTGTTCTGTGGAAGTTTTCCTTTGAAGGGAGTACAATGAAGAAAAAATAATTGGGCCTTTTTCCGGTTTAAACGATTTCTATGCGAGTTTTACAGCATAGTTAAATAAAAATTATGAATTACTTAAAACATCTTGGACACAAGTCTGCTAGTCTGCTGAATTAAGTCTGCTAGTCTGCTGAAGTTAGTCTGCTAATCTACTGAAGTTAGTCTGCTAGTCTGCTAGAGTTGTTTTGCCAATCTGTTATTCTGCTAGAGTTGCTCTGTGGGAGTTTTCTTTCGAAGAGAGTACAATGAATTATAAATTATTGTGACTTTTTCCGGTTTAAACGATTTTAATGCGAGTTTTACAACTTAGTAAAATGAAAATTATGAATTACTTAAAACATCTTGGACACAAGTCTGCTAGTCTGCTGAAGTTAGTCTCCTAGTCTGCTGGAGTTAGTCTGCTAGTCTGCTAGAGTTGTTTTGCCATTCTGTTATTCTGCTAGAGTTGTTCTGTGGAAGTTTTCCTTTGAAGGGAGTACAATGAAGAAAAAATAATTGGGCCTTTTTCCGGTTTAAACGATTTCTATGCGAGTTTTACAGCATAGTTAAATAAAAATTATGAATTACTTAAAACATCTTGGACACAAGTCTGCTAGTCTGCTGAATTAAGTCTGCTAGTCTGCTGAAGTTAGTCTGCTAATCTACTGAAGTTAGTCTGCTAGTCTGCTGAAGTTAGTCTGCTAGTCTGCTGGAGTAAGTCTGCTAGTCTGCTAGAGTTGTTTTGCCATTCTGTTATTCTGCTAGAGTTGTTCTGTGGAAGTTTTCCTTTGAAGGGAGTACAATGAATATAAAATAATTGTGACTTTTTTCCGGTTTAAACAATTTTTATGCGAGTTTTACAACTTAGTAAAATGGAAATTATGAATTACTTAAAACATCTTGGACACAAGTCTGCTAGTCTGCTGAATTTAGTCTGCTAGTCTGTTGAAGTTAGTCTGCTAGTCTGCTGAAGTTAGTCTGCTAGTCTGCTGGAGTTAGTCTGCTAGAGTTGTTTTGCCATTCTGTTATTTTGCTAGAGATGTTCTGTGGAAGTTTTCTTTTGACAGGAGTACAATGAATTATAAAATAATTGTGACTTTTCTTCCAGTTTAAACGATTATTTTGCGAGTTTTACAACTTAGTAAAATGAAAATTATGAATTACTTAAAACATCTTGGACACAAGTCTGCTAGTCTGTTAAATTTAGTCTGCTAGTCTGCTGAAGTTAGTTTGCTAGTCTACTGAAGTTAGTCTGCTAGTCTACTGAAGTTAGTCTGCTAGTCTGCTGAAGTTAGTCTGCTAGTCTGCTGAAGTTAGTCTGCTAGTCTGCTAAAGTTAGTCTGCTAGTCTGCTAACTTCACAGAGACTTTCCAATGTCGGCAGTTCTTTGTGAAGTTGGTCGCGCGTTGTTCATACTATATGACATCGCATTCTTTATGTTGTCACTTTATAATTATAACTTTATACAATCAGTGAAAACACACCCGCGAAAATCCGCCAAAAATGTTCAAAGTCAATTTACTGTTTGGTATTTTCTTAATCTCTCATAGCTGTTTTTAATGAAATACAAGTATTTTAGTTTCTGCTTTGTGTTTCTTCGTAAATCTTGGTAAAACTTTAGCTATAACAGTATTTGCACTTTCGTATGGGAAGCAACGCCTCCGCCAAAAATATATGATTATGTTTCAAATACAATGGATATGTTTCAATGCTTTCTTACAGCCAATCGAGAAAAATGCATCATAAAAACAATATTATGCATTATGATTCCTGCTTTTATCTATTTAACTACATAGTTTACAAAATCATTTCAAAATTTAAACAAACAATATCTTACAAAATAATATTATTCAATATTTGGAAAATAAAACTAAATAATAACCACGTCTAAAACTATTTGCTCCGATCCATGATTTTCCGTTTTTTCTTCACACTCGACAACTGTATGTAAAAACTCCGCCCTGTAAAATCCACTATTTCAATGAAGAAGAGTTGGTCAGGTTTATTTTTGTACGCCCCCGTAAATGAAAATATTGTTATTGAAAACAGTTGATTCACAGTCCATGTGACAATTGTATAAGCTCATTATATCAGTGCGACTGTTCTACTCTTTCGACGGAGTTCTGGTTGGAAACGGGTCACTTGAGACCTCGGTTTAACGTCTCATCCGAAAAGCTATTATTAATGTTAGTGGAGGAGCAGGGGATCGAACTCGGGACCCCTGGTTTACCAGTCCAGCGCGTTACCACTGGACCACATCCGCTCCTTTATTTTAAAGTAGTGCATAGCCACATTTATAGGGGCTCTGAAATGAACAATGCTCTATAAGCTAGTTGTTTAGGGCGTGTCATTATAACGTTTTGCTCATTCTTAAACTTTCGTTTCTAATAGTTTTCAGACTGTCGCCGAAAAAAAGACAAGAAAAAGCGACCATGAAACATAATGATCCTACTAATCACTTTAACATTCACTCCATACAGACAGCGAGTCAAAAGTGAACCCGGATTACTATTTCTATATGAAAATCTATAACGTTAGCCCACTATTTATTTATTTATTTATTTATTCATACACCGGTTGTTTCTGTTTATCTTTCTGGATTTAAGATAAATATACGTATTGGCTTATAAGTATAATCAGGTTTGCAAATAAATTAATTAATTAATTAATTAATTAATTAATTAATTAATTAATTAACGAGTGGATCAACGAACAACCAGCAAATTTAGCAAAAAATGACGTTTTTGTGAATGTATCAATGAGTGAATGAATGAATAAATGCCGAGCTAACTTGAAAAGTTTTGAAAATTTCATAGAATGACTTAAATAGTAGGATGTGATAAACAATGATCCAAGCAAACATGACTTTTCGCCACCTAACATTTTAGGCAAGACAACCAGAGTTTTGTCATTAACAAGTCCCGACTGTTATATGTCTAGTAAGACCTCCACTACAGTGGGTACTTTTTTCACAAAAAAAAATACCTATTTTCGTTTATTGTAGTGTTAATCTGTTTGTATATTGTCTTTATCATAATTTTCCATTTCTCGGTCCATATAATTACGTGAAATAGAGGTATGTCTTTCAGCGTTTCTGATACGCAGTTCAAAGGGATCAGTAGTCACGTGGTAACGCATAACACTTATAATCCAGGGGCACCAGTTCGATCCCCCGCTCTGATGTCGTTCGGACTACGTGTCACTTTATGTATAGATTAATCATATTGTAGTGATTTGCTGTTCTGTTCTGTTCTGTTAGAGCCAAATACCTTACTATTCAGTATGCAATCATTATAATTATCCTCATTATAAATGAAGCGTGGGCACCTACGATTTTGAAACCCGCGGTTGTGGTTAAACGATTCATATCGTCTGTGTGCTAAATACTGAACTTGTCTTTTCATGGGTGACTTTAACCTACTAGTAATCCAGTAATGGTATGTCGTAATTTGGGCCACGTAATCTCAGACACTGATCTTGTCAAATAATAAGAGTTTTTTTTATGTATTTGAAAAGATAATATAATTACATAAATTGAATATTTATGCGATTTTAGATGTATTGTAGAGGCATTTTTCCCCATTTTTTTTCAAAATCATATTAAACTGAATAATATTGAATAAATCATGATAATTATGAAGTCAATGTGTCAGACAAAAATGAAAGGTTTAATAGGTTAACTGAATACATAATACTAGTATTTAGACAGAGCTGTTGGTGGATAGCCTGGGTAGAATAGAATAGAATAGAATAGAATAGAATAGCTAAAGCGCGATATCAATATCGTAATTTCATATCGTATTATCGATGTCAATACATCGTGTTATCGCAATATTGCTACCTTTAATCTTAGTGCAAGAAAACGATATTACATGAACGAGAAAACAATATTTCAGGCCATTTTCTATTAATGTAACCTCTACATTTACTTGTTTATCAATGCTGATTGAGATACGTAGAGGTTACATTAATACAGAATACGCATTACGTCTAACTCTGAACATGCCACTATTTTCATGTCTTAATCTTACAAGATGTTACTTATGTTACGTTGAAAACTCTTTCATGAGTTTAATTTAAAGAAAGAAAAATATACTTGTTTTTCTTTTCTTTTATCAATGTAGATCAAGTTATGTTGAGGTTACATAAAAGTAATAGTTGTTATAAGCGTAACGTGTAAGTCTTAACATGGTTTAATGTTAAAAAATGTAACTAATATTACGTTGAAAACTCTTTAAAGGGCTTAAAAGTTTCAAAACATATATACATTGTACTTGTTTATCGATGTTGATTTAGAAAAGTAGATACTACATTAATGTTACATAGTGGTCCCACGCACAGTTAAAATTAACATACAACTCGCATCATGTCACTTTAGAGTAGAGGCTACATTAATGTTACATACTTGTTCCGCGCATAGTGTTAACATATTACTTGCATCATGCCACTGAAAAGTAGGGGCTACTTTATGTTACATAGTTCTTCCACGCATAGTGTTAACATATTACTCGCGTCATGCCACTGTAGAGTAGGGACTACTATATATTACATAGTGGTTTCACGCATAGTGTTAACATATTACTTTCATCATGCCACTGTAGAGTAAGGGCTACATAAATGTTACATAGTTGTCTCACGTATAAAGGCTAACATATAACTCGCATCATGCCACTGTAGACTATGGGCTATATTAATTTTACATAGTTGCTCCACGCATAGTGTTAACATATAACTTGCATCATGCCACTGTAGAGTAGGGGCTACATAAATGTTACGTAGTTGTTCCACGTATAGAGTCTAACATATTACTCGCATCATGCCACTTAAGGGTAGAGCCTTCATTAATATTACATAGTTGTTCCACGCATAGTTTTAATATATTACTCGCATCATGCCACTGTTGTCATTTCTTTTATGTTACTAAGTTTTACTTATTTTACTTTGAGAACTCTTTCACTGACAGAATTTTTGAGAGTGTAATATATTCAAGTATTTTATACTTGAATGGGTTATGTAGAGGTTATATTAATGTTTATGGTTGTTACAAGCATTACGTGTTACTTTGATCTTTGATTGTTTTATTTCTAAATTTACAAAATGTAACTTATATTACATTTAAAACCCTCTCACAGGCTAAAATGTTGAAAATATTTCCGCTTATAGACGTTTATCGAGTTAAGTAGAGGTTGCATTAATGTTACATAGTTGTTACATGCATTACGCGTTACACCAAACGTGCCATTGTTTTTAATTTCCTAGTGTTACAAAATGTTACTACCGTTACGTGGGAAACACGTTCGAGGGCAATAACATGAAAATATACTAGTAACTTGTAAATTGAGTCACGTAGAAGTTAAGTAATGTTACATAGTTGTTACATGCATTTTGTTTTTATAAAACGTTACCAATGTTACGATGAAAAATTTTTTGTACTTTTTTTTTTACGTCTTTTTAAAGAATATGGGTTGTTTTTATCAACTTCCATTTCCCTGCTCTAGATGATGAAGTCTTTCTTACTGTTAATTTGTTGAAGTCAAAATCTTTTGAAAATATGTTCCTTAAGTGTTTCTTTAACTGGCGATTTCTTCTTTAAAAAGGACATAAAACATGATACGCTATTTGTTTACACCATGCATCAAAATATTGCATGATTTTTATTAAGCTACACGAGTGTCGATACCAGAAACAATGAACAAATCACTAAAGAAAAAAAGAAAAAATCTCGCTGAAAAATGACAACGACTCAGTATAACTTGATAAAAAAAGTCCTAGTTAGACACATGTCAAGACGTCCACAGCCAGCAGTACAATTTCAAATGCAATTTTCAATGGCATTTTCAGATGCAAATGTGAATCCCCAGTCACAGGACGTATATACATTTTCGAATGCATATTTGATTACCAGTCTACCAGGTAGAAGTTCATTTTTGAATACTCATTTTAATCTTCAACTATATAATTGAAGTGCTTTTCTAAATGCATATCTGAATCCCCAACTTCAGATCAGAAGTGCATTTTCGAATGCACATTCGAATCCATTAAACACTACAAAATCATATTTATATCCCCCGGCTACATACTGGTACTGGATCTTCATAGGAACGACGATTAGGAAAGCTGTCCGCCTCCGTGCTCCAATAAAGAAACTTCTTGAGGTTGTTTGTTCAGATACCTTCCCAAACATTAACAACTTTTACATTTAAATATATTAATACGTCATTTATATATATTACCGCCGTATATAAGCTATCGGATCGAACTAGTGTACCAGGTTCTTCTAAGTGAGTAGATAGTGCTTATACCTAAACACCATACAATAAATGGATAACATAAAGATAGTAAGATGGAGGGAAGAACATACTGGCAGCTATTTTATCAGAGAAAATGCTGGGATTCATAATCCCTCAGACACTTCGGCAGGCGGATTTTTTTTCCAGCTATACAGAATCCGTTGGCAACTTTCTTACCGAGATGAAATCCTCGGTGGCAGAAATTATAGATCAGCTGAAATCTGATGGATTGAAACAACTGGAGGATGTAAAAGCCTTCTTTCACGCAGAACAGAAAACAGCCAACCTTGGTCAGAAACAATCTCCTTCTGTCATAACGTTCACAGATGCTTTTGGAAATAACTGTTCTTTCACCGATGATATAAATGAAATTCAAGATACAATTAGGGGAATTAGTAACAATCAACTCCAACGAATCAAACGAACGAGCGAAGAAGGTGAAACGAAAGATTACCCTGTAGCATCACTTTATCCGAGTGGTTTCGTAAAACATAACGTATTCACACAAAATGTCTACAACGACTCGCCCTCGTCAATATCAGAACCTTATACCAAAACAGCATGGCAAGCTTCTGAGAAAGAAATTCACAGGCAAGTCAAAGATATATCTGTGTGTATAGATCGCCGAGTCCAGTCCGATTTTTTGTCTGTTTACGAGAATAACGGAGGGTACATATTCAAGAAATTATCAACTATACCAGAGTCACTTGAAGCTGATACTAAAAGCAAAGTTCATGTTTCGAATGAGTTCTTACAAGACGAAGGAAAGACAGAAAGAGAATCAGACCAATTTCGCAAACCTATTGACAAAATATCAAACGATAGACGGAGGGGCTCACCAGATGTAGAAATAAATAAAAATGAGTCAACAAAAAACAGTCCAATGCGTCAAGATCGAAATGTTACTCAGAGATGCCTTGATATTCCAAAAGATCCATATGAACTAAGAAAATCCTCAATCTATCCAGAAATAAGCCCGGAAAAGGAACTTTACAAAATAACGCCAAATATGCAAACTTCCAGCGACGAAGTCTGTCCTACCATAAATGCCAAGCTGCAGTTTTTGATCATATCAGAGAAAGTGAAAGTGATAATACAAAATGTCGCCAACATACGTGGCAAAGACAGAAAATGGAATAAAGCATTTGTTAAAGTGTATTTAGAGCTTCATGGCAGATGTATCAAAAAACGAACACCAGTAATGCGAGGAAATGAGCTGTATAATTTTGAGAGAGTATTATATTTTAGTAACATTGATTTGAAAACTGCACACATGTCTTGTCTTAGATTTCGGCTGTATCAAAAGGTAGCTACTTGGAGACGTTATACATGTGTCGGCGAAACCTTCTTATCCTTACACGATTTAGATATCGTCGGAATGGTAAACATTTCACAGCCACTAACAACGCCCGAAACAAAGAAGTATTTGCGAGTCGATTCAGGACAAAATAACTAACTAACGAGTTCATGACGCATCACTGGAATGCCAAGAGAGAATGTGAAGAAGACAGCTTCAGCTATAATAACAACGACAGTGATGAAAAAAAAAAAAAACAAGAAAAAAAACTGCATTTGCATACATTTAATTGTTCTATTGAATGCACTCTACTAAAAAGGTAATAAGTGCTTTATAATACTGTGAATGTATTCGTTATTTTTTTAATAAAAATTGTCAAATGACAAGCACCTATATCTATCTATTTGAATTTATTTAGCTTCGGAAACTGTTGCCCATATGACCTAGCCCCCTAAATAGTTTAGTTATTTAAAGTTGTATGATAGTGCAAGATACAGATAGCATCCCACTCTAGAGATACTCCCGATTATTTTTCCATTCTCAATGTATAGCAAAAGACAATTAGTAATGTTAGTTGAGGAGCGGGACCTGAACTCGCGACAGATCTGTTCCTGCAAGCACTACGCTTAATGTTTATAATTTCAAACCATCTAGCCCGTCTCTTTACTTCCAGTCAAATTTTGTCCACCATTTACGGCGACCAGGCCCCGAAGGTGAGGAACCAACATGTCGAACGAACTGACAACCTGACGGTTCCAAAGGGGTTTCTTTTCAAACATTATACCTGGTCCGGAGCAAGTGACATAATAGAAAAGGTTCGAGCTTGCTAGCTATCTTTTGTGTTTGGCAATATGTCAGCGTTCTCTGGCGTACCCGATGTTTTGATAAAATAAATAAGAGAAACCACTGTAGAGGTAGCAGACGAGTAATTGTGTGGCAAACGTAAAGGCACTTAAAATCGAAAAATTGCTCGCCTGCTGGCTTCCACTTCACACGGCAGAATTGCTCTTTTGTTTTCCCCCATGGTGTGATAACTTATACAACTCAAAATTATAATCTATTACATATATAACTGTAATCTACAACAATGCCTTATGCATGAAAGTCAGTTGTTCTACAATCGGGGTACAAAAGGTGCAATTCGAAATTTTAAAAAAAGCAACAGGAAAAAAATAGAAAAAGAGACCCCTTTTCTAAAAAGAATGCCTCCTTAAAAATGATGCCACTTTATTATTTCTAAAGAATACTGTTGCTAGAAAGTTACTGCGTCACCATATCAGTGTTTAGAAACCAGTCAAACAAAAAATAGTAATAGTAGTCAATAAAAGCGTTATAAAGTATTTTTGTCATTACGTCGGTTAGCTGACAGCCACGTTAGCAGGACATTCGACTATAGACTAGTATTTGCTCTAAGTCACAGTAATATCAGGGAAAAACATCAGATAGATTCTGTTTGTTTGGGGTTTTACGCCGATTTCAACACATGATTTATCATTTCTCGGAGGCCAGTCCACCTAGCCGGTATTCCTGGATATGTAACCAGTAATTACATTTTTTCCGCAATTGCTTCAGTACTTATCCTACATGATTTTACAGGATTTGACCAGATCAGAGTTGAGAGACGAATTACCATTAGATACGATGACAGAGACCAATGATCACGAAGAAATTCTCACCCTACCCTTAGGTCGAACTAACGATACAAGGATTACTAATCCAGTGTTCCACCTACTGGTTTCTATACTTAGTTTGCAAAGAGATGTAGATAGTCAGTTTGTAACATCGTTATCAGGTGACAGTAGCATCTTACAAAATTGTTGGTCTGAAATAAACTTCATAAATGCATTTTAATAGACAATAGATGATTTTAGAATGATATGATGCTATACAGCACTGGAATCGCATCTACTGCTATTTGAAGTTTACATGTTATAGATATTAGCATAGATAATTCTAGCAAAAGTCACAATGTCAAAGAACATTTTATATGTTCTTAAAATGGAATTCACTGCAAGACAAGATTTGAAAGTGATCTCCTTGGAGTTTAAATATCTTTTTTGGCTATCAAAAATAAGATTGAATACATCAAACGAGCCGGCGCTAGCGCTCTTTTGCATTTTTATTTATTTAAAATTCTAATATTTCAGCGTTAACCTACACGTATAGTCACTTCTTGACATGAGGTTATTATCATTCATATTACAATTTGTTTTTGTTCAAACAAATTAAAACAAATCAAAGCAAAAATGTGTCACAGACACAAATGCCCCCGAGACATTGCAATGGTCACAGTCATGGTAGCTTACAACTTTTACCTGTTACCTTATCATTTGTGCCATTTTTATCAGTCTGTAAACTGAACAAAGTACCCAAAGGTCTAGGAGTAAGACTGTTATACGTCCTTTACCTACCTGCATGGCTGGCAAGAGTAATAAATTTCCAAAAACTGAAGAGTTTCAAAAGATATTGACCTAGTGTTTTGTACCCATAGGTCACCGCGTCTTTTACAGAAAAAGTGTTTCAAAATAGCTTTTCACCTTCTTTCACTTTTGATTTTTTTCTCCAGTTGAACACTATAGGCGAAAACATAGTTCAATTATAAAATTGTAGAGTTGGGCACTGAAGCAATATTAAGTAAAATTAAAACAAAAGGCATGACTCCGCCAAAAACAATGGAATTACAAAAGCCTGAGTATATGCGCTGCAGCACTTGATAATGATCATTCTGTGAAAGATAGGGGAAAATTGCTTGAGAAATGCAGGAGTTTTGCACAGATGCAATCTAAAATAAAATTTAACAAGAGGCAATTACTATGCCAAAAATAATAGAATAATAAAAGCCTGAAAATATGCAATGTGGCGCTTGATAATGATCATTCTGTGAAAGTTGGGGGAGTTGTGCACAGAAGCAATAATAAGTAAAAAAAGTTAACAAAGGGCAATTACCATGCCAAAAATAATCAAAAGCCGGAGTATATATCTGCTGCGGCACTTGAGAATGATCATTCTGTGAAAGTTTGGTAAAAAGCGCACGGGAAATGTAGGATTACCTGCGCACACAAGAAATAGTAAGTAAAATTATGAAAATCAAATGAGAATTAAAGGTCCAATTGCGCGCCGAAGATGGGACGGACGGACAGTGCGACTTGGCATAAATATGTTTTGCTTGTAAGCCAGCAAGCAAATCGATTGGGACATCTCATATATAAAGTAATGTCTCTGCGTGGTGTTTAATTTATCAAGATGCTTATCACTTTCCGAGACCTTTCATTGTTGAATTTAATCATAGACGGGGATAGTCGCTGATGACAATCATGCGCAGAGAGTAAACTCTCCCTGCAGTGACTGACGATGCTGTATTGGGCTGTTTCATTTCTCAGTCGATAATTGTAAAGAAAACTCTGTTTCATTTCTCAGTCGATAATTGTAAAGAAAATTCTATCTAAGAAGTTGTTACCCCGGTCTAATTTTTAATGACCCTCGGCCATAGTAATTAAACTCCAGAGTCATAATATCATGACCCTATTACTTTAAGAACAATATCAACAGTTTCAACAGTTTTATTTCATTATTTCCAGTAGGTCTGCGACCCATGTGGCAATACAAGCATAATAAAAACACATGACGTCAATGTAAATACTAAAACAAACATCTTAATTAATGTTATAACATAAGTTAATACAATATAATGTATACAAACCGACACTCTGTTATACAAACATCACTTGACATATATTATATCTATAACATTTAACTTTACTAAATTTGAAGCATTAGATCTGTGCAAATCTTTATTTCGACATGCTTTTGATAAATATGATACAGTTAAAGGGAAGTTACCCACTTGACATATATATATCAGAGAGAGTGAATTTTGCTGAAAACGAAAACAAAACATTTTAACTCTCCATTATAGGCATATGTCGATGGAAATTAAAACTCTAAAGAATGTTAAAATGCTATTTTGCTTATTCAGGGGGCATAACTCTGTCGATCTCCAATAAATTTGCATCAAAATTCCCAGGTGCGTACGTTTACATGCTGACAACTATTCTTAGAAAGTCTCATGGCTCTAGCAGTTATACGTTTAGAGTTACACGCGACAGAAGTCTGGAAATGCTATTTTCTGCTTAATCAGGGGTCATAACTCTGCTGATCTCCAATAAATTAACGTCAAAATTAGTGAATACGTGTCGTTTTGGCTCATTTTCACATTTTTACCGGCTCTCTATTAAACTCAGTTTCATCCATTTTCATTCATTCGGACTTATATAATGCGTATCTCGAGTAATTGTATCCGTTGTAAAAACAAAATTAGAATGATTTGATAATTCTAGCAAAAGTTACAATTTCAAAGAACCCTTAAATGTGACAAGCCATGAAAAATTGGGGCGTATTGAAATGTTTTGTCAATTTGAGATTATGATGCTTTTTTTTGAGTCAGTCATGTCCCCTTAATACTCTGGCAAAATATCTCTGACGTTTACATAATATTTAGGAAGATATGACAAGTTTTGCGACAACACGGTATTATGAAAACTGGTAAGATATATCAAACTGCTTAATTCCATTTTAAGTTTTAAAATGGTTTTGAATGCATTAAAAAGGCAGCTAATGATTGCAAGTAAGTATACGAATAAACAAGACTTGAAAAATACCAATAGTAAAGAACACGGTTACCATGGGAACCAAGTTGAAGTAGATGACTCATACCAAATAATCATTTGAAGAAGGCCAGTAACAATAATTTTGCACCTAACATTTATATAACATCTAAGTGTAACAGAATCATGTTCCCCTAGCACCTGAATTATCTTTATCTTCTATTTCTACATAAAGAGTTGTGCTTTAGAAGGTGTCCTGACAATTGTTATTTGCAAGTATACCTGTAGCATAAATTATTTCCAATTTCAGGTACATGTATATCATACTGTGTCTTGTGTTCATTCGTTTTCAATCTTTCAAAACTTTAAATCCCTAATATTGTAAATATATGTTACAAAGATATAACCATAGAAAAAAACTACTTTTCAGTTCCATAAATGGAATTGGTTACCATGGCAACCAAGCAATTCTAAAGAAAATGGAATGAAAATGTTGTCTTAAAAATACAAAGGAGAATGCATCTTATTAATAGCCTAGTGGAACATTTGTTTCTTTTTAAAAAACACACATCTAGCAAATCTGACTTCCTAATCACACATTAACCATCCATCCTATAAATAAACCATAATGTTGATCTGCATGCCACTTTGGCATTGTGTACAAAAGTTAACTATATTTCAGTTTCCAACTAAATGGTGTATTTTTGCTGGACCTTGGCATTTAAAATTTAATAAGTATATCATTTTGTTTCTTGATCACTACTGAAATGAACAAAATAATTACCATTGTAACAATTTACATGGCTACCATTTCTATAACAATAGGGATTGTACATGAAACTTATGAAAATGAAACAGTTTTAAACTTTCACAGTAAAATTTGAATATATTTCTGATCAGGACATTTCAAATAAAGTTAAATTTGTATGAAAAACAGCTTGTGAACATTTTATAATGATAAACAAGCAATGTCCACTAGGACGTCTTAAATTATCTGAATGCATAGATTCCTATCAATACTTGGGTTTATATATCTTCACCAATATAAATACATGTACCCTACCCTGAATACAATTTTAGCCGTGGAATGACAGAAGTGACTTAATTTGGCCTCTATGGCCAGTGCAGACCCATATCAACTTAATATGTTGTTAAAACGGAATTCACTACAATATACGAGTTGAGAGTGATATACTTAGAGTTAAAATGTCTGTCAAAGATAAGATTGAAATACAACAAACAAGCCGGTGCTGGAGCTCCCCTAGCACTTCATTTGTTTAAAATTCTAATATATGCTAATATATGAGCTTTAACCTACACGTAAAGTCACTTATTGGCATGAGGTAATTATATGTTATAGTTCTTAAAAACAAAACATGTTGTTTGCTTGAATGCCAGCAAGGAAATCGATGGCTACAGCTCATATATAATTATAACCGAATGTCTCCATGTGGTATGTTATTTTTCAAGACGCTAATCACTTTGCGAAACAACCTTTCCTTGAAGAATTTAATAGTACACGGGGATAGTCAATGACTACAGTCGTGTAGAGATTTAACTTTTTACACTCACAACGATGACTGCCGATGCTACAAGATACATGAAGAAAAAGGTATATTCATTCAACAATGACTGCCGATGCTACAAGATACATGAAGTAAAAGGTAGTTTCATTCAACAATGACTGCCAATGCTACAAGATACATGAAGTAAAAGGTAGTGTCATTCAACAATGACTGCCGAAGCTACAAGATACATGAAGTAAAAGGTAGTTTCATTCAACAATGACTGCCGATGCTACAAGATACATGAAGTAAAAGGTAGTTTCATTCAACAATGACTGCCGATGCTACAAGATACATGAACAGGAGGAATAAGTGCACACAATCTTATTCTATCTATTAGAACTTTGATGCATTGCACTGTGGTTTATGTAATACCGAAATAGTGGACATTTATTTTTTGTTATTGCGAGATCCTCACGTTGTCCGTCTCAGGTTTCAAGTTTTTTCAAGTTCTGAACAAATATATCTTTAGTCGGTCCGGTAGCTCAATCGGTAGAGCATCGGATTGTGAATCCCGGTTCGATCCCCATCAGGGCCGGCAAAATGTCTCCGTGATAATTGATCTCAGACAATCCGTCTAAAGTTCATTTATCCCTTATCTCTGAAGCAAGTGAGGAAGTAGAAAGTCACTTGCGGAGAAATTGATAAGTCAACTGAATGGATACCCAGGAACACTTGTTAGGTGGACTGAGCCCCGGGATATGACCACAGCTGTTAAAATCCCCAAAAACCAGACAAAAATAGCTTTTGTTGACATGTATATAGGGTTAATGCACGTTTTTGTGTTATAACACTTGCAAAATCCCGAGGGATGGTTGGCCTGTAAGGCTCGGGCACCAACATATCTCGAGGGATTCTGCAGATGTTATGACACAAAAACACGTGCTTAAACGCTATTCTAGCATAAAATGATCTAGAAAAGACATGTTTACGAAAAAAAAAAAATAGTACAGTCGCCTTTAGGTTGTTATGGATACGTGTTTTAAATATGCGTTCCAGGGAGACACGTCAACATGTTTCAACCTGTCGAGCGGCCATCTTGAAACTTAAAAGTGTCGATTAAAAAAATATTTGGAAGGATTTCATGTAGATTTACGATTGATAGTATACACTGACGGCTTGATGGCTACAAACTGCCGATTTGGGACAAAAAAAAAGACGGATCAGCGTCCATTATTTACAAAGGCCCTGTAACGCGCATAACTGAAAACGGGCGAGCGCGAGAACTTCCTTGTTAACACACCTTTTTGCTCTCGTTAAAACATAGGCAAAAACGCCAAAAACAAGCGATTTTATGCTAGAATATAGTTTAATATAAACTGTCAGTGAATCAAGTTAATATATTCTCGTAAAACCTCTTCCGTACTTCGTAAATGTAATATTCATATTTAGCGTCTTTTCGGTCTATCGATATTGTACGATATAGTGAAATTCAATTTATTTCATTTGATATCATATCCGGTGCTCCAATACTCGCACAGACGACAAGATATCATTTTGAGTGCAGCAGTCCTGTTCTGTACGCTAATCTTACCAGCGAAGACATATATAAACTTATATGACAAGAAAATGTATTCCAAACGTATGAGACAGCCATCAGTTTGCTCTGTCTATTGATATAATATTATGGTTCTTACCACTTGCAGAAACATGGCTTTATATATTCATATATATATATATATATATATATATATATATATATATATATATATATATATATATATAGCGGATATTCAAGTTTTTTCTCGTGGTTTGAAAATTATCATATTTCACTCGTGGCTATCGCCACTCGTGTAATATTTATTTTCATACCACTCGATGAAAATAAATCCCGTATTTAATGAAAAAACTTGAATTTTCTGATTATTATATACTTTTCTCTTTTTTTACCTTAAGATTCGATAGAATTCCCCTTTAATTTAGTGTACTGGCTGAATATAGAAGAAAGTAGTCCGGCAAGACACCAGTGAAAATACGGAAAATATGTTTCACTGCAGTGAAAAATAAATTTTTACAGTGAAAATACGGAAAATTGAAAATACGCAATTTATTTCATCAATATTTCTCAATATTTCATTTATAAGTATATAATAAAAAGTAATATGTATACTCACGCCAACAATTGACACTAACACATGATGAATACAGTAAGTACGGACTTGAAATTGGTCATTCAAAGTTGACATTTAACATTCAGACCAGTTTTTGTTGTAGTAAGGAGTTTAGGGAACAAGATTAATAATACTATACAAGAAGTGAAAAAGCACTGGTTTGTTCTTGGTGAAAAAAAAATGAGATATAATATTTATTTTCATATTTAACAAAGTTGTAGTTTGGTTTCCTAAAGGATGGCCTTGCAATATACTCTTCCTTTAAATGTGTAGTAGACAAAACACCGTTTAACATTATTATCTGCATGCATTGTTCAAGGATTCCTGTCATGTGAACAGATTGTAGATTCAAGGAATACCAGCGTGTTAGTTAATCGGTTTTTTGTTTATCTTTCGTGTCCAGAAACAGTCTAAAACTTTGATGAGCTCAACTTAAATAAAGGGAGGGAGCGGGATGCGTAAAAATCAAGAGTGTGCTGTTGTATCAAGCACTTACTTAAAAATCTAGGACTGTCAATATTCAGTTTTAAAAAGTGACATGTTCTTCCTACTGTTACTGCTCTTACTGCTACTGCCAACTTCACGTTTTTCCTACTGCTACTATAGACGATATTGCCATTTACATCCTTGTTTAGATTTTTGGGCCGGGGAAACATTATGTACATTTTACGTTCTAATGAATAATTGTTGTAATTTATGATGTGAGTTAAGAGAAGTCATTAAGTGCTCATCTTTCTCATGCCGGTGTGAGCGTCTTGGTCTGAGACTAATCCAATCCAACTGAATTTTAGTTGGAAGTGATATGAGAGTCAACATGATTTTTCAAAATAAAAAGTGACTCAAAATTGACTCTTTCACATTTTTAACAACCCTCGTATGAGACAGGAATGGTGAATTAAATCGAGATGATGGTGATGATGATGATGATGATGATTTCAGTACTGAAAATTGCACAAACAAAGTGTTGGTCTTAAATAGAATACATGGTTAAAGTTGATTAACGTGTGTGATATACATAAAAACACATGGCATATACTAGTAAATATACTAGTTTATCTTAACCATGGTGCATATCCATATCGGTACCCTCTTTGCGAAATTTGCTAAAACGGTACCCTCTTCGCTCATGCACGGGTCATTCTTTGCTGAAAATATAGCGGCGATGGACCAGAGTCAGGAAAATATACACTCTACTGACGAAAGAAGGTATGTCATCTGCAAACGAAGTTTACTACGGAACACTAGAATGTTTTAGCTGTGTCTCAGTTTGTTATGTGTCTTGTTTTCAATTACTGCAACTTCAAAATAAGCGACACAAATCGAGATGTCTTGTCTCGACCCGCGCTTCGACATGTTCTCTTGGCTTGTATGAACCTGTGGTTTGATTATGTACACACCATACATATTACATGTATTCATATATATATTATTTTCAAACAAATGGCAATAAATAGTCTGAAATATACGTAAAATTCATATAATAGCCCTACTTTCGGTTTTGCAGCGACACGGGTTACCTCTTTGCTGTTGATATTTTATGTCACAGGTAACCTCTCTCATTTTGTTTTTCTTTCCGGCACGGGTACCCTCTTAGCACCGTGATTGCGATATATCTGTAATAACACGTAATGCAGTAGTCAAATTCGAAATAAAAAATAATAATAAAATAAAATAAAAATTGATAAAAATATTACTGTCTAGTATTATTTCAATGCCGTGACTGAAAATCTATGTATAGCATAGTGCTTTACGTCTGCGATGTTAAGTCCTGTAACTCGAATTTGTATGCAGTCATTGTTGCAATAAGCAAATTAAGATTTTCTGACTGTTCATTAAATACTGTTTAATCCAAGAAATAATATGTATAAAACAAAGTCATGGCACCTTAAAACATTTCATTTCTTTTCAGATCTAGAAAACGTAAACGGTTTTGAATATTATGGCTGCATCACCCAAAAAACGCTGACTCTTCTGCTATTGTTTTTAAATTTGCAATATTCAACAGAAACAAGTTAGGGATAATTTCATTCCTTATTCGGGCTACCGGGCGTTATTATAAGTTTCCTAGATTGATGACACTATGCCTCACTTAGTAAGTCAAACGTACAAAAACTACCTTAAATGCTCTTAATGTAGCGGCTGTTTTTATTCAGTAATTCAGTCTTTGTAAATAAAGCAGCACATGTATGAAATAATGGTTATAATGGCGAGTCTGTACTGGGTGCGTGCAAATTAAATTAATGTTATTTAATAACATAATTATGCTAAATAAATACGCATAAATGTGTGATTCATTTTAGGTATACCATTTTCAAAACAAAACACCTCTTCTTAAGTGTCTATATGCCGCTCGTGTATGTATGATGAACACGTCTATCTGAAACTAAAGAAGACACAATATTATATTTTTCCGGAAACTAAGGTACTCATAAGGAGCGGATGTGGTCCAGTGGTAACGCGCTGGACTGGTATACCAGGGGTCCCAAGTTCCTCCACTAACATTACTAATGACTTTCAGATGAGACGTTAAACCGAGGTCCCATGTATCAGTGCTATACACTGAGCATGTAAAAGAACCAGGGGTGTCTCTGGAATGGGATGCTTTCTGTATCGATCTTGCACTACCCCACAACATAAAATAACTAATTTCTTCAGGAGGCGTCGGTCAGATGGGCAACCGGTACCGACGTTAAATAAGCTCAAATAGATAGATAAGGTGCTCAGTGTGAGCGTTACGAGTTTAAGGGCGTGGTTATTCAATGTGCACTTCTTTACGTGCAGTTATTCCTCCTGTCTGTGCACTGGTCTGCTACAGTCCAAATAGTAAAAGATATTCATTGTCTTATTTTCTTTTTTTAAATCAAGTTTTTGTAGCATTACCTCTGCTCTCCCAGTCTTTGAAATGATTTCTAACATTATTTATCACAGACCGACCTGTGTATCTGGTTGTGACTATTATGTTACTACTTAAACTTTCTAATTCTAACTTGTATCTGTATTTCTCCCCCTTCATTCTTGTATTCGTCTTTCTACTGAGAAACTGTTGTTGATAACGCTTTACATTTTTTTTAGCTGAAAATTATACTACTCAAAACAATTTAGGGAACATTTATATTTTATTGCATAAAAGGAGGCAGCATACAAATAAAAGTTTCTCTGTATGAAAATCATCATAAGAAAAGACAAATGTTCGGCGAAATTCAATGCAGGACCATAGATTAACGTCATTAATGTTACGAAGATGAAATACAAAGTTCATCAAAATCTAATGACAGATAGTAACGAGTATGACCACCTCGAGTTATTACACAGGACACGCATGGAGGTCTCATAGAATTGACCAAATGTCTTGGGACATGCAGTAGAATTGTTTGTCACTCCTGAATGAGCCAACGACGGAGTTCCTCAAGATTCTGTGGATGCGGGGGGGGGGGGGTGGGGGCGGGATTTGCCCTGACACGTCTTTCCAGAATTTTCAAAAGATGTAAAGTTGGCACCATTTCTAGGGAGTATGCTGGCCGTACAACATTGTTCTGGCGAAGCAAAGCGGTGACAATGTTAGCCCAATAAAGTCTTGCAATATTGCCCTGTAACATTACCTGAGGGCAAATCCTCTGAAGAAAACGGAGGATATGTAGATGATAGGCCTTGCTGCATTGAGGTTACCATCAACAACATTAAGATCAGTCCTGTGGTGATAAGAGAACCCGCCCCATACCATCACACTACCGTCGCTCAAGAACGTTAACGTCAGCAAACCGTTCAGCTGGACGCCTTTACACAAGAATGCGTCCATCAGTTTGCTTCAAAGAGAATCTTTACTCATCGGTGAACAACACAAAATACCACTGATGACGTGTCCATTGACGTTGATGATGTGCCCATGCGTCCCTGGCTATGGCAACTGAGACGAAGAAAAGATGAAGTAATATTAGTGTAAAAGAAGAGAGTTGATTTTGCTACTGATGATCATGTGACTGCTTTTGCTTCTTCCTTGGTGATGATGACATTTATTTTAATGATGTAATTTAATGTACTTTTGTGATTATAGTGATTTCACACCTATAGCGAAAAAGACAACAACAACAAAAAAAAAGAAAAAATGATGATTATGATTGCTGAACTCTTGAATGTTGGAGGTGAGTTTAATGAAAACAATCTACTGACCATGACGACGACGGTGATAGAATGACCGCTGATGATGATGATGGTGATAAAACAACGTTGATGATTATATAGACACCGCATATGATGGTAACTGCTTTAAGTGTTGTGCTGTTTACTATGGCAGCCAAAATAACTATCACACCTGGAAGTAGGGATTTCTTTACGTCAAGGTGATAGATTCATTTTAAAGTTGATGAGTATATCAGACGAACAAAGCTCCGGCGTGGCTCAACCCATAGAACTCATTGTCATCGAACATCCTGTTACATCACTGTACCAACGATTAGTTATCTCAGACACAAAATTTCAGTCCAAGGGAGAAAATCTTAGTATATTTAAAAGTAAAATACGAACTGAAGTTATTCTTCTTTGTTATCGAACACAAAGGTTAATGATGAGTATTTATACCAGTTAGTTGAGTCTTGTAACAATTTAAATCACAGAAAATGCAATATTTCGATTATCCTATTCAAAGGCACGTTCTAAAATCTGTTTAATGTTTAAGCATCTGAGATAAAAATAAGTATTTATTTAGTATTTGCTGAAGGCCACGTCCCTTTTAACATGTGCTACTTGATGTTCTGTCGTCCAATTTACAGTGTGTGTTGATTTTCTGGTAAAAGACTGATTTCACTGCACGCGTGTGTGTTTTAGATATAATGATTTTTAACGAAAGACAGATTGTCCCATCCAACAAAAAATTAAACATTTAATAATCAGTTTGTAACAATTTTCCCTCCCTTAAGGATCTTTGAATCAAGCGGTCTCTACTTGGCTCCATTAATTTTAGGACTAAGAGAAATAGTGTAATTCGGAAAAATCAACTTGCCCTGAGCTGGATTTGAACTCAAGTACTTTCGTTTATTTAACGGACACCCTACCACGTCGCCATAAAAGCTAGCTGATAGGCAAGGGGGTAGAATGGCCGTATTATACCTCTGCTACAAACACTCCTCTTTCTTTGAATTCGTCCTGTCTGTGGGACTTTCTAAGGTGCTATCACATCTAAACTCGTAAGTTATTTACGTTGGGCGCCAATTTAACCCTATCCCGGAAACGTCTTGTCTAAGACAGCTCTTAGCCAGACGCCAATAATAGTGTCTTGCCTTCACAGAACTACAGATAGATTTTACATTTTCCTTCATTTTTTCAGGTTCGTCAGGATTCTTATTTGAATGCTGTTGTTCATTACTAGTTAAACAATCCTGAACCATGTGACAAGGCATCTGCATCTGCATTTGATTCCCCTTGAACTGCATGATTAATTCCCCTTGTACTGCATGATTGATTCCCCTTGTACTGCATGATTGATTCCCCTTGTACTGCATGATTGATTCCCCTTGTACTGCATGATTGATTCCCCTTGTATTGCATGATTGATTCCCCTTGTACTGCATGATTGATTTTCCTTGTACTGCCAGGGTGATTCCCCTTGTATTGCATGATTGATTCCCCTTGTACTGCATGATTGATTTTCCTTGTACTGCCAGGGTGATTTTCCTTGTACTGCATGATTGATTCCCCTTGTACTGCATGATTGATTTTCCTTGTACTGCATGATTGATTTTCCTTGTACTGCCAGGGTGATTCCCCTTGTATTGCATGATTGATTCCCCTTGTACTGCATGATTGATTTTCCTTGTACTGCCAGGGTGATTCCCCTTGTATTGCATGATTGATTCCCCTTGTACTGCATGATTGATTTTCCTTGTACTGCTAGGGTGATTCCCCTTGTATTGCATGATTGATTCCCCTTGTACTACAAGATTAATTTTCCTTGTATTGCAAGGGTAATTTCCCATGTACTGCAAGATTGATTCCCCTTGTACTACAAGACTGATTTTCCTTGTACTGCAAGGGTGATTTCCGGTATACTGAAACACTGATTACCCTTGTACTGCAAGCTTGATTTTCCTTTTACTGCTAGGGTGATTTCCCATGTACTTTAAGATTAATTCCCCTTGTACGGCAATATTGATTCCTCTTGAACTGCAAGTTTCATTTCCCATGCACTGCAAGGGTGATTTCCCATGAACTGCAAAAGAGATTTTCCCTGTACTGAAACACTGATTCCCCTTGCACTGCAAGACTGATTTCTCTTTGAAGTAGAGGCTATGAATTGATTTTCTCACTATATGCATGATAGATTGTTCTTGAACAGGAAGATGGAGTTTGCTTGTTCAAAACTGATTTCCCTACAGGATTGATTTTCTTGATCAAAACAGATTTCCCTGCAAGATTGATTTCCCTTGTTCTAGCGGAAAAGTGTGTGAGTCTTGTTTCCCCACCCCCACCCCCCCCAAATTTCCATAGTAGTTCAAAACGGGTATATCTTGATCAATGAGTTCGGAACGCAATAAAAAGTGACATTACGATGTTTATTTCAGTAGCTTAAACTGTCACTTTACTGATCATCCAGTCACAGCGAGGAAGTTTTCTCAGGTATATCTGTCAATAAAACTGCGTCTTGCAATCTACACGCAGTCAGAAAAAATGCGCCTGGGCGGCGCCAAAGTTGCTGTGTCGTAATTGTCGCTGCGTTGCTACCGGAAATCTTCACTCAATGTTGTTTTTTCCCAACCGCTTTTCCATTTCGTACACAGAATGACACTAGAATCACACTAATGACAGGTAATAGGCAGAGTTTGAAAGAAACACATTGGGCGGCGCTTTAATTGATTTTTGACAGGTGTACCGACGAGTCTAGTTCTTTACCTAACAGTCAGACAGTGTAAACTCTAATCAGTTTGGCAAGCGGTAGTATTTCTAGTATCTATTTGTAATACATCTTTCTTGTTACAGCATCATTTTCAAAACTACTAAAGTCAGTCAGGTTCACAACTATAAGTAAAAACTTATTTTACCAAGAAGATGTCTTACGGGTGGAAATGATCTTTTTTTTGTCTTACCGGCGGAAATGATCTTTGTTTGTACCAAAATCATTCCTAACTTGGCCTTTGAAACATGTTCGAAATATTGTGCAGTAATTTAATTTATAGTATATTTTAACTCTAACTTTACTTTATGATAATGGCTTCTCGGTGTAACACTATAATTAACCATTTTCCATTTTCTAAAAATATTTTGTCAAAATTTTGTTTTCATTCAGAAATGTTTTATTTTTGTTATGGCTTCAGCTTGACGGCACACGTTGCGTAAGGTTGAACAGGCACGCAATAAAGGCAAATATTTGAAACAGCTTTCTAAAGAAATTTCTCGCCATTTTTCCCCAGTCATTAACCATTTGATTTTCCTTCTAGCGTCTTAACCAGAAAGCACACAGATTGTTTTTTGACATTATTCATGAAATGTTTTCAATCAGCAGGAAGTGAGTTCGGTAGTTTGTGTTATTATTGAAACTTCTAACGTTCCTCTGATTTTCTGAAGACTTTGGAGAAGGATTGTCATACTTCTTTTTCTCGAAATTCTCTTTCTCGTTAATCCGATTGTATAAGCCTATCCGACCAGAGCAGTTGACTGGTATCCTTTACGTCACTGTAACCGGCTTAATAATTGGTAGGGAACCAGCCTATGCTATAGTAGCACATTCTATAAAGAAATAATATTAAAATTAGATGATTTTATCAGTGCAGATGAGTAAATAGCTCATTTTCGGTTGTTTAAAACAATGGAATAGAAAAATAAGTTGTCTCCTTGCATTCAGAGTTGGAAGCAATCTCACGCATGAGAGCAATACGGCGTATCATTTGTAAATTGGAAAGCAGACGCAAAGTTTGATTTAATTTTAGATAATTTTCAAATACTTTTTCACGACATGCATGTTTAAATTGCTTTAAGTTTGTGGAAATCGCAAAACCTTTACCATAATACCTTTTTTATTTTTATTTTTTGGTTTTTGTTGTTGTTTTAATTATTTCTTTGAGCTGTTGTACAAAATATGGCCAGACTTGATAGGTGTGACGAGAGAATCATGACGCGTTACAATAAACAGGGGCTTTCTGGATGATTTGATCGAAAGTTGACTTTTAACAGAATCAGGCAAATTCTCTTTACTGTTACCAAACATAAACTATGTTTATCACATTCGAACGATATATGCACGATTGCTTGTGGTCTTAGACACAATGTCACTTAAACGCCCAACGTTAATCACAGGTACTTTTCGGCGTTATTTCCACACACTGCTAAAAGGTCACTTTTGTCAAGACGCGTAACAGACATGCAATCCTTAGATTCTGTAAAACTTAAGCTTATAAAGTAACCAAGAAAGGACACAATAATCGTAAATACATCACGCACTGCTGTGAATATTTATTTCTATCTCCAAGAGGAGACATACTCGCATGTGTCAAAGCCATAGAGAAAAATCAGTAATTGGTGATGCGTTTTTTGAGTTCAACTCGACTAGTATTCCACTCTAGAAATAATCTACTTGAACTTATAGAAAAAGGAACTGCGTTGAATTGTTTTTGCAATAATGGAGAAATAAAGAACAAATAAAAGAAATACGACTTGTTAAGATCACAAAAAGCAAGATCTATTATAACATATATTTGTTTGTTTTTTGTTGTTTTGTCAACGTGTCCATAGTTCTGATCACGTACTTAAGTCAAATTATCTATGACATACATGTTTTTAAACACAACTTTGCACGTCCGTTTGTAAACATTTCTTTGTACGAGGCTTGAGAATGATAATGGGTCAAACAAGCAATCTCCAGTGGAACAGTCGTTTGTAAAAATGGTCAAGATATGAAGACTATCGTCTACGCAGACGTTTTAGATGGACTGTCTGAAAACAAAAGGGGTGTCGGATATTCCTTAAGCAGTCTTGACAAGTGATATTAAGACTAGAAATTTTGTCAAGTTTAGCACTCCAGTAATTATATCAGTGCCATGACTAAACGCAAATTGTGCTCTGACAGCGAAATGAACGCCAGTCTAAACAACAGACACCACCACTCCGCCCCAGCCCTCGACATCTCTTATACATGTTCAACTTATTTCTATTTTATTTGGAACTCAATATTATCTACAAGTTTATTGAAATGCATTTAGCAAATCTGTAAACCGGAGTCTCTATAAATGCTGGTAACGACACTGTCATTTTTCCCTTTGGCGTTTCGCACTTTGTCAATATTTCGGTTCCATTTTATTGTCTGTCCTGAAACTTTTGCAATTACTTTGCAACAGAATTCTATTTTTCTCACAGGAAAAATAACCATAGTAATCTAGATTCGGAAAGCACCAGTAACAGCTGTTATATTTTATATGAGCAAACTGTTCCATATTCTCACATACAGTAACTTTCCAAAGAAAGTGAATGTACACCCAAAACATAGATACCCAACTTGTGTTGAAATTTGGCACATTTTCCACAAATCCATGATGTTGAAAATCTTTATAAAACTTTCATGCAGTTAAAATTTGAAGGATTGTGTGTATTAAATTTCGGATATTTGACAAGAGTATCTGGGTTTTTCTAATTTTGAATTAATGTAGTCCCGATTTTAAACAAATATAGAACGAGGGTATATAAAACAAAGCTATAAGAAACAACATTATAACAGTTCTTTCCCTGGTTACTAGCTTATTACTCTGTCAAAAACAGACATCACTCTGTTTACATAATCCGTTAAAATGTTTTCAATCAGAGGCATGTGCGCTCGGCCGTTCGTGTTGTTATTTGAGCTTTGAACGTTTGTTTGATTTTCCGTGCACAGTGAAGTTGTATGAGTATCTAGGTTCCTGCTGCTGGATACGGCACACTAGATTGTATAAACTCAGAAAAAATGTAGTTAAATGTCTATTGTATAGAACATTTCCAAGAAAAAAGCCTTGAAAATATCTACGGACTCAGTTGTAAGTCAGACAAGAACAGGCAATGGTCTGCTGTGTCCAAAACTCAAACATTTATTGGGTCGTTGGTCAAAAGGGAAACCGTAACCAACTATAATGGTGTAAACTGAACTGGTAAATTAAATACGACGGAAGACAAAAATAATTCTTTTTTTTTTTAATGTTCACAGGAACATTTATATGTTTCGTGATATCATGTACAATGTCATCCTGTAAAAGCCATCTGAGAAAGTCTTATCCTTGAAGAAACTGGTTGAGTAGTGAATATATAAACAAGTTGGCTGCTTAAAAAAGTATCCAGTGGGTTATGTCCAATATCTGAATTGTACAGTGATAACGTATACATGCAATATTTCTTGCGATATTGATAGTTGTGTTCCGGTCCATGTTAATATTGTCAGAGTGTAAACCTTCTGTCTTACGTAAATTGATATTCATTACTTGGCTTGCAAGAATATTCATGCAACTACTGAATTAATTGCACCTTTAATTTGTGTCTGTACCATTAGATGATCTGGCATTTTTATTCCTCACAGATCTTCTGATCGGGGTGGAGGCAGGGGTATATGGCTTTTTTGTCTGTCTGATTTGTCCAGTTTTCCATCACAATGTCGCTTTCCGGTCGTGAGATAGACTGGTCATCATTATAATCACTACGCTATAACATAAAGCTTAAATTAAAATAAAATAATACTGGGCAAAGAAATTATTATACAATGAAGTTGAAATAACTGCCTGATTTACTGCCGTATCTTCCTGCACTTTTTCTCAGACACAGTTTATATCATAAAAATTACCGAATTTACTAAGATAGTTTAGAAAATCTCGAACGTCCTGCGGCCCTGTTTGCGGCCCAATTTGCGTCCTTTTGTTCTGTAATTGTCATAGTATTTGTAGCAACACTATTTTTTTTTTCGATTTTTTTTTATGTTTATTAATTAATGCAATACAATTTTTCTTAAGAGTGTGAGATAAATTTATTACTTATATATTGTATGATAGATGATCTACACATCATTATAAGATCTTTCGAATGTTGTATTAAGGTTAGCAAGTAATTTTGATACAGTGTAAATATTGTAAGTCTTCAGAAGCAAAGAATATGATGAATACACTGTAAAATACATCCTTTGAGAACTAAGCTACGAGCAACTAATGTTTGAAAATAATTACAGAATCGTAAATAGAATTGAAAAGGGAAATATAATAGGATCAGCGTAACAAATTTTATATTTTACAACACTAACATTTCAAGTGTGCTTTTGATTTATTTACATCATTGAAAAGGGACCACTGTATTCTGCTATCAAATTTCACCATTTTGTCTATTTAGGCCGGCATCCTGCAAGAGCAATACATCTTTAATAGGAGAGAATCAGTGGTAACACGCTATTTTGGTAATCTAGGCTTCTCGGTTTCGATCCCCCGTTCATGCTCAAACATTACCAATTTTCTTCTGGATGAGACGTTAAACCAAGGTCCCATGTATCAGTAAGAACCAGAGGTGTCTTTGGAATGGGAACATAAAGAAAATTCCAATGATTGCATATTGTTTAAACTAGGGCCGCGAATAGGGTCGTAGATAGGATCGCAGAATAATTTATCCGAAAATCTCCGTTCTGTAAACACTCTGTTGTACTGAGATGACATTTGGTTTAAGTAATAACAGTTTCTAACACTTAACAAAGTCATCAGTTATTTGTGGCCATAAGCAGTCAAGGCCAAGATGGCGCAGAGTGGTTGATGACCTATTGTCCACATGGGGCGAAAAGGATTTAGTAAGCAAGTATAAGCAATCAAGACGTCTAGACTGCTGTTCAACAATATTTCCTTAAACCTTTAAACTGTCGCTTGAAATTACTCACAGTTGACATTTTGTTTTCGTGGAATCAGTCTTGTGCAGTCCCCTAGGATTCAGTGTTCCCATTGTTTCGTTTACATTTATTACCTTCCGTGTAAACTATACCGCTTCGTAGTTATTTCCAGAGCTGTTCAAAACAGCGGATAGTTGCTTGCGGCTGTATAAACAGAAATCAATGGCAAGATAACTGAAAGAAATTTGTAAATAGATTTTTCTTTAGTCAAAGAAGAAACCATCTTGTTTGCCTTTGAGAGGCCCGATCACAGTTACTTAGTTACTTAGCTTACAAGATAAACCAAATAAACATTAAATGTTACACCCGGAATCATGCTTCTCAGTCCAGACGTATTAACAGTATAAATCAAAAATGATCTTTTCGCCTTCTGGCATAATATATAGAGGATATTTGTTTGTTTTTGTGGAAGATGAGAATTTATTTCATCGAGTGAATACCATATGTGATATTTTCACGAGTGGCGCAGTAGTTCTTTCATTTTAATCCTATTTGATCTTATCAAGTATTTTCTTAGTACTTCATAAAATATCAAATATTTGAGACATTTGACGATTGGGCACTTCCCTTTTTCAAAGTTCACTGTGCGGTCTAAACAAATCATACAGTCTCAGTTTGTAATTATTGAGAAGACTGATTGATCGCCGGTTGATTGATTAATTCTGCTGATAAATGTAATATGTAGCTGAACTTGAATTGGATTTTGTGCACTATTAATCGAAAAAAAATTCGTGCTAGTTTTTACTTTTGGTTGAATTTCTGTCTTTGATATATCTATTAGACCTTTTACGAGTCCCGCTATCAACCGTTACCATTTATGTATGAAAGTCGCCAGTTTCTTACGGAGAACGCGAGTCTGTCTAGTTCTTCCCATGAACGATTGTCAGATAAACTGTCCGTCCACTATAATATTGACCGTTACAGGGCGTTGAAGTCAACTAAACCAACCTAAACATAACACTTCCTGTACAGCTCAGCTTCCCAGAGTTTTGCTTGCCAAGATAAACATACCGCTGATTGTTGCTCGATTCTTCGCCAGCCCACATTCGTGCTGAATGGTTACCTGAGCTTAACTAATTAGTGCAGATAGGCGTACATTTTCATCAAAGATTTGAAACAGTCGTATCTCTTTTAAAATACATGACCTATCACTGCATGCTAGGTAATTAGCCATTTAATCAACATAATGTTTGGCGCGGTCAGGTTTGCATGATTATGAGAATTTGTAGTCTAATGTGAGATTTGGCAACTTCTCATACTCAATTTCAGTGGCGTTTTTTTTTAAAAACTATTTCTTTATATCTGAACTATCATCAAGATTTAATGTCTTTTTTAATGTAAATAATATCAGGTGAATTTGATCCGAAAATCTGTTTTCCTACTTACTGAATAATAATTTAAGTCTAAATTAATTCTTTATACCTAAATATGATTATATTTTTCATTGATGCTAGAGAATATACTGTTAAGTCCTGCTTTTAACCCCACTTTTATTATTTCTTATTCCTGTGAATATCAGCAATTTCAAAAAACCAAAGTCTCTAATTTAGATGTATAGGAAGTGAGCAGTAGCAGTACGCAGCAGTACTGCTACTGCCAACTTCACGTTTTAGTTTACTGCTATACTGCTCGTACTGCTACTGCCAACTTCACGTTTTAGTTTACTGCTATACTGCTCGTACTGCTACTGCCAACTTCACGTTTTAGTTTACTGCTACTGCTCGTACTGCTACTGCCAACTTCACGTTTTAGTTTACTGCTACTGCTCGTACTGCTACTGCCAACTTCACGTTTTAGTTTACTGCTACTGCTCGTACTGCTACTGCCAACTTCACGTTTTAGTTTACTGCTACTGCTCGTACTGCTACTGCCAACTTCACGTTTTAGTTTACTGCTACTGCTCGTACTGCTACTGCCAGCTTCACGTTTTAGTTTACTGCTACTGCTTACTGCTACTGCCAACTTCCTATTAGTCTAATTTAGAGCAAAGGCGATTTGCTATCAAGACTAGTTCATTTTTAAGACTTTCTTGATCTTAAAAGCGGAACTTTACTTCTGGTTAAAGTGAAGAAAAAAATTATCTGAAGAAGTTTCTTGCTGAATTTCAAAAAAGGCTTTTCAACATTTGCATTTAACTTGTAGAATCTTTCCTATGAGAAGAAATTCAAAATCACTCTTTTACTTTAATCTGTTTCCTTAACGATATGTTGCACAGCACAAATATGAAAAAAGCCTTCATAATCTTATAAGCAGACGTAACTGAATTCCTAACAAATGGTGGGCTAGGATTCCTATGTTTGTCATTGTAAAATTGTAATGGTTTATAGAAGTGTGACTAGTCCAGAAATTCTGTAGTTAGACTAGACTAGACATTCTGTTTTAGACTGGTCTAAAAATTATGTAGTTTGACTTGAATAGAAATTTTTTAGTTAGACTAGACTAGAAGCTCTGTAGTTTAACTAGACTAAAAATTATGTAGTTAGACTAGACTAGAAATTCTGTAGTAAGACTATACTAGAAATTCTATAATTACACTAAACTAGAGATTCTCTGTAGTTGACTAGACAAGAAATTCTGTAGTTGGACTATACTAAAAATTATATAAATACACTAGACTAGAAATTCTGTAGTTAGACTATACTAGAAATTCTATAATGACACTAGACTAGAAATTCTGTAGTAAGACTAGACTAGAAATTCTATAATTATACTGGACTAGAAATTCTATAATAACACTAGACTAAAAATTCTGTAGTTAAACTAGACTTGGAATTCTCCAGTAAGACTAGACTAGAAATTCTGTAGTTAGACTATACTAAAAATTCTGAAGTAATCTAAGGCAGCAAACATCTGCGTCGATTCAATGTGAATGCGCATCAAATGTACTGTTTTGATTCTAGCCTAGGATTCGAACTTTAAAAGACCCATATCTTTGGACTTAGATAGTACTATCAGAAACGATTTTACTAAAACTTACAACATTGATAACTGAAAAAAAACGACATTCAAAAGAAATCTTTGTGTAGCTGACTTTTCTTTCATATGTTATAGCTTTCTCGGTTCTACACTTATACAACAGTAATTTTGAGATGTTAGTATTTGGCTCAGAAGGTTACGAAACATGCGGTTCAATTCAGGTATCCTCATCGAAGGACGAAGCGTCTTCATTGCCCTATCCTGCAATGGTGCTAATAAAATTATGCTGAAAATTAGCCATTTTAACAATACTTTATCTTTATGCACTGTGTGGTCAGGTAATTTTGATATCTTAAATGGTTTATTTCTGAGATAGATCTATCCATATTTCAGTACTTCATTGCTTTCATGCAGACACTGAATGCTCTTTTGGTTTAAACGATTAATGTCAGATGATTTACTTACAATCGATCACCCTTTCTTATTTGAACGTATGTAAACATTTTAATGAAACTGAAATGGGCTTTTGTAGCATTAGAAATATTTTCAAACGCCCAAAATAACATAATGCATAATATAAAACAATACAAAGAATTTTTTTATTATTTTTATTTCAGTGATCATTATGTAATAATACGAAGGCGACAGTATTATTACATTTTACAAAAGGCATGTTAAAGCAGTATTAAAATACTCTAATAAGAAAAAAGCACATCGATTACACTTGGTATTACAGCAGCCACGTTTCTATCTTTTTCATTTGATGACAGTAGGATATACTGTGCTTATACTCTTAGCAATAATCTTTGGAACGTCAGTCTGTAACAAAGACATGTAGTGCATCAATAAAAGTCCGTGTGTATATAGGCCTCGAGCCCACGCCTGTTCAAGAAATCTGGCTTGAAAAGCCAACTCTATTCACGGTCTACGAAGCCGTAGAGTCTATTACTGCGCAGTTGTCAGAGGAAGTATTTATTCTCGACCGTGACTCTCTCTCTCTCTCTCTTGATTTTTTTCATGCCGAATCGTTTTTTAAAAGCCCGAAAGCATTTAAAGGTTTTATTGAAATGCAAAAAGCAAGCACTCTTTGATAAGTTCGCAGTCGTGAGATATGGAAATATTTTACTCTATTTTATAAACAGCCTCTTTGGTCCTTTATTCAAGTGCAGGCGATGTCGACAGTATTGATAATGCTGAAATGACACGCAAGAAAACAATGCAACAAAATATACATGTATGTTTATTCGTTTTTAAAATTCTGACAAGTTCTTTTTGTATAGTAATGTAATTCAGATTCTTAGGAGAGCAAATTATTCTAATAGAAAGTATTATGAAGTTAGTGTGCTGAAGTATTTTAGTGATAGTGTTTATATTTCGGTACGTTCACCTATTATGAACAAGGAAATAATAACAGCTGTAATATAACAATCTCACAATAACACGTCTAGCAGTTTGATACTTTTTTTGTTGTTTCTAAAGGAGATTATAAAACAAACATTTGTTGTAATGCTAGAATAACAATCATGGCTGAAAAAAGATATACTTTTATTTTCAAATTTACCGAATTAGATTTTTGAAGGCAAATGTCATATATTCTAAAATATATATCACTGAACGAAAATTAATGAGGGACTTGAAATAACTGTTGGATTAACGGCGACCGTCCTTTAATGCGTGTATTTTTGTACTTAGCCCTTTCCCTCTTAATACATCACATTAAACATTAAGCTAAGCCTTTTAAAACAGCATCGTATGTAAAACAAACAGGAGATTTAGAAACAGTACAAATACTAACTGTTGTACAAAAACGGGCTTATGATTGATACTGGCAAGAGAAATAAACATAAATTGTAAATTTTCTTTAACAATTTCACACACACGCGAACGCACACACACACACGCACGCACCAACTCACAAAAGAATAGACTGAAACTGTTGAACTGTTGAAAAATATCACACGGCATTATCGGTCCACTAACCTTGTAAAGTTTGTACATTTATTTTGGTTACCAGAAGTTTTATTTAAAAAAACACAATCAGTTAAAAGCATAACTTCCGGTAAATTAATGTGAAGCCTTATTACTCACACAAAACAAGGTTTTAAGATTTTCTCTTTCAAGTTACCCTATAATTTAGCGAAATGCCTATATGGTTAATTAAACACGTGAAGTACAAAATTTGATTCCAGTGTGTCTTATAATGCAAACAGAAACTATTCCTAAAATAAAAAAAAAAATAATAAAAAAAAAACAACATTTCTAACATTTTCATCAGAGAACATACATCGATTAAGAAATATTAATAACAATTATGAACTTTAATGTAACTTAAATACCAATCATTTCAATTCTCACTTATAAATTCTTCAATAGTGATTGATTTAGTAAGCGGACATATTACAAGTAGCGTCATTGTTGCAGAACACGTGATAAAAGCAAATATAAGAAACAGGAGTCTGTCGAAAACTCTCGCAATCTCCTTCCAGTCATTAACTACTTGATTCTCCTCCTTGATCTTGTCATAACCAGACAACACTCTGTTTACATAATCCATTAAAATGTTTTCAATCAGTGGCATGTGCGCTCGGCCGTTCGTGTTGTTATTTGAGCTTTTAACGTTTCTTTGGTTTTCCGGGCACTGTGAAGTTGTATGAATATCTAACAAATTCTCTCGAGTTTCTATATCTTCCTCATGATTAATGTTCATCAGGTTGTATTCAGATATATTCGGTTCTTTTGTGACGTTTTTCGGAAAATGCATGAAATGACGGCTGTCCGTTGTAAAGGTTAGTTTTGTACACGTCAGCACGGACGCAATTTTAGCGACGGTTTTTATCCAGGGCGAAGGTGGGTGAGAACCACTTCTTTTATGGTGAAAATTGAGAACGAACACAGAAAATACCACAGACAGCGCACTCATTGCCATGATCACAGTGAGGTAGATACCTGAAAAGAATAACATAATCACCTTACCGCACTGAAAGAGCTCAACACAAGTCAGGAGTATTGTAGAAGTCATTCGTCCGTAGTTCGAGCCCCTTGGGCGGAGCTATAACCTGAGCATAAGGGACCAGGGGTTGCCTTCGATTTGTCACTACTTTTTATACATAAAAACTTAACCTTTTTAGATCGTAGATGAAACTAGCAACCGTTATAAACATGAATTAGATGAAATGTTTATTGGTTATTGCTGAAATTTCTTTAAAAAAGAAAAGGTCAAAAATATAAAATTTGGTAATTTTCTCCAAAACCTCAGTAACAACTTATAATAGGTAAATGACCCATATTACTGTCTATTCTTATACTGTCTTGCATGTAATTTGAGTGTGATGATCTTAACCAGAAAATAAAATAAAACATATCTATCTGTACTAGTGCAGAGGAGAGACAAAAGGCAGATAGGACTAAACAGTTACTTATCGTCATGTCATATAGCTGTAATATTAAAAGTCATCCTCGACATAATAGTTACATCAAATGTACAAAAGTTATACCACAAGATGAATTTTTGCTTCAGACAGGGAACAATCTTATTATCAATACAGTTAACACTTCAACTGTCGGGTATTTTTGAGAAGTCTACACTGCTAATTGAAACTTCTTTTCATGATTCGTTGCCAAGGAACGTGAAGCTACTTGTATTCTAGCAATATTTGAAAACCACAAAGAATACTTGTATACTAGTAATCTTTGAGAACCACATACATACAATACTTGTACACTAGCAATATTTAAGAACCACCCACAATACTTGTATACTAGCAATCTTTGAGAACTACATGTAATGTTTGTATACTAGCAATCTTTGAGAACCACCTACAATACTTGTACACCACATACAATACTTGTACACTAGCAATCTTTAAGAACCACCTACAATACTTGTATACTAGCAATATTTGAGAACCAAATGCAATACTTGTACACAATCAATCTTTGAGAACCACAAACAATACTTGTATACTAGCAATATTTGACAACCACCTAAAAGACTTATATAAAAGCAATCTTTGAGAACCTCCTACAATACTTGTATTCTAGCAATCTTTGAGAACCACATGCAATACTTGTACACTAGCAATCTTTGAGAACCACAAACAATACCTGTACACTAGCAATATTTGAGAACCACCTACAATACTTGTACACTAGCAATATTTGACAACCGCCTACAATACTTGTATACTAGCAATATTTGAGAACCACCTACAATACTTGTATACTAGCAATCTTTGAGAACCACCTACAATACATGAATACTAGCAATCTTTGAGAACCACCTGCAATACTTGTATACTAGCAATTTTTGAGGACCACATGCAATACTTGTACACTAACAATATTTGAGAGCCACATACAATACTTGTACACTAGCAATATTTGAGAACCACATGCAATACTTGTACACTAGCAATATTTGAGAACCACATGCAATACTTGTACACTACCAATCTTTGAGAACCACATGCAATGCTTGTACACTAGCATTCTTTGAGAACCACCTACAATACTTGTACACTAGCAATGTTTGAGAACCACCTACAATACTTGTACACTAGCAATATTTGAGAACCACCTACAATATTTGTACACTAGCAATCTTTGAGAACCACATTAAATACTTGTACACTAGCAATCTTTGAGAACCACCTACAATACTTGTAGACTAGCAACATTTGAGAACCACATACAATATTTGTACACTAGCAATATTTGAGAACCACATACAATACTTGTATACTAGCAATCTTGAAAACCATCACACAATACTTGAATACTAGCAATCTTTGAGAACCACACACAATACTTGTATACTAGCAATCTTGAAGAACCACACACAATACTTGTACACTAGCAATCTTTGAGAACCACACATAATACTTGTATACTTACAATCTTGAAGAACCACACACACTTCTTGAATACTAACAACTTAACAATACTTGTAAACTAGCATTCTTGAAGAACCACACACAATACTTGTACACAAGCATTCTTGAAGAACCACACACAATACTTGAATACTAACAATTTTGAAGAACCACACACATTACTTGTATACTAGCAATCTTGAAGAAGCACCTACAATACTTGTATAATAGCATTCTTGGAGAACAACACAAAATACTTGTATACTAGCAATCTTGAAGAACAACACACAATACTTGTACACTAGCAATCTTGAAGAACCACACACTATACTTGTACACTAGCAATCTTGAAGAACCACACAAAATACTTGTACACTAGCAATCTTGAAGAACCACACACAATACTTGTACACTAACAATCTTGAAGAACAACACACAATACTTGTTTACTAGCAATCTTGAAGAACCACACACAATACTTGTTTACTAGCAATCTTGAAGAACCACACACAATACTTGTACACTAGCAATCTTGAAGAACCACACACAATACTTGTACACTAGCAATCTTGAAGAACAACACACAATACTTGTACACTAGCAATCTTGAAGAACCACACACAATACTTGTACACTAGCAATCTTGAAGAACCACACACATTACTTAAATACAAACAATCTTGAAGAACAACACACAATACTTGTATACAAGCCATCTTGGAGAACCACACACAACACTTGTATACTAGCAATCTTGAAGAATCACACACAATACTTGTACACTAGCAATCTTGAAGAACAACACACAATACTTGTTTACTAGCAATGATCTTGAAGAACCACATACAATATTTGTACACTAGCAATCTTTTGAGAATCACACACAATACTTGAATACTAGCAATCTTTGAGAACTACATGCAACACTTTGTATACTAACAAGCTTTGAAAACCACACACATTATATGTATATTAACAATCTTTGAAAACCACACACATTACCTGCATATTAACAATCTTTGAGAGCCATATGCAATACTTGTATACTAACAATCTTTGAGAACCACATAGAATACTGGAACACTAGCAATCTTTTGAGAACCACATACAATATTTGTACACTAGCAATCTTTTGAGAACCACACACAATACTTGAGTACTAGCAGTTTTGGTCGCCTGAATGTTATTTCTTAATTCTCAACATGTTGCTGTATCAAGATGAAACAAATGCAAGGCAATCAAACCGTTTGATTTACTCAAAAAAGAAATCTTTTTTTCCAATTAGTATAGCATCAAACTTGCATCAAAATGAATCTTTCTTATTTGCAGCCCACAACATCATTTTCTTTATATCCTAAATAAGACCAAAATTCATATTCAATACCTACCAATGAGTGGGATATATTCCGACGTTGGCGGCATGTTTTCTGCTATCAAAAGCATAAACACTGAGAATGCTAGAAGCACTGTAAGACCAAGTGTTATCTTCTCTCCACTGTCTGGTGGCAACAGAAACCCCGTCAACGTCAATGACGAAAGTAGAACACACGGTATAATAACGTTAAGGAAATAGTACAACACTCGCCGGCGTAATTGAATGTAGAACGTCACGTCCGGAAATGGCTCCGGACAGCAGGGGTAATAGATGACGTTTCTCTGTACTTTTGTATCAATCAACGTCCATTCGCCGTTATCTACGAAGTTTGTTAGATCTATTTCCAAGCTTCTGTTGCTAACGTCAACCTAGGGACAAAAATGGTAACATATTTTATTGCATGCAGATTGTCGTGCCATAATTAAACGAATATATATTTTTCTTTTGTGAAAATATTTTCTTTCATTTACTAATTGCAAAAAAGTTCCTTATTTTTGTAACTTTGTTCATTCAAAAGGTGGACGCAAATACATCAAAGTAACATGCAAAGTAACACGTCATAAAATATGTCACAGAAAAAATGCATGTTAAATGCAAAATCTTTGATAAAGGCTCATTGTGTGCAAACATTACACAATTTTTCACACCTGAAATCCATCGTATGCCCAGGAACCCAACTTAAGCTTGCAGATTTGGTCGTCAAATGGGAAGAATGTGATATCCATTTTACAGGAACTGCGCATGCGTACAATAGGTGGCCAGAACACGTGACCGTCGTTGTGGACCATTGCTAGACTTTTCATGTAGCCTTTGTTGTGGTTGTCAACGCTGTGAAAAAGAAAATGGTGTTTGTAAACATGTATCATGCAACTGACCTTTCAATAAAAAAACGTTGTGAGAATAATGGCAGACCATTTTATTTTACAGTTTGAGTCACGTAAGAACTCAGCGTTTGCCACATGGCGTCTATGATTCCTTTTTTTCAACATTCATAAATTCTAATGCCAGAAAACATCTGTTTCGCATTGCTATTAAATTGTTCCCTATGAAATAGTAAGTTTTTGTTGAAGCTAAAATAGCTTAATTGACTGAAGAATGCAGCCTAGCCTCTAAAATAACATGAATTTATTGGCGTCCGCGCCGAAGCCCTTTATGGAATGTGTTCAGATTTTGTGAAAGGGTAGTTGTTGTTGTTATTGACTGTCATTCATGTCGCGATATGGTTATGAATAACAAACTGGAGAATTTTGCAGGAAATGAAATGAAATGCAAACATATTCAACAATAAATTGCACGTTTTACAAATTTATTTATAAAAAATATTTAAGATAATAAATAAATCTTAGCCATTTCTTATTACGAACTGTTATTATGATATTATTATCATATTTGTTTCCGTAGGTTCTATCCGGTTAATTAATCGCGCACTTCGTTTTTTGGTGTTTGGTTCCCGAGTAGTGCAATGAAAGACTAGAAACAGTCTATACATATTTTACGATTGGTCGAGACAGTCACGTGATTTCAATATCCTGCCATTTTTTGGCAATCTCCTACGCAGTGATCTCCCCTTACAGGATTAGATGAGCGTAGCGTAACCGGTGCGCGGAGTTTGATTTTTGGAGCTATATGGTTATGAATAACGAACTGGATTTTGCAGGAAATGACATGAATGCAAACATATTCAACAATAAATTGCACTTGGTGTTTGGTTCCCGAGGTCAGCGCAATGAAAGCCTAGAAACAGTCTATATATATTTTACGATTGGTCGAGACAGTCTCGTGATTTCAATATCCCGTTATTTTTTGGAGCTGCAGCAGCTTAGAGTCAAGAGAGTAAGAGTATTTTTTTTTTTGGAAATATGCATCAAGGTTGCCATATTTTTAGTCCAATTAGCGGCATGCAATGCAAAGCTATGGCCCTGATTGCACTTCTGACATTTTTTAACCGTGAATATCTTAATCGACCCGAATATTCGCCGCAAGAAGTTGATTCCATTTTGTTTCAAGGCTATCGATTTTATGGTGATTTGAGTGGAAACCTGGGCACGATTAGGTATCTTAGTCATGTTGATTTGCCAAATACTGTGACATTTAACAACAGAAACTTTCGTCTTGCAATATATTCCAAAATTTCTGTCCCACAAATACCATGTATTATTGAGAGATTTTGTAATTTTTATTCTGAACTGTGCCAAATAATAGTTCTTGACATTTTCCTCATACCTGTCTAAAAGTCAGTCTTCCCTTGAATTGATAAATAATGATTCACCATATCAACATGCCATGCAAATTTATTCTTGATATTTTAATGAACCATTATTTTTGTTGGCATGTATTACAAAAAAGTCCTGAATTTCGTCACTGATATTCGTCCTATATGTTTCATTCCAGGGTGTGTTCTACTTCCAGTATTAATAGAAACCATTTTTTTAAATTTGACATTAAACAAACTTAGTACATTTTGACTACTGTTTTGTATGTTCCAAAGAAAATACAACTGATATTCTAATCTCTAGCAAACCAACCAAAGTTCAAGATGAAAAACTAGTGTGTTCTTATGTATTTCGTTTGCCCATTCATCTACCTACAAACCTGGCGAATCCAAATTAACCACTGAAAAGTTTATAAGAATATATCTGATCATCAGATGTCTACTAGTTCATTGTCTCTTGCTGCATTTCTTGCTTTTAAACATTCCTTTGGACGCCCTTTGATGCTTTGCATCAATGCTTTTCTTGTAAGTTTTTGTTAAAGGTAAAATGGCATATTCGACATGTATACGACTGAGGAATCCAGCATAGCCTCTATAATAACATGAATTTAATATACAATTATAAATGGAAATAAAATGCATTAGAAACGAGTTTTGTTTTACCATGATTTTAATGTATCAAACTGTGTAGCAATTTCGAGCTTAAGTGAAGATGCTGATTTAAATAAAAGACCAATACCACAATCGTGTGATACACGGGGCTTAATTCCATTAGGCAAATTAGTGTATCTTTATCTTAGACTCTGAAGCATTTATAACATTTATATTGCCCCTTTCTGCATTGTTGTTGTTGTTGTTAAGGCAGTGATCTCATTCTGACAATCGTTAAAAGCTGACAAAAATGATCTGAACATGTTTTACATGCGTGTTTTATCTTTGTAGGCATGTTGGTGGCTTGCCATTCCATCGACATTAAAAACGTAATGTACCGTGTGGTCAGTTACAGATAGCCAAAGAATGCATGTCGTTAAAGAATAGGTTCTATGATTTCTTTTATTATCTCTTTCTATGGAATAAACAGTATCATAAACAGTAATAAATTACAACAATCTAACAAATCTAACAATCTAACAATCTACAAATTAACCTGGAAAAAACGTGAAAAAGAAATGCATTTAAATAGCATTATTATCAATGGTGATTTTTCCTTCATGCAAAATGTCCAAAGTTTCAAGAAAAAAAAACTGGGTATTTCTTCATTTGAATAAAGCCTGGCTATTTCAGGAATTCTTGTCAAACTTACTGAATAGTTCAATCCACAGTCGGTTTCGTCATTCGAGACGCAATGTTAGATTTAATTTTAGACCATTAGTTCTTAATCTTTCACGACATGAATGTTCATGTTACATTGTGACATGGGGATAAACTGCAACAGCCTGTACCATCCCAGTTTTCTGTAGGAACATGATCAATTTGAAATATCACGAAGCAAGTGGCCTCAGAAAGAAAACCTTGCCTAATATTTTATAATAGCCGTATGGAACAAATTAGGTTCGCAGAAATTAAAACTGACATGCAACGTAGTCCTTTTTATCTGAGATATTTAGCATTTGTATTTTATATGCACGTCTTAATAAGACAGTAATCAAGAAAAAGTGCGTCATTTTGTAATATAACACGAATTTATGGTAAAAGTTTGGTAATATTATATACGCAGCCGAGACGAAACACGCATGTTTCACATCTTTTGGGTAAACTCAGTAATTGATGATGCGTGATTCACGTGTGCTAAGTGAACTTCAGTTCTACACGCACGTATGCAGAAGTTTTATAAGTAAATGATTGCAGACAAGTTTTTGAGCAAAAAGAATTTCAACGTCGTGGGGTTTTTTTTGTTTGTTTATACAAGGAAGAAAAGGTCGGAATGAGAAGTCACTCACGTGTCTTTCATTAAATCTTGCGAAACCATCTTAATGGAAATACCAGCTCTGTGTGCTCATAAACCACAAAGGCTGGGCAAAAATAGACCTAGTTTTATTATAAGAATTGTCATGCGTAGGAGCTTGAAAACAATCCCTTATAAGCTGTTATTTTTGATGTTGTATTCAGATTTTATGATTTTCCAGATGGCAATAACACAACAATAACTCAGTATGAGGTTTTCAGGATGAAAATTGATAAGGGGAGATTCTTGTATCATTGCTGTCTAACGGAAACGAAAGCAGATTAAAGCATTACCTATTGTACAGAACAATATCTGGCAGCAGGTTAAAGCATTACCTATTGTACAGAACAATATCTGGCAGCCATATAAGGTCACAAGGAATCCGTAGGATGTTAATGTTGGAAAATTCAGAAACGTTCGTCCAAACCAGCCTCTCGTCTGTCCATTCCTGTAAAAAAGCAAAATTTTCAAATTTCCAAAACGAGAACAAAAGGTAGCATAATACAGTTGTCATTTTTTAAGATGACATTTAGGAGGGATAAGAAAGAAATTATAGAAGAATATATTTGTCGTTTCTGAAATGACGACACTTAACTACAATAAAAAACAAACTACATATGTATTTTGATTTTTAAGTATCCGATATTATCTCCAATGTAACTCTATCTTACTTTACTACTAGCTTAATAAAACGTTTTTGTATTTCCATTGTTTGTTAAGTATTTTCTCAGGTTCAGAGGGACAGTAAGTTAATTGCACTGTTTCTGCAGACTTTGAATACACTTAATAATCATTAGACTTTCCTTATACAGAACATGACATTTTGTATAAAAGGAACACGTCAACTTCAAGAATACAAATAGAATTACCTGATCTAACCAGACATTTGTGGTCAGTACCTGGTTTTTCTCATCCTGCAAATATAGGAAAACACGTTGAGAGAGAACTACAAAATGATAGTCACACAATTGAGAAATAACTATGTAAATCTTCCAACACAAACTGACTTTGAATTTGACAGAACTTTGTTTGATTATAAAATAATAATTATTTAATGTATTTTACACTTTATTTCTTCACGTTCATGAGTTCATAATATATAAATTACTTGAAAACAAAGTATTGAATATTTTGTTTAAACTAAATTAATAAAAAGCCGTGGATTTGACTTTACGGAATAGAGACTGAACTGGAACAAATTAAACACACTGGTATAAATGTTTCATTTATTGACAGCTTCGACTCCCTACTTGTTAGCACTTTTATTTTTGCCATAAAATGGAGTTAAATGTACCATGGAAATTTACAGTTTTGCTATCTAGCAACACTTACCACATCAAGAACTTGTGTCAGGCTTAAACCAAGCTTTATGTCAACGGGTTTCTTGGCATCAAACACGGGTCGTGTTGCTCTATCGTAGGATTTCATTAGCAGATATAACAATCTCTGCTCCTGTGTCATCTGCTCAGAAGGAACCTCGTGGAACCTGGACAGACAATACTTCTGAATCTCATCACCACAGCCTATAATAAAATACATGTTACAGACTCAAGATTAAACACACTATTCATAGAGAGTTGTCCATTAATCAGGACATCAATGCGAATTCACATATTTATTTGACTAGAAGAAGAGCACAATTACAATTCGTCTGTTTCTGAGCGGCAGTAGTAAATTCCCCACTGCATTAAATGAATTTATAAAATTATTGCTCAGTTGATATCACTGAATTCACTAGCTACGAAATTTCTCTTGTTAAACACGTATGAACGGACGATTGTATCTCGATATCATGTTTCATAGAGGCTGCTGTTTTCATAGAATCAGAATACTTTTCTGGAGAGCGGACTCTTAACCAACGACCGCCACTCTCAGAGATGTAACAGCTGTACACGGTCATACTTTATAACATATTCACTAACTAGTAACATAAAATGCATTCATTTATTGTATACGAAACATGCATTCAAGATGCAGTAGCTACGTAGTAATGATATTGTCTGTTTATCTCTCTGGCTGGTCGGCTGGCTGGCTGTACATGCCTGAAAGATTTTAGGTGGTTACGGGGTTACATCTAGATATTATGATCTTATTTCAGTTCACTCAGTCATAATAGGGTTAAAAGTTGTATTCTGGGGTAAAAGAAGTGTATTGTGGAGTTTAAATGATCAAAGAAAGATCAAAGAGATATTCTCACAAATCCAAGACAACGTCTGTCTGTCTGTCTGTTTTTTTGTCCGTCTGTTCTGACTTTACCTGGAAAAAAGCACTACAATACGTTGGCACCTAGTAGTATCATTGATCTACGTGATAAGATAACCCCTACTGTTTTAGGGTCACATGGGTCACATGTTCTTTGTACACTTGCTCGTACGTACTGACGGATGAACGGCACTAAAACTATAAGCATGATCCTCAACGGGGGCCATGAAATCATTTGGCTAAAAGACTAACAGTCAAGTATCTGGTTTTAGTATGACTTCTGTTATATCATCAGTTTAATCAAAGTGTAGACGAGCTGTATTCGACTTAGCATATGCTGTTTTCGTATACAGCTCGGTTATTCAAAGAGTGCTGAACATCGAATAGAGCTACCCCGGGGGACTATATTCGAGGTGTGACAACGCTATATACCAGCATGTAAATCAAATGATATAATGTTTTTTACTCGATTTCAAGAGATAGATGAGAATCATGATAATTTGTCTTCCGGCATTCAACACGCGAGCGAATCTTATTAGTATATTTCAAGAAGAAATGACACCACCAATTTAGTAACACTTCAGCTGAACTGGAACATTAATCTTAAATGTTACTTTATGTAAACACAGATGACTATGCAGTATATAACATACACATACTGAAATTGATTGTATAACACAAGGGTATTTATTTGAATGACCCCGATGACACTTAAAGTGAAGCCGATGACGAAGAACAGCAGCGAACACCGCAGACGACAAGACAAATATTTGACATACAGACATAAGATAATGACCTGACGGTTGTCTGATCAGTTGTCAGTTACATCTGTACAAAACGGATAAATCATAACGTTTCACTGTCTTTGATCATATCATCTAACTTTTCTGAGTTTTTTCCTCCATTAGAGGGTTTTATTTGGTGTGTGTATGGTCAATGTACATGGTTTTATAAAATTAAGATATTGTGTGTGATTTCGTTTTATATTTAGTGACTCAAATAAATTAAATTTTGCAATGAATTTTATTTGGTAAATTAGGTAAATTATATCTGCTGCTAACAAGTACTCTTAGATTTAATTAAGGTTTATGTTTCACACGGAGAGGCTCAGCCTTTCAAACAAGGGCATGGATAAACATTCAAAAGACCTAAAAAACAATATTATAACGATAATAGTATCTGTCAAACTCTGGCATGAATGTGCAACAATACATGCGTTTAAAATATTTTTTTTTTAAATATGAATTTAGAATATTACAAACTGAAAACTCAGAAGCTGATATGATCTGATATTACACACTGAAAACTGACAAGCTGATATGATCTGATATTACACACTGAAAACTAAGAAGCCGATATGATCTGATATTACAAACTGAAAACTGACAAGGTGATATGATCTGATATTACACACTGAAAACTAAGAAGCCGATATGATCTGATATTACAAACTGAAAACTGAGAAGCTGATATGATCTGATATTACACGCTGAAAACTGGCAAGCTGATATGATCTGATATTACACACTAAAAACTGACAAGCTGATATAGTCATATATTACACACTGAAAACTGAGAAGCTGAGATGATCGGATATTACACACTGAAAACTGAGAAGCTGATATGATCGGATATAACACACTGAAAACTGAGAAGCTGATATGATCTGATATTACACACTGAAAACTGACAAGCTGATATGATCTGATATTACACACTGAAAACTGACAAGCACATATGATCGGATATTACTAACTGAAAACTGAGAAGCTGATATGATCTGATATAACACACTGAAAACTGAGAAGCTGATATGATCTGATATTACACACTGAAAACTGAGAAGCTGATATGATCTGATATTACACACTGAAAACTGAGAAGCTGATATGATCGGATATTACACACTGAAAACTGACAAGCACATATGATCGGATATTACTAACTGAAAACTGAGAAGCTGATATGATCTGATATAACACACTGAAAACTGAGAAGCTGATATGATCTGATATTACACACTGAAAACTGACAAGCTGATATGATCGGATATTACAAACTGAAAACTGAGAAGTCAGTATGATTGGATATTTCAATCTGAAAACTGAGAAGCTGATATGATCCGATACTACAAACTATAAACTGAGAAGCTGATATGATCGGATATTACACACTGAAAACTTAGAAGCTGATATGATCGGATATTACACACTGAAAATTGAGGGGCTGATAAGATCGGATATTACAAACTGAGAAGTTGATATGATCGGATATTACAAACTGAAAACTGAGAAGCTGATATGATTGGATATGACAATAAAAAACTGAAAAGTTGACATGATCGGATATTACAATACGAAAACTGAGAAGCTGGCATGATGGGATATTACAATACGAAAACTGAGAAGCTAATAAGATTGGATATTATACATTGAAAACTGAGAAGCTGATATGATCTGATATAACACACTGAAAACTGACAAGCTGATATGATCGGATATTACAAACTGAAAACTGAGAAGTCAGTATGATTGGATATTTCAATCTGAAAACTGAGAAGCTGATATGATCCGATACTACAAACTATAAACTGAGAAGCTGATATGATCGGATATTACACACTGAAAACTTAGAAGCTGATATGATCGGATATTACACACTGAAAATTGAGGGGCTGATAAGATCGGATATTACAAACTGAGAAGTTGATATGATCGGATATTACAAACTGAAAACTGAGAAGCTGATATGATTGGATATAACAATAAAAAACTGAGAAGTTGACATGATCGGATATTTCAATACGAAAACTGAGAAGCTGGCATGATGGGATATTACAATACGAAAACTGAGAAGCTAATAAGATTGGATATTATACATTGAAAACTGAGAAGCTGGTATGATCGGGTATTACAAACTGAAAACTGAGAAGCTGATATCATCGGAAATTCAAATTGAGAAGCTGGTATGGTCGGATATTACACACTGAAAACTGAGAAGCTGATATGATCGGGTACTACAAACTGAAAACTGAGAAGCTGCTATGATTGGATATAGCACACTGAAAACTGAGAAGCTGATATGATCGGGTATTACAATCTGAAAACTGAGAAGCTGATATGATCGGATATTACAAGTTTGATATCTAGTTACAGTTTTTTTCCAATGGTAAATGGAAAATAAACAGATTATAACGTATCTTAGGGCAAGTTATCGCTATGTCAATTTATCATACAAATCTACAACAGTATTGTTTAAACTGCAATACTTTCTTGTCGTAGAAGAAAATTGTACACACTGTGATTCATCAAAGAAAAAAAAACCCCTCAACAATGGTATCTTCTTTTTTTAAATAAGCACCCTTATATAAATAGTAATGCTTTCTATTATTACGTTATTGTAAGTGTATTCGGATATGTTTATGTAAATATGAAAATAGATATGCCGATACTGAAAGCGTCTAAAATAAATCATAATTTAGTTATCTTGGTCGTCGCATTTGAAGGTATTGGAACACGACATATCGTCATCTGATAAGTCTTTTTGAAAAATAAATTCGTTATCTATTCAAAGTTATACCGTATGCAAATATTTACATAATGCACGTCAGCAACAAATGATCAGTTTACAAAGCATCTATACGCCACACAATGCAATAATACCCATCAACTGCTCGTATTTGAAGTTAGTGAGCATGTCTTATTTCTCTTTGATGAATGCATTTACAACTGTGACATGTAAGAATGCCTATCCCTGTTTTTGGATTTCTAGCTTGAAGGTATGTGGAAGACAAATGCATTCCATCACTGGAAACGATGAAATACATTACAACAATAGTATAAATATTCAAAATTAAACGCGGTAGGCAAAATGAAAGTTTTCTCTATATTTCTTGGATTAATTTACCAGAGTTCTGGTAAACAGTAAATTGCAACTGCACTACTTCACTGAAAGAGTTGTACAAGTTCCATAGTTTTCATATTGTGGTGCCAGCAAAGAAGTTAGGAATTCTATGTTGAAGGAATGATAGTGACTTCGATTTCACATACGCCTTAATAATTCTTTGATGTCATCACAACAGACATTCCGTTTATATCCTCTTTAACCTTAATACCTCGTTAATAGCTACCTCATGATCGAGACGAAATGAAATGAGTTTGGCTTGCCAAGATTAAATGCATTTTTTTAACAATGAGCAGCAGTTGGATTGAATCTGTTTGTGTTTATGCGTTTTGCTTTAATCACTTGCTGGAATAAAGTTATATGGAAATTCACGGTATTTATGGTTTTCAAAAGACTGATGGATAACATCCATACTGGAGTAGAATGCAACAAACCCTCCCCCCACCCCCCACACACACACAATGATGCTTCTTAGATTCTTTGTCTTAGCTTAGTACATATAGTAAAAATGTCAACATTATACTGAGATCGATTGTTTTTGGATAACGTTTTTGATAACTTAAAAGTAAAATTATAAGTCAATGTCTCTCAATATAAGTTAAATTATAAGTCAATGTCTTCCAATAGTAAAAAAATGAATTTAAATATTATTGACAACGGAATTAATAGGGTACTGGTATTTCTATCTATTTCAACCACTGACTTGCCATTCCGAATTACAGAAAAATACCGACAGAGTTTCCTTCGGAGAAAAGGCCAGAGTTAAAAGTACCGTTAAACGGTTACAAAATGTAGCACGGAAAGAAGAACAAAAACACAAGGTTAAAATAATTTGCATTAATTCATGGTAATATTAAATCTATATTGCAAAGGCTTGTCAAATATGGAAAAACTATAACAATACTGAATATATGCATTAGTGACACTTAGTGCAAGTTTACTTATAAGAAGTTCATTCCGTAAAATTGATAGTGATATAGATTTAGTTGTATTAAATCCTGTGAGATAAAGGAATCACAACCATTAAATAGCTGTAGAAGTGTTGATGTATGGTTAGTTTGACCGCAATGTAATTGCAAGGAAATTAGTTTAATAAGATAAAAGAGTTTATAAGCAGTGTGTCCGACTAGTAGTGATGTATTGTGTACTTTAGCGCACTTCTTCCATGAACTTGCTAGAACTGGCCTACGGACATGTTTCATCTAACTTGCGATTTCTTTAAACATCAAGCAATATATTCACTTTTCTTAACTAGTGGCGAAAGTAAATGACACATTTCTTTCTGCATAAAAGATTTCATTTCATCGTAAACTTTTAAACTTAGTTTTGAACTTCTGTCCTTGCGTGTAAAGTTCCATTATAAATGGAACTTAATTCCGATTAGAATACTCCAAGTTATTGTTCATTAACATATTCATATAACCATCATAAATCTTCAACAGGTCATATGTAAAAGAAAAAAATATTCAAACATGTGTCTATTTTTCTATTTTAGTTCATTTATCGTACCCGATGCCTATATGACCGACACCCGCAGAAGAGTTTAGTTAATTCAGATTGTTTGTAGACAGTGCATGATATGGAAAGCATTCCGCAGACAACCTGGTTCTTTTCCGCGCTCATTGTATAGTACTGAGACATTGGACCTCGGTTAAACGTCTCATCCGAATGTTAGTGGAGGATCGGGGGATGGGAATTACTAGTCCAACGTGTAACCAGAAGTCCACTGACATTGGAAGCAAATCAGACACTGCGATAGGGTTCTAATCAACGCATCTGCTATTATCGTTAACATAAGAGTTATTTGTCATCAGTTACAGACAACTTGTTTAGCACAGAAATACTGAAAAACTAAGATACATGACTTGTAAAACTTTGTTTTTTCTGACATCAAAATTGTTATGTATATTGTAACCTTAAGGCTATTAAGATTATCAGCCTTTGGAAGCTTTATTTGACAACGATTTTGAGAAAATTTATAACAGAAATTACGTGTATCTAACCCCCACCCTCCACCTGCACCCCCTCCCCGCCCCCAACATGTTCATTGCATAAATAGCATACTCAAAAGCTTCTACGTTTTATTCCCCTTTTATTTCTGTAAAACATATCACTGGTTCAACATTAATGGTTTCAATGTAATAAGTGTATTACTTTTTACTTTGATTAAAACCTTGTTTTCGTTTTCAAATCATCATTTTAAATAATAACAATATTATTGTTTTCTTTTCTTTGAATAACCTTTTTTGAAAAAAAAAATCACACAAAATTAAACTAGGAACAGATCAATCTCTTATGTAAGTTATGTTCAATTATTTTACTAGACATGTTATTAGATTATTTCTCTAATTAAATTAAATTTGATTTTGATTTACTTAACAATCTTTCCAAACAACTCAATTGCTTCAGACTTTGTAAGAAGGTGCTTCATTTATCTGAACGTATTTCGAGGTAGTTATCGCTACAGTGCAAGACGACATTGATTTAACCATAAACTGACGATCAAAATAAAAACTATAATTTGAAAACTTTTGTAAAGAAAAGCTGACAGATTAAGCTTCACAATTGCTTCATTTGCAGAAAAGAAAAGAACGTGTAAATGTAATACTGGCTTCTTCAATGGCTATTTGTCTACATAATCAAACATACAAAATCTTGATTAGAGAAGTTAAAAGTCTACTTTGATAACAAGAACCACCCCCTTAAGGAATAAATAACTTACAGGAATAGCTTGCCTTAAATGTTTAAAGACCACAAATATATACACTAATACATTTGATTTTCTTACTGAGAAGCTGTCAGTACTTCCACGGCATTGCGATGATATTTCTGACTGAATTATCACGTTATTAAAAGGATGTTACAGTTTATATATCCTACATAGTGCGTAAACATATATTCGAGTATAATATAGTTCTTTTTTCTGTTACATTGTATGTGTGAATCAATAATGTTAACAGAATGAACGTACCAACTCCCTATATTCTCCATGCATGGCAAAGGTACACGCTCAACATTTACCGCAGACGACAAGGCAGATATCTGAGATACAGACTTGAGATATAATGATCAGACGCCTATCTGAAAGCCTGTCATTTACTCTACACGGCTTATTATCGTTATTACAGTGCTGTATCTCACAACTAGCAAAACCTTTTCTAGGAAGATGTACACCTCCGAATAGGCAACGCAATCACAATAAAATACATTATTCTAGTGATTCGATTTCAGCCATTCTGAGAAGAATATAGCTGCTAAAATTTCATTGGTGAACGAAACGAAAAATAACAACAAACTGATCACTTGACAAGAAAAGAAAAGAACTCTCGAATATGAGCACTTAGGTTGTCTGAACCTAAATTCAATCTAATAAGTTTAATTATATCTAAAAAATCTAATAATTATTCAATTGCTGTACATTTTGCATATTTGAGATTCGTGTAAGGAAAGAAACTATCGCAATTTTTTTTGCAAAAATGTCGTACAGGCCGAAGACAACATTTTGGTTCATGTAAACACGTTTTCTGCGCGTGCAACCTTCCCGCAAAATTACATTACAAAGCCAGAAACTTAACTGGTGTTGCAGTACTTGTACTCAGATTGTTAGAGTATACTTTTCCAATGTCAAATATTTTTGTACCACGGCCGCGTATTTTCTTTAATGATACTTCGTGTTCAGTCTTACTTTGACGATAAGGTAGGTTTTACATGGATCACCTAAAGGTCTAAAATTTGCAGAGACATTCATTGTAGAGAAGATGAGTAAATCGATGGACGTAATTGTATATAATGGATACTTTGTCATGACTTGAAATCCAAAATTAAAACTTCATGTCAATATAACTATAAATGAAACTCATAAATCAGTCAATTGTTATCAAATCGCGTGTGTGAAAGCATCATTTATTTCAAATCTAATAAAAACAAGGGATGTTTGTTAAACATACATGTCCCCCATAGCTCCTTATTGCTAGAGGCAGCCATAAAAGTATAGAAAGGTAAAAGAAGGACGGGGACTTGTATAAGGACATTAAGTGGAGGATGCAAGGGTCTTCTGATATCAAAAGCTATTGGCCATGGCAAGTAGATGAATGAACTGTTAATTGTGCCAATGACAATTTGCTAATAAAATGTACAAAGTTTAATAACTGGAGAACACGAAAGGGTACAGGAATTGCATGAGAAGGAAGAGGTAGGTGGGAGGGTGGGTAGGCAGGAAAATTTAAGGTAGTAAGGCCCAAGGGTTCTCTAGTTATCAATCAGAATCTGATTTCCTCTTTTTGGTTTATGGCCACCGTGACCTTGACCTTTAACCTAGTCACCTCAAAGACACTAGGGGTCATCTCCTGAACAGACCAACCTGCAAATTAAGTCTGCGGAGCCAATGCTCAAAGGTTCTCTAGTTATTGATTGGAAACCATTTTTCTGTTAATGGTCGCTCTGACCTTGAACATTTTTCTGTTAATGGTCGCTCTGACCTTGAACTTTGACCAAGTCACCCAAAAAGCAATACGAGTCACTACTGGTCATTATCAACATGCATTGCAAGTTAAAGGACCCTATGGCCCAAACATTCCCTTATTCATCAGAAACAATTTTTCAGTAAATGATCAACATATCATTGACCTTTGGTCTAGTGCCCCTAAAACTATAGGGGTCATTTACTTGCCAAGTTTAAGGAAAGTGGGTTTAAGGGTTCTCTAGATATTGATCGGAAACGAAGTGTCTACCGACCGACCAACATTGACAAAACAATATACAATATCTTCGATGGGGCATAATGAAACCATACTTAATCATGATTGTTCTGTATGTATTTGCCATGTTTGCTCTTGTAGGTAGGTATGTGATCTAACTGAAAATCAGTCACCCTCAAAACAGCGATAAGTGTCATTATACGGAACATGCAAAGTGGCGAATAAATTCAATATTGGACTGTACTTTTTCATGAAAACAATATCAAATTAGAGAAACTAAGAACAATAACTGTTTCGAATGCTGGTTTCTTCCATTGAAGAAACGTGGCATCAAAACGGCTTTTTCTTTTTCACTAGTCTTCCCAGCTAGAAATCTAAAAACTGTTTAGTGAAAAGACAAACTGCGCATTACCGTTGCTTTTCATACTGTTACTCGCAGCTCTAACTATATATTTTATCTATTAAACAAAGCTTAGAGCTATCAACGCAAACTTAGCATTTTTTTCACTAACTGACAATCATACAAATTACGTACTTTTATAATTATGTTTCATAATTTAAATATATACAATTTTTGTTACGCTTATATTACATCTAACGTACCATAATATGATTTAAAAAAAAACATTTTGAAGGTAAACTGCTGCTACTGAAGAGACCAGATTTCAATTTGAGGAACAGAAATACTTAATGTATTGCTTCCCATGAATCATATCCTCTCATACTTGGCAGATGAACCTATAAATTCCAGTCAGCACAGCTTTTAATAATGCCTTGATGTCGTAACAGCTGAAATTCTATTAAAGCGATCTTTAACCTTGTTGCAACGTTACTGGTCCACACGCAATTCATGAAGTTAAGTTTGCCAACTCATTTGACTTTTTATTCTCTTTTCGACAAAATGAGAATATAATAGAACAATATGTTTGAAGACAGTTCTTACTTGCACCAACTGTCCATTATTTTACTAGAAATGGAATTTAACAAAATCAGACACAATTTTTATCATGGAACTAGCTTGAAATCTGCCCGATATTTAAGGTTATGACGTCACTGACCTGATACCATTTTCAAGTCACGCCTACAAAACCAACCACTAGGACCGTGTTGTCTGCTGGGTGTGACCTGATATTCTTTATACTTCTGCATTTATAATCTTAATGACTAAAACTATGATTAACAAGTATTTAAAGTATGCAATTCTGCTATTTAGCGGACAGAACACATATGAGATGTAAACAAATTAAAGGTTCTTAGACCAGTCATTCTTGTTTTACTTAAAATCGAAAATTAACAGTTCAAAATGACGTAAACTACACAATCTTTCAACGTCCATGTGCATTTTTACAGATATTTGTTTTCAGACAAATGATGACGGTTTTAAACCAAACGAGCAACACATGTCAGCAGTGCAATCTTCTGAAATGTACTCTGGCCGAAATTAGATTGACTCACTCAAGACCAATTTGTACATAAAGTATTCAGGTCTTAATATTTTGTTTTCTGTGATATGCAATCGGATGTAGTTTTAAATACACTTAAAATGCATATAACGTACACATTATATGGCTGTTGTTTTTGAATTGTCTCTTCATAATGGCAATATAATACGACGCTTTATCTCGTTTCGTGATTAACAATTGATACGTAATATCAATAACTGCTGCTGCAAAAATATCTTTTCTGAATTTTATAGAAGTGGTATCTTTTGCTCCCATCAGGTCTATGAAAAGAAAGTTTCATATTTAAGCCATTTCTTGCAAGTCGTTTTCGAACGTATGTATGTGTTGTGACAAGCATGACACAAATTTCTTTCTGAACAGGGAAGATGGTTAAAACAGGCTCTAAAAAGTTTGACTAAATCATTTAATAATTGTCTTAAAGCAAAGTAGTTTCGTGCGTGTCACTGTTATACGAATGTATCAATATTACATCACATGTAATAATTGATAAAACAATTGATTATTCTTTATCTACAAATCTAATTACAGAATTTTGTAAAATATTATATCTTTACGAACGTTTAACCTGTATTGTGTTTTCATCGGTACTGAATTTATTAAATAAGATATCGTTAATAAAAAAACACACATGTTGTCTCAATTCAAATTTCTTTAAGTAAATCTTGCTTATTTTTAAAGACTAAAGTTAAAAAATTATCATTTGTCGCATTCCTCGAAACCCTATTGTTTTTTTCCTCTAAAATGCATTAATACATACCTTTTACACTAAGTATCATCCAAACGCAAGGTACCATCCACAAAATAGTGAACTGTTTTCCCATAATTTCTATGGAAAACTAATATTGTCCTAACACTGTTTTATGAATAGGAACCTGTTAAGAGTTAACATCATATCCAGTACTCGTCTCCTCCCACTTTCAGAAACATCCCATAATAAACTATTTTTTCTTGATACGTTGTTAGTCGATGCGATTTATTCTGTAGTTTTTTTACATACATTCAAAATCCAGAATGGAAACTTTGTTCGATTTCCACAAGTACTCGTAGTATTATGATATGTAATGGTCATAACGTTACCATTTGATACCAGCTTGTAAGCGCATTGGGACTATCATGAGATATTCAATGTAGTTTGTTCACAATACATAACATATTCAGGATATCGAGCTTCCCGTTACAATAGAAATCGTCATACCGTTTGTTTTTTCAAAGTCGTCATTTAAATCATTGACCTAAACATAGATAGAATAGGTAAAATAGAATCTGTTGGATATATGAGTGCTGTTGCTTATTAACGAACATATGAAAAGTGCATTTAATAAAGGGGCTGTTTAAATGACAAAACATGGTCGTCAGTATTGGAACCTTTTTTAATGTGTAGAAATTAAAATGTTCTGTGAAATACGCCACACACTTTTCTGTGCATAAATTAATGACCATTAGAATTACACGACGGTAACTCTTCAAAAGTAAACAAAATCTACTCTTTGAGGTTTGAAATCTGGTCGATTTTGAGGGAGGAAAGGATATCTGACATTGTGCGAAAGATAATGGATTGAAATGGTAAAATTGCACTTGAATGGTTGTTTAAATTTTCATGTGTTTTAAATGAGAGAAGTCAAGCAGTCATATATTTTGAAGCCTTACATTTACACAATAAATGTGCATCAATTGATTTGATTTAAAGTATTTTCCAAATCAAATATGGGATGTAATAACTATATAATTAATATGTAGCAAATACTCAATGACGGACATCTTATTTCAAACATTCAGTGTTGTCAATGTTTTTATCCGCATAACAGTACCTTATCTCCTTAGAGAAAAACTAATTTATCGTAAATGACAAACGTGTAATAATTCTACTTACGAACGTCCAGTGAAATTCTGTACGTGACAGAACAGAGGAAAAACAAAATGTAAAATGGACACTACTCCATTGAATGCCAAAGGCAGATAAAATAATTTCATTGGCTTCCGACAAAAGATATATTTCCATCGAAAAGCTCTACACACTAATGCACATAATACTTCTGACGAATATTTTTTTCAGCCAGAACAAATCCTAACTTGTTAACTATATATATCATAACGTTTGATCTGTCAACCAACACTTAATACTTGAGACAAAATCACGAACTACACATGAATACATGTACATCATTTTCGTTGTAGAGGACATCATTTGCAAACGAAAAAAAAAAATGGTAATGAAACAGATTACTTTGAACAAATATCCCATGTAGTCGAATAAATGTTGACATTACTTGTCTTATCATTGCTTAAATGTTTTGAAAAATATTACACCCTGTGTGTGTGTGTGTTTTGTATATGCAACTATTGCTTGTTATATGCTATGTTATCTTTTAAATTATTATTGTTAATGGCTAAATGCCGACTTTGCCGAATAAACTTTGAAACTTTTGCTTAAAAAACATTTTTCGGCATTCTTGCTGAATGAAAGCAACAGTAAAATGTTTTTTGTCTCTTGACTATTTTTGTTAAATACATTTCACTGAAAGAGAAATTATTCACGACTTAATTATTGATATTTAAACGCAGACTATATTTTATAATAATAAGAATTTAAATGAAGATAAATACAAACATTTGTGTTTGTCGTTTTCCAGTACTGACTAACACGGATATGATAAGCCATAAACGTCTGAGATAACTACTAGAACAATATAAACCGAAACTATGCTGATCTGTGGATGTTAATAAACACACACGCCATAATACATTTTTATATGAAAACATGTTTTTTTTTATCATCAACAATACCTCTAACTAAAGATAGACTGGGAGTATATGATATAAAACATCTAACTTAGATTAAATATTTACAAACATGATAAGCAAAAGAATAGACGCACGTCTATGTGTAAGCTGGCTTCAATAAAATTGCAGATTCTATTTCATCAAAGCATGAAATATCACATTCGGAATAAGCTTTAACTTTCGTTTGTACAAAAATGTATCAAATTACGAATCTGAATAAAAAAAAGCAGAATGTGTGAATTACAATGAATGATCATCGAATTCCATTCCGCGGTATAAATAGAAAACAGGTAAGATCATACTTTTGGCGTTTTGAAAAAAAAGAAGTTCTACACTTTTTGATGGGTCTAATGATCAAGAAACTTTTGCAGCTGATTGAGCAGACGACAAGATAAATATTTGACGTATAAACTTGATAAATGAGGTGATGCTTCTCTGAACAACCATCAATTACTGTACAGCACTGATGAAGGATCGCTTAATGTTGTCAATACCGTGAAACTATCCTGTTCTATTCTAGACTTAAATGTGTAATATTGCTCAAACAGACCAGTGACGTAGATATAGCCGCGGTAGAGCCTAAAGTTATCTGCATTTATCCAGTAAGCACCGGAATAAGAAGCTATTGTTATTTTTCTGTTTTGTAATCCGTTTTACTTACACAGTTATCATCTTTCATGTGGACAGAAATGCCATCAATGACTTCTACATGCAGAAATATTTATTTAGATTAAACAAAAATTGGCTTCATTTACCAGAGTGTGCTTTTTAAGTTCATATACTCCCATACTCATATAACACTTACACGATTTGTGTGGCAATTATAAAACAGTCCAGACACGAAAACATCATGCTTCATTGTGAAGTTATAGCATTTAATAAAGATTCTTGCTGGTTTTGTCATCAATAGTTTATAATTGCCTTATATATTTACAAACGTAAACATTTATTCGGTCACTTAAAATATACAAAAAGAAGGTGTATGAACTAATTGCTACGCATGCATTGTCTGAACATTTTTACGCGTCGATTAAACGTACCGCAGTCTATAAATATATTTTATTACTTTTTTTAATAAATTCAGTTTGAGATATGGACGTCACAATGATCAATTTGTTTGTGACTCACTGGAGCAGACAATACGCTCCTTTATGGCATGATCATTTTGAATAAATAGGAGAAAGAAAAATATAGATAACAATCTGTTAAATAGAATATATTAGCTGCACCCTTCAAGATAGACATATTCATAATGAAATCTAATTTTCTGCCAGCTTATTGTCTGCTTGAACAAATTTAAACATTTATTACTTACCGTCTGTTGCTGACACATTACGCAACTAAACAATTTGATATTCTTTTACTTTTTTTAAATGAAAGGGAATGTTAAAAACACCAGTAAGTTAATCAAGACTAGGGCGATATGATATAAAACACCTAAGATCAACTAAATATTTACATCAATAGTGAAGACGAAGTTGGCTTCATCTAACAGAATAACGTTAGAATTTATCTAGACGTTAGGTAATGCATCAGTCTACAGATTTCTAATACAAACTGCTAGTCAATGTAACCGTACGATCAGATAATAGCAAAATCATATATCTCATTTTAACGCCGAATTAAAATTTAATTATGAACTGAGCACTTAATATTGACAATGAAAAACTAGCTGGTTGGCAAGGCGTAGCACTATATAATACATCTAAATAATATTCAGCTACAATAAACCGAAACAGTTGGTTCAGGGTTGTCTTACCTAGATTATACCGTAAGAACAAAGTTATATAGTTACATAAATTTTATATTTTTACAGCAAAACATGTACTGATAAGCACGTCAGGCATGGTTTAGTGATATATAAAACAATGGACTCGACTGTTAATGTGTCCTTATAGTAAACTGTTTATGTTATTCAAATTGAATGATCACTTGATGCGTACGGATCATTATTATATTCTACACTACTATCAGTTTGATCAGAAAAATATTTTTACTGTATCATGTCTTCCTTAAATTACTGGGAGAACTATCAGTTTCCTTTGATCGCTTGATAACAATCGCACTGCGCCTCCAACTGAAGATAGCTTGTGCCTCAGTTAAGCGGCAAGAAAATTGGTTTATTTTTATAAACAACCAACCATTTGCAAACATAAATGACAGAAATGTGAGAAGGGGCTTAAAATTCAAAACAAAATAATTATACAAGACATATGTCCTCTACCGGCTCCGCCTTAAAAATAGATTCCAAAATTGGAGAATTAAATTCATGAATTTAGTATCATATAGTTATCGTGGCATATATCTTTAAGGCTATACTTCAATGCTTCCACTATGTATTCCTCACGTCACTAGATGGTTGTAAGTTTTTGTATGACCTGACGTAATAATATCAGGTCTGAGTAGTACACTGGTATGTTTGCCACATGGCAGCCTCCATTTGTTACACAGAATATCAAAGATTGATCCACGTTCATGTGTAAGTTGATGATTGCACGAACCAGAATTTTGACCAGAGAAAGAAAAAAAAGAGAGAGGGTAGAGAGAGAGAAAGAGAGAGAGAGAGAGAGAGAGAGAGGTGCATACTCTCTCCATATTGTCACCACCTATTCACATACACTTTTCATGAACCTAGCTCGTATAGTACTTGAGTTATCAAAGTATCCATCTGTTCAGGTCATATTTTGACTATTTCTGTCACCATAGCAACCGCAATTTTGATCCGAGAAAATAACAATTTGAAAATAACGTGCATAATTTCAAGATTGCCAACTATTCACACGCTAATTTCATCTAGCTGGTATACTTTTTGAGTTATCAAAGGATACATCTGTTAAAGCCATATTTTCACTATTTCCGTCACCATAACAAACGCAATTTTGATCCAAAGGGGGAAAAACAACAAAGTGACGTGAATAATCTCCAACTTGCCATCTATTTATATACTAAGTTTTATCAACTTAATGTCATCCAGATTTCCGGACAGCCGGACAGGCGGACAGGCAAGGATGGTAAACACCGTTAGGGGACTAAAATACCAAAACCACAAAGTACCTCAACTAGTTATAAAATTTTCTTCAGCAAAATTCTAGACTAATATAATACATGTACAATTGAGGTCGAGAATATTCATTTTGCTTGCTATCATTCTTGTTGCAACATTATTCACAAGCTTGCTATGCGGTACTTTCATATCACGTAAAGAAATAAACGCACATTTGCTAGTACAGGTTTAAAGAATCTTAATGCCGTATTTTCAAAAGCAATTCCATGTTTCCATATCTAGGTAGGAAAAGAACTGTATAGAAATCAAGCCTAGTATCTGTTATCTCAGATGTCCTAAAATGTGCGATAATGTTTTGTTCCTTGATGTATAATGTTGTTGTATTTATATGTTTTCTTGCGTGATCGCCTTCATTTGAAATTGAGATGGCCAAACAGTTAGATGCCCCTATAACAACATATCATGAATTTCTCGTACTGATACTATATGATACCAGCTTGTTAGCATATTAGATCTGTCAAAGATATAGCTGGCGTAACAAAAGGCTAGATATTAATATCATTCAGGAAATCGAATTTTCTCTTATCATTGTTAACATTTATATTTTATTTAGACTGAACTGACGTTTTGTAGTGTAATTTTTCTCCTTCCTACGTAGAAAACATTAACTTGTTTTCTATTTAAATTAGTTCTCAACACAAATATTATTTTCTTATATTGAAATAACAAGTTTTGTCGAAATTTCAACCGGACAATGTGAAATGACAGAAATTATATTTAACAAGTAAAGTTATTTCACTGAAATAGATTTAAATTAAATTATCACAAATAAAATAATAATTTAATCATACTAGTCTATTTTTGCGTAACAGCAACATAATTATTCAAGATTTTTAAAATCATCCTCGAGACATCGATCCAGGCAGACAAACTCACTTTAGTAAAGAGCATTACATCCATAACTGGAAACCATTCACTCTAGCACGTGTAGCTTCGGTGGCACAACCCATACATAGCTCATACTCCGGCTTTCACATGAGCAAAAGACCTTACAAACGCCAGGTGAAATCCTTAAGCCTTCATCTTTGGAAGTCAACACTGTATCCAAAATATTTACAGTACCACCCACACATATTTGGAAATTGAAATATTCTCTAACGTTTAGACAGAAACTATTCAAATGTAAAAATGTTATGTTCCTATCAAGCAGTTTTATGGCAAAGTTCTAATTTAAGCTAGTATACACTTAAAATTATTTCTACTTTGGTTTTAACAATAAATTAATTAACATTTATTGTAATGAACAATGTTATTAATCATTCAATATAAAATTCTATACTAGAAGCAACAATCTGAGAATATAGAAACTCAAATCAGAAAGCCACATAAATCTTTCACACACTAGATTGACGGATGATTAATTTGTCCGTAAATTAATTGCAGGAGGGAAATTAGTTTAACACGATTGACGGATTATATGGAGAAAGCCAGTCTGGAAGTGATGCATTATGCACCTTTCAAGGTTACGTCAACTATTAAGGTCTATAATCTTCGTTACATTTATAAAAGCATGCTCTGCAAAGTGTATTTGCTGTTCATTTAGAATTTTGCAACAGATTTGTTCATTATTTATTTTCGAAAACAAAATGCTGTCAATTTATTGATTAATTGGCTGATGCAACCTGAAGTAATTCACTCCTATCATTAAGAACAGCTCTCAGTTTCGATTATTGTGCATCTTACTCTTATAATACATAAACGCCTACTATAGCCAGTCATTGTATCAAGTACTAACTTGAGATAATGAGCTGCGACCTGTCCGAGAATCTGTCTATTACTGCACAGTGCTGATAAATTGTACTCAAACTTCTCTCTTATCCTTAAAGAGTCTCCTGATTTTTTCCCCAGATCGACAAGTTTGAATCAATTAAAAATGATCAACATAAATAACTGAGTGTAAACCTATAATTCGATCAAACAAGATTGCTTCATAAACTATATGGTTTAACTATATTATCTTAGCACTTTCGAAACAAAATATTTTGCTGCAAAGCGAATCGAAAGAGATATTCCCAGAATATCACTCTCAGAAAAGTGAAATGAAATCCTGCCAAGTCTAACATTTCTACATTTAACCTTTTTCCGTGAAAAAGTACATAGTTTGTAGAAAATCAGAGTTGATGAACATACAGTGAAGTCGACAACACAGTAATTTTAAGTACCTTCAAGCTGTTATCAGACTGAGCTAGATCCTATCCAATCCACTTTCCACCTTTGCCCAAGTGTAAACTATGACCCTGCACTGAAGGCCAAAATAGAAACCCTGTAAGGTGTGTGCAAATATATGTATAAATGGTAAAATTCTCGACGTTAAAATGTTCGCGATTTTCGCGAATTTATATAAATCGCGATAATATCAGCCAGCGTAAATTTTATCATTCAGTCAGGTATGTTTACCAATGCACCGTGTAGCTAGTACTTGTAATGTATTTTAAGAACTTATATTTCTCATTCACTGAATTGTATTACAGGCTGTTCATCGATTTAGTTTGACAAGAAATGACAAAACTGAAAATTGGAAGGCAATTTTTAAAAAAAGTTTATTTCGATCATCATCACGTGACATTCTTGGTAATTTACAGATGAAAAAGCTATTTAATATTAACTTACTGTTGTTTTCACAGCTAATAAAGTCTCGTACAGCCAGATCATCCAACCAAGAGATGCAATGTGTAATTATAAAAGGAAATCACTCAACTTAATGCGAGTTCAACAAAGAAAGTTTTCACTGTTTTACTATAACGTTATTATGCTACATGCTGCATGCTGTTATTTATATCAACATTGTGATAACCATATAGTTCTGCGAAATCGTCATCAAGATATGCTTAATCCGATATTACAAAGAAATGCATTATAATTGCAGTAAAGGGGTTTGTACGATGTGCATATATTACGGATACTAAATTTAGAGATAATTTTACCGGTGTGTAGATTTTACGCAAATTCGCGAACATTTCCGCCCGCGAAACTTCTGAAATTGTGATTTCGCAAACTTTTTGACAAGCAAAAATACGGTACAGACTTAAAACAGTGGTAGAATGTATAAAAAAAGGATAGAAATGAAAATACTACAAAGTCACACACTGACAATACTTTACACAAAAATTAAATAAAACATATACACTTTCGTTTATAAAAACTCAACAAAATTAAATACAGAAATTCTTAATTATATGGACTGAGGGCGTAACTTGAATGGCTGGTGTCATTTATAAGTAACATGATGATAACGACTTCTTATTATTAAATTCTAAAGTCGTATTAGAATAAACTAAGTGTCCTTGTGTATGTTAGAAGACATAATGTTAGATGTAAAACAGAAGTTTAATTTCTTGGAGATGTTTCATGTAAATATTTGTTTCGATAATGATCAAACATTAACACTAGTGTAAACATTCGCTTAGAGATGCAAGTGCAATGTTAAACAGATTATTCTAAACTGCCAATGGGAAAAATAAGGAATTCACATATGAAAAGACAACTACCCTTTAAGTGGACTTAAAAGAAATGGTACAAACATGGCCTGAATTAATGTTTCTTCAAAGAGATTTTTTTTCCGTCGTACTTCAGCATATGACACTTACTTAGATGATTTGCCTTGCGTCGCAAATTGTTACATTTGAGTTCAAATAATTGTTGGAAATCGAGTTGAGTTTCAGATAAACGTCAATATAATCATCCCTAGTCTCACTATTTCGCTTCCGAAGGTGAACCCATTTTATAGGCTGATATTTTATAGTTGTTCACCTTTTTTTCTACGTCTCACTTTGATCTGAATCACCCCTACATCTCAAAGAAAAAACTATTCTGTATATTACAAAAAAGTTATGGTAATATCTAACAAACATATTTCAACCGGTTTACATACAACATTTATTCGAACAGCAAGTTGTCGTGTTCAATTATTTTCAGAAATAACAAGTATACTCGTCACATAACAGACCAGAATTGTCAAAGTGAAACTAATGAAAACAAGTACGATAAACCTTTTTTGTTTTAACATTTTGAAGCAGAATGGAATACGTGTTAGTTTAACAGGTTAAAATTCAACAGAGATATTTTATCAAGTTTAGAGAATTTTAGAACAAAACATGCATTTCAATACAAAATGTACAAAAGAAAGAGAAAACTCAAATCTTTTAAAAAATCAATACATGGTCTAGTTCTTCTTAACACGAAAGGTCAGTTTCTGTGCAATATTTTTTACAATTATAATAATATTGTAATCAATATGTTAACTGATATAAATGTTTAAGTATCTCGTAAGTTAAAGAACGAATATACAGTATTGTGGTTTTACATATAGATCAAAACTGTTCCTTTGATAGTAACATAACAGATCCTGCAATTTGTATAAAATAAACCGAGAAGAAAATAGTCTGGGATTTAAAATCAAACAGATTGAAATGTATTAACAAGTATCATGGTAGCAACAAGCTGCAAAAATGTTCATTAACACACACTTACCCTAGGAATGTTATTTTGAACCTTTATGATATTTTTATACCCGCGTATTTTAAACATGCTTACAATAGTTCAGCTACATTTTTACACTAATTTACAGAGTAAATTGAAATTTTAACGTTAACGACTGATGCCCTAATATGCAGCAATAATTTTTATCAAGTGTTTGTAATTACAGTTACTATACTGAACATTGTATAAAAGGTTAAGTATTTTTTGGAAGAGAGCTATACATATAATTTTGTTCTCAGATTGATGAAGAAAAATAATACTCTACCATTCGCTGTCTGAATCATCCATGTCCAGTATAAACCATACATTAGACTATAACTACAAACACAATATAAATGTATTCTCATAATATCCATCATATTAAAAGAACACTGGTTTAACAAGAAATATTCCGCCAGTAAAACCAGACCAAGCCTGTCTTCTCAGTTTTCCTGTAATGATCACTTATATATTTCACCAATATTTCTGATAATTAACGGAGACGATTTATAGTTTTCCGTTTACACTGTATCAGTGTGGACCGACATCTGTCTAAATAACCCGTTAACGCTACCATTTGACACCAGTTTGCTCACGTATTGGAATTTTCAATTCAATTTGCTTTGTTCTGTGAATGGGACAATTTAGCATATTATGTACTTCTAGGCAATTAGTTAACAGAAACGAGGTCAAGTAAACAGAACCGTTATGGTTATTTTAATCTCATTAACCTACCAATTTAAGTTATGTATGGACTACGGTATCCGATTAATTTAATGGTTTTACGATATGTCAAAGGCTAATATGACAGTCCTTGTCTCTGATGCTGGAAAAGAATACTAAACAAGACCTGTCGTTGTGAACGGTCATATGCCCCCGAAGCCATACTTAGGACAAAAACATGTTTTTTTCACTGGAAGTGAAGGCCAGATAGTATAGAAAAGTATGAAAGAAATAGGAATGTTAAACACATGTCAGTAGGTTGGTGTAGACAAACGTTTTATAAAACATAAATCACTAAACATATTTATAGTTTGGAGGTTTCCTGTCTGTAAAATTGCTGGTGTCAGCCAAAGCACAAGCACCTTTTACATCTGATCACTGTATCATTTCTTCTTAACTTGTATCATTTTTGCAGTCATAGGAAGTAAATGCGTTTACCAAGTTAAATTTGTAATACTATAAATAATTATACTGATAGTAATTTTCATAAATGACAAGGAACAACAATAGAATTGAACATAAGTTGTTTTTCAGTTGAGATAAATGCTCTGATTATACATATAAAAGCTAATAAATTCCTTTAGAACAAAATATTATTACTCATCATATAAAATTAATGTTGATACCAAAATAACTTAAAACTAGCATAACAGTAGCATATTTTTTCAAGAAATATTTCAAGAGAAAATCCAAACTAGGCATTCATGAATATCAAAATTGTTGACCGGAACATCCATCAATGTATTTTTACGAAAAACGTCCTTTCCAGTTAAGTGTGACCTTAAACTTTAACCTACCAATCTAGGATTGTCTCAATTTTCAACACATTTACCCATAATTATTTCAAAATCTATGTATGACTAACAAAATTATGCAAAAAACACGACCATCTATTCACAACAATATCACGACTTTTGACATACAAGTATGACATTGACCTTTGAGGTGGAGGCCTGATTCTTGCGTGCAACACGTCGTCATCATGTCTAAGACATTTATGCAAAGTCATTTTAAAATCCATCCAGGGTTGTCAGAATTGTTGACCGGACACGACCACCAATGCACTTTTATGAAAAAAAAATTCAAGTCCAAGGTTGACCTTCACCTTTGACCTAAAAATCTGAGTCTTGCATGCTACACATTGCCTCAATGTGCCACACATTTATGCAAAATTATTTCAAAATCCACCCATGCCTTTTTGATTAAGTGATAACTTCAGGACAAAAGCTGACAACCATGTTTTCACCATTATTTCACCAAAATATGAGAAAATATACCTAGTGAAACAAGAACTAGCATCCTGTGTTTAATTTTTTATGCTCCCAAACGGGGATGCTTATAGTCGCCGCTTCATCCATCCGTCCCGAAATTTTGTCCGGACTATTTCTAAATAACCACTGGCTGGAATTTAAGGAAACTTCACAGGAAGCTTTACTACTAAGAGGAGCTGTGCCTATTAGCAGGATGTTTCAGTTCAATGATTTTTCACAAAGTTATGCCCCTTTCAAGCCTTTTCGGCTATCAAGTTTGTCTAGACTATTTCTTAACACACCACTGACTTGAATTCATTTAAAACTTTATAGAAAGCTTTACTACAACTAAGAGTTATGCATATTAGCAGCATGTTCTGGTTCACTGATTTTTCACAAACTAATGCCTTTTTCTTGCTTTTTTAATGGTGATTTTTGTCCAGACTATTTCTCAGCAACCACCGAGTGGAATTTATCGAAAGTTTCATAGGAAGTGTACAAGTAATATTTTATGAAGTGAGATAATTCAAAAAGTTAAAAGAAAAGAGTTATAATTGTTCCTATAGAGTACATTTCTCTTACTGTATTCTATCATTTTGTAAACTTTCAAAAAAATCAGTGCAATAGGTTTGGAGTTATAGTCTTGTTTTGGTGGAAATTTCTTTGTGGGTGTATTTTGACATTTCAGTGGAAAAAGATAAGACAAGATATTGTGTTTAGTAAAGTGCAACTCACTGTCAATATGAGCAGTATGTGTAATATTACCAGGTTAGAGCAGCTTTATTTGAGGAACATACGTATATAATCCCGTTTTTTTTACAATAAGATTTAATTATGAGCACTTGTGAAAGGCAAACAGGCAAAATCTGTCTAAGAAGATACATTACCAGGACGTTTTCCTTTATTTTATGTCAGTGCTGTGATAATTCTTCAAAAATGAGGACGGATTTGCACTCTGAAATAGGCCTAGTGGGCTTTGCCTTTTTTTTATAGAACATACGACGAAATCAGCCTGCACCCTACGTTTCTTGTATTCTTAATATGTAATAAAGTGTCTGATTATAATTCCTTTTCAGCTGTTGCTGCTTTAAAAATTTAGAGGGCCATACAACTTTGTTATAGCCCAAACATTTAACAAACTCTGTTTAAACATTTACCTTATTACCTTACTTTTCATTCATTTTCAATCATAGTTTCATAATATTTCCCACCCAGACCTCTTCGTCATGAAACAGAAAACAACTCCTTCTCTCTACACCTTCCTCAATTGCACATTTTTTCACTCTCTTCTGGTCGTATGGGGAAAACGATGTCTTTGTTTTCACTCTCTTCTGATCGTTTGGAGAGAACGATGTCCTTGTTTTCACTCTCTTCTGGTCGTTTGGGGAGAACGATGTCCTTGTTTTCACTCTCTTCTGGTCGTTTGGGGAGAACGATGTCCTTGTTTCACTCTCTTCTGGTCGTTTGGGGAGAACGATGTCCTTGTTTTCACTCTCTTCTGATCGTTTGGAGAGAACGATGTCCTTGTTTTCACTCTCTTCTGGTCGTTTGGAGAGAACGATGTCCTTGTTTCACTCTCTTCTGGTCGTTTGGGGAGAACGATGTCCTTGTTTTCACTCTCTTCTGGTCGTTTGGGGAGAACGATGTCCTTGTTGTCACTCTCTTCTGGTCGTTTGGGGAGAACGGTGTCCTTGTTTCACTTTCTTCTGGTCGTTTGGGGAGAACGATGTCCTTGTTTTCACTCTCTTCTGGTCGTTTGGGGAGAACGATGTCCTTGTTTTCACTCTCTTCTGGTCGTTTGAGGAGAACGATGTCCTTGTTTCACTTTCTTCTGGTCGTTTGGAGAGAACGATGTCCTTGTTTTCACTCTCTTCTGGTCGTTTGGAGAGAACGGTGTCCTTGTTTCACTTTCTTCTGGTCGTTTGGAGAGAACGATGTCCTTGTTTTCATTCTCTTCTGGTCGTTTAGGGAGAACGATGTCCTTGGTTTCACTCTCTTCTGATTGTTTGGAGAGAACGATGTCCTTGTTTTCACTCTCTTCTGATCATTTGGGGAGAACGGTGTCCTTGTTTTCACTCTCTTCTGATCGTTTGGAGAAAACGATGTCCTTGTTTTCACTCTCTTCTGACCGTCGATGTCCTTGTTTCACTCTCTTCTGGTTGTTTAAAGAGAACGATGTCCTTGTTGTCACTCTCTTCTGGTCGTTTTGGGAGAACGATGTCCTTGTTTTCACTCTCTTCTGATCGTTTGGGGAGAACGATGTCCTTGTTTCACTCTCTTCTGGTCGTTTGGGGAGAACGATGTCCTTGGTTTCACTCTCTTCTGGTCGTTTGGGGAGAACGATGTCCTTGTTTTCACTCTCTTCTGGTCGTTTGAGGAGAACGATGTCCTTGTTTCACTCTCTTCTGGTCGTTTGGGGAGAACGATGTCCTTGTTTTCACTCTCTTCTGGTCGTTTGGGGAGAACGATGTCCTTGTTTTCACTCTCTTCTGATCGTTTGGGGAGAACGATGTCCTTGTTTCACTCTCTTCTGGTCGTTTGGGGAGAACGATGTCCTTGTTTTCACTCTCTTCTGATCGTTTGGAGAGAACGATGTCCTTGTTTTCACTCTCTTCTGGTCGTTTGGAGAGAACGATGTCCTTGTTTCACTCTCTTCTGGTCGTTTGGGGAGAACGATGTCCTTGTTTTCACTCTCTTCTGGTCGTTTGGGGAGAACGATGTCCTTGTTGTCACTCTCTTATGGTCGTTTGGGGAGAACGGTGTCCTTGTTTCACTTTCTTCTGGTCGGTTGAGGAGAACGATGTCCTTGTTTTCACTCTCTTCTGGTCGTTTGGGGAGAACGATGTCCTTGTTTTCACTCTCTTCTGGTCGTTTGGGGAGAACGATGTCCTTTTTTCACTTTCTTCTGGTCGTTTGGGGAGAACGATGTCCTTGTTTTCACTCTCTTCTGGTCGTTTGGAGAGAACGATGTCCTTGTTTCACTTTCTTCTGGTCGTTTGGAGAGAACGATGTCCTTGTTTTCATTCTCTTCTGGTCGTTTGGGGAGAACGATGTCCTTGGTTTCACTCTCTTCTGATTTTTTGGAGAGAACGATGTCCTTGTTTTCACTCTCTTCTGATCATTTGGGGAGAACGGTGTCCTTGTTTTCACTCTCTTCTGATCGTTTGGAGAAAACGATGTCCTTGTTTTCACTCTCTTCTGACCGTCGATGTCCTTGTTTCAATTTCTCCTGGTCGTTTGGAGAGAACGATGTCCTTGTTGTCACTCTCTTCTGGTCGTTTGGGGAGAACGGTGTCCTTGTTTCACTTTCTTCTGGTCGTTTGGGGAGAACGATGTCCTTGTTTTCACTCTCTTCTGGTCGTTTGGGGAGAACGATGTCCTTGTTGTCACTCTCTTCTGGTCGTTTGAGGAGAACGATGTCCTTGTTTCACTTTCTTCTGGTCGTTTGGAGAGAACGATGTCCTTGTTTTCACTCTCTTCTGGTCGTTTGGAGAGAACGGTGTCCTTGTTTCACTTTCTTCTGGTCGTTTGGAGAGAACAATGTCCTTGTTTTCATTCTCTTCTGGTCGTTTAGGGAGAACGATGTCCTTGGTTTCACTCTCTTCTGATTGTTTGGAGAGAACGATGTCCTTGTTTTCACTCTCTTCTGATCATTTGGGGAGAACGGTGTCCTTGTTTTCACTCTCTTCTGATCGTTTGGAGAAAACGATGTCCTTGTTTTCACTCTCTTCTGACCGTCGATGTCCTTGTTTCACTCTCTTCTGGTTGTTTAAAGAGAACGATGTCCTTGTTGTCACTCTCTTCTGGTCGTTTTGGGAGAACGATGTCCTTGTTTTCACTCTCTTCTGATCGTTTGGGGAGAACGATGTCCTTGTTTCACTCTCTTCTGGTCGTTTGGGGAGAACGATGTCCTTGTTTTCACTCTCTTCTGGTCGTTTGGGGAGAACGATGTCCTTGTTTTCACTCTCTTCTGGTCGTTTGAGGAGAACGATGTCCTTGTTTCACTCTCTTCTGGTCGTTTGGGGAGAACGATGTCCTTGTTTTCACTCTCTTCTGGTCGTTTGGGGAGAACGATGTCCTTGTTTTCACTCTCTTCTGATCGTTTGGGGAGAACGATGTCCTTGTTTCACTCTCTTCTGGTCGTTTGGGGAGAACGATGTCCTTGTTTTCACTCTCTTCTGATCGTTTGGAGAGAACGATGTCCTTGTTTTCACTCTCTTCTGGTCGTTTGGAGAGAACGATGTCCTTGTTTCACTCTCTTCTGGTCGTTTGGGGAGAACGATGTCCTTGTTTTCACTCTCTTCTGGTCGTTTGGGGAGAACGATGTCCTTGTTGTCACTCTCTTCTGGTCGTTTGGGGAGAACGGTGTCCTTGTTTCACTTTCTTCTGGTCGGTTGGGGAGAACGATGTCCTTGTTTTCACTCTCTTCTGGTCGTTTGGGGAGAACAATGTCCTTGTTTTCACTCTCTTCTGGTCGTTTTGGGGAGAACGATGTCCTTGTTTCACTTTCTTCTGGTCGTTTGGGGAGAACGATGTCCTTGTTTTCACTCTCTTCTGGTCGTTTGGAGAGAACGATGTCCTTGTTTCACTTTCTTCTGGTCGTTTGGAGAGAACGATGTCCTTGTTTTCATTCTCTTCTGGTCGTTTGGGGAGAACGATGTCCTTGGTTTCACTCTCTTGTGATTTTTTGGAGAGAACGATGTCCTTGTTTTCACTCTCTTCTGATCATTTGGGGAGAACGGTGTCCTTGTTTTCACTCTCTTCTGATCGTTTGGAGAAAACGATGTCCTTGTTTTCACTCTCTTCTGACCGTCGATGTCCTTGTTTCACTTTCTCCTGGTCGTTTGGAGAGAACGATGTCCTTGTTGTCACTCTCTTCTGGTCGTTTGGGGAGAACGGTGTCCTTGTTTCACTTTCTTCTGGTCGTTTGGGGAGAACGATGTCCTTGTTTTCACTCTCTTCTGGTCGTTTGGGGAGAACGATGTCCTTGTTTTCACTCTCTTCTGGTCGTTTGAGGAGAACGATGTCCTTGTTTCACTTTCTTCTGGTCGTTTGGAGAGAACGATGTCCTTGTTTTCACTCTCTTCTGGTCGTTTGGAGAGAACGGTGTCCTTGTTTCACTTTCTTCTGGTCGGTTGGGGAGAACGATGTCCTTGTTTTCACTCTCTTCTGGTCGTTTGGGGAGAACGATGTCCTTGTTTTCACTCTCTTCTGGTCGTTTGGGGAGAACGATGTCCTTGTTTCACTTTCTTCTGGTCGTTTGGGGAGAACGATGTCCTTGTTTTCACTCTCTTCTGGTCGTTTGGAGAGAACGATGTCCTTGTTTCACTTTCTTCTGGTCGTTTGGAGAGAACGATGTCCTTGTTTTCATTCTCTTCTGGTCGTTTGGGGAGAACGATGTCCTTGGTTTCACTCTCTTCTGATTTTTTGGAGAGAACGATGTCCTTGTTTTCACTCTCTTCTGATCATTTGGGGAGAACGGTGTCCTTGTTCTCACTCTCTTCTGATCGTTTGGAGAAAACGATGTCCTTGTTATCACTCTTTTCTGACCGTCGATGTCCTTGTTTCACTTTCTCCTGGTCGTTTGGAGAGAACGATGTCCTTGTTGTCACTCTCTTCTGGTCGTTTTGGGAGAACGATGTCCTTGTTTTCACTCTCTTCTGATCGTTTGGGGAAAACGATGTCCTTGTTTTACTCTCTTCTGGTCGTTTGGGGAGAACGATGTCCTTGTTTTCACTCTCTTCTGGTCGTTTGGGGAGAACGATGTCCTTGTTTTCACTCTCTTCTGGTCGTTTAGGGAGAACGATGTCCTTGTTTCACTCTCTTCTGGTCGTTTGGGGAGAACGATGTCCTTGTTTTCACTCTCTTCTGGTCGTTTTGGGAGAACGATGTCCTTGTTTTCACTCTCTTCTGATCGTTTGGGGAGAACCATGTCCTTGTTTCACTCTCTTCTGGTCGTTTGGGGAGAACGATATCCTTGTTTTCACTCTCTTCTGGTTGTTTAGGGAGAACGATGTCATTGTTTTCACTCTCTTCTGGTCGTTTGGGGAGAACGATGTCCTTGTTTTCACTCTCTTCTGGTCGTTTGGGGAGAACGATGTCCATGTTTCTTCTGTCTTTAACTTGGCATTTTGTAAATATTGACAATAAAACAGTCAGGTCAGGCGGCCAGACACTGTATATAAATAATGTAGAATTTAAATGAGTCTTACTAAAAATTAAACATGTCTGTTCTATAAAATGTCTGGTCTCGGTAATGCTTATGATAAGTCTGTTACTATATTACATGCTGAGATGTCTTCTAAATTAGAACATAAGGTCATTATCATATTTTCTAACAGAAGAACAGGCAAGAAATACAGAGTAAATAAACATTGGTGATCTGAGAACCTTACTGTCCTATGAAATGACTTGTGTAAAGCTAAAAGTATGGCCCAAATGGCAAGCTCTAAAAACAAGTTTATGTACTGTAAATAAAAGCATTTGATAATAGTGTTCAGAGAGCAAAGAAGCAGTATGTGCATCAAGCCCAGTCTGAACTTGAGGCTGCATTATCTGCTGACTCGATTAAATGTTGGAAAACTATCAGAAATACTGGTATTGGTAATGAATGTTTAGAGTATATCGTTTGAAGTAAAAGTGTCTGATGGTTCTTGTCACCCAGAAGCTGTTCTTAGTAAGTGGGGCTCTAATTTTGATGGTCTTCTAAGCTCTAGGAACACTCGTTCAAATGACTTTGGTAATGTTCCTGTTCCTCATTATGCAGATCTATTTAGTGTTGTTTGTGCTGATGTATATGAAAAAGAACATTTTGATAGTATGTTGGCTATTGATCAGGTATTGAAATGTATTTTTACTTGCAAAGTCTGGGAAAGTACCTGGATATGATGATATATATACCTTGTGAACTTCTTAAAAATAATTCTGCTTTAGCTTTCTTGCATAGCCAATTAGCAGATGTTTAAGTGGTACTGTGTCCCCTGCACGGTCTTAAAAGTATAATTAGACCAGTAACTAAATCTTCAACATCAAACCCACGAAACCCTCTTTCAAACAGAGGCATACCATTAGCTCCATCCATGTACAAAATCTACTGTTTTGTTTTAAATAGTAGATTAACTAAGTGGAGTGAGAGTAATAGTATTGTATGTGATAAGGGTTGAAAGAAAATTGACCAAGTACAGTCTCTAATAAATAATTACAACACGAAAGCTTAAAAAGCTTTATATTTACAGGTTTTATAGCCCAGGAAGACATACAACTTAACAGATCGTACATCTCCTTTGCAAAACTTACGTCAGCATGTGGGAATAAGCTGCAGATTGTTTCAAGCAATATAATCATTTTTATATGTTAAGTGCTGTGTACTCTTAAATGGATTTGATACAACCTGGTTCGATGTTAAGTTTTGGTTTGAAACAATGGTGTCCCTTATCTGTTGCTTAACCTGTATATTAATAATCTAGTCATGTATATGAGTGGTTAAGGTAAGGGCATATGCAGTTGATTAAGGAAAATATGCATTTTGTTATATGCTGATGATATAGTTTTGTTGGCAGAAAATACCCAAGATCTTCAAACCATGTTAGATATTTTAGATATTTGGTGTAGTCAAAATAAAATGACTGTGAATTGTGACAAATCCAATGTAGCTCACTTTTGAGCCAGCAGTAACTCGGAAGACCGAACACGTTTTTCAATTTAAGGCGGGGAGACTGGAAATTGTCCATAGCTATAGTTATCTTGGTGTTGTATTTAATGAATTCTTGGATTATAATGAAATTGCAAAGACAGTAGCAATATCTGCCTCAAGAACTGTTGGTCTTGTTATCACCAAAAGTAAGGCATTTGGTGGTTTTCATTAATCTACATTTACCAAATTGTGATTCAATGGTATGGCCTTTATTTAATTACAGTGCCCCAATTCGGGGTGACAAATCATATGCATGCATTAATGCAGTTCATTATAAGGCCATGCGTTATCACTTGGGAGTTGGAAAGTATACTCCAAATGTGGCTGTAAATGGAGAGATGGACTGGAAACCACCAATTGTTAGTCAGTGGGCACTGTACTGAGACAATATTTCAGCAATATGAACATGGATAATAACAGAATTGATAAATTTGTATATATGTGGTCTAAGGCAAGTAATGTAAAAATGATTTTTTTTGATTTGAGAAACTTTTATTAGCTACCAATAGTGTTCATGTACTGGAAGATAATATAACAAATGCTAAACCTACGGTATCAATGCTAGAATCGAAATTGATGGATATTGAAATAGATAAATGGAAAGTATCGGTTGAGAGAGAAAATTCCACAAGAGGAAATGGTGGTTTTAAATTAAGAACTTACAAAATGTGAAAATCGCAGTTCTGTAATGAGAATTACCTTAGGTGTAAACTGCCATTCATTTCAGTATAAATTTTAATGTTACAACATTTTAATCAATATGTAAATAACGGGCAGTAATAATTTTAATACATATTGTATCGATTTATTTTATTTAAGAAGTAGAAGTATGAATTTAGGATAAAGAATTCTTTTTTTAAATCTGTATTTTCTTTATAAATGCATACGATTTTTCTCTTATGTTTTGTTGTAGAAGCTACACAATGCTGTTTGGTGGCTGCTCCTTGTATCTTATTATGTGAATATATAGTTGTATTAAGTAATGATAATTTTAGAATCTGTAGCTTTGTATAGTCTCATATAACTCCACAATGAGTGGCATTTATGTACAATGTCTTATTTTATTTATCTATTCTGTTTTAAGATGTACATGATGATGAGACTGAAATAAATTATTTTATCTAGATAATTGTTTTTCATAAAATAAATTATCCAAAACCTGTTAAGGACCAGATGAATCTGAAAAAAATACTCCAGACCTTCTTCAGTTAGACACGCTTACCCGGATTGCCTTTAACTATATAGCAGATAAAGTTTACGTGCAATTTGCATTTTAACGTTTGTTTCTTGTTGCAAGTAGTATTAAATAGAAAACGTATCTTATTTACCTTTCGCAGAGTGAAACATCCATGTAAAACACATCGTTATTATGAGAACTTTTTTCTCCATAACTTTTGTCACAAAGTGTCCATCTAGGCACATTGAATAACCAATTCTGAAAGTATAAAATGATCAAAACTAAAAACCTAACATTCGCCCAGTCACATATCCTTGAATATTCGATAATGCATTTGCTTCGTAATAGTTACAGACATATTTTCAAGATTAAGCCCACAATGGGGGTTATATGTGTTAGTAAGTACCTCTTATGTGAACCGCCTTGTTTTCTTACCAAAATTACATTTTGCCCGACTTTGAACAAGCTTAGAACGTTAAAATACGTCGCAAATGCATATTTTCCCCTCAAATGTTGATATAACAGCAGTCAGTATCGTGATAGGTTCCGTTTTCCCTTAACTGTCGATATAACACCAGTCAGTATCGTGATAGGTTCCGTTTTCCCTTAAATGTCGATATAACAGCAGTCAGTATCGTGATAGGTTCCGTTTTCCCTCAAATGTCGATATAACAGCAGTCAGTATCGTGAAAGGTTCCGTTCTCCCTCAATGTCGATATAACAGTAGTCAGTATCATGATAGGTTCCGTTTTCCCTCAAATGTCGATATAACAGCAGTCTGTATTGTGATAGGTTTCGTTTTCCCTCAAATGTCGATATAACAGCAGTCAGTATCGTGATAGGTTCCGTTTTCCCTTAACTGTCGATATAACAGCAGTCAGTATCGTGATAGGTTCCGTTTTCCCTTAAATGTCGATATAACAGCAGTCAGTATCGTGATAGGTTCTGTTTTCTCTCAAATGTCGATATAACAGCAGTCAGTATCGTGATAGGTTCCGTTTTCCCTTAAATGTCGATATAACAGCAGTCAGTATCGTGATAGGTTCCGTTTTCCCTCAAATGTCTATATAACAGCAGTCAGTATCGTGATAGGTTCCGTTTTCCCTTAAATGTCTATATAACAGCAGTCAGTATCGTGATAGGTTCCGTTTTCCCTTAAATGTCTATATAACAGCAGTCAGTATCGTGATAAGTTCCGTTTTTTCTTAAATGTCTATATAACAGTAGTCAGTATCATGATAGGTTCCGTTTTCCCTTAAATGTCTATATAACAGCAGTCAGTATCGTGATAGGTTCCGTTTTCCCTTAAATGTCTATATAACAGCAGTAAGTATCGTGATAGGTTCCGTTTTCCCTCAAATGTCTATATAACAGCAGTCAGTATCGTGATAAGTTCCGTTTTTTCTTAAATGTCTATATAACAGCAGTCAGTATCATGATAGGTTCCGTTTTCCCTTAAATGTCTATATAACAGCAGTCAGTATCATGATAGGTTCCGTTTTCCCTTAAATGTCTATATAACAGCTGTAAGTATCATGATAGGTTCCGTTTTCCCTTTAATGTCGATATAACAGCAGTCAGTATCATGATAGGTTCCGTTTTCCCTTTAATGTCGATATAACAGCAGTCAGTATCATGATAGGTTCCGTTTTCCCTCAACTGTCGATATAAAAGCAGTCAGTATCATGATAGGCTCCGTTTTTCCCTTAAATGTCGATATAACAGCAGTCAATATCATGATAGGCTCCGTTTTTCCTTAACTGTCGATATAACAGCAGTCGGTATCATGTTAGGTTCCGTTTTCCCTTAAATGTCGATATAACAGCAGTCAGTATCATGATAGGTTCTGTTTTCCCTCAACTGTCGATATAAAAGCAGTCAGTATCATGATAGGCTCCGTTTTTCCCTTAAATGTCGATATAACAGCAGTCAGTATCATGATAGGCTCCGTTTTCCGTTAACTGTCGATATAACAGCAGTCGGTATCATGTTAGGTTCCTTTTTCCCTTAAATGTCGATATAACAGCAGTCAGTATCATGATAGGTTCCGTTTTCCCTCAAATGTCGACATAACAGCAGTCAGTGTCATGATAGGTTCCGTTTTCCCTCAAATGTTGATATAACGGCGTCGATATAACAGCAGTCGGTATCATGTTAGGTTCCGTTTTCCCTTAAATGTCGATATAACAGCAGTCAGTATCATGATAGGTTCCGTTTTCCCTCAAATGTCGACATAACAGCAGTCAGTGTCATGATAGGTTCCGTTTTCCCTCAAATGTTGATATAACAGCGTCGATATAACAGCTGTCAGTATCATGATAGGTTCCGTTTTCCCTCAGATGTCGATATAACAGCAGTCAATATCGTGATAGGTTCCGTTTTCCCTCAAATGTCTATATAACAGCAGTCAGTATCGTGATAGGTTCCGTTCTCCCTCAAATGTCGATATAACAGCAGTCAGTATCGTGATAGGTTCCGTTTTCCCTCAAATGTCGATATAACAGCAGTTAGTATCATGATAGGTTCCGTTTTCCCTCAAATGTCGATATAACAGCAGTCCGTATCGTGATAGGTTCCGTTCTCCCTCAAATGTCGATATAACAGCAGTCCGTATCGTGATAGGTTCCGTTCTCCCTAAAATGTCGATATAACAGCAGTCAGAATCGTGATAGGTTCCGTTTTCCCTCAAATGTCGATATAACAGCAGTCAGTATCATGATAGGTTCTGTTTTCCCTCAAATGTCGATATAACAGCAGTCAGTATCGTGATAGGTTCCGTTTTCCCTCAAATGTCGATATAACAGCAGTCAGTATCATGATAGGTTCTGTTTTCCCTCAAATGTCGATATAACAGCAGTCAGAATCGTGATAGGTTCCGTTTTCCCTCAAATGTCGATATAACAGCAGTCAGTATCATGATAGGTTCTGTTTTCCCTCAAATGTCGATATAACAGCAGTCAGTATCGTGATAGGTTCCGTTTTCCCTTAAATGACGATATAACAGCAGTCAGTATCGTGATAGGTTCCGTTTTCCTTCAAATGTCGATATAACAGCAGTCTGTATCGTGATAGGTTCCGTTCTCCCTCAAATGTCGATATAACAGCAGTCAGTATCGTTATAGGTTCCGTTTTCCCTTAACTCTCGATATAACAGCAGTCAGTATCGTGATAGGTTCCGTTTTCCCTTAAATGTCGATATAACAGCAGTCAGTATCGTGATAGGTTCCGTTTTCTCTCAAATGTCGATATAACAGCAGTCAGTATCGTGATAAGTTCCGTTTTCCCTTAAATGTCGATATAACAGCAGTCAGTATCGTGATAGGTTCCGTTTTCCCTTTAATGTCGATATAACAGCAGTCAGTATCGTGATAGGTTCCGTTTTCCCTCAAATGTCTATATAACAGCAGTCAGTATCGTGATAGGTTCCGTTTTCCCTCAAATGTCGATATAACAGCAGTCAGTATCGTGATAGGTTCCGTTTTCCCTCAAATGTCGATATAACAGCAGTCAGTATCGTGATAGGTTCCGTTTTCCCTCAAATGTCTATATAACAGCAGTCAGTATCGTGATAGGTTCCGTTTTTCCCCAAATGTCGATATAACAGCAGTCAGTATCGTGATAGGTTCCGTTTTCCCTCAAATGTCTATATAACAGCAGTCAGTATCGTGATAAGTTCCGTTTTTTCTTAAATGTCTATATAACAGCAGTCAGTATCATGATAGTTTCCGTTTTCCCTTAAATGTCTATATAACAGCTGTCAGTATCATGATAGGTTCCGTTTTCTCTTAAATATCGATATAACAGCAGTCAGTATCGTTTTAGGTTCCGTTCTCCCTTAAATGTCGATATAACAGCAGTCAGTATCGTGATAGGTTGCGTTCTCAACTTCAATTCTATTGCTAAGTTTCTAATTAAACATTTAACAATCAACCCTGTCTGAGTATCCACATACAATTATAAATGCCTGGTAGTTAATCTATCATTTACGAAGCTAATTCAATTTTGACAGACAGTTTATAGTTATGTCTGGCAGCGCCCTATCATTGATGTAGTGTTACTGATATGCGGGATTAATATAATGTTTCAATTTATTAATCAAATATGTCTGGTATTTTGTTGTTGCTGTTTTTTTTCGTCATGCGTCGCGTAAACAGAATGCTTCGACAGTAATGTCGGGCGAAAGTACTTTCCACCATAGTTGCCTGTTTTCAGACGAGATTTGTTCGAACTCATTTCAGCAAACTAATTTATGTAGACATAAAATGTGCACAGACTTTGAATTAATTAAGCAGACGTTATTATTCCTCAATATCTTTTTTTTCCCTTTTACAACGAAAGAATGATTTAGATTTTGTAATTAAGCTTTCCCTCTCATTGTGTAAAATATCAAGGAAAAGATTTAAATGATCATGATAATTCCAGTATTTCCTACTCATCTCTATTTAATATACCTAAATAATATTTCAGGAATAGGCCAAAATTCAAGTGCTAGATATCTGAGAGTTCTTGTCCTATTTTCATGTCTCCTGTGTGGCTGGTAATGAATCATAACTTTATATTTTATTAAATATATACTTAAATTGTGTGTTTTTTTTTTTTTTTTTTTAATTTTTGCCAGATATTTAACATCACCTTTTCAAACTATCGGATACTAACGCTTGAAAAAAGGACCAAATAATATTTGCCTGAGTCAAAGCAACACTTTGCCATTTTGAAATTTCCGTGACAAACTAGATAGTTGGCTTATTTTACAAATAAGTAAAACTTTTTATTTATTTATTTTAATCAGAAATGCCTTACACTATTTAAAGTACAAATGCTACAACATTGAATCGGGGAAAAATAACATAGAACAAAAATGATAGACAAATTAACCAACATATACCAAATCTTGGGTTTGAACTTATCTTTCGTCGTTTTGTACGGCGAATTTAAAACCAGTACAAAACAGTGTATTTAACAAGTTCTGCTATTGCGGAAATGGCACCATTTTTTCTGACGCTGAGGAAAACAAACTATACATTTACTGTGATATAGTCCTGATTAAAGTAAAACTGTAAAATAGTTTGTTTGGAAATATACATTTATTGTTTACACTTAATACAATCGCTAGATAGCTGTTTCTTTCTTTTCCATCAAGTTTGAAGTACAGAAAGATCATCTACAAATATCATGCATATCTAATTAGATCCGGAAATACAATTTCTCACTAACTGTCAAACCTTGATGACCGAGTTGACTTGTATCAATTAATTAGCTGTCTCTAATCCGTTCATGCATAACTTCTTTATGCAGTTGCAATGTCTCATAACTATTTATCTCCATTTTGTATTTAAGGACTTTTATGTTGCTCTGTCTGTGAAGGTCTGTAAACATCAACATATTGCTGCATAAAATGTGTCTACTGGTATTGAGAATACATGGAATACTTTTTATGATAAGACAATAAAGGTAATAGGCATTTCCAAGCATTGACTTTGTAATTATTGTGAGACATATATTACAATACGACTACTGTAGACCATCTGATAAAATCATTTGTCGTTTACTTACAAATGAGAAGGCTGAACTAAGAGGAAGTTGGCAGTAGCAGTAAGCAGTAGCAGTTGGCAGTAGAATTTAAATCAAACGTGAAATTGGCAGTAGCAGTACCAGCAGTAGCAGTAAACTAAAACGTGAAGTTGGCAGTAGCAGTACGAGCAGTAGCAGTAAACTAAAACGTGAAGTTGGCAGTAGCAGTACCAGCAGTAGCAGTAAACTAAAACGTGAAGTTGGCAGTAGCAGTACGAGCAGTAGCAGTAAACTAAAACGTGAAGTTGGCAGTAGCAGTACGAGCAGTAGCAGTAAACTAAAACGTGAAGTTGGCAGTAGCAGTGCGAGCAGTAGCAGTAAACTTAAACGTGAAGTTGGCAGTAGCAGTACCAGCAGTAGCAGTAAACTAAAACGTGAAGTTGGCAGTAGCAGTACGAACAGTAGCAGTAAACTAAAACGTGAAGTTGGCAGTAGCAGTACCAGCAGTAGCAGTAAACTAAAACGTGAAGTTGGCAGTAGCAGTACGAGCAGTAGCAGTAAAACAAAACGTGAAGTTGGCAGTAGCAGTAACAGCAGTAGCAGTAAATAAAACATGAAGCTGGCAGTAGCAGTAACAGCAGTAGCAGTAGGAAAGTCTTAAAAGTCTTGAAAGTTTCAATGAAAATAAAACATGTTTAAACATAAACAGACCCTCCCGAGTCTATTGCGTAGTTCTGCGACTGTTTCTGACACTTTTGCAAATTTTCATGAATTTCAGTGCCAATCCGAAAAAAATGTCATTTTTAATGTCTAGGGACCTTCCTAAGTCGATTTTTTCCGGTCTGCGACTGTTTCTGACACACTCGCAGACTTTCAGGAATTTTGGTGGCACTTGGGAAAATGGCATTTTTTTATGTCTAGGGACCCTCCCGTGTCGATTTTACCGGTCTGCGACTGTTTCTGACACACTCGCAGACTTTCAGGAATTTTGGTGCCACTTGGGGAAATGTCATTTTTAATGTCTAGGGACCTTTCTTTGTCGATTTAACCGGTCTGCGACTGTTTCTGACACACTCGCAGACTTTAAGGAATTTTGGTGCCACTTTGAAAAATGTCATCTTTAATGTCTAGGGACTCTCCCAAGTCAATTTTATCGGTCTGCGACTGTTTCTGACACTCTCGCAGACTTTCAGGAATTTTGGTGCCAATCGGGAAAATGTCATTTTTCAAGTCTTGGGACCCTCCCGTGTTGATATTACCGGTCTGCGACTGTTTCTGACACACTCGCAGACTTTCAGGAATTTTGGTGTCAATCGAGAAAATGTCATTTTTAATGTCTAGGGACCCTCCCGTGTCGATTTTACCGGTCTGCGACTGTTTCTGACACACTCGCAAACTTTCAGGAATTTGGTGCCAATCTAGAAAGTCTAGCTACCATCCCGGTTCGATTGCACCGGTCTGAGACTGTTTCAAACACTCTCGCAGACTTTCAGAGTTTCCTACTGCTACTGCTGTTACAGCTACTGCCAACTTCACGTTTTGTTTACTGCTACTGCTGTTACTGCTACTGCCAACTTCACGTTTTGTTTACTGCTACTGCTCGTACTGCTACTGCCAACTTCACGTTTTAGTTTACTGCTACTGCTCGTACTGCTACTGCCAACTTCACGTTTTAGTTTACTGCTACTGCTCGCACTGCTACTGCCAACTTCACGGTTTAGTTTACTGCTACTGCTGGTTCTGCTACTGCCAACTTCACGTTTTAGTTTACTGCTACTGCTCGTACTGCTACTGCCAACTTCACGTTTTAGTTTACTGCTACTGCTCGCACTGGTACTGCCAACTTCACGTTTTAGTTTACTGCTACTGCTGGTACTGCTACTGCCAACTTCACGTTTTAGTTTACTGCTACTGCTCGTACTGCTACTGCCAACTTCACGTTTTAGTTTACTGCTACTGCTCGTACTGCTACTGCCAACTTCACGTTTTAGTTTACTGCTACTGCTCGTACTGCTACTGCCAACTTCACGTTTTTTTACTGCTGCGTACTGCTACTGCTCACTTCCTATACATGAAGGCTGATAGTGAAATGTAAAAGTAAAAATTGACATGCAGTAACATGCAACTGATAACTTCTTATTTGCTGGATTCGCTGGAAAGGAATTGTTTTCAATATTTGACATTTGAAATCGATAAATTAATAAAACCAAAGTTTCGCCTTTTATTTTAAGATTTTTCGACAGCCTTACTTCAATCTAGTTCTGCAACATTTCCGGAATTATTAGACGAAAGGAAAACATATGACCAAAATGCTTGAACTTTCAGTAAAGAATTGGTAATGTCGGCCATTCACGTTGGATATACCAGACTGATGTTCCACTTTGTATAAATCAATTCAGTACAGGAACCTTACACGTCGTCAAACATGTTAATTTTGAAACACGCCTTAATGGCGAGATAACATCTATAAATTAGAGTAAAACACATAATTCAAAACATTTCTATGCCAATGCTATCTAAATTATTGGAAGAAAAAGCAGAAACGTACGTCACAAATTCTTATATTTTACATAAAGTCAATTCCGAGATCAAATCTCAAACACGGCATCAGACTTCAATTTTCTTATATGTTCTGACAAAGTGATATAATTATCTATTTTCTCATCATGTCAGGTCATGCATCGTGACGATTTATTACATGGATAATCAATTTGTAATCAAGAGGCGTGTCTCATTCTTCCCGTGGCTGCCTTTGTCGTCACACATCAACGTGTATGCATGATGGATCTAAAGGTTAGAAACACTATAATGTAATATAAAAATAGCCTTGCTCAGCAAATCTGAACTGAAGAGGAAAATAACGAAAGTTCTATCAATCAGCGCTTTCGAAATGATCAGTCTAGACGTTACCTTCTGTTGTTTGTTTTCTGTGTGTGGTACATATATATACCCGATACATTCGTACGCCTTGCCAGATAAACTTTCCCATATTAAGACACTTACCTATTATTCTCTATATACATCAAACAGCAAGTAATATATTCATCGGTATAAAGAAACATTGCACTGTTTTGACTGAATTGCTACGTCTACTAAATGAGAAATGAAATGTGTAAAAATAAATCCCATTGCGTTAACTCTTCGATTAGGTCACTGGGGGAGACTTTCTATCGCATATTTGTTGTTAATATTCGTTAGAAAGGAATTTGATCAAACATCAAAGGGAGAACAGTAAGATACCAATGTGTATAATTACTTTAATGTGAAATCAGCGTAATGAGACTCGTTAATAAATACACGAAGCAAGACAGATTTGTCTCATTCATCTCTAAAGCAAGTTATATCTTATCAGGTAAAACATCCAGACGAGAGCGCGTACAATAGTAACAAAAAAGTTCTCTTTCAGACAAGGACAATATATTGACTTTATTAATTTCTAGCTAAACGCTTTTTCTTTTTGAAAGAGTTGACGTAAACATTGGAGTATTTTCAGATTAAAACGCTCTCACTTTACCTTAGTGTGTATATAGTATTTACTTATATTGAAACATAAAACATTATTTTTTCTTTATAAATGTCTTGCGTTAAATAAGCATCTTTCTGCAATAAAATATGAAATTATTAAATTGTAATGACTTATTGTAAATAAAAATTACGTTTAGTCAAATCGGTTTATAAATACATAAAAATAAAGATTAACACAATAGATAGTGGCCTTTACAAAATGCTATTTATTGACTAAAAATCTACAGTTTTACAGTTTCCATCTCAACATACACAATTTACAATTTACAATGTTAATATAATAGGGGCTTGAACTGGTCACTTAATGTAAACACTGAAGCGTCCTCATGTTTGTTAACATTATCTATAAACAATATCAAACTACTATAATTAAGATTTTAATGTTTGTGATTTGCAATAACTTCCGCTACAAAGTGTTCCTGTTCTTGCTTTTCGTTAGTTTCTTTTCGCTTTATTTAAACAATGAAATTCTGTAAAGCTTCTATCATAAAATTTGCATTCGAGTTCTAAGATTTCCTGAATGCTTCGATAATGTATTTGTTTCATTACGTCTGGTGATAAATCTAGACAATTTATTGTTGCATTTATTACATTTGTTATCGAGAAGTTTGTGTGGTTCTGCCAAAACGACATATCAAAAGCTCATGTTGTCGTCGCGTGTATAGGATTAAGCTGACTGTACAATAAAAAGAAATATAAAAAAACTTTGTCAGGAAACGAGACATAACCATAAAAGTAACATAATGTCTTAAACCCGACATAACATCGGAAGTAACATAATGTCTTAAATCTGACATAACCATAGAAGTAACATAATGTCTTAAACCTGACATAGCCATAGAAGTAACATAATGTCTTAAACCTGACATAACCATAGAAGTAACATAATGTCTTAAACCTGACATAGCCATGGAAGTAACATAATGTCTTAAACCTGACATAACCACGGAAGTAACATTATGTCTTAAACCTGACATAACCACGGAAGTAACATAATGTCTTAAACCTGACATAACCACGGAAATAGCATAATGTCTTAAAACCTGACATAACCACGGAAGTTACATAATGTCTTAATCCTGACATAACCACGGAAATAGCATAATGTCTTAAACCTGACATAATCATGGAAGTAACATAATGTCTTAAACCTGACATAACCACGGAAATAGCATAATGTCTTAAAATCTGACATAACCACGGAAGTAACATAATGTCTTAAACCTGACATAACCTTAGAAGTAACATAATGTCTTAAACCTGACATAACCACGGAAGTAACATAATGTCTAACACCTGACATAACCACGGAAGTAACATAATGCCTTAAACCTGATATAACCTTAGAAGTAACATAATGTCTTAAACCTGACATTGGTAGTAACATAATTTCTTTTTAATAACAGTCGTTATGAACTGTAATGTGAACACAATCTTTGACTTAAACTATGTCTCAATGTTACCAAATCATGAATTACAATTTTAAATCTGTAATAATATATTGGCTAGATTGTGCAAGATATGTCATATTTAAGTAAATGTAGTACTTCTCTCCTCGTCTGCGATTCTGAACCTGACAGATATATTATTATGACCGATTTTTACGACATTCAAATACTTCCTCTCAGACTAACAAATGTGACGCTTCAAGGTGTTGTAATGTGACGTTTCAAGGTGTTGTAATGTGTGATATTTGAATATATGAAGCTTTAAAAGATAAATCATCTACCGTAAGAAATCAAGGCGGCAACAAGCCGTAAATGTATTGAACTAGCAAACAGCAATGATGAACGTCAGTATTTGCCCCTCTAACTAAGTCAAACAAATCACCCTGGAAAGGAAAATTGTCACTTTCTTTGGAGAGTGTCTGCCTGATGAATGCTAAATTGCAATGCACTTCAGCGGCGTCCCTCCGATAATAGAGTTTAAATGTTTGCTTCAGGATGGATTTTACAGACAAAAGATACGATCAGACAAGCGAATCGAGGATAGTTGTTTCCGAGTAATGCAGTTTCTTTGTTTAGTCACACGTAGTACTACGTTCATTTATGTTTTGGTAGTTCCCTGATCGAATTCTTTGTGTTCAAGTTTACCTAGACACTTCAGCTAAGCTAATGGCTGATTACGGTTTCCTTGACTTTGAATTACCAGAGCCTTGAATGACAAATGAGACAGTTTTTCAATGTCTCTAAAAGTCTAAGATGCAGTCTGTTATTTATATGTCATCATTTTGAATTAGCGTCAGACAGATTTCACAGATACTTCATCGTTTATATCTATTAGATCTCCATATTTCACGTCTTTCTCGTACAGTACATATAAGATTGCTAAGCGGCCGCGTGGTTTTGTTAAAAAAAGTCCAGACAGAAAAGGATAAAAAGCAACAAGACTTATCGTGAATGAAACATACAGCGGGTATAAAAACATATTTTCAGGACCTAAAACAGAAATTGTGTACGTATGCAACATCTTAGAATGAAATAAAACTCACTCTGATTTACTGTAATATATTGAGTTGAATGACCTTACGAAGTCAATCATAACTGCAGTTTCATTTGCAAGTGCGTTGCACTTATCAAGCAAATCCGAGATAAAGACAATTGGTTGTATGTATAAAAACAAAAGAGTGAATTTTTTTACAGAAACATTCAGTGATCTGCGGCGCAAACAAAATCTACAACTTATTGAGCTTGGTAAAATAAACATATTACGATCAAAAATTAATTTGAACATGTCTAGACTACTAATTTATTGGTTCCTGAAATACGTCAAATGAGACTGACCTATACAATAGATAAAACCTCATCGCTTGTAAATTTGTAAAGTTTCCATTGTATTCTCTCTTCCTTTATCTACACATATTTCACCAAGATTGTATTTCTTTCAGACTAAATATATTTTTAAGGGGTGTAGGTTTGCTGTCGCTCGTTATTTATTTGATACTTTTTAAGATATGAAGTAAAATTATTTCCAAGTAGGATTGACAATGAAAACAATTTATCTGTATATTAGGTTCCGATTATGGAAATAAAAAGAAGATAAATACAGTGAAAAATTTATGACATCATTTCTCACTGAGCTGTTGAAACAACAACGCACACATTTCAATTTTATCGAATATAATAAGAATGTTATTTTTCTTTGCTAAATTCCCCCTTAAATAACTGATATCACACATGGCCATATATTCTATTTATCTACATTATGAAATTAAGTACTTAATGATATTATTGCTTTGCAGAAGATGTAACTCTCGAAATAATACTAACTTCAGACCCTTATTTTCAAACACAAGTATGTGAACTTTGCTTGTCCACAGTGTAAAATTGCTTTTTGTCCTTCTGACCTAGTAAAAAAAGCTATATTTTTTATCTCCAAAACGAGATTTTCAAGTCAATGCTCAGTTTTTTTGACCTCTTCATGACCTTTGTGACAATTAGGAAAGGCTCTTAAAAATGTAATATATATATAATAAAATACTTCATTTATTATTTAACTGTTTATTACATAATTCTTTACTTTCAAAGCTCGTGGTAAAACCTTATTGCAAAGGGATTTCTGACACTGACCAAAATTTGCTAGCACGTGTGATGCACAAATCTTGTGACATATCTGACTGAATATCTCGACATAGTTATAGTGCAAATTTTTATCTAATTTCTCTTTCTTATATCAATAAAGATTATCCTATGTCTTAGAACATCAGGGGAACTTTTCTTTTGGTCATATTGACAATGTCGTGAAGTCTTTGATTGACAAAATCTTATTGACAATAATCAGAGACATTCTATTGTGCCATGTAATCCTGTTAGCAGTCCTGCCATCATGCGTATCTGCATAACCAAAGAAACAATAGTGAAAACCCGATGTCACAAAAGACACCGACGTCTGAAGAGACACACACTCGTAAGACTTCTAAATTAGCAATATCGGTATAAAAAATTGAAACATTATTTTATGATGAAGTTATTATACACATATAAAAGTATGCTTTATAACAAAGAATTGCAGAATACATCTTTACAGTTTGTACAATATATTGCGAATTTATCAGAGTCTTGAATCCGTACATTATGCAAAATGAATAAATAAATAAATAAAAAATAATAAAATAAATGAATAAATCCAAACAAACGAAAAAGCACGTGAGATTTTTTCTGGTGACAAACATTTTTATTATACCTCACGTAAACTGCCAATACTAAATTCCCATAGGCGATCGGGCTTTTAAAACTAATGTTACATTTTGCATCAGCTCAGAGGGTAACATTTTTTTTTCAAAAACCCTCCGGGTGTTATTGTTCTTTTGCACACCCTGTAGAAAATTCAAGCGTCTGATGACGTCGAAGGCGCTTATTGAATATATTGACTGTAAGCGTTTAACTGAGTTTGATTCGACTCGTTACCAAACGAAAAAAAAACTTGAATTTTAATGAAAATGTGCAGATTTGCTTCAATATCAGAAGAGCATATTACAAATTTGTAGGCTGCTAAGGACTCCAAAAGTATCAAACGCACAGTACTTAACCGGCAGTGTGGACTTATTTAGGGAATATTTAGTAAACTCCGGCGAGAGTGTTGATTTCGAAGACTTTAGCAAAGAACTGTTAAATAACCATCTGAGGAAGTATTTCGCTTCTATTCGTAAAAAGGACGACTCCGAATTGAAGAAATCTTCTCTGACAAACATTCGTTATTGTTTGACAAAGTATCTAAAGGACAAATTGCAGTATGATATTGGTAAAGATGCTGACTTTTCCACTAGTAAAAACATCTTCAAAAGCAAAGTAGTAGACTTGAGAAAACAAGGGAAAGGTGATGTTTGCCATAAAGCAGTTATAACAGTGACTTAAGAAAACTGAAAAGCCCTGACAATATGGCTTTGAGTGTCAACACGCCTTAAGGATTACAAAAACGTGTGAGGTTTGATATTAAGTATTTCCTATGCCGACGGCGACAAGAAAATTTAAGGGACATGACCGTGCTGTGGAGACCGACTCCATTGGAAGTACATAAATATTATGTTCACCAGGTTATAGACGTGGCAGATAAAAACCACGGGTATGTTTATATTTTTGTATCAATTTTTATAGTTGCCCTAATCATGTCTTAATTTATTTAATTAATTCCAAACATTTATCAGTAGCCTGGTAAAATTATTTATAATATATTAAGATGATTAAAAAAACAGACAAAATATCATGTATCACATACTGGTGCCGATTATACTGTGTCATTCTGTAAAAACGATATGGCACGGCCGTGCATATATTTTGACGTGACGTCACAAACACTATTCTCCATTTTGCCATTAACATTACGTTTAAATTCCCGTTTCCCCGTATATTCCGTAATTAGCGAGGGGGTAAAATGCACTGCGAGTAATGTGGAAATTTTTGTAAATTGATATATTGTTACAATAAATTCGAACTAGTTGATTTTCGTGTGATATATTTTTAGTTTTGTATTTATACAATAAACTACAACAGGATTTATTTTGTTTACAGTAATTATCGGAAATTACAGTTAATTTTATGGCTCACCGCTATGTAAATACATGTAAAAATGAATATTTTCGGCTGTAAACTGTTTTTATTTTTTATTTTCTAAATTACTAAATTAGTGGGTTTTTTCATATTAATTTCAGAGCTGATGCCACACCAGATGACACAGTCGGCGAGGCTAGGATGTATGAACAGAGGGGAGATCCAACTTGTCCTGTCGCCAGCTTTGAGAAATATATAAGTAAGCTTCACCCAGGGCTCGGTGCCCTCTGGCAGCGTCCTCGTGATTCATTTAAAGAAACAGATGATATTTGGTACTCTGAATCTCCAACTGGGAAAAACTCCCTTGCAACATGGATGGCTAATATATCTGAATTGTCTGAACTTTCTAAAAAGTATACACATCATTGCATAAGAGCGCAACATCAATCCTAGGTCAAGCCGGTCACGAGGCCCGCCACATAATGCAAGTTACTGGTCACAAGTCAGAGGCATCCATTCGAAGCTATTCTCGGCGTCTTACAGAGGAAAAGCAACATGAGTTAAGTGAAACTCTTGCAGGTGCTAGTTCAGAAAAAAGCAAGTTGTCAGAGTCTCAAGAAAAGTGTTGTAACTAGTGCTCCACAAAAACCAGCAGCAACTCTCACTAGTTCTAATTATCGTCAAGGTCTTGAACAATCTGTGAAACAGACCTTTTATCTTTATTCAGTGATGAAAATATGTTTGTTGAAGTATCTAAGGAGAACATTCCTCCAGTGAACAATGTAGTTGCACCAGAAGTTCAAATTGTTCCCCAAAATCTGCAAGAAATTCCATCTGTGTCAAAAGATGTTTTTCCAGAAGCTGCTGCTGTCATAAACACTAACAATCAACTGAATTGCCTACGGAATCCTAAATCTTCACTCTAAAATCTCAATCCAAATATGAATAATTGTGCTGTAAATTTCAATTTTTATGGTAAATAGATGTAAGACAGATCAAGTGATTAAAGTGACAGGGTTAACATGGTTAATTGTGATATTTCTTTCATTGACACTCTGTAGTACTGTTCTCTTTAGAAGTATTTTAACTTAGTTCTTATGACTTTCAATTTACAGTGCTATTGTTATTAATAAAAGTTTTTCTTGTATTCACAGTATTGTTTGATTTTCCTGAAAACAGTCCTAAGGTATATATAACATGATCACATGTATGGTTCGGTATAATAAAATAAATAACACACCCTCGGGTTGTCAATATCTTCTATCACCCTCGCTGATGTGTGTTATTTATAAAATAGTCAAACTCCTCGCACAGGTTACGTCACGCTTTGCTACATTAACCACTGCCACCACTATAACCCATGTGACGATAGGTTATCACGTGACCAAAACAATCTAATTTCGTTATTTTTACAAAATATTCTTTTTTGCATTTATTTTTTACCTTTTTGAACATTAAGCAGAACAATTAAATGAAAGAAAAACTAAAGTGATAGAAAGTATGAACATTTAAAATTAAAAGTGAAAAAAATACACTCGGCTCTGGAACAACCGAATTTACTTGTGGTGGCAGTGGTTTCTGTACTGATCAGGGGAAGTAACCGCTGCGGGGAGTTTGATCGGCATATAAGAAAAAAAATCATATAATTTAATACTTTTTAAGAACTATTCTTGTAATTTTTAATACAAACATTTGTTCAGTCCCAAGGTCATATAAGTTGACGTCCATCACAATTAAGATGAAATAAATGATGATGATAATGTTAATGATGTTCATGTTGACATTTTTGTTATTACCTTTAACAAAACTGTTTTGACATGTTTGATTAAAATAATAATTTCAGTTACAGTTATTACCAATAATTTGACTCATGATAGTTAAAACAATTCAAGTTATCACAGTGAAAGCCAACAATTGCTAGAATGGCTACATGCATCCTGAGTTTTTTTAGTTGTAGGGGGAGGGAGAGGCGGGGATTCAAATTCAACAGACTTTGATAGATATCTTCAATCATCTAAGTAGGCGAGGTTTCCCCCCCCCCCCCCCCCCCCCGTTTTATTTCTTTCAATCTGAAATGAAAATAATGACTGCGCTTTTATTTCTATTGACGATGCATATTTTAATACTCTTTATGAATATCGGTTCCTATACTATCTCGTCTTGTGTGTGGTTCTACTATTTTGAAAACCTAACAGACAATGAAATATCGAAATTATTGGTGATTTATCTTGACTTATCTTTATTATTTGAAACTCTGATACTGAAGCATCTATTTCGGGAAATTTAATTTTGAAAACTACGACTTTTCTAATTCCATTTCACAGTTTTGTGCCTTCCTGAACTTAAATTGCTTTTTATTAGGCTTCTTAGCATAACGTGATTGAGTTATCAGAAAAAAATAGTATTTGCATGTGTATGTGCAAAGTTTCAAACTACTCATGCACATTTATTTCTGAGTGTGAATGTAATGATTAAATACTCGATAATTCAGACTCGAACATTTGCCCGAATAGCTAGGTAAAGCCCGATACACCGACTCTAAAATGTATAGGAAGTGAGCAGTAGCAGTACGCAGCAGTAAAAAAACGTGAAGTTGGCAGTAGCAGTACGAGCAGTAGCAGTAAACTAAAACGTGAAGTTGGCAGTAGCAGTAACAGCAGTAGCAGTAAACTAAAACGTGAAGTTGGCAGTAGCAGTACGAGCAGTAGCAGTAAACTAAAACGTGAAGTTGGCAGTAGCAGTACGAGCAGTAGCAGTAAACTAAAACGTGAAGTTGGCAGTAGCGGTACGAGCAGTAGCAGTAAACAAAAACGTGAAGTTGGCAGTAGCAGTACGAGCAGTAGCAGTAAACTAAAACGTGAAGTTGGCAGTAGCAGTAACAGCAGTAGCAGTAACCTAAAACGTGAAGTTGGCAGTAGCAGTACGAGCAGTAGCAGTAAAGTAAAACGTGAAGTTGGCAGTAGCAGTACGAGCAGTAGCAGTAAACTAAAACGTGAAGTTGGCAGTAGCAGGACCAGCAGTAGCAGTAAACAAAAACGTGAAGTTGGCAGTAGCAGTACGAGCAGTAGCAGTTAATTAAAACGTGAAGTTGGCAGTAGCAGTACGAGCAGTAGCAGTAAACAAAAACGTGAAGTTGGCAGTAGCAGTAGGAGCAGTAGCAGTAAACAAAAACGTGAAGTTGGCAGTAGCAGTACGAGCAGTAGCAGTAAACAAAAACGTGAAGTTGGCAGTAGCAGTAACAGCAGTAGCAGTAAACAAAAACGTGAAGTTGGCAGTAGCAGTAACAGCAGTAGCAGTAAATAAAACGTGAAGCTGGCAGTAGCAGTAACAGCAGTAGCAGTAGGAAAGTCTTAAAAGTCTTGAAAGTTTCAATTAAAATAAAACATGTTTAAACATCAACAGACCCTCCCGAGTCTATTGCGTAGTTCTGCGACTGTTTCAGACACTCTTGCAAATTTTCATAAATTTTAGTGCCAATCCGAAAAATGTCATTTTTAATGTCTAGGGACCCTCCTAAGTCGATTTTATCGGTCTGCGACTGTTTCTGACACTCTCGCAGACTTTCAGGAATTTTGGTGCCAATCGGGAAAATGCCATTTTTAATATCTAGGGACCCTCCCGTGTTGATTTTACCGGTCTGCGACTGTTTCTGACACACTCGCAGACTTTCAGGAATTTTGATGCCACTTGGGAAAATGTCAATTTTAATGTCTAGGGACCCTCCCAAGTCGATTTTATCGGTCTGCGACTGTTTCTGACACTCTCGCAGACTTCCAGGAATTTTAGTGCCAATCGGGAAAATGTCATTTTTAATGTCTAGGGACCCTTCATTGTCGATTTTACCGGTCTGCGACTGTTTCTGACACACTCGCAGACTTTCAGGAATTTTGGTGCCACTTGGGAAAATGTCATTTTTAATTGCCTAGGGACCCTCCCAAGTCGATTTTATCGGTCTGCGACTGTTTCTGACACTCTCGCTGACTTTCAGGAATTTTGGTGCCAATCGGGAAAATGTCATTTTTAATGTCTAGGGACCCTCCCGTGTTGATTTTACCGGTCTGCGACTGTTTCTGACACACTCGCAGACTTTCAGGATATTTTGTGCCAATCGGGAAAATGTCATTTTTAATGTCTCGTGCTGCTACTGCCAACTTCACGTTTTATTTACTGCTACTGCTCGTACTGCTACTGCCAACTTCACGTTTTAGTTTACTGCTACTGCTCGTACTGCTACTGCCAACTTCACGTTTTTGTTTACTGCTACTGCTCGTACTGCTACTGCCAACTTCACGTTTTAGTTTACGGCTAGTGCTAGTACTGCTACTGCCAACTTCACGTTTTTGTTTACTGCTACTGCTCGTACTGCTACTGCCAACTTCACGTTTTTGTTTACTGCTACTGCTGGTACTGCTACTGCCAACTTCACATTTTAATTTACTGCTACTGCTCGTACTGCTACTGCCAACTTCACGTTTTAATTTACTGCTACTGCTGGTACTGCTACTGCCAACTTCACGTTTTAATTTACTGCTACTGCTCGTACTGCAACTGCCAACTTCACGTTTTAATTTACTGCTACTGCTCGTACTGCTACTGCCAACTTCACGTTTTAGTTTACTGCTACTGCTCGTACTGCTACTGCCAACTTCACGTTTTTGTTTACTGCTACTGCTCGTACTGCTACTGCCAACTTCACGTTTTAATTTACTGCTACTGCTCGTACTGCTACTGCCAACTTCACGTTTTAATTTACTGCTTCTGCTCGTACTGCTACTGCCAACTTCACGTTTTTTTTACTGCTACTGTTCGTACTGCTACTGTCAACTTCACGTTTTAATTTACTGCTACTGCTGGTACTGCTACTGCCAACTTCACGTTTTTGTTTACTGCTACTGCTCGTTCTGCTACTGCCAACTTCACGTTTTTGTTTACTGCTACTGCTCGTACTGCTACTGCCAACTTCACGTTTTTGTTTACTGCTACTGCTCGTACTGCTACTGCCAACTTCACGTTTGATTTAAATTCTACTGCCAACTGCTACTGCTTACTGCTACTGCCAACTTCCTATTAGTGACTCTAAAACTATATATGACAGTTTCGAGGTGGAAGAACAAATTCAAGAGCGGACAAGAAACGCTGAAAGATGATTCAAAATGTAGGCGTCGGCCGATTGCAGCCTCTGAATGGATCGTCCAAAAAGTTACTGACGTTGTTAATACTGCGTCTGATAGCCAGCAGGTTCTGTCGACGCATCAGATAGATAAAATCGGTTCCAAAATTTGGCTTTGGCGGAATCTAGATAATATAGGCCGTTTTGACTCGGGTCGTTTTTTAAACTGGCCGTTTTGAGCCGGGGCCGTTTTGACCTATTTTATTGTACTACTAGTATGTTGTCCTATTAATGAACAAAGCAAGGTGATCTGGATATATGGGGAAAACAAAAGGTAATAAACATGTAAGAATTAAGGAGACAGATGGCAGTAAAACATCTTCAACAGTTGTACGAGTAGTATAGATTTGGGACGTTATGGAGCAAAAATCAGTGTAAAAAAACAAAGACATGGCTTCATTTCATTTATGTTTCCATATTTATTACACACATATGAGCCAATGTAATAAAGCGTTCGCAAGAATAACAAAATATACAAATACATTATGTTTGTCTTCTTTTTACTGAAGTCTTAATTTCAAAGCATTTATTTACATTTATTTACTTCCGCGTATTAAATAATTTGATAGGTTGAGTTAACACTTATTAATAAGGGGAATGTGTTTTAGGTTACAAGAATTGGATATTTTGTAAACAGAATATAATAACATGCATTTAAAGTCAAACAAGAACAGCTGTTTCCTTATTAAAACATATTTCGAGCAGCAGCGTGCAGACGACGACCAGGACAACAGTGATGATACTGATTATGATGATAATGATCACGTTTATGGTCTTTCAAATTGATCAAATGAATCAGTCAACTGAAACCTTTATTCACGTACCGGTTTTATTTATGTAAGTATACGTCCTTCGTTTCTAGTAATACTATACTGTCTGCAGACTCTTATAATAACAAAGGTGATAATGTTGACAAAGTAAGCCTAAAGTGAAGAAAAAGTCCAAAACTGCTATCTCGATTTAAGGTATGATGAATGTCATATTTTGTAAAAATCCGCGCATTCATAATAAAGGAAGTGTAACTGTGCAAAATACATCAACTGCCACAAATGCCAATAGGAGCAGGAAATCATGTTGTGCATAAAAGTGACAAATTGTGTAAAAACGCATTAAGTTTCTTTCTCTATGATTTTTTTCCTTTTCTTTATGACAAATTATGTTACAAATAGTACACATGTGCAATCATTAACTCACTATTTTTTTTGTTCTGATCAGTACATTGTGAAAATTTATAATTTATTATTGTAACACAAAACTGACGAATTTGTCAAAAACCTGTTGCAACAGATCTACTAATCAATCAAATGGCAAAGTCACATTTTAATTGACAACAATTTCCCGTGTGGTCGTGCAAAAAAACACGACAATTTTTATTTAATATGTCGCCTGGGGGAGAAAAAAAAGGAATCGATTCTTTTTACAATAGCGAAAGACACAGAAAAATCCCAATTTGGAGGGAGCACTAGCTTTTTCTCGTTCAAACATGACCACAGAAAGCATTATGCTTCTGAGGAAGGCTATTGAATATCATGCATTATTAAGGATATGGCATAAATAATACATGCAAGTCTTATATTAAATGCATGTAATATGTTTTTTATACCATAAGCCATCCACCAAATACTTGTAGAAGTGGTACAGTACTGAACTATTTACTGTAGGGAGGTGTCAGTGAATGTATGAAGATTTAAATGGAAATTACTGCAGCTTTTAGTTATCTAATCACTTCCTGAAAACTTGTATACGTGTCAGGGAATATGAAGATCATTAAATAGTTATTCGGGGCACAATCTGTAGCTTTTTTAGTTGACATAATAATTCCTATCTACACATCTTGAACTGAAGGTGTGTTTTTTGTTGTCTAAGTGTTATTCTTTTCTAATTTACGAAGAAGACAGAAGCAAGCGGAGGATTTTTTAAAGAAAACATACAACTTTCAAGCTTCTGTGTCCTTTATTTGTAAGGAAATATCAATAACATCAAAGTACTGTGTTTTCGTTGCGTCAACCACAAATCACTGAATCAGAAATTCTAAAACAGGAACTCATTACCATTCTTCTTTTACGACAAATTTCATGCTATGTTTAAATATAATAATTCCATTTTCACTTCTGCTAAACTGAGACGTTCAAATTATTCATTCAGTTGTCATAACGTAAAAACCTTAACATCATCTATATCACTTTTTACTAGCTGGTTAGCATATTTGATCTACCATCCGATATATCTACAGAGAATGCCACACATCAATTACAATTTGCCAGGGAACTCGGACACTGCTGAAGATCTCGTTAAATGTGCTCTTTACGTATTTTGAGTCTATATTTTTCTCTTGAAGAATTAGAAACGCATTGTATAAAACAAATAATGGAATACAGTTTTAACTCTTTAATACTTTCGTTTCTTGGAATTATTGTAAACTGACAATTATCTTCAATAAGAATTTTTCTGTGTGGCAATAGCTACAAAATAATCAGACAGAGATGTACGAACACAGACAAATTGCACAAGTTGAGTAAAATAAATGACCTTTTCAGAAGAAGGATCTTACCACCCTCACATGCATGGGTTCTAACATTCTTCAGAACTTTGGTTCTGCATTAAGGCTCCATTACCTTAAATTAATATGTTTAGTTAGCACAGAATCCAACCGTTGGAGACAAGTTTACAGATGGTCATCTGAATGAAGTTTACCTTAGTCCCCCCTGTTAGATACAACAGATTCCGGAAAGTTTTCTTGTCGAAACTTTGTTATCCGTCAGTAAACTAATAACTCTACGTAGCAGCAGAAAATTTGCCTGGTCTCTAGTTAAAGTTCGTGTATTCGTTTTACCTTTTTGGCTTCATCCATTAGAAGTATTTTGAGTTATTATCCATCAGTGACTAGCGTTTCATGGTGTTATTACATTAGCAGCGAACTTCCTGGAATTTCGTTTGTCACATTACGGAAGTAACAAGGAAATTATGTATGGGAAGCTACGGAGACACTTTACTGCGAGATGTCATTAGCTAATGAAGTTTGGTCTTAATCCTTTATGCCACATCTCTACCAACAAAAAACGACCATGACCAAATTTAATTAATTTGCATAAATTGTACATTACAGATTGAAACCGTATCTCTAGTGTACACGAGAAAACACACTAAATAATTACGTTTTATTATTTTCATAATGATCTTTGGCAGGATATATTGCTTTTCATATAGAAACAGGTATTTGTTTGCCGTTAAGTCATTATATCACAAAATGATATCCATTACGAGTTTTACTACAGAAGCATTTGCAACGACTCGGGTAGCAGAGTACTCTTATATAATCGACTAAAAAGTGTATTTTTAACATCGTTGGTTTTTTTTAAATATCTTTGCACGTAAACTTTGTCTAGTCCAGTAAGTGTCGATATGTGTTTACACGGGTTTAAAAAAAAAGGGAAAAAGTGTGAATATAGATTTAATAGGGCAATTCATTTCTAGACAAATCAAAACAAAATATAGTAAGTATAATAACTCTCCCGAAGAGTAAGAACAGACGACTTTTTTGACTTTCATTATCAAATTTGATTAAAGACTTCATCTCTTCATCAGCAAACACCTGTCTGTAAACCTCTTTGCTGCATCCCCGATAAGTTAATACACTTACAAGACAAACGCTCTTTTATCTGCTGACGAAGACTACATTTATTTTGATAGAACAAATATTGCTGAATATATTCACTGTTAATTTTCGTTCGCATTAATATCACTTCAAGTACTTGAAATAAAAAAAAATATATTTTCAGTTATTATAATATTTTATCATAAATCTTAGCATAGATCGTTATCTTAACAAAAAGCCTAAGGCAGAATCATAAACGTTTTTTATGTAGCTTTGAACATAGTATATTATAATGAAGTAAAATTTCGCTAACAGCGGACCTTTCTACGCCCCCGAAGGAAGGTATATAATTTTTGAACTGTCCGTCTGTCAGTCCGTCCGAAAACTTTTAATATTGGTCATAACTCTTATTAGTGAGTGGATTTACTTCATACTTGGACACAACAAGGCCTTCCCACAGACCTATATTTATTTGATCTTGACCTCTGAATGACCTTTACCTTAAAGATCAAATTGTCCAAAAACTTTAACATTGACCATAACGTCCTTATTAGTAAGTGGATTTACTTCATATTTGGACACAACAGTTACTCCCCTTTGGACAAGATCATCCCACCGACCTACTTTTTTTGGCCTTGACCCCTGAATTGATTGTTAAACTTAAACATTGACAATAACTTCTTTATTAGTAACTGGATTTACTTCATCCTTGGACAAAACACTTTGGACAAGACTTTCCCATTGACCTATATTTATCTGACCTTGAGCCCTGAATGACCTTTAACTTGAAGATCCAATTGTTCAAGAACTTTAACATTGACCATAACCTCCTTATTAGAAAGTCGATTAACTTCATCCCACTGACCTTTATTTATTTGACCTTGATCCTTTGAATGACTGGTCCTCAGCACAAAGTCAAAGCACTAGTTCGGAGGCATTGTCATCTTACAGTGAGAGTTCTAAATTTTAGATTAATAAAAAAGAACTAGAAATGCGGCATGTAAAATAACTGTTACAGCTTTGGGCTATTTGGTTTATGAAAAAAGATCTTAGACGATTTTCATGTCTTAGTTATTTCCTTTAAATTTTAAGGTTAAACATGTGACCAACTGTTGGTGCAAAAATGATCCGAGAGACATGATTTGAATACTCTTGGTAGGAATCACAAATGCTACATACCGAATTTCAGAAGTCTTAGTCTTAAGTGTTTCTTACAAAGATTTTTTTTAAAGATCTTCTTATATAATTCTTAATGAAATTTGGCTAAGTTAAAAATGATTACAGCTTCAAACTGGAACAATCTTGGCAGAGGTTCACTGGTCAATGATCCATGCAAATATTCAGAACTCTAGGCTTTTTTTCAAACGAGAAGATTGTAAAATGTCTCCCTGTTATATCTTATATATAAAACGCAATCCCTGAGGAGGACATCATGACTCATGTCGACAATATTGGCAGAGGCCCACACGAAAATGTTTCAAATTAAATTTTAGAAGTCTAAGCCTTAAAGGTTCTGACATGAAGATGTAAAATATCTAATACTCAGGTTAATTTAGAAAGAAAGAACCCAAAAGGCATAATTTGGAAAATCTTGTTAACGTATGTTAAAAAGATATTTTAGGAGTCTATTTAAAATATCTGACCTTCGTCGTTTAGCTAAAAGTCATTCTAGGGACATAATTCAAACAAACTTGGTAGAGCTTGAATGAGATATAATGACGTCTTAAATTTGACATGAATAATAACAAGAGGGCCATAATGGCCCTGGATCGCTCATCTGAGTACTTTGCTTGAGGTTCTACCATTAAGCAAACATCAGATGCAACATTACATTTTCTAACTGAAGATATTAAAAAATCTCATCTTTTATACAAAAAGTCAATGGGGCAGAGGCAATTTCGTGATAACAGCTTGTGAGGAGATGCCATTTGAAGCAATATTTTGAAGAAAACATATTTTAGCTCCGGTGGCCATTTTGTTCAATGGAGCAGAACCGATTAAGCAATTTTAACGCAGGGGTATGTAAGGAACATTTCTGTGAAATTTGGTGGAAAATTACCTTGCCATTGAGGAGGAGATGCTGTTTTATTTCTTTTCTACTTTTAGCTTTTGCAGCCCTTATGTGCAATGGAGCAGAACGGTTTGAGCAATTTTAGAAGAAGCATTATAAGGAACATTTCTGTCAAATTTGGCTTAAAATTGCCAAGTGGTTTTGAAGGAGAAATCATATGAAGCAAACTATTGAGGAAAATCTATTTTTAGCTCTAGTGGCCATTTTGTTCAATGGAGCAGAACCGTTATAGCAATTTTAATAGAGGGCTATGTAAGGAACACTTCTGTGAAATTTGGTGGAAAATCTCCCCACTGTTTAGGAGGAGATGTTGTTTGATTTTTTTTTTCTATTTTTAGCTTTTGCAGCCCTTATGTGCAATGTAGCGGAACGGTTTGGGCAATTTTAGAAAAGGGCAATATAAGAAACATTTCTGTAAAGTTTGGTTTAAAATGGCCAAGTGGTTAAGAAGAAGATGCCATTTGAAGCCAACTATTGACACAATTATATTTTTAGCTCTGGCTGCCATTTTGATCTATGAAGCGGAACCATTTTATCAATTTTTATAGAGGGCTATGTAAGGAACATTTCTGTAAAATTTAGTGGAAAATCTCCAAACCGTTTAGGAGGAGACTGATGTTGTTTGATTTTTTTTCTATTTTTAGCTTTTGCAGCCCTTATGTGCAATGTAGCGGAACGGTTTGAGTAATTTTAGAAAAAGGCATTATAAGGAACATTTCTGTCAAATTTGTTTTTATATGGCCAAGTGGTTTTGGAGGAGATGTCATTTGAAGCCAAATATTGATGAAAAATTTTTTTTAGCTCTGGCAGCCATTTTGTTAAATGGAGCAGAACCGTTATAGCAATTTTAATAGAAGGTTATGTAAGGAACATTTCTGTGAAATTTGGTGGAAAATCTTCAAACCGTTTAGGAGGAGATGTTGTTTGAATTTTTTTCTATTTTTAGTTTTTGCAGCCCTGATGTGCAATGTAGCGGAACGGTTTGAGCAATTTGAGAAAAAGGCATTATAAGGAACATTTCTGTAAAGTTTTGTTTAAAGCGACTGACTCACAGATGGGCCGACGATGAAAAAAAAAAAAGAAAATGTTCTTACATCTTGAAATTGATGTTGCAATTGTGAAGAACATATTTTAACTAAGTTACTGATTCATTTTTCTGATACAGAAAAACATCAAAATATAGAGTTTTACACACTTTTATCAGTAAAAAATTTACCCCGTTAGTCACGGGGTAGATACTTTAGTTATATATTAATTTTGACGCTGTGGCTCAGTGGTCTAGATCGTCGCTCAATATTTTACTGAACGAAAGGTTGTGGGTTCGAATCCTGGTTAAATCAATTTTCATGGTGTATAGAAGCATAATATTATGTTTTTTTTTCATAGCATATTAAATTCTCTTAAGTTTTAAAGAAAAAAAAATCAGCAAAATTCTGTGAGTCAGTCGCTTTAAAATGGCCAAGTAGTTAAGAAGGAAATGTCATTTGAAGCCAACTTTTGACAAAAAATATATCTTTAGCTCTGGTGGCCCTTTTAATTAAAGGAGCGGAACCATTTTATCAATTTTTATAGAGGACTATGTAAGGAACATTTCTGTAAAATTTAGTGGAAAATCTCCAAACCGTTTAGGAGGAGATGTTGTTTAATTTTTTTCTATTTTTAGCTTTTGCAGCCCTTATGTGCAATGTCGCGGAACGGTTTGAGTAATTTTAGAAAAAGGCATGATAAGGAACATTTCTGTCAAATTTGGTTTTATATGGCCAAATGGTTTTGGAGGAGATGTCATTTTAAGCCAAATATTAATGAAAATTTATTTTAGCTCTGGCAGCCATTTTGTTCAATGTAGCAGAACCGTTTTAGCAATTTTAATAGAAGCCATATAAGGAACATTTCTGTGAAATTTAGTGGAAAATCTCCAAACCGTTTAGAAGGAAACTGATGTTGTTTGATTTTTTTATCTATGTTTAGCTTTTGCAGCCCTTATGTGCAATGTAGCGGAACGGTTTGAGCAATTTTAGGAAAGGGCAATATAAGGAACATTTTTGTAAAGTTGTGTTAAAAATAGCTTTTGGGTTAAGGAGGAGATGTCATTTAAAGTAAAATGTTGACGACGGACGACTGACGACGGACGCCGGACACAGCGTGATCACAATAGCTCACCCGGAGCAACTGCTCAGGTGAGCTAAAAATCAGTCAAACCAGGGTCACAACATATTTTGAGATTCTAATCAGGAGTCATTTACATTAAAAAGTTAATCGTTTAAGTGTATTACTTTAAAAAAAATCTTTTTAGGTTTTCCATTTGAGAAAAAGAACGGAATAAGTAATACTGTGCGTTCCTGGTGTAGCATTTATGTGTTTTGATTATTCAATTACATGTCTACTAGTCTTGAATTTTAAAAATGACATATGGTATAAGAACATGCATTAGAGAAATGTTTCAAATACATCTACAAATCAACCAGATAACAGGTAGTCAAAAAAAAGATGTTTGTTAACAACGAAGATAATTAACTCATTCTTACTTCACTGATAAAAATGACAAATATAAAAGGTACAAACTATCAAGATATCAGCGATGCATTACTTTGTATGTGGACATAATGCGTTTTCCCCGGAAAAAAAAGATAAAGATAAGTCCAGCTAGAGATCTTAGATCGCTAGAGCATTTGAATTACTCGAACAGATTTTATCAGCCACCTACTTAGAGTTACTGATGTTTTACATTTTTCATTCTGTATTTAACACAATCATTATAATGTTTAGCCATGATGTAGTCTTTTTTGTTTCCAACAGAATGCACAATATCTCGAAGACTCTCTCACTGATAGAAAAATAATCTAATTTACAGCTATGTCGACGTTTTATTGTACTATATAATCCTGTTTATAAACGAATCTTGAATATCTGCATATATGGGGAAACTGCCGGTAAACCCTAATGTAACACAGAGAACGTGAGAGACATGTAATGGTAAAACATCTAGAGCAGCTGTGATATATTTATGAACCATTATTGATCATAAAAACAGCGCAAAACACAGATGGGACATATCTTTATTTCATTTATCTTTTTTTCAATATTATATGTGGACAAACGTATTATAACGTTAAAAAATGAAAATACGCTAGTGCATAATATTTGTATTTTCTGCAACAAAGGCATGAGGTATTTCAGTATATATTCTGAGCAAATGATCAGACAAAATATAATTGCATTTCGTTTACGACAACAAACTGTGAATATTTTAAACACGGCGTTTGAAATTAAGCAAGGAAGGTCCTTTCTTCATTCCTTATAACACACACAATTTGGTTTCACAAAGGTCGAGAACCAAAAATACAGGTGAGATGAATTCATTATGATGACAAAAATGTTGTTCATGATAAATGTCTATGTGATCTTTGATGAATATAAATCCGTGAATTAACACATTAATTTTATCCAAGATATCAAATTTTAATAATAAAATGTAGGGCACTGCTACTGGGTCTGTAAAATCGTATAATAACATCGAGGTAATATAATAATGTTTACAACGTAACGCCAGAAGTTTAATGAGCAAAAATTACACATTCAATTCCGAGGTATGTTCATTTAATTTATCAAAATTTGCACTCCACAATTTTTCTAAAGTGTTCATTATAATGACAATGTTATTGTCAAAATTCACCAACGGCCAAATCGCCATTAGGAGCAGATAGTCTCGAGGGACATAACTATGGCAAATTGTGTGAATGGTTTAATGAGAACGTGGAAGATAATCAAACCAATCTGAATGCATCCCAGTTTGCCTTTCACCAAAGTAAGGCTAATCATCCCAAAAGTCATTAAATGTTTTAATTCTCTTTTGAACAGCAAACCTATCAAATTTGTCTGTTTCTAGAAAATAGAGATCATATCAGATGGTAGTTTTTGTTAGTCAAACACTGAATTAAATCAATACTTATTTAGGTTATTCTCGAAATGAAAACTGTTACGTCACTGTCGAATTTTTACGATAAAGATTTTACGTGTAAAGACATGCACATTCTTATTATAATAAATGAAGTAGAAGCATATGATTCATTTAATAATTTACAAAATACAATAACATGTCATTGTACATTTTTATGGTACAGTATTGAAGCAAACATTACATTGAGGAGTGTGACTTTCCTACTTCCGATGTCTGTATATTCATCTGGAATTGCTCGCCTTTTATTGACGTTTTTATGCTTTATTTTGAAATTGATGATAACACGAGAAAAGAATTGTTGTATCCTTCCAGTGTGTTGAGTGTTACGTGTCTGCTTTTAAACTGAATGATATTTGAAGATGATTCACTAATCGGTAGACAAAAAAACAACATTGCATAAGCTGACTGCATTGTTTGGCTATCGTAAAACTCTTAATACAAACTTGAATTAAATGCGTTTCTTGACACTGCCTGTGTTTAAGATAGGGTGTATCATATAGGTCTTTTTATCGTATCAGTCAACTGTTATCGCAGACATATTATTCTACGTTAAACAGTCAGGAGAACGAACAACGAACGCCAGCAAGCATAATGGACAATTTGTATCATTATTGCACCAGATGGCGATCTTACGCAAAGTTCTACTGTTTTCGACGGACTGCGTACGGTGAATAAACTCGTAAAAAATAAATGCAAGTTGTGTCCCTTCGCTTTAATAACGCTATTTACCAGGCTGCTTGGGTACGTCAATTTCAATGACTTGCTGGTCATTATAACTTCAATTTCAATGACTTGCTGGTCATTATAATGATTTTGCTGATCTGCAAGGAACTCTTGCGTCTATATATTCATTACTTACATGAACATACCAGCCCTCCCATTTAACAAAATCCTTGCTTGATATATTCACTTATATTGAAATGATTGATATAGATAGATAGTTAAATTTACCTACTAACAAATGTCTACACATGTCCACTTCAATGCTTGATTTCCATAACAAGACAAAAGCAAATAAACTTAAACTTTGTTAAAAGAAATTAAAACATAATTTTTCCGCGTATGTTTCGTCCATTCGTAAAGAAACAACAACAACAAACAAGGACTTTTCCTAGCTACTTCAGTTCTAAAAGTCAGCTATAATTTGATACCACCTTGTTAGCATATGTATTCTATCAGCGGATATCTGTCAACAGAAAAAAAACCATCATCAATAACAATTAGCTACGGGAATTGGGAAACGGCTAGTAATGTCGTTAAATGCTTTTTGCGGATTTAGAGTCTGTAGGTTGTGTTATCTCGCAGAAGAGGTAGATTTTCAGTTTATGCTTAAAAAAAGATACTGCAGTATGTTAAACAAATGAAATAAAACATAACACAATATGTAAACTATATTTGCCAGATATGTGGTTTGAATTGCGTTAACAATGTTCTCGTCATTTTAAACCATCTAGAGAGTGATCTATTTAAAGAAACAGACTAGCTAATGGCTAATAGAAATATAGACAAATGAAACACCTTAGATTTGTAAGAATTGACAAGTTTTTAAAAAAGGTGTGTATAACAATAGTGGTGTCTCATAAGCATTTAAAAAGGTGTGTATAACAAAAGAGGTGTCTCATAAGCCCGGGAGGCTGGCCCTTTCAGTAGGGTTGACTATAATAAACAACACTTTACTTTTCACTATCGGATTATGACGAATCTAAGATAATCAATGTTATACTCTTAGCTGCCGGCTTTTTAATAGCAATCTTTTCCCCTGAACTAACATATAACTTCTCTTATATTTCTATTAATCTTTTAACAGTGCATATTTGAAACCAAAAAACTGTATGCACCACATTGCTGAAATGCATCCGACCAAACTGATTGCATTTTGATCAAATCTTTATGCTTGTTTGCTTAAGCCAGTTGTCGATAACTCCTGAACGACAACAATAGTTGTCAGAAATATAATGTATTAAGCCTTATTGTTTTTTCTAAGCAGCCATAAATCATCGTCGTGTTATTTTTAACATAATATTTGATATCTTTGCATGCATCTCTAGTCTTGTACTGTCCGGGACCGCACACAATGTAACTGAAATCCAGTTGCGTGAATTGTAAGCAGGTACAACAGATTTGATTGGACAATTGGTAATCGGCCACAGGTGCTCACACATCTGCCTGTTATATAAATTACTTGCGTTTCGCCCAGTTGTCCACAAAAGTCTTTCGGATGAGACTTTAAACCGAGGTCCCATGTATCAGTGCTATACACTGAGCATGAAAAAGAACCAGGGGTGTCTCTGGAATGGGATGCTTTCTGTATCTTGCACTACCCCCACAACATAAAATAACTAATCTCTTCAGGGGGCGTCGGTCATATGGGCAACCGGTACCGACGTTAAATAAGCTTAGACAGACAGTTGTCCACATTTTTGTCCGGAGCATAACTCGAAAAGTATTTGAGATATCACTGAAACTTCATAGGTAGATAGGTCTTATTAAGCAAAAGTAAATTTCTTAAGAATAATAACTCTACCCTTCATAGTTTTTGAGTTATTACCCTTTGTAATTTTTCATGCACAATTTTTGTCAGGAGCATACGCAACAGTATTTGAGGTATCAACTTGAAACTTCATAGGTTGATATAGCTCATTAAGGAGGAGTTCAGCGCACAAGAATAATAACTCTACTTTTCAATTTTTTTGAGTTATTGCCCTTGTTTATTTTTCATGCATATTTTTTCCGGAACATAATTTGAAAAGCGTTTGTGATATCAACTTGAAACTTCATAGGTGGATCGATCCTACTGAGGAGGAGTGCAATGCACAAGAATGATAACTCTACCCTTCATAAGTTTTGGTTATTATTCTTTGTTATTTTTCATGCTTAATTTTTGATCGGAGCATAACTGGAAAAGTGTTTGAGATATCAGCTTGAAACTTCTTAGATGGATCTATCTCATTTAGTAGGAGTGCAGAGCACAAGAATGATAATTGTACCATTTTACAATTTTTGAGTTATTGCCCTTTGTTATCGTTCATGCTTAAATTCTGTTAGGACAATGTCTCAAAAAGTGTTTGAGATATTATCTTGAAACTTTATAGGTTGATAGATCTCACTGGGGAGGAGTGATTTGCACAAGAATGATAACTAAGCAAACACATTCGGTGGGAGATGGCAATGTCAACATGGCTCTTGTTCATATATGTTCCTGTTGTTCGTTTTGTAAAGATACAGACATCAACATGAATTGGCCGATACATATAAAATTGAAACAAAAAGGAAATTGGATATCATATTTTGTTCATCTATAAAGTGTGCTTCAGTATGGCAATTACTCATGGTAAAGTCAACATACCCTTTGAGAAAACTGAGATGAGAAGCATATTCTACTGTATGACATTAGAAGTAACAGATTGTTTAGTGACACCGGTCAATAGTGTACACAGGACAGTACTGACGTGTTTGGTTCGTCATCTTTATATGCAGCTTAGTCTGAGATTATATTTTCAGGGTAACTCAAAACATTGAAAACTTAAAAAACAAGCTTCTTTATTCTATATTTTCCAACCATTTAGACAAGGACAAATGATCTCGAGCACTACAGTTATAATTTAGGTTTGTAAAGGGTATTTAGAAACACAATTCTGCGGATTGGTTTTTGCATAATAAAATAGCAATCATTCACCCACTGAATCATCCAAGTAGTTCAATTAACTCTTACGAGAAAAATGCCTTTTAAGTAGAAATATTAAGAAAAAATATTATTATTATTATTTGTTTGTGTGTTTTTGTATTAGGAAGGCTCCTAAGTTCTGAAGAGCTTGCTAGTATTAGACAATTGAGCCTGTTCTTGCTGTTCAAAATGCCGAATTTGAATGATTAATTAAAAGGAAACTTTAAAACAAATAACTCAGATAATCAAGCAAATGCTTTATGTACACAAACCAAACGTTTGATGGACCATCAAAAAGTTGGATATAAAGCTTACTCTGTTAAGTCTTTATTACTTGGATTACAAAGGGGCCGTTCGTTCATAAATGACTTTTTTAATAAACGGTAACGACGATACAGCATATTTTGTACGCGGTAATAACATTAATATTATCAAATCATAATTTTCAGAGTAGTAACTTGTCGTTTATTTGACCTCTAATCAGTCGCTTGAACATTGATATCATGTGAAATGCTGTATTGTGTTTTATCGGAAAGTAAAGTCAACTTCCGGGTCCTCAGAGACTGTAGATATAGAGAATGCTGACTGCAATTAGTAGCTATTGATGCAAAGGTAAACACGGTACAGACATTTCACGAGTTTCACAGGTGTTGTTTAGTTTCTTTCTTGTGGTAAACAAACTGTTACCATGTCTGTCATGATATCATCCCTGATTTTGTTTGCTGAGAAAACGTCATTTTTATCATAGTCAAAACAATTCTGCTTATATAAAACCCATACAAGAACTGAAATCGGACATTATCCACAGTGCGACACTGGACTAAGATGTCATAAGAAATACTCGAAAAAAAACCTCTTTTTGAGATCTGTGTTATAACATTACAGGTATCCTAATGACTACAGGCAGCATCTTTAGTTTACCAATTTGACTAAACTAAAAGTGAGAATATATTTATCCTGTCACTTATAACAATTTCGAACCGATTACAAGGTGCCATATATTTTATTTGATCTACGGCAGTTGGTCACGTGACGTTGATATCCGGCACATGATATGTCATGGACTACTTTTGTGTTTATAATCAGAAGGAAGTGATAAAATTGATGTTATTACAAACAGAAACTACTTGAATAAAAAATTAAATATGTAAATCCTACAATATAGTGATCATTTAAGGAAATAAAGTTACTGAAACTTTGGAACTATTCTTTTGTGTGCAAATGTACCTCTGTCGGATAACCTTGACATTAGCCTAAATTGAAACACTTTAAAGATAGATTTTCAATATCTTAGGTACATTATTTCCAAATGCCAGATGTGACAGGATAAATAAAATAATAGGTTAGTGTCTTAATTGAGAAAGTTTATCTGGCTCGGCTGCAGAATTTATCGGGTTCGCCTGCGGCTCACCCGATAAATTCCTGCGCCTTGCCAGATAAACTTTCTCATATTAAGACACTAACCTATTATTATCTATATCTAACTTCCGGGTTGAAGTTTCGGTCAGTGGTGAACTCACAGAGGTGTTGGCTTATTTTTTTATAAATTTGTTCTTGTCTCATATGAACTGTCAGAATATTAAACGATTAATATCTTTTTTTTTCCAATAAGATTCATGTTTATGGTCTTGAAATAGACTGAATGAGAAAAAAAATTATGTTTTTAATTAAAATTAATTTAATTAAGTAAAGAACAGGTCTTAAAAATATGGAGCTGCGTTAACTCATTCAGGCTGTAATATTTTGCAACGCTCAAAGTACAAACTAAAAAGGAGCAATTATTTAATTTCTCCTTTAACATCTTTGTGTTACACACCAAAAGCTGAACTTTTAGATTTTCATCTGTCATATAAGAAAACAGTATTTTATTTTGATGTGTCTACAGGATCTACAACATTTCTAGATAATGAGGCTGATACTATGAAGCATTGTCAAGGAAGTAGTGTCTGCTTTTAAGAACAAAATAGATGTATGAAGATACCATATAATGAACACAGAGTGTAAATATCAGGAAAGTTTGTTACAAAGAGAAATGGTGACAAGTTTATGAAACACTGGTTAAAATGATAGACAAAAAAGGACACTTAAAACATTTAATACCTATTCAGTGTTTCAAAACTAACCAAAGTCTGTAAAAACTTTCTACGATCTGACATGTCATTCTTGGTATATTCTGAATTCTGAGATCTTTTACCTGAATGTAGCTCTACAAATATAAAAAAAAGCGAAAACATTTTTCTCGTTTAATACATGTTACCTGTGAAATTCAAAAGTCAAATTAATACATAATACTCTTCACTTATAAATATCCCGAAACACTTTAACTGACAACTGTTATGCAAATATGTCGTATGACTGAAAGACATGAAACTAACTTTTTAAGCTACTGCATCGTCATTTACAATTATCAGGATGTCTTTGCCTTCTCTTATATCTGACAAGTCTGAATCATGAACATAACACCGTAAAAGATATTGTTTCATGTGTTGCCGTTGGAATTTATCTGATGGAATTTTTTCCCAGACACAAATCAATTATAAAAATACATCAAATACTTAAAGTTAATATATGAGTACCTGTATGTCACTAACTGTGTCATTCTTGTCTTCGAAAGAAAACTCATTAAATCATCCAAGCGCATTTGCCTTTCGTTTCGAATGTTTTAAATGCTTGATCGGATATAAGGACACATTTCGAAGTTATTTCCAGCTCTGCATTTTCCTCCAATACCTAAGGCAATACACTGCAAGGAAGATTGACTACTATCAACTCATTTTGTTGGTATTTTGTGTTCTTGCTGTGTGAAAACAAAATAATACACTTCAAATTCGAGCAGAATATTTAAGAGCAGCATAACGGCGTTTAAAACTTAGATTGTTACTTGAGCTGGTAAAATGAGATTTAAAGTTTGAGGCATGACTTTCAAATTGTGTATTCATGTACTGTTATATGTATTGTTATTACTTCTCAGTCATAAAATGGCTACGAAGTAATATAAGAATTAAGTTGATAACGTAAGACACTTACAGAAATTTAGATAGTCGCAGACTCATCCATAAAAAATTGCTTTATTTTTTTGTTTGAAAGACCAGTAATGTAGTTTTTGTGATAGGCTTTGGAAAATATCCATTGGAAAGTAAAATGTTTTGCTATTGATTTTACCGTTTCCACAGATGGTTTATTTACAGAAATGAAAGAAACTGTTTCTTTTTTCTGTCGGGTCTTAACAAGACTGGACAACTGCTATAATTTGTGTTGTTGTCAGACAGAATTTAATTGAACATTACTTTCGTGCCAGTAAGGTAGCATTTTTAATAGAATGAACTAGTGAAATGAAAAAAAAAAGAAATGCTTATCTGCTTGTACAACATTAACTGAAAGAAAATCAGCGAGTGCTCCCATATACATATTACATAAGATATTGATTGTTTTTAACAGAACAAAGCTATACAGACTGACTTAGTATACAGACAGCTTCGTCAGCATCGTTTTTTTTAAGATTTCAGTATAATTTATTAGTCAGGAAATAGAAATCAATATTATTATACATTTTAGCGATGCTTCAGTTAAATACAAAGATTAAACCTATTGTGAACGAAAGTGATGTCACATTGTCAAGTCAACGTTGAAACCTTCCAGGAAATACTAAATACAGTTCACATAATTTCACTTCATCTGTGTTCTTAATGATGCTTGATCAATCAAAGGCCATAATTTGGAATCATTTAGATAGCACAAACGTGGGCAATTCGCACAAGTAAATATTTCTTTGTGACATTTAAAATCTCAAATGAAAGCATTTATGTGACAGCAGAGACGTAGCAATAACAGTAAACCTGCATGTCACCACATTTTGCAGTTTATAAAAATAAGAAAAATGACCATTGCGTCATATCATTTGAAAAACTAAATATAATTTAAGGCCTTATTTAGTTACTTGCTTTATCAAGGCTAAGACCTTATTTAGTGACATGCTTTATCAAAGGATGACATTTATTTATTTGCCTTCTCCATAATGAAAATAAATCGTCTTCAAGCTTGTTCCGTATGTAATTCTCGAAGTGGTCATTTGGCGGAATCTTGTCCTGCTATTACTACCTTGAATGAGAATGACTGATCCTTTTTGAAAACCAAATGTTTATTCTGAGATATTTGTACTTCTTCTGACCCTTCTGTCAGTGAACAATTCAAAATATGAATTTGGCATTACTTCCTAAAAAGCCTATGTTTGTTTAGTGAAGAATATCAGTTTACATTAATGATTTAATGAACACTACTTTACTTTATCTTAATAACAGTGAAATGTATCCAAAGTTATCAAAATTTCTCTCTTGAAAAAAAAAAACAGCAAAGATGGAACAGAGTAGAGAAGAGCCAGATATGTATTATGTTTAAGTGCGCATTAACTGTCGGGTGAATTGAGGCATTACTTACTTAAAATGTATCCGCCAATAATTCGAACCAGGGACCTTTCAGACCTAACGCAAAAAAGGAATAAAAAATGATGCTTGCATCGATATTCAGAAAAAGGTTAGGTACATGTTATATAGCATATAGCGAAAACATCTGAAGATAGAAGTTGCATGAAAAAATAACAATTTCAATTCACACAATCATCCAAATATCCCAATTATCTCTAACGAGAAAGTAAAACCCTGCCATCAGAAATATTTAGAATTTAGATAGGTTAATTTCTCTGCACAGATGTTATTTCATCGCAAGAATTGACGAGCCTGCTTTTTTAAAGGCAATTACTCTGTTTTCGCTTTGCGAAGTACAAAATTTAAAATATTAAATGATTTGAAAAACTGATCAGATAACCAAGCAAGAGGTTTAAAGCCAGTTTAAGATGGACTATTATATGTTGACCCTTTTACAACTCACAAGCCTGAAGCTCAATGATCAATTACAAAAGGTACTAACTGCTTATTTTTGTTCTTTACGTCATCGTTTCCAGTAAGACCTCCAGTCTCTATCTTATGTTTTAAAGAATATAATTCTATATAATATAAAAATGTGGCCAATTTGACGTTAGGTCTGGAAGTAAGTTATAAATTACCATTGGCAAATAACAACGAGTCAAAATCCAGGCATAAGTTTGTCTCTTTTCTACAAAAGATAACATTATTTTATTTTGTTAAATAGTTTGTCGTCAGTTAAACCTGTAGAAGCACAATTCTACGAAATTATAAAAGGTGTAATACCTGCCCTGTTAAACCATCAATTTATATATTGAAGCTAGTGCTCAGTGAAATAGAATTGATAATCTGCTGTTTTAAAACTGTGGAATACCATTTTTGTTTGCACTGTTTTTGCCGAACTATTTTTTTAACTTATTACCTCCCTTTGTTACATTTGTCACAAGTTCTACAAAACAGTCCCATAATTTCATATCCAGGATCTCCAGCTCGTCCTCCATACAAGAGTATAAGGCAGATAATTGATAGTGACAGTGATTATTAAGTAATTTAAAATACACAAACTTGTAAAAGTTGTGTTTCCATAGTTTTACAAGATGTCGGACTTTTGAATTGAATGGCAGCTGGTTGTTGGTGTGTGTGTATTACTCTGCCATTTATGGCGAGACGAAGATCAGATTTGTTTCATTTGACAATGGCGTAAATTTAAATAAAGTTAATTGTTTTTTATGTTTCTTTAGATGATATATATAGATAAGATGTTTGAAATACTAGTATCTGAAATAAATGTCAGAACTTTTTTTCTATTACATTATCAATACAGACTGGAAATAAAGCGACTGTTATTTGGGGCCCTCCACAGGGAACAAGAAATTCTAAGTTTTAGTTTGTCAAGAAAACTTAAAATAAAAGAAAAATTGTTTGTTTCAGTGAAATATTGATTTTATTTCACGCCACGAGTGAAATTGTCAGTTTTTTGGTCTTCACGAGTGAGATAAAATCAATCGAATTTTCACTGAAACAAACAAATATCCTCATTTTTCTTTTGTATTTAACTTCTTGCTTTCGTTTGCCTCTGATTTTTGTCGTCTGTCTTAAAATCATCATTTGAGATTTAATCCGCTTTCTTCACCATAAAGGCAAGAGGTTAACTTAAAAGTAGGAGAGGTGTTTATTTGAGCTTGGTTTCTATTAGATATTAGTTGTTTGTATTATATGTACCTATGTGCCTTGTATCGTGTTTTACACATTCATTTTAATCTTACCTGTACTTACAAACAATCGGACTATCTGCGTTCCATAATTTACTAACGTGATTATATTGTCAACCACACACTGTCATATAAGGACAGGAATAAGGAAATTGATCGCAGGTGAAAAACAGGAGTACTTTACTGCGCGAAACATTGGTTTATATCAATTAGTTGTTCTTGTGGATATAATTATGTCATTCTTGTTTTCGAAAGAAAGCACATTTAATACCTCCAGCGCATCTATTTTTCGTTTAGAAGGTTTTTGTTGCTTTAAGAGTCGATATATGAATAATTTTCGCATTTATTTTCGGTTCTGCATTCTAAGATACATTTCACTGGAGTCTGACTACACTTATTATACCCTAGTGGTGGAAATATACTGAGTTTTTGTTGAGTATGAAAAAGAATAAAAGATTTCAAATTCCAGCAAAGAATTCAAGAGCAGAGTAATATTATTTAAAGTAAAACAACTATTGTGTTCCTTGAGGTTGTAAAATCAAGTTTATAAAGTTTGAGGCAAGATTTTTAAATTGTGTAATCCATTTACTATTATATTTATTTACTCAAATATAAAACGCCAATTACAGAATAATATAAAGGTGTTAACAGCCATTGGAAACTCGAATTTTTATCCATCAAATGTCTAGTTTAGCGGACCAATGGATCATGTACATTTGTTGATAACTTACGGAAGAAATGCTTCATTGTTAGACGTGATTTGCTTTTGATTTCGTCGTTTGAATTCATTGCTTATTTACAGAATTGTAAGAAACTTTTTTTGCGCAGCCAATTTCTGTCGGAACGTGACAAAACTGGACAATTTCCATTTACGTTGTCGTCGGTGAAAGAAAGATGCAAATTGGGATGAATCGAACGTAGCCATGAAGGCGTAACAAAGAGATCGGGATATTAAAAGTGAAAAAAAACTACTAGTTATGTCTACATGTGAAGTGGATTGCTGCTGAAGTATATATAAGAACTTATTGATAACAGGGTTTGTAAAGAAAACCAAATCTAAGCGTTGATAATGGAATATGGAAAGTGAAATAATCTTAAATGTACCCCACCACATATCCAACCCTTTTTAATCCCCACCCAGTCAAATCTGTTTGATGGTGTAAGAGACTGCTACGAAACCTTTCTGTTCTTTTGACAGATATAAAGACTTGATTTAAAGATATCTAGTTAAACAAATAACAAAAAATGTCACAAAGAGGGTCATCTAGGAGATAATCTGTCTGTAACTCCCTAGAAGAAAAACAGAAGATGAAAGAAAAGGCGGATAACGAAAAGCATAGACAGAGAACAGAAAAAAAACAACATAAAAATACTGAGCAGTTTGATAAAGAGTTTAGCAAATTTAAAGAAGAAATTAAAGACTTATTGAAGCAATATGATGACAGGATGGATAAAAAATTAACCAAACTTGATGAAAAATTCACAAATGGGTTTGAGGCTCTGAAGACAGAAATGAATACCATCAGAACAGAAGTAAAAGTTACTAGTGAAAAGGTGAAAGAACTAAATGTCAAGGTTACAGAGCTAGAGAATAGTGTTTCTTTTCAAGCAGAAAAGCAGGATGAATTTGTTGACCTACAAAGTGATAGGTTCAGCAAAGTCAATTATGAACTGGATCAAATGAAAAAAAAATGCTTCTAGAAAAATATGACAGAAAATATAATTTACTTTTTTTTATAGGATTCCACAAGAAGGAAATGAAAACTTGAAAGCAAAAGTAAAGTTGTTTTTCAAAGAAAGTTTGAAAATTGATGAAGATAGGGTGAAATCAATGCAGTTTATACACTGCCATAGACTTCCATCTGAAAATCAAAGTCCAAAACCAGTGGTTGTCAGGTTCTTGTCTTTTGAAGACAGACAACTTATTTTTTCTAATGCTTTTCTACCAGTTTTAAGGGACAAAAAACAGAGAATTCTGACAGACTTACCAGTGGAAATGAAAAAAGAAAGATCAAGGCTAGCAAAAGAGGCTTATAAACTTAGAAAAGAAAATGGACTGAAAACCAGAATTATTGTGAAGGGCCTAGATGTGTTTTTGGAAGTAAGACAAACAACAGAAGTAAGCTGGGAGAGGAGAGATGTCTAGGCTAAGGAACTTTCATTGACATGATCCTAAAATGTAATAAGCAAAATGTAAATAGCTGTAAAGTAACAGAATATAAAAGGTTTTTTTTGCTGTGTATAAAGAAAAAAATACTTAAGTCAGACTACTTCCTTGTTTTTTTTTGTTTTTGTTTTTCAACTTTAAATTTTTTTCTGTACGGAAAATTGCCAGTATTATATTCCTATATGTACAATTGGAGCGGGGTTAGTGTTATCCAGTATTATGTAATTCTATGTTTTGATTGGCTGTTAGAAGATCCGATTATTGCCGAAGCATTGCGTATTTTTACGATGTACCACCTGTTGAATCAATTTGCGAAGTTGTGTTATTCCGGAAATCTTCGGACAGAATCACGGACAGAATCACGTGACTGTCTGGTAATATTGTGTAGGAACATTGAATGTTATTGTTTTGAAATCTATTAATAGTAACAAGTAACTGGTAAGAGAAACAGGTAACTTTTTGAAGGCTGGCAAAAATATGGCAGTTGATAAAAATGCAAAACATAATTTTGTAATTACAGTTAAAAAGTCATTTTTCATCGAACAATAATTTTATTATTATTCAATATTTTAAATCATTTGAAAGGTCTGTAAACTCATATTTTTCATATATAAAAAATATTTTTCGAAACTGTTCACTTTCTTGTTTGTAAATGGTTAAACTTAGTGCATCTAAGGTGCTAGGAAAATGTTGAAAAAATGCTGAAACGACAGGTATAAATTAATTTAGTTTTCTTTTTTAAAAGCAAAAATTCAAAATCTGCTTATATTTTCAAAATATGAATTTAAAGAGTATTCAAATGATGTAAAATGATACAATGTTTATGTTTAATGTTTTCAAATAATAAAATTCGGCTCACAAAGAAAAAACAAACATCTTAAGTTAAAAATTCAGTCTGGTTCCCGGTGGTACTTTGCTACGACAGTGACTGTTCCTCACCTGGTCTTTAATATGTTGAATTATATCAAAGTAATCAAAGCATGGTCATACTTTATTATCATAATTGATATTACAAGCATAATTGTTATTCTATTCAAGCATGTTTGTTATTCTGTTCAAGCATGTTATTCCATGAAATTCATGTTATTTTGTTATTTAACAAAACAAACACTGTTTCAGTATCATAATTATCACCATTAACATCAAGAGATATATGAAAATAAAAGGTTGAACAAATATGTTGATTTTGTTCTTCACAAAATGGGCATTACCTTAGTTATAATTTGTCTGAACAGACAGGTCTTCAATTTAAAGATATAAATTAAATTTCTTTTTATTAGCATCTGCAAACAAATTAGAGTGCTGTAGCTTAAAGTTCCTTAAAAATACAGTAAAAACCGTACACTCAAATGGACTTATGTCCATTTGAATTTTCCTTGTTATTCTTCACTTATAATCAGAACTGTTGTTTACATTTGATGTGTACTCCAACTTTTACACACCTTTTATAGCATGTGTTTGTGTATGCATAGGTTACACCTTTATCTATAGGAAAGTGATACACTTATATATACCTGTCGGAAATAAAGGTTCTTATACTACACTCACGTAAATAATATGAACTGAGACTTAATTCTTGTGGTGTGAAACGTAAAACACAATTTCTTCATATGCTATCTGAACATGTTTGTACTTGTACTTTTTTCCCATTTTCACTCTTGTGTTCCTATTTAATGTGTGATATGTATGTATTATGTACTTATATTATACTACAAACCTTTAATTTTTTTTTCTTATGTTCACAAATATTCGGATATTGACACTCTAACAGCAAATCATTTAAGTATAACTTGATATCTCTATCTACAGGCTTTATTTTAAGAAGACGCCAATCCCTATATAAAAACTGGTAACAGCTCCTGGGATTGTCTATTTTTTATTCATAACACCTATACCTTGTCAAATTCATATAAGCTTATAAAAAAGAAAAAAATCTGTTACTTATCATGCTTATTACGCTTATCATAGAATATGTACTTATTTGTCTTCGGTATTTTTCGACTTCATATTGAATACTCCATAGTTGTTTGGGTTTTTCAAGTCTAAAATTGAGAAAGAAAATAGTCTTGATGTAGATATAAGTTCACATAGTCGTATTGACCTAACCAAAAGTTTTGACCCAGTAACACACTTTTCCCTTACACATTGGAGTTTAATAATACCGTGTGGGAAAACCTGATGTATAGTCTGTTTCAATGAACGTACAGTACATGACTAGTGTTGTTTTTTTATTTTCACTTTTACCCAGTTGTATTTGTTCTTGTTTTCCATGTCTTATTTTTTTCTTTTCGTTTCTTTTGTTTGTATTTCTATTTCTTTGTTTTTTCTTAGATTTATGTCTGTTTTAATGCAGCCTATTAAGAACGGAGTAGCTTTAAGCAGTTTATTCAGTATGTACATGTATTTGAATTTTCCTGAGAATCTGATTTTTGTGATAAAAAAATAATAATTTGTAGTATTAAGTATGGCTGAGTTAAGAATTATCTCATATAATTGTCGAGGTTTGCACGACAGTGAGAAACGAAATGATGTTTTTAACTTTTTAAAGGGAAAAAAACGCGGATATCTATTGTTTACAAGACCTCTATTTTACCCCAAATATGCAAAATCACGTTTACAATGAATGGAACTCAGATTGTTTTCTTAGCTATGGTGGGGGAAACTCAAGGGGTGTAGGTTTTATGTTTAACCGTAAGTTAGATTTCAAAATACAAGACTCCGTGGTCGATCCGGAAGGAAACTATGTCATTTTAAATTTATTTGTTCAGACAAAATGCTTCACTTTAATAAATTTTTATGAGCCAAATATAGATAAGCCATCTTTCTATGAAAATATTTTTCAAATTATAGACCAGACAGGAGATCAGGAATATATCTGGTGTGGGGATTTTAACTTTGTCCTAAATGTAGAGTTAGATTATTGTAATTATAAATCTCTTAACAATAATAGAAAAGCTAGAAGTTACTTATTAGATGGAATGCGAGACAGACACTTATATGACCCATTTCGAGAACTAAACGGTGATATTAGAAAATATTCATGGAGGAGAACAAATCCATTCCAACAAGGAAGACTTGATTTCTTTTTATTAACAGAAGTTTTTCTTCCAAATGTCAGAAATTGTGATATTGATATTAGTTACAGGTCAGACCACTCAATTATTACTTTGAATTTAAACCTTTCAAATGTCGAACATGGTAAAGGCCTCTGGAAGTTTAATAATTCTTTATTGCTCAAAGTAGATTATTTAAACTGTATTAATGAAAAAATAGAAGAAGTGAAAAAACAATATTGCTTACCGATTTACAATCTTTCAAACTTAAAAAACATTTATGATGAAGAAACACAATTTGTTATTATAATAGATGATGGACTTTTTTTAGAAACTTTATTAATGGAAATCAGAGGAAAAACAATTTCATACTCTAGTTATAAAACCAAGACTAAAAAAAACAAGAGAATTTTTTTTAATATCAGAAATCAAAAAACTAGAAGAAAACTTTAGTGAAGAAAACAGAGAGAATTCAATTTTATTACAGGCAGAACTACAAGATATAAGAATGGAAAAAATGAAGGGACATTTTGTAAGATCCAGAGCAAGTTCGATTGATAATGGTGAAAAGGCAAGAATTTTTTTTTGTAACTTAGAAACACATAATTTTGTAAACAAAACAATACCCTTTATTGAAAAAGAAAATGGCAATATGATATATGCTTAGCAAGATATTTTGAAAAAAAAAAACAGAAAGATTTTACAAAGATCTGTACACCAAAGTTGACCAATACACGGATTTTGATATGGATAGATATTTGAATAATACGACTGTTCCAAAGCTAAGTAATAACCAGTCAAAAAAACTAGAAGGAATGTTAACTTATTCTGAAGTCACCGAAACATTAAAAAATATGAATAACGATAAAAGTCCGGGTTCTGATGGTTTTTCTTCAAATTTCTTTAAGGTATTCTAGGGGAAAATAGGTAAATTTGTTGTGAAAGCTATAAATCATGCTTTTGAACAAGGTGAATTATCAATAACACAAAAACAAGGAATCATAATTTGCATCCCAAAAGATAACAAGCCTAGACAATGTTTGAAAAACTGGCGCCCTATAACTCTTCTCAATACGGTATATAAATTAGCATCAGGTTCAATAGCAAATAGGTTAAAATCGGTGCTAGATGTCCTTATAAATAAAGATCAAACAGGTTTTATAAAAGGCAGATTTATAGCGAAAACACACGACTTTTATATGACATAATGAATTTTGCAGAAATTAATGATATTCCTGGTTTGTTAATGATGATTAATTTTGAAAAGGCTTTTGATACCCTTTCCCATGATTTTATTATGAAAACTTTAAGTTTTTTTTAAATTTCGGCCCAGACTTTCAAAGATGGATTTCAATTTTTTATACAGATATAAAAACTGCTGTTCAGCTAAATGGATATTTATCAAACTTCTTCACCGCAGAACGGGGTTGTCGTCAGGGTGACCCAATAAGTTCGTATATTTTCATTCTTTGCGTAGAGATTCTAGCTTTAAAAATCAGAAAGTGCAAAGATATAAATAGTATAAAAATAAACGAAACAGAGTATAAGATTAGTCAGTTTGCTGACGACACTTCCTTACTCCTAGATGGATCTGATAAGTCTCTAAATACTACGTTATACATTCTAAATGAGTTTGCTTTGTATTCTGGCTTAAAGGTTAATTTTGACAAAACGCATGTTGTATGGATAGGCTCTTTAAAATATAGCACGAGGTCCATTAAAACAAAATGGAAATTAAATTGGGGAGTGCGGAGTTTTAAAGTCCTTGGAATTATTTTTCATGTAGATTTAGAAAAAATGGTAGAACTTTATTTTAAAGAGAAAATTGAAAAAATCAAAAATAGTATTTCGTACTGGAAGAGAAGGCAGCTAACTCCAATTGGAAGAATTACGGTAGTTAAGTCACTCTTACTGCCATTCTTGACACATCTGCTTACTTCCTTACCTGATCCAGATACTCACATGTTACATGTTATAAATAAACTATTTTTTGATTTTGTATGGCAAGGTCCTCCTAGAATTAAATCCACGGTACTTGTCAAAAGTTTATCCGAGGGCGGGTTAAAGATGATTGATATTTTTGCACATATGAAAAGTCTGAAACTGACTTGGATTAACCGAATGCTTACGTCAGGTAACTGTAAATGTTTACAGTTTATTAATAATGTTAATATAGATTTCAAAAAGATATTTTATTGTGGTAAATGCTATACTGACATTGTATTAAAAGGCTTAAAAATTCCTTTTGGAAAGATGTTCTGAGAGCTTACTCAGAAGTTATTGAAAACATACAAATACAGAATATGACTGAATTTTCACAATTGCCCCTTTTCTACAATAGAAATTTTCTTATTGGTAGTAAACCTGTGTATATTAAATCATGGTATGATAAAGGTATACGACTTGTAAAAGATATTCTAACTTCAGATGGGAATTTTATTGACAGAAATCAACTCGAAAACAGAACAGGTGTAAGAATTAATTTTTTAACATATCTGGTCTTCAGAATGTTATCAATTTTTTTTTTGAACTTACATCAGTTTAAAACGAACATAGTACTTATAGAAACTGAATACATTGTATCTTAAGCCTTTTTTTCAGGAGATGAAAGGTAAACGAACAATACATAGTATTTTTATCCAGAACAAAGAGAAGCCAACATGTGAAGATAAGTGGAATACTATTTTTGAAAATGAAGATTTACAGTGGAAATACATATATACCTAGGTATTTAACATCACTGATGATACATGGCTACAAATGAGAATTATACATAGAATCTTAGGAACAAATTTCCTGATGTATAAAATGAATGTAGTAAAAACACAGTTATGTACCTTTTGTAAAATGGAAAATGAAACACTTCTTCATTTGTTCTGGGATTGTAATATTAGCCAAGCTTTGATAACAAACGTAAAAAGAATTATTGAAAATGCATCTACTAGTTGTAATATAGACAGAAAATGCATTATACTTGGATTTACTTAAAAGGGTTTCGAACACTATAATATGTTATGTATTGAAATGAAATGATATTTGTTTTTATGTAAAAGAAAGCAGGTCATACCATATTTGATAGGTCTAAAAACAGCCTTACGCTAGCCTCGTCAATGTTTAGTAAGACAATTAAAGTTGACAAATACCAAAAATATTGGTCACTTGTAGATCTTTTATGTTCTTCCTAAAAATTTCCTACAACTTTAAAATTTTAATCTTTTTTTACACTTACAGATATATGATACCTTATTGGCTGCATTATGCATATATTTGGCCCCTGAGGCAAAAGGTGCTTTTGTTAGTTCATTTTCCTCGTTATATATATTGTAAGAATATCTTTTTTATGCCATTGACAGATTGATAATTATAGATAAATATGTTATATTATTGTAAAAAAAAAAAGAAAGATGCCAATTTATAGAATGACCAAAAGAACTAAAACGGAAAAAAGTTTTATTCTGTAAACTGAAAGAGTATCACAGAGTGCTTCTATACACATACGACAGAAAGACATGAAATCCCTTACCTATAATTAACAGGATAATGAGATAAAGTCTTAGTTTTAAAATACTTCATTGGCATCGTTTGCAATTTTTCCAAAGCTATACAACTTATTTGAATTTCATGTTATTAGTAAATACGTAGACCTATTGTGCGCCTGTTTATACAATATAATAATATGTATAATATCGCAGGCACGCGAACAATTATTTTTGTTAATGCGTATTATTAAACATTAACCTATTTAATGATCAACATTATTTTTCAACTATATACAAAGCATCTCTCTGAACCGCGTGGTTAGATGGACCTGATTAAGTAAATTTAATTTAGTTAGTACACATTATCCAAAGTTAGACTTAGCAGAAATTTGAAAAATACTGCAATGTGATTGGACAAAAAATAATGTTGATCATTAAGTGTGCTTTGTTTGTGATTTCATGTTTTTCTTAGCTTTCAGTTTAGTGGGAAACTTACATGAGAACATTTGTTCACTAGTTGTTTACCACGCATTTAAACTATCGTTAATGATTACGCAAAAGCGTACATTGTGTAGTCCATATGTGACCAGTTCCTTTGGTTTTGGACAAACACAACATTTTCATGTGTAACATGGGTTAAATCCATTGCTGTGTTGTTTACATTTCAATTCTTTATGTATGCAAGAACATATTATATTACTTGTATTTACTAAAGAGCTACTGGCAACAGATTAGTACACAATTTAATTTTTTTACTAAAAATAGCATATACTATTTTTTTAACATAAATAGTTGAGATATACAGAAGACATTTGTCTGTTTCTTATGGATATGCAATATCTCTCATCTCGAAAGGATACAATTTTAACATTTTTACTCGCGCGATAGAAAATAAATATTTTTTTTGTTTATTTTATACTTATTGATTAAATACTGGAACTATTTCTAATTATCTAAAGGTTTAATAACATGCGGATGGATACATAAACACTCTTCATTTCAAAACAAAATGGGCAACAGGCAACAAACCCTTCAATCTCACACGCAGCGATCTCCCCTTGCACGATTAGATTTCGTTTTGTTTGCCTCCACTACTGTACTAAAGTTCATTTTTAACAGAAATGAAATTTTGTCAATTATATCGGCAGACTTGACACCAGAGTTTATAATGTCGCTGTTTATCACAGATGAAACATTTTTTCAACGGTTTGTTTGGCGTATCCGCTATCTTGACACAATCATGTGATAAGACCATCATCACGTGATTCGTGTGAAGGCAGTGGTTACTGAGCGTAGCGTAACCGGTGCGCGGAATTTGCAAACCCTTTAGATTTAGTGAGTATCTGTTACGTCATCAGTGATGTAAACTTGATGTCATAGATCTATCAAATGAAAAAAAAAACATGGCTGTCAGTGTAAAGATGATGAATTAATAGCATTTGGAGTAGCTGTAACGATTCACAAATGTACATACTGTTATAAATAATCAACATTATTTTTTGTCCAATCACATTGCAGTATTTTTCAAATTTCTGCTAAGTCTAACTTCGGTTAATGTGTACTAACTAAATTAAATTTACTTAATCAGGTGCGTCTAACCAGCCTAACTAATTTCAAAAATCAGAGATGCTTTGTATATAGTTGAAAAATAATGTTGATCATTAAATAAGTTAGTGTTTAATAATACGCCTTTACAAAAATAAATTGGTCTGGCGTGCCGCAGGCACGCGACCAATTATTTTTGTTAATGCGTATTATTAAATAGTATTTATTTGTTATGAACTATTCTGTCCTAAGATTTGCATTTTAAAAGTCATTACCAGTTACATAAAGCTTAAACGGTAAGGAATAAGACGTAAAGCAAAAGTTCATTTGTCATCTGAATAAAAGTATATCGATGCATTGACAAGTGAACGTGACAACCTTTCAGGAACTACCTCTCAATATATATATATATTTAATGGTTCTTCTTAAATCAGACACCATACTAAAGCGTCATTTAGATGACGCCTACGTGGATAATTTTTCATCTGTTATTTTTTTTATGACAAACACACTTTAAAGAACGCACTTAGATGACGGACAGGGAATATTTCTGGAATATTTATCAAAGCTCCGTGACAAATGTAAATACCAATTTGAAAAAGAATAACTCATCGTCTTGCTGCCTATCCTGAAATATATACTTTCAGTAGAAGTATATGCCCATTGCAAAGAAAATCAAAGCAAAATATGCGGTAGGGAAGACATTAATCACAACTAAGACATTTGTAAGAATATGACATAATTTAAATGATCATTTTGTAGGATTTGGTTTTTGTCACGACACTGGTTTATGTTTTGTCAACAGTTCTGAAGTGCATTTGAGAACGTGTTTATGGATTTAAGACATGTCCGTTTGAAAATTACTTTGATTAATACAACAAGTATATAATTGTATTTTTTGGCTCTGTCATACAATCTGTTCCTCTTTATAAAATTCAAATTATCAACATACATTCTACTTTATGTGTAAACCTTTGCTGTGTTAGATAACTTTTTTTGAAACTGCGCACAATATGTATTTTTACAAATATCTTAATCGATATCAAAAGAAACGTCAGTATGTACATTTTCAAAAATTAAAAATGTCACACTGCCAGACCAGAAATAATAAAGAAATAAAATGAATGTGAATCTAAAAGGAGGCATATCACGTTTTGAAATCTACGTGAAAATGAGCTTGCTAAATCTCATTATTTTTCAGTAATTATTTTTTAACGCGACTCTTAAGCACTTCGGTCGCGAGATCTAATAAGGGGAGGTCACCCTTAAAACATACGCAACATTCCTTTTTTAAAAGCAGTATCACAGTCGAGTGTTAATTGATAAGAATTGCCTTATTTCATCTTTCCATTTTTAGTGCGTCATCTTCCTTACATTATTTTCCATTTATTTTGTACATACACTTCAACATATTTCCTTATCTTGGTATTACTTGTCAAATAATTATTGTTTCGTATAATTCTACGAAACTGTAACAATAAGCAACTAAATATCCAGATCTGTCTTTAGAAAGCATTAACAAATCAAGTATTTTTAATAGGCCAGTGAAGTAATTATTCAAGCAGATCGAAGTCATTGTAATTTAATTAATAACGTACTATACAACTGTGCATTTTAACCGATTGTTACGGATAATAATATAATGTATTCCTGCTTGATTTTATTGGCTTGTCAAATATCTAACATACTACTTGCAACTTTTTCTGGATTATTTTTTTTGTAAAGATGAATCTAGTTGCAAAAGCACATGGCTTTTCAGGATTGCAATTTTTACGCAAACAAACTTCAATACATGTCAAATTCAGTCGGTCTGGCTATATTCAGTCATACTCCTTTTCTCTAATAATTTTGAGAGGAACTTTAATGAAATCCATTTAAACATGTTTCTTCTATCAATTTTTGAAGATCTTATTTGTTTCAAATCATACATAAGTTCAGTTTGATGTTTCATTCATCGTCGTTCATTTGGTATGTCGATTTGTAAGTTTAGATATCATTAGACTAGAAACTAAAGTTTCCGTATTTCAGAGCTCAAAATATATTATTCTGTTATGTAAATGAATATGTATTTTGTAACACTATATTCCGTTTTATTTCCTGGTGTTTGCCTTCATTTTTGAAGTTATCTAAATTGCCATCAGTGGCTTGTGTATAATGGTGTTATTACATCTGCATCGAACGTTTCATATGAATTACGTTATGTTACATTAGGGAAATAAAAAGGAAATGATATACTGAAACTACAGATTGCACACTGCAAGATTCTGTAAGTTAATATAAATGTTTCAATATAGCATTTTTACAGATACAAAAATATCATTTGCCAGTTTAACATCAAAGACTATTGTCAACCATATATTAAAATATCTCCACAGATCGCAGGCAGTGCCTTCCGCAGTGGCCTCCCGATTTCACCTTTTCAACGGAAACAGTAGAAGTTGCAAGAACTTATTTCCCAATCCAACCTAAATATCAAATTATTTGCTGCAGATGTTGTGAATTCACAATCCAGGTTGCTTTGTGAAGTATTGCATTTCGTACTGCGCTTCATGCAGTCGAGCCAGCTACAAGCATAGTTATTGGTATGGGGAAGTTAAAAAATGAATACCTTATCCAAATAGCTCAATAAACTCTAATGAGATAATAATACCCTACCAGCAAATAATTTTAGAAAGAAAAAAAAAACATTTCAGTTTGGCGTTTTGTATAAAAAAGGCTTACCGTTACACATAGTCACGATTTTATCACAAGTTTTGATAAAATAAGTGGAGGAAATGATCATTCAGAATAAATTACACAGACAACCAAGCCAATGTTCTATATACACAAATTTTGATAAATTATTACAAATGCAGCCTTTGAAATGCTCATGGCAGCCTTATCTTATTGGAAAGAAAGCGAGCTTTCTATATGAATAAAAATAAGGTCTCTGGCACTTTTTCGTTGTAACGATGGTGTAACAAAAATATATAAAATGACAAATGTGAAGTTATGTCTCGTAGTTATGCAGGCGGCAATAATAAAGTATCACTGATATAAAACAGCTAATCAAAATCAAGACAAATACATTCGCTTTTATTTGATGTTTCAATATATGTTCATCTCAAAGCTTTTATTGCCTTTTCTTTACCAGCATATGAAACTTAGATGCGACGTATGGGTAATGTAGCTTACTGAAAATATTTGCAGGAAGATAGGCATGTACATGTATTTCTTTCTGACGGCAGAATATATGAACAAATAAGATAGTCTTCACTTAATTTCATAATATCTGCGATGTCCAGTCATCGGTTTTCACTTCCAGACAACTAAATTGTTCGTGTTGGTATATAATATAAATAATAATTACATAATATATGATACATATGTTTCAACACACGAATTTGACTTGAATAGCTTCGATCATTTCTCAGTAAATTAAGGTGCCATTGATTTCTAACCAGTTTATTGAAATTTCATGTAAAAGGCTGTTTTGAGTTTCACTGGGAATATATTCAACTTAAGAGACCATAAAGACTTCATTTGAACACAGATACCGATAGTAACAGTTGATGCAAAGACATACAAGTCACAGACATTTTAATAATTGCACAGTTTATGTTCATTTTCTTGTTTGAGATAAATTTCAGCAACGTGTAACTATGTATATCGAAAACTACTTTATAGTCTTTCGAAATGATGTAGCAGATTATAAATCAGATGTGAAAGTCAAAAAGAAATGAAATGTACATAAAAAGGTTGAGAAGAAAGCTGAAAGTTAAATTGTAATTCATACGAATGTCTAAACTGAAAATGAACACAGTTTGCTTATTTCTGTCCTAGATGTATCAGTTTGTGATAGTATAAAAACTCGAAAACAAATTTGATTTAGTCAGAGAAATATGCTCTTTTCAATTTCATTCCATCATGAAACATGTTCTGTTTCTAATGAAATATTGCATCAGTTTTAAACAGTTTCAAACAGAAATTCTTTTATAATCAAACCATCATAAATAAAACTTCATTTCTACCGAATTATAGAAATACTCTTTCAGAATATACATTAAAACTACTCAATGAAGTGGAAATATAAGTAGCCTTTCTCCTAAAATACAGACATCTCTTATGCCAGAGACAACAAATGCCGTGTTAACCTGTCATCAGTTAATACGTCATTCACTTTGTGTGTTATATATTTTTTTATTTTATGACAAAGCCTGCGTATGTCTTTTTAATCATTTCTAAGCACTGAAATCTAACACGTTTTACCATCACAATTAATTATGTAAATGATTTCATGGAAATTGGAAATGCGTGATATTCGTGCAAAGTTAAATTTTACTTCTTTATATTTCGGAACAAATTAAGAGATGTTTTGTCAATACTTTCGTTTACATTGTAGTTCTTTTGGTCTGTCAATAAATACTAGCTTTCTGTACATTCTGTACGTACTGGTGCAATATCCGTACGTTCTCTGTGGTTTGGTACCAGTTCAAACCCGTTACAGACACATTTGTCTTATTTCCGAAATTTCTTAAGACGTTAATAATACGTCTAATTTTGTTCCTTGCTAAAAAGCTGACTGTTTGTAATATATTTGGAGGCATTTTGGTATTAATCCAAATCTAGAAGTGCACGAAAGTTATCTACGTTCACAGGCTATAATAAATAGAAAATATTTATAGATACCGGTCTTATGGAGTTTTGACTTCGGGAATTAAACATCAGAACAACGCAAAAGAAAACTCAAAACATCTCATTTATGAATGATCAAAAAACTACAAATAAGCTAAAAAAAACAACATCAAAACTAAAGCCGACAAAACAATGTTAGAATTACCCGTTCCAACGGCATCTATCCAAAGTCCACAAAATAACAGAAAGCGCGCAGTATCCATAGTACAAACACTGACGTTTTACACTGAGATGGTGTTTTAGCAAAAGAACGAAAACTATTTTCGATAACTATTCTCGTATATATTCAAGATCCATTTTGCCACATAACACATCTTTTCTAGTGTAACTGTTCGCCTAAACTAACATTTCTAGCTGTACGACTCATATGCCCAAAGCCTTATTGGATTTAGCAGGCTGTAACACTTACTGCCTAGGAAAAAGTGATTATCTTAAGAATATACTAGTGTTCATTAAAGGACACAGACTTGTTTGCTTAATTTCACTGTGTTTATTGCCGGACTGTTAGGATTATGCAAATTTTTAACCAAAAGCCGACTTTAAGCTACAACGATTTTATTTCAGAGTATTTAGAGCAATCATTTTTTTTTCAAAATCATAAATCTGAATGATACTGAATGAATCCGTCCCCGATATCAACCTGTCTAACAAGAGTAAATAATGCAAGAAAATACAGATCTGAATGCATTTAATTTTACTCTTATAATGACAATAGGTAGATAACTATTTATCAAAAATGAACATTTCTTTCTGTCTGTATACACTTACGATACATTTTTGAAAACACATTTTTATTGACATTTCAGCACTATTTAAGTATTCCGGAGAAAATATTCTTCATGCATTATTTTCTTTCACTTCTGTTGATGAAAACATATATTTCATTCCATTATTTTGATACAAGAAAATGTAACGTATTTGGCAAGCCACCCTGGTTAACGACACAGCACTTAACAACACCGAAGATGTCTTCTCACAGTTTTTTGACTATAAGACAAACTGTTAATTATTGTTATACTATTTTTGAAGTTTTCATTCTAAAACATTTCACTTTTGTCTCTGACTTAAATTTTACATTGCTGAGTTCATCACATAAATATTTTAAAGTTCAAAATGCAACTCAGTCTGCCCTGACCTTGGCCTCACATGGCTGCTAAGTTTCACATTGATCTCTCACTTCCAGTTCTTTCTCTCCTTTGTTTACTGAATTAAATCTTAGTTTCATTATAATCATAACAGACGGACATGTATAAAATTACTCCGGTCCCATTCGTGTATGGTTGTCAAAATATAAAATTTACTTTTAATTATTGACTTTTGAAGGAACTTGACTACCCCGTCAAGACTTGGCAGTCTTATTATACATTGAATATTTCTCAGATGACCTTGTACTTTTTAGACTAATTAACCCTTACTGAAATTCTAAAAACAAAAGAATATAATTATATGAAACTGCTAAAGATTTTTTTTGCAGCATCTATTATTACACTAATTTTATAATTTTTTTAAATTATAGATTGATAGATGTTATCGCTTATGCTGTATTTGAAATCGAAAGATAAAACAAAAACACTTAGTCTAAAAGATAATTTCCCTTTAGTATTACAAAACAAATGTTAAATAAGACCCTTCACCCATCCATTTAAGATTGAATGATGACGCTGGCAATAGAGTTGTCAATAGATTGTATCTCTTATATATTATGTATAATGAATAATTCCTGCAATCAAAACTCCATTATTTTGATACTTATCTCATGGGCGGAAGGATACCAAAGTGTTCTTTTACATCCAAGTATTGAAATCAGTTATAATGTGGAACAGATACCTGTAACAACTAGGCATTGAAGTAACTGACAGTTCTTGGTGTTATTTTGAAAAGTCCTGTTTAGATTTCCCTGAAATATGACAAAAGAAATTATAAAGCAATTTTCTCAATTTATTGTTCAGTCTTAAAACATTAGAATTTGTCAAGTCTGTTCGTAACTTTTTAAAACCATTTATGCTGAAGATTAATGAGAAAGAAAAAAATATTTGAGTTGTGATAAGACTGGAATATTTGCTATTTTGTTGTTGATAATTGTAACAATGTTTTACAACTTCTTTGAATTTCATGTAATATTCATAGTGTCGTGTTATGTTTCTGTTTATAAACTATGGTAATATATCCCATATGAATAATAATTCTTTTTTTACGATTTCTGTATAATTGTTTGAATATAAGACGTTCAAACATTAAACGTTTTCAATAGAAAGACATTATCATATCGTTACAAAATTAATGATACAGAAATTTGTAAAGAATTATAAATGTTTTAAAACACATATTTGCCAGGTATTATATGAATCTAATCCATAGCCTGTTGATGTCTATATTTGTATTATTCAGTATTTAAAGAAGGTTTATGCACGTAATTTCTTTCTTTGCCATATTTTGATTGCCTAGCATTCTGTTCAATATTATTGCGTCTTGCATATTTATAAAGTAAATGCGTGCTTCTATACCAGCGTTAACATGTAAATGCATACTGTTTGTATATACCATCTGTCACCAGTTATTTGTTTTTAACACAGCAATAGTGGTTTGACATAAACATCATTTTGGTATGTTACACGGGTCAAAGCTCAATGTTGTTACACTGCTATTTCAATTCCATAATGCTTATAGATGCATATGAAGATATTGTATAAGAAATTTACTCACGAATCTTCAGTAAGGGTGAGACATTTTATTAACTGCATTTACAAACGAGCGACTGGTAACAGCTCATGGTTCATTATTTTATAACAAAGTGTTATATACACATTAATTTAGAACTAACAGCGGAAGTCAAACACGGCGCTTTTACTTTCTTGGTAGACTGCTAATTTTGTAATCGAGGGTATCTAGTTTAAATCCATTTGGGCGAGTACATCTTTTGGCATCCACGGTTGAAGATGAAAGAGCACTCGTAAAAGGTCCAACATACATTCAGTTCTAAAAAATGGAGACAAAATCTGAGATGGGGAGGCTGTATATATTGCAAGTTAAAATATGTCTAGCTTTTGTGTTCGAGAGTGCTGGTGAATTTTTAACATACACGAAAAGACTAAATATTCACGTTGTAACTTCACGTAATAGTCGACAGAAAAATAGTGTTAATATTTTGATGACAGGTAACAGTTTTCGATAAGAGGTTTGCATAATAAAATATCAAATTCTTCTTCATTCCTGCACTACATATGCTGTTCAGCTCAATTAATTCTAACCAGGAAAATATTTTGTTACCATGGAATATATTGAGTAAAAGTTTGCCCTATGACATTCTGTATTAAAACGGCTTACCACAGTACACGTCACGTTCTTGACGTGTTCGCCTTTTGAAAGTTGAAAACACGCCCTAGCCCTGCGTGATGAGAATTTGATTATTCTTAATTACTTTCTGTCACTTTTGTTATCAGATATTCAGTTTTAAGTGGTATTCAATTGTACACTGACTTCTTACTTATCTGACGTCAGACTGTATTAAATTCATTTAAAAGCTGCGTTCATTGTATGGACATGTCTCGAAAGTATTTCGGCTGAAACGAGAGTTTGCAGTTGCTTCGAAAAACAAATTGGAGGGGCTTACTGATAACTCTCGAAATCAGTGTTATACTTTGCAAGATTCAAACAAACCATTAGGGAATAAATAATGGAAATTATACATTTTCAGTTCATAACATTACTTAATATGTACAGGAAAAAACATAATGCACTTAAATCTTAAAATCTCGTTTTGTTATAAGTCCTGGAGGTATGGCCACCTTTTGGCATCGCTAGACAATATTTTTCCCCATAAATTTATTCAACAATTTTTTTTAGGTTTTCGGACAGGTTTATTATGATACTATTATCAAGTGGCTTATAACTAAACTTGTGATATAAATCATGTTTAGCGAAAACTTGAAAAACTAACTGTGAAGTTTAAGTTATGATTCAGATTAATATGATCAATTCTAAATATGAAGTTGCATTATAGGCAGACTAAAAATGCAATGACATTATAAGCAGAGTTATTAAATTTAAATGTGGGTTATGTTATTTTGGGGTGTAAAAAGGCAAGGTAAAACAGAAGCATTATGATCAAAGTATCAAAATCACAGCGACTCATCCCGCCTACTATGGTGGGAAGAAAACTTAAACGACTATACCCCCATCAGAGCTATTAAAAAAGTGTCTTCTTACGTTTTAATAACTGTTAACTTCCACGTGGTCTTGTTTTATTTATTAGTCCCCTACCGGTTTTACCCTCCGTCCGTCTGTCCGTCCGTCAATCCGTCCGTCACAAAAACTGGATCCCGTGATAACGCAAAAAGTTCTGAAAATATTTTAATGAAACTTGAAATATGGGTAGATAGCAGTCTGGAGATTATGCACGTCTTTTTGTTCTTCATACGTTGAAAATTTTGGTTGCTACAGCAACAAATATACTTAAAATATGGAAAATATAACAATATTTGTGATAACTCAAAAAGTTCTAAGAATAATTCTATGAAACATAAAATATGGATAGATGATAGTATGGAAATAATGCACCTCAAGGTTCACAACTCTAGCACCAAAGTTATTAGATTTATCCTCCCTTGAACTTAGAATTTTAATGAAAAAAATGTGTTTTTTGTAAAACTCAAAAAGTACTAAAAATATTTTTAGGAAACATGAAGTATGGATAGGTGACAGTATGAAGATAATGCACCTCAAGGTTCACAACTCTAGCTCCAAAATTATTAGATTTATCCCCCTTGAACTTAGAATTTTCATGAAAAAATGTGGTTTTTGTATATAACTTTATTATTTCTTAATGTATCTACTTCAAACTTTAAATATTGGTTTCTTATCATCACCTATATCATATGTGACAAGGTTCATAATTCTAGCACCTAAATTGTCAGAATTATCATCCTTGAACTTTGAATTTTTTCTTCCTATGTTGAAAAATTTGGTATATTTGTCTTTCCCTAAAAACTGTATCCAGAGATCACTTTTGAAGTACTTGGAACTTTTCCAACAAATTTAGTGAGAATAAAGAAAAGTTGAAACATAAATTAAACATAGTGATCCTGAGAAAATTTAAACATTAGGAACTAGTTTTTCATGGGTTTTCAACAGAGGTCAAGGTTAGATGATAGTTGATACTTAGTATTAAAGATTATGTGCAACTTGTTCCAACTGGGCTACCATCCTGTGACAAGGCAGTGCATGGTATTAGTCCCCATCTGTGACAAAATTCTAGTTTTGCGACCTTTTATAGTCCCCTACCAGTTTCACCGGAGGGGACTATAGGTTTACACTCCTTCTGTCAGTCCGTCCGTCCGCAAAAACTGGATCCCGAGATAACGCATAAAGTACTGAAAATATTTTTATGGAACTTGATACATAAATAGATTGCAGTATGGAGATTATACACATCTTTTTTTTCTTCCTATGTTGAAAATTCTGGTTGCTATGGCAACAAATAGACTTAAAATATGGCAAATATAGCAATATTTGTGATAACTCAAAAAGTACTTCAAATATTTTTATGAAACTTGAAATATGGATAAATGGCCGTACGGAGAATATCCACCTCATTTTTTGTGAACCTGAAGGAGGAACTGTCTGTCCGTTTATCAGCCATTTCCTCCGAAAACTTTACCATTGGCTATATTTTCCTTACTACTGAATGGAATTACTTAAAACTTGGCCACAACAATACCTTGGACAAGACCATTCCAATGAAGTACATTTCTGTGACCTTGACCTCTGAATGACCTTGGCCTTTAAAGTTTTCTTGTCCAAAAATTATAAGTTTGGCCATAATTTCCTTATTTCTGAACAGAATAACTTCAAACTTGGTCACTTCAACCCCTTTAATAAGACCTTTTCAACAACATATATTTATGTGACCTTAACCTCTAAATGACCTTGACCTATGACGTTTTCTTCTTTGATGATACTTTGTACATGGATAGAGGATCACATGGAAATTATGCATGTCTCAGGCAAATTCTTTAGTCAATTTTCACATATGGGTTGGGGTTAGGGAGATGGACATTGCACCGGTAGGGGACTGTTGCTTTGTCTCTGACAAGATCTTGTTTATCTATTCTTTAGACGGATGTTGTTTGTGCTAGCGAACCGCCTTCTTAACGTCTGTAAGAGGATACTTTTGAAGAAAAATTCGTACTGTATATATTACATACGTCAAACTAAAAAGAGTCTGACGATAAATTGGATTCATAAAATTTTTTCTATTCTCAAGCCATTTTCATGTTGGTTTCCTATGAGTTAACCGTTTTCGTCAGTTAATATTTACATATAATACTTAGCCAAACTCGATCCTAGGATTCGGAGATTGCTAACATATGTTTAAGGCAGCCTTTGAATGGCTGAAAGTACACACAACGACAGTGTGCAGCGTCCGAACTTGTTTTTATAAAGCTGGGGCCGAACATCGGTCCAGTAGTTATGTGTTTGACTTATAATCCAGGGATTCCGAGTTCGATCTCCCGCTCCTCCAGTAACATTATTGTCTTTTAGATAAGACGTTAAACCCAAGTCTCATGTATCAATATTATACACTGTGCATGGAAAAGAACCAGGAGTTTCTCAAGAACGGGATACTTATGTTGGGAGGGGGATGTACGTCACAATGTTTGTCTGTGCTTCTTTTCCAAATCCGCCGGTTGGATTTATATGGAACTTGCTCTGATTTATTGCTACAAAGCTCAGTTGAACATATCCTCAGTATTTTCCTGAGTGTTTTTCAGCAAAGTTATGAGCATTGATTTGATCAAATTTAAACACATATTGGCATATCTCCATAACTGCTTGTCGGAGTCAGATTTTGACGGAACTTCATAGGAATGATTGTGAGCAAGTAAAGATACGTGAATTACAATCTGATTAAATCACATCCTAAAATAGCTACGCTATTAGAATCTCAGAACGACCGATTCACCTTATCATGAACTTTTCATCAGCCAATCAGCGCAACAATTCAACTGTTCTGGTTCAGTAGGTATAGCGGTTAAAATCTATATTTAACTGGGATCCAAAATAACTCGTCCAGTGCTCATACGCTGATAAATATCCATTTGATCAATACAAACCAAAACTTAAATAAACATATGAATCAAGGAGAATTCATTTTTCCGACGAAACACAAATACATTTTAAAATATTATGCTAGAGAAATTTACACACGCCGTGTGTACAGGTAAACCATAAAGATGTAGCCTCATTGCCAGGGGATATAAGTAGCAATATGGGAAATCCATATTATCAAGAAACTAGAATAATAGAATTGAATAGGTCGTCTTCATATCTATCCGTAGGGAGATCGTGAACTTCAATCAGACTGTGTGTATAATTGATGTGTACCGCTCAGCTGAACTTAAGCCAAGTTCTTGCCCTTGATTTGTTCAAATTAAAATACATTTAGACATAATTATCTCCACAAGCGCTGATCAGATTTTGAGGAATCTTCACAGGAATGATTATAAGCAAGAGTAGTTATGCATACTTTCCGATGATTTTTAGCAGAGTTAAGGCCCTTGATTTGTCCAAATTTGAATACCGTTGGGCATATCTCCATAACCGTTTGTTAGATTTTGACAAAACTTCTCAGCAATGATCATTAGCAAGTGTACTTACGTAGATTGTTGGCTTATACTGGTCTTATGATTTTTAGCAGAGTTGCAGCCCCTGATTTGTCCAAATTTGAATACACATGGGCATATCTTCATAACCGCTGGTTGGATTTTGAGGAAACTTCACAACATTGATCGTGACCAAGTGTGCCTATGATCAGCTTGATCTTGTCGTATGACGTTTATATTCTTCATGGTAAATGTCATGCTTTTCTCAAAAACAACCTCTTGTTTGTTACAATGCGTGTAAAATGATGATCATCTATCTGGCTGACAAATATAGCATACACAGCTAGCTATACATGCAGCTTTTTCCTTATGATAGGAATGTCTCTATCTCAGATTTTGATGTTTCATTGAAAAACATCTTTGTAATTGAACTCACAAAATAATTTATGGAAATAAGAATTAATAGCGAAAACAAATTTCTCTGTAGACGTCTTTTCAATTTAGTTTTAGTTCTATGATCTTTTGCTACGAAGGCACTTCAGTTTAGTACCATTATAGTTATGATCTTACAATTAAATGAGGCATTATGATATGATCAGCTCAGAGGATTTTAAACGTTAGTAACACACAAAAATAAATGCAGTTTTTGTAGATCTAATCTCTTCATTTATGTTTTTCAATTATTGCAAAATCGGATACAAACTAAATATTTGCTAAGAAGTATTAAGCCTGGCAAAATCAAAGCGCATCACTCACGTTTACCTGAAATATCCATTCAACGAGAATGCATTTCGTAGCTCTACCTGTCAGTCAAACAGGCAAATTAATGTAAGTATTTAGTTTATTCATCGTTGGTACCGGTTGCCCATATCACCAACGTCCTTGGTAGCGTTTTGTTATATTAGGTTGTCAATCATAACAAACGCTAAAACAGCAATATGAAAACTTATTTACAAATAAGGGTATGGTATGTTGTTTGATTCAGATATATAAATCAGCATCCCCTTTTTGATAACGACCAAATAGGTTTTCTTTGGATTTTTGATCCAGATCCAACATGTCCAAGGTGTTATAAACTAATATTTTCTTGTCTGGAGACATTTGTAAATTTCTCTTGTTACCTGATATTTCAGATAGGCAAAATCATCTGACATCTAAGTGGCTTTTCAGTCGACAAAAAAATACGTTCCAGCTGTGTATCTTCTGAGTATAAAATATCTGACATTTAATGAAGCAGACGTCAGGTAAATATTCAAAGGGCCAAAAAATTCCTCAGATGATGTCACCTTTTAAAGAAATCAATTCCCATGCCTTTTAATATCTGTATAGAGATTCAATGATAAGATAGAATAGCATCAAAACTATCAGATAATGCCTGCGACAAAGAAACTATAATGATAATAAGTATTTGAAAACATTGATTGATGGTGTCTGTCATCATTCATAATCAACTAAGATATGTGGTCTTTAATGTGTTTCTTTTTGCCCGTGATGTTTTCAGTTATCATGAACAGGAAGAAATTAATCGAAATTAAAGTCACTTTTATTTTGTGTGCGTTCCTTGTAAATAAAAGAGTGCATGAACGTCAATTTTCAACTGACTTAAAGATATACAAGGGCTATCAATGTAAGTGACAAATGCCCCGGAATGATAATGTCTGCAAAATAATTGTTGGCTTAAAGCAGTGCTATCTATGTGAAATGTCAAAATCTGACGGCAGTATGACGGGCAGATAGACATATATAGGCTAACAATATACGCCATTTTACTTCAGTGTGGATAACTTTATGAAAAGTTATTTCAAAATCATGTAATGTTTCACTTAGAAATGAGGAAACATAATCACAGAGGTTTGCAGTACTCTTATATACTATCATCGTCGGTGACCCCCGGTACATATTCCTCACAACTACATTATGTACCGTGGGATAATTGACTGCAGATTATTCGTTTTCATGAATATTTATTAGCAAACAGAAGTAACTCCTCGTCGAATGAGATTCCACAACACAAACAGATACTCATCAGTGTGAAGAGTATGAATGATGACAAGTTACTTAAAATAGACGTATTTTCCAAGATTTAAACATGGGCGCGAAAGGCAAATTGTAACGAGTACTTTCATTGGATGAGATTGCGCAAGGGAAATTCTTCGGAAACCAATGAAAGTAGGTAAAGAATTATTCATGAGTACGAAATTTTTACCAACCAATTGTCCCACGGTAGATAAATAGAGTGAAATGGAATGGATCGAACGTGGGTTTCCGACGATAATATACTATTTGGCGACATATTGCCTATACCTGGTGAACATTTGTGCCATAATTTCTTACAGAACGTAAAGGATGACATCATTATACTTTAACTGGACAGCGATTTCTGACCTAAGCCTTGCTCCTGAATACCAAGTTCTTGGTATTCAGAATGGCACATGTCGTCAGAATGGCACATATCAAAGTCCTATACAAATAGCCGAATTACAAGGTGAACACTAGTAGTTAATTGACTTTCAATGTTATTTAACGTAAACAAGCAAACAGCAGTTGGCCACCAGCTGATAGAAACAGAGGTGGGTAATTAGGGACACATGAAATCTATCTGGTCAATATTTTGTCCAAACCGTAGTTTGCGACGTGATGATTCTATCTGTCAAATATTTGTGCCAAGTTATTTCAAAATCCTTTGATGTATCACAGAGTTGACTGGGACATAAAAACTGGCAGCGTTCTATATTATTTTAACAATGATTTTTCTTGACTTTGGCCTTCATTCACGACAAGCAGTTTTCAAGTGATACTTATTTCAGGCAAGTCAAATCAAAATCAAAATCCTATCAAAATGAGTAAAAGATCGGGACTGTTCATATTTAATGGATGGAACAGACTTTAAAAATGAGGATGCACAATGTTCTAACGTCAAAGGTCCGTCGTGCAATTAGAACGTATGTGCCTTTGATTTCTTCGAGACCAGAAAATATCATTTTTGAATATAAAGACAAAAATATGTTAATTAGAGTATATAAAATGCTAAAACATTATTTCAAATTTAAGTTAAAATATATTGAATGATTTCTGACGTTAAACTGATCTTTAAAGAAATCTTTGGAAGACTAAATGAAAGTGCTGATTTGACAGAATTAAAATTAATGTTCAGATATGGTTTAAATACGTATAGCTGTTTCAGTACGTATGTTGCATGAAGACGTCGTATCCGAATGATATACATGTAGCATTGTCATCACATCTGCTACTTTTACACTCTAAAAGGATTCGCACTGAGAAAATTGTGATTCACGAAGATATTTCATGAGATCTGTTATATTCATAGGGAGAAAGGGTTGTGTCTAGATCTATGTTAAAAAAATCTAATTACACATAGAGCTGGTTACTCAATACCTCTTGAAGAAACATTTCACACTGTTTTATTAAATAGCAGACTCTTCGTTTTATTTTCACAAAAATGATACACTAACAGTCAATTAACTTTTTTTCTGAAGAGAAAAATAAATGTTCACTGACAGGGAACCTGTTCAGAACAGTCTCACAGCTTTGAACTATGTATAAGAATGGCTGACTATTACATGTAAAGGCACTCGGATGTGCCCTTTCAATGTTACTGGCGCACAAAGGAATGGTCTAGTTGAAAAGAAACAAAGACAACATTGATGTAAAGGTGTAGCTAAAAAGAGGTTTAATACAATGATCGCTTGAACCGGTTACAAGAGGGATTAGCCTATATATGTTACTTATACGTTGCAGAACTGGGTTCTGGTCTTTAGTCTTAGGGTATCACGCAGTATAGTGGCGAGTTTTCAAATATGCGACAGAGCGTCTATTGAAAATGAATATGCAGCAGAGCGTCTGGAGCCCCGAGATTTTCTGACATACTTATTCTGTGGCCCTGCGATCCTATTTGCAGCCCCATTTGCAGCCCTAGTTTTAACAATGTGCAATATTTGATTTTATTAGCGAGCATTAAAAATAAAAGAAGCAATGTATTGAATATGATTGTTTCATTGTGACTGGCAAATATTTGTTTGTGTTTTTAGGTAAATGGTGTGTTTAAATTGAACAGAGATTGATTGTAAGTTTACATATAATTTTGCATAATTTTTAAAAACGACATCAATAAGATTGGATATAATTTACTGCACGTAAAAACAGATTTACCTCAGATATCTAAAATCATTTGATAAAAACATAAGATTTGATATTTTTAAAAATGAAACCTCAATTAAATAAACGTTCAGAACGTCAACAATTTGAACAAAGCCCCAGAATTCAGAAAATGCCTATAATGCCAGCAGGTTATGTGAGCGTAGGCTAAATTAACTGTGAATTGCTGTCTCTATTTGAGTTTATTTATCGTCGGTACCTGTTGACCATTTGTCTGACGCCCCATGGAGAGCTTACTTATTTTAGGTTGTTGGGGATAGTGCAAGACAGGAAAGCACTCCATATCAATAACGCCTCTGCATTTCGTACTGCGCTTCATGCAGTCGAGCCAGCTACAAGCATGGTAATTATTATGGGGAAGTTAAAAATGAATACCTTATCCAAATAGCTCAATAAACTCTAATGAGATAATAATACTCTACCAGCAGATAATTTTAGAAAAAAAAACATTTCAGTTTGGCGTTTTGTATAAGACAGGCTTACCGTTACACATAGTCACGATTTTATCACAAGTTTTGAATAAATAAGTGGAGGAAATGATCATTCAGAATAAATTACACAGACAACCAAGCCAGTGTTTTACAAATTTTGATAAATTATTACAAATGTAGCCTTTGACATGCTCATGGCAGCCTTATCTTATTGTAAAGAAAGCTAGCTTTCTATATGAATAAAAATAAGGTCTCTGGCACTTTTTCGTTGTAACGATGGTGTAACAAAAATATATAAAATGACAAATGTGAAGTTATGTGTCGTAGTTATGCAGGCGGCAATAATAAAGTATCATTGATATAAAACAACTAGTCAAAATCAAGACAAAAACATTCGCTTTTATTTGGTGTTTCAATATATGTTGATCTCAAAGCTTTTATTGCCTTTTGTTTACCAGCATATGAAACTTAGATGCGAGGCATGGGTAATGTAGCATTACTGAAAATATTTGTAGGAAGACAGGCATGTACATGTATTTCTTTCTGACGGCAGAATATATGAACAAATAACATAGTCTTCACTCAATTTCATAATATCTGTCATGTCCAGTCTTCGATTTTTCACTTCCAGACCACTACATTGCTCGTGTTGGTAACTAATATAAATAATAATTACATAATATATGATAAATATGTTTCAACACACGATTTTGACTTGAATAGCTTCAAATCATTTCTCAGTAAATTAAGGTGCCATTGATTTCCAACCAGTACATTAAAATTTAATATCATGTAAAAGGCTGTTTTGAGTTTCGCTTGGAATATGTTCAACTTACGAGACCATAAAGACTTCATTTGAACACAGATACCGATAGTAACAGTTGATGCAAAGACATACACGTCACAGACATTTTAATAATTGCACAGTTAATGTTCATTTTCTTGTTTGAGATAAATTCCAGCAACGTGTGACTATGTATATCAAGAAATACATTATAGTCTTTCGAAATGATGTAGCAGATTATAAATCAGACGTGAAAGTCAAAAAGAAATGAAATGTACATGAAAGGTTGGGAAGAAAGCTGAAAGTTAAATTGTATTTCATACGAATGTCTAAACTGAAAATGAACACAGTTTGCTCATTTTTGTCCTAACATAGATGTATCAGTTTGTGATAGTATAAAAACTCGAAAACAAATTTGATTTAGTCAGAGAAATATGCTCTTTTCAATTTCACTCCGCCATGAAAATATGTTCTGTTTCTAATGAAATATTGCATCAGTTTTAAACAGTTTCAAACAGAAGTTCTTTTATAATCAAACCATCATAAGTAAAACTTCATTTCTACCGTATTATAGAAATACTCTTTTAGAATATACATTAAAACTACTCAAAGAAGTAGAAATATAAGTAGCCTTTCTCCTAAAATACAGACATCTCTTATGCCAGAGACAACAAATGCCGTGTTAACCTGTCATCAGTAAATACGTCAGGCACTTTGTATGTTATATATTTTTTTATTTTATGACAAAGCCTGCGTATGTCTTTTTAATCATTTCTAAGCATTGAAATCTAACACGTTTTACCATCACAATTAATTATGTAAATGATTTCATGGAAATTGGAAATGCGTGATATTCGTGCAAAGTTAAATTTTACTTCTTTATATTTCGGAACAAAATAAGAGATGTTTTGTCAATACTTTCGTTTACATTGTAGTTCATTTGGTCTGTCAATAAATAATAGCTTTCTGTACATTCTGTACGTACTGGTGCAATATCCGTACGTTCTCTGTGGTTTGGTACCAGTTCAAACCCGTTACAGACACATTTGTCATATTTCCGAAATTTCTTAAGACCTTAATAATACGTCTAATTTTGTTCCTTGCTAAAAACATGACTTTTTCTAATATATTTGGAGGCATTTTGCTATAAATCCAAATCTAGAAGTGCACGAAAGTTACCTACGTTCACAGGCTATAATTCATAGAGAATATTTATAGATACCGGTCTTACAATGGAGTTTTGACTTCGGGAATTATACATTAGTACAACGAAAAGTAAACTCAAAACATCTCATTTATGAATGATCAAAAAACTACAAATAAGCTAAAAAAACAACATCAAAACTAAAGCCGACAAAACAATGTTAGAATTACCCGTTCCAACGGCATCTATTCAAAGTCCACAAAATAACAGAAAGCGCGCAGTATCCATAGTACAAACACTGACGTTTTACACTGAGATGGTGTTTTAGCAAAAGAACGAAAACTATTTTCGATAACTATTCTCGTATATATTCAAGATCCATTTTGCCACATAACACATCTTTTCTAGTGTAACTGTTCGCCTAAACTAACATTTCTAGCTGTACGACTCATATGCCCAAAGCCTTATTGGATTTAGCAGGCTGTAACACTTACTGCCTAGGAAAAAGTGATTATCTTAAGAATATACTAGTGTTCATTAAAGGACACAGACTTGTTTGCTTAATTTCACTGTGTTTATTGCCGGACTGTTAGGATTATGCACGTGCAAATTTTTAACCAAAAGCCGACTTTAAGCTACAACGATTTTATTTTAGAGTGCAATATTTGTAGTTTCCTACCCTTAAATTTAGAGCAATCATTTTTTTTTTCAAAATCATAAATCTGAATGATACTGAATGAATCCGTCCCCGATATCAACCTGTCTAACAAGAGTAAATAATGCAAGAAAATACAGATCTGAATGCATTTTACTCTTATAATGACAATAGGTAGATAACTATTTATCAAAAATGAACATTTCTTGCTGTCTGTATACACTTACGAAACATTTTTGAAAACACATTTTTCTTGACATTTCAGCACTATTTAAGTATTCCGGAGAAAATATTCTTCATGCATTATTTTCTTTCACTTCTGTTGATGAAAACATATATTTCATTCCATTACTTTGATACAAGAAAATGTAACGTATTTGGGAAACCACCCTGGTTAACGACACAGCACTTAACAACACCGAAGATGTCTTCTCACAGTTTATTGACTATAAGACATACTGTTAATTATTGTTATACTATTTTTTAAGTTTTCATTCTAAAACATTTCACTTTTGTCTCTGACTTAAATTTTACATTGCTGAGTTCATCACATAAATAGTTTAAGGTTCAAAATGCAACTCAGTCTGGCCTAACCTTGGCCTCACATGGCTGCTAAGTTTCACATTGATCTCTCACTTCCAATTCTCTCTCTCCTTTGTTTACTGAATTAAATCTTAGTTTCATTATAATCATAACAGACGGACATGTATAAAATTACTCCGGTCCCATTCGTGTATGGTTGTCAAAATATAAAATTTACTTTTAATTATTGACTTTTGAAGGAACTTGACTACCCCGTCAAGACTTGGCAGTCTTATTATACATTGAACATTTCTCAGATGACCTTGTACTTTTTAGACTAATTAACCCTTACTGAAATTCTAAAAACAAAAGAATATAATTATATGAAACTGCTAAAGATTTTTGTTGCAGCATCCATTATTACACTAATTTTATATTTTTTTTAAATTATAGATTGATAGATGTTATCGCTTATGCTGTATTTGAAATCGAAAGATAAAACAAAGAACACTAAAAGATAATTTCCCTTTAGTATTACAAAACAAATGTTAAATATGACACTTCACCCATCCATTTAAGATTGAATGATGACGCTGGCAATAGAATTGTCAATAGATTGTATCTCTTATATATTATGTATAATGTATAATTCCTGCAATCAAAACTCCATTATTTTGATACTTATCTCATGGGCGGAAGGATACCAAAGTGTTCTTTTACATCCAAGTATTGAAATCAGTTATAATGTGGAACAGATACCTGTAACAACTAGGCATTGAAGTAACTGACAGTTCTTAGGGTTATTTTGAAAAGTCCTGTTTAGATTTCTCTGAAATATGACAAAAGAAATTATAAAGCAATTTTCTCAATTTATTGTTCAGTCTTAAAACATTAGAATTTGTCAAGTCTGTTCGTAACTTTTTAAAACATCAAGTTGAACTAAGAATTAAAAGAATGTCTAAACCATTTATGCTGAAGATTAATGAGAAAGAAAAAATATTTGAGTTGTGATAAGACTGGAATATTTGCTATTTTTTTGTTGATAATTGTAACAATGTTTTACAACTTCTTTGAATTTCATGTAATATTCATAGTGTCGTGTTATGTTTCTGTTTATAAAGTATGGTAATATATCCCATATGAATAATAATTCTTTTTTTACGATTTATGTATAATTGTTTGAATATAAGACGTCCAAACATTAAACGTTTTCAATAGAAATACATTACCATATCGTTACAAAATTACTGATACAGAAATTTGTAAAGAATTATAAATGTTTTAAAACACATATTTGCCAAGTATTATATGAATCTAATCCATAGCCTGTTGATGTCTATATTTGTATTATTCAGTATTTAAAGAAGGTTTATGCACGTAATTTCTTTCTTTGCCATATTTTGATTGCCTAGCATTCTGTTCAATATTATTGCGTCTTGCATATTTATAAAGTAAATGCGTGCTTCTATACCAGCGTTAACATGTAAATGCATTCTGTTTGTATATACCATCTGTCACCAGTTATTTGTTGTTAACACAGCAATAGTGGTTTGACATAAACATCATTTTGGTATGTTACACGGGTCAAAGCTCAATGTTGTTACACTGCTATTTCAATTCAATAATGCTTATAGACGCATATGAAGATATTGCATAAGAAATTTACCCACGAATCTTCACTAAGGGTGAGATATTTTATTAACTGCATTTACAAACGAGTGACTGGTTACAGCTCCTGGTTCATTATTTTATTACAAAGTGTTATATACACATTATTTTAGAACTAATAGCGGAAGTCAAACACGGCGCTTTAACTTTCTTGGTAGACTGCTAATTTTGTAATCGAGCGTATCACTGTGGTCCAGGGGTAGAGCGCAGGACTCCGGATCCGAAGGTCGCGGGTTCGAATCCCGTCAGAGGCGAGATTCTCTCACGATCTTCACATTCCTCCACGCTGCGCGAATACTGGTATGGAACCCAGGAAGCAGTCATCGAGCGTGATGAATCTAAGTTGTAAGAACTTGTATCGCAATCGATGAGTCTAAATGAGTCTAAACTAAACTAAATCCATTTGAGCGAGTACATCTTTTGGCATCCACGTTGAAGATGAAAGAGCACTCGTAAAAGGTCCAACATACATTCAGTTCTAAAAAATGGAGAAAAAATCTGAGATGGGGAGGCTGTATATTTTGGAAGTTAAAATATGTCTAGCTTTTGTGTTCGAGAGTGCTGGTGTATTTTTAACATAAACAAAAAGAAATATTCACGTTGTAACTTCACGTAATAGTCGACAGAAAAATAGTGTAAATATTTTGATGACAGGTAACAGGTTTCGATAAGAGGTTTGCATGTTAAAATATCAAATTATCCTTCATTCCCGCAATGCATCTGCTATTCAGCTAAATTAATTCTTACGAAAAAAATATTTTGTTACCATGGAATGTATTAAGTAAAAGATTGCCCTATGACATTCTGTATTAAAATGGCTTACCAGAGTACACGTCACGTTTTTTGACGTGTTTACCTTTTGAAAGTTGAAAATACGCCCTAGCCCTGCGTGATGAGAATTTGATTATTCTTAATTACTTTCTTTCACTTTCGTTCTACAGGGTTTAATAACTTATACTTATCAGGTATTCAGTTTTAAGTGGTATTCAGTTGTACTCTGACTTCCTACTTACGTGAAGTCGGACTGTCTTAAATTCATTTTTTTTTAAAGCTGCGTTTATTGTATGGACATGTCCCGAAAATATTTCGGCTGCAACGAGAGTTTGCAGTTGTTTCGAAAAACTAGGCGCTTACTGATAACTCTCGAAATCAGTCATACATTCCAAGGTTCAAACAAACCATTTGGGAATAAATAATGAAAATTATACATCTTCCATTCATAACATAAGTGATCGTAGTATGTGACGATTTATCATGATTTTATGAACGATATTCTAACAACATAAAACTGTTGACAACTAACGACGCATTCTGATGATTTCGGAAGGAAAAGGAAAGGCTTTATTAACAAAATTATTCAGTTACTTAATATGTACAGGAAAAAACATAATGCACTTAAACCTTAAAATCTCGTATTGTTATAAGTCCTTAAGGTATGATTACTTTTTATTTAACATTTTTTCAGGTTTTCGGACAGGTTTATTATGATACTATTATCAAGTGGCTCATATCTATATATTTTTAAACTTGATATAAATCATGTTTAGCGAAAACTTATAAAACTAACTGTAAAGTTTAAAGTTATTATTCAGATTCATATGATCAAATATAACCATGAAACAGCATTATCAAAGTATAAAAATCACAGCGACTCATAAAGTCTTCTATGGTGGGAAGAAAATTTATACGACTACACCCCAATCAGCTTTTCAAAAAGTGTCTTCATACGTTTGTAAGAAGACACTTTTTAATAACTGTTAACCTCCACGTGTACTTGTTTTATTTATTTATCTATCTATTCTTTACACGGACATAAATTGTTGTTTGTCGAGGATAATTTTGAAGAAAAACCCGTACTGTATATATTACATACGTCAAACCAAAAAGAGTCTGACGGTAAATTGGACTCATAACAATTTTTCGCACGAACTATTCTCCACCCATTTTCATGTTGGTTTCCTATGAGTTAACCATTTACGTCAGTTAATACTTACATATAATACTTAGCCAAACGCGATCCTAGGATTCGGAGATTGCTAACATATGTTTAAGGCAGCCTTTGAATGGCTGAAAGTACACACAACGACAGTGTGCAGCGTCCGAACTTGTTTTAATACAGCTGGGGCCGAACATCGGTCCAGTAGTAACGTGCTTGACTGATAATCCAGGGATTCCGAGTTCGATCTTCAACTCCTCCACTAACATTATTGTCTTTTAGATAAGACGTTAAACCCAAGTCCCATGTATCAATATTATACATTGTGCATGGAAAAGAACCAGGTGTTTCTTCAGAACGGGATATTTATGTTGAATGGGAGATGTACGTCACAATGTTTGTCTGCGCTTCTTCTCCAAATCCGCCGGTTGGATTTAAATGGAATTTGCTCTGATTTTATTGCTACAAAGCTCAGTTGAGCATATCCTCGGTATTTTCCTGAGTGTTTTTCAGCAAAGTTATGAACATTGATTTGTTCAAATTCAAACACATATTGGCATATCTCCATAACTGCTTGTCGGAGTCAGATTTTGACGGAACTTCATAGGAATGATTGTGAGCAAGTAAAGATACGTGAATTGCAATCTGATTAAATCATATCCTAAAATTGCTACGCTATTAGGATCTCAGGACGACCGATTCACCTTCTCATGAACTTTTCATCAGCCAATCAGCGCAACGCTTCCACAGTTTTGGTTCAGTAGGTATAGCGGTTAAAATCTATATTTAACTCGGATTCAAAATAACTCGTCCAGTCCTCGCATACGCTCATACGCTGATAAATATCCATTTAATCAATATAAACCAAAACTTAAATAAACCTATGAATCAAGGATAATTCATTTTTCCGACGAAATACAAATACATTTTAAAATATTATGCTATTGCAATTTACACACGCCGTGTTACAGGTAAACAATAAAGACGCGTCAAAAGATGTTGTCTCATTGCCTCGGATATAAATAGCAATATGGGAAATCCAGATTATCAAGAGGCTAGAATAATAAAATTGAATAGGTCGTCTTCATATCTATCCGTAGGGAGATCATGAAGTTCAATCAGACTGCGTGTGTTATTGATGTGTTCTGGTCAGCTGAACTTTAGCCAAGTTATTGCCCTTGATTTGTTCAAATTAAAATACATTTAGGCATAATTATCTCTATAAGCGCTGATCAGATTTTGAGGAATCTTCACAGGAATGATTATAAGTCAGAGTAGTTATGCATACTTTCGGATGATTTTTAGCATAGTTAAGGCCCTTGATTTGTCCAAATTTGAATACCGTTGGGCATATCTCCATAACTGTTAGTTAGATTTTGACGAAACTTCTAACAATGATCATTAGCAAGTGTACTTACGTATAATATTGGCTTATACTGGTCTAATGATTTTAATCAGAGTTGCAGCCCCTGATTTGTCCAAATTTGAATACACATGGGCATATATTCATATCCGCTGGTTGGAATTTGAGGAAACTTCACAGCAATGATCGTGACCAAGTGTGCATTTGATCAGCGTGATCTTGTCGGATGACGTTTATATTCTTCATTGTAAATGCCATGTGTTTTCTCAAAAACAACCTCTAGTTAGTTATGATTCGTGTAAAAAGATAATCATCTATCTGGCTGACAAATATAGCATAGCTAGCTATACATGCAGCTTTTTGCTTATGATAGGAATGTCTCTATCTCAGATTTTGATGTTTCATTGAAAAACATCTTTGTAATTGAACTCACAAAATATTTTATGGAAATTAGAATTAATAGCGAAAACAAATTTCTCTGTAGACGTCTTTTTAATTAAGTTTTAGTTCTATGATCTTTTACTATGAAGGCACTTCAGTTTAGTACCATTATAAATATGATCTTACAATTAAATGAGGCATTATGATATGATCAGCTCAGAGGATTTTAAACGTTAATAACACACACAAAAATAAATGCAGTTTTTGTAGATCTTATCTCATCATTTATGTCTTTCAATTATTGCAAAATCGGATACAAACTAAATATTTGCTAAGAATTATTACGCCTGGCAAAATTAAAGCGCATCTCTCACGTTTACCTGAAATATCCATTCACGAGAATGCATTTCGTAGCTCTACCTGTCAGTCAAACAGGCAAATTATTGGCGGCGCCGAGAACGGCGACGCCTATATTGGAATAGTGTTTTATTTTGTACCATGCGCTGACGTAATCAATTTGGGAGAATCTTGGATCATTATCAATGTAAAAAAATCCAATTATTCTGTACATCACTTAAAATATGTCACTTCATAAATCGTATTTATTAATTTTAAAAATAAATTGATCCAAATCAGGTAAGTTTGTTTTTTTAATCAAAAGTTTTTGATGCAAAAATTACAGATTTAATTACTTTTCCTAAAACAAATCAAAGCGCTGCAAGCACTTGTGTATTCACAGCATTTATGTAGCAGTGTGTTGCTACTTAATCTGAAATGCAAATCTTTGTTAATTCTTTCAACTATAGCTATATAAAGAAAGGTAAAGCCGAGTGGTTAAAAGCTCGGACTTGTACTCTAAGGATAGCTAGTCAAGACACGAGTTCGAACCCCGTCAGCGGCCGTGTCGGCATCGGTTATTTCCTTCAGCAATAAACTTTATTCTCATTACTTAGTACTGGTTGGTTCCAGGGACGGATTTGAGAATGATTCTATTAGCTAAAAGCTTTCGTCACAATCGAAATAAAATTGATTTGTATAAACTAACTTGAAAATAGAAATTGTACAAAATCTGTCGTTTTAATGCAATAATAAAGAATGAGTCTGTCTTTGTGAATACAGACACAAGGATGAATTTGAAGAACACTCTTACTTTGCTGGAGTCAATTCAGTCGTTATAGTTACAAAAAAACATATCTTTTCACTACGCCACTAAACTGTTAAACCATGAATATGATAGAGTACCAGTTGTACTTCGGGTGTTATCTAGTGCAGACAAATTACAAAATATTTGAAATGATGTAATACCATACTGTGAAATGTGGAATTCGAACAAAGATGTTACATGTAAGGTTTTATTTTTTGGATGTCGATAACATAGGAATTGTTATTTCAAAATCGAGGACACACCTTCAGAGACAAGTATCTTGGTATAGTTTTCACCAAATCTGGGAATATTATGCGTACAAGAAAATATTTAGTAGTAAAGCCCTTCATCTATTACAGGAGAATGTGTACTCCATAGTTGATTACCTAGCGGAAGCACTGTCAGGTCGGCAGCTCTCTTTGTTCCAATTTCAGAAATACACTCACACTGCTACTGCTACACAAAAATTCGTTTCCCGTTTCCTACCAGAGACGGTAATTCCTTAGATATAATTTTCTCTTAAACACAGAGAGGGGAAAAAGCAAGCTTACGAGGTGATTTTAAATAATTTATAATGACTATTCTCTTCTACAGTTCTCTTCTACAGAAATAACCGTCCATGGATCTCAAATTCTCATTCTCTGTGGGAAGAAAAACATATTCTTGGAATTGTCATTCAAGGTTTAAATTTGAAATTTTGACATGTATTGGGCTGCCTAGAAACTTTGGACAGTAAACTTAGCAACCCTTTTGAAACTTTCCGATCACTGAAGTCATCCTTGTTTCAATTTACTTAATGTGCTATCGATGGTTCCAAAATGTTCCTAGATCAATCGCAGCAAATCTAAATAAAGTATAGTATTTAATGTTCGTTGAAGGCTTATGACCACTGCATGTGCATGTGTGATGGTATTTTCTTCATGCATACAATATTAACAATGAAAACATAACATTTTTTCAAGAAAAAGATTGAAAATCTGAGTTTGTAAAAATTGGATTATATCCTGTCTATCATGGTTGCGCAACCAGGATAGAACAGAAAAAGACACAAAACAGTAGGATTTAAACAGACTAAAATCATTAAAAGGATATAGATTGTTGATATAAAGCAATAGTAGACATTTGGAATATTCAAGTGCTGAATTGTGTCGCAGACGAAGAACACTTGATTATTATCCCAATTTTTAATTTTAAAGGGAGACAATATGCAATTTTCATAAAAAGTGAAAGATCAAATGATTTTTTATGAGAATATAGTCATTCATATCTGGTCATTTTGTTGAAGAAAAGTGAATTCACATGATTTCACATCTTCAATAAAAGTGATTAAAACATGGATATAATTCAAATGTCCCCCTTTAAAATCTTTTTACATCCCATCTGTAAATAACTTGATTATATCATCAAAATGTACAACATGTTTTACACACGTGTACAATTGTTTAGGTTAATTTATACACTTATTATTTATCTTATTTCAAAACCATGTGCGCCGCCTTTGATGCTTTGCATCAAAATTAATCTTGTTATAAGTAGTTTAGTTTATTCATCGTTGGTATCGGTTGCCCATATCACCGACGTCCTTGGTAGTGTTTAGTTATATTAGGTTGTCAATCATAACAAACGCTAAAACATCAATATGAAAACTTATTTACAAATGAGGGTATGGTATGTTGTTTGATTCAGATATATAAAACAGCATCCCCTTTTTGATAATTAGAATCTTAACAAATAAAATATGTATACAGTTATCAAAAAATACGTAATTTTTTGTGTAAACTGAAAGATGTTAACTGTTACAGAAGTTCAATAATTGGACCCTTAGAGAGTTAGATACGTTCATTATACAATACCATCATGTGATAGACTTAGAACGATAAGATATGTTCTCTTTGGATATTTAATCCAGATCCAAGGTGTTATTATATAAATAACACACATCAGCGAGGGTGATAGAGGATATTGACAACCCAAGCCTCGGGTGTTATTGTTTTTTCGGGTTGTCAATATCCTCTATCACCCTCGCTGATGTGTGTTATTTATTTTATTATACCGAACCATACATGTGATCATGTTATATATACCTTAGGACTGTTTTCGTTTGGTAACGAGTCGAATCAAACTCAGCTAAACGCTTACAGTCAATATATTCAATAAGCGCCTTCGACGTCATCAGACGCTTGAATTTTCTGCAGGGTGTGCAAAAAAAAACAATAACACTCGGAAGGTTTTTGAAAAAAAAAATGTTACCCTCTGAGCTGATGCAAAATGTAACAGTTTTAAAAGCGCGATCGATGGGAATTTTGTATTGGCAGTTTACGCGAGGTATAATAAAAACTAATATTTTCTTGTCTGGAGACATTTTTAAATTTCTCTTGTTACCTGATATTTCAGATAGGAAAAAACATCTGACATCTAAATGGCCTTTCAGTCGACAAAAAAAAAACCGTTCTAGCTTTGTATCTTCTGAGTATAAAATATCTGACAATTAATGAAGCAGACGTCAGGTAAATTTTCAAAGGGCAAAAACAAAAATCCTCAGATGATGTCACCTTTTAAAGAAATCAATTCCTATGCCTTTTGTTAACTGTATAGAATGGTAAGATAGAATATCATCAAAACTATCAGATAATGCCTGCGACAAAGAAACTATAATGATGATAAATATTTGAAAACATTGATTGATGGTGCCTGTCCTCCATTCAAAATCAACCAAGAGATGTCATCTTAATATGTGTTTTTTTTTGCCGGTAATGTTTCCAGTTACCATGAAGAGGAAGAAATTAATCGAAATTAATGTTACTTTTATTTTGTGTACGTCCCTAGTAAAAAAACGAGTGCATGAACGTCAATTTCAACTGACTTAAAGATATACAAGAGCTGTCACTGTAAGTGACAAATGCCCCGGAACGATAATGTCTGAAAAATGATTGCAATGCTGTCTAAGTGAAATGTCAAATCTTAACACAGGCATATCTGACGGCAGCATGACGGGCAGACAGACATATATAGGCTAACGTTATACGCCATTTTACTTCAGTATGGTTAACTTTGTGAAAAGTTATTTCAAAATCATGTAATGTATCACTTAGAAATGAGGAAACATAGTCAAAGAAGTTTGTAGTACTCTTATATACTATTTGGCGACATATTGCCTATACCTGGTGAACAGTTGTGCCGTAATTTCTTACAGAACATAAAGGATGACATTATTATACTTTAGATGGACAGCGATTTCTGATATAGGGCTTGCTCCTGAATACCAAGTTCTTGGTATTCAGAATTGCACATGTCGTCAGAATGGCACATATAAAAATATATATATAAAAATAGCCGAATTACAAGGTGAACAATAATAGTTAATTGACTTCCTATGTTATCTAATGTAACAGCCACAAGCAAACAGCAGTTGGACACCAGCTAATAGAAACAGAGATAGGTAATTAGGGACACATGAAATCTATCTGGTCAATATTTTGTCAACTTACTATCGGGAGCAAAGGCTTAATATAGTCTATAATTTTGACAATGATTTCTGGCCTTTACGTTAGAAAAAACAGGTCTTGTTCACGACAGGTCGACTCCATGTGATCCATGTGATGATTTTTTCTTGCAAGTTAATCAAAATCATATATAGTAGCAGAGTAACAAACCGGAAGCAAATTGCACATGGACATTTTATGCAACATTGTGGTACAGAAAAACAGATTAAGACACGGAAGGATTGCGACACGATACATATTCTATGTTGAATATTTGTATCAGATAACTTTGATACGCTTCCATGTACCACAGAGTCAAAAGTGGACGTGAACATTGGACATTGATTTCTGACCTTGAGCTTGACTGTAGAAAGCATGGTTTTATTCGGCACTTTTTGTCTGAATGTGATGAATAATCGTGGAAAATATCAAAATCCTGTAAATAATATCGAAGATTTCTAGAGCGAACACTAATTGTTGTTGTACCTTGACCTTAAACGCTGTTTGGCGGTACAGACAACAGCCAGACGAACAGAAAGACTAACAGTTTGCGACAAACCTAGGCCTTGATTACGACCATGGGATAAACATTACTGGCAAGTAAATTAAAATCGTATAAAATAGCGTATAAACACAGCGGATTTGGTATTATATGATATAAAGCGGTACAGATAAACGGACGAACGGACCGGCGGACGGAAAGAGACCGGGTAATTTGCAACACGTTGATTAAATCTCGCATTTGTGACAAATTTCATAATCCTTTAATGTATCAGAATGTTACAGAACGTACAGGAAAATAAGGCAGGCAGCATTCCATTTTATTTGGTCTAAAAGCTGAAAACCCAGGTCGTGTTCGCAACACGTTGTCTCTATTTGATGAATATATTTGGCAAGTTTCTGTAAATCCTTTACAGAAAAATATCATTATTGAATATAAAGACAAAAATATGTTAATTAGAGTATATAAAATGCTAAAACATTATTTCAAATTTAAGTTAAAACATATTGAATGATTTCTGACGTTAAACTGATCTTCAAAGAAACCTTTGGAAGACTAAATGAAAGTACTGATTTGAAAGAATTAAAATTAATGTTCAGATATGGTTTAAATACGTAAAGCTATTTCAGTACGTATGTTGCATGAAGACGTCGTATCCGAATGATATACATGTAACATTGTCATCACATCTGCTACTTTTACACTCTAAAAGGATTCGCACTGAGAAAATTGTGATTCACGTAGACATTTCATGAGATCTGTTATATTCATAGGGAGAAAGGTTTGTGTCTAGATCTATGTTTTAAAAAAAATCTAATTACACATAGAGCTGGTTACACATTACCTCTTGAAAAAACATTTCACACTGTTCTATTAAATAGCAGACTCTTCGTTAATTTTCACAAAAATGATACACTAACAGTCAATTACCGCTGAAGAGAAAACTAAATGTTCACTGACAGGGAACCTGTTCAGAACAATCTCACAGCTTTGAATTATGTATAAGAATGGCTGACTATTACATGTAAAAGCACTCGGATGTGCCCTTTCAATGTTACTGGCGCACATAGGAATTGTCCAGATTAAAAGAAACAAAGACAACATTGATGTAAAGGTGTAGCTTAAAAGAGGTTTAATATAATGATCGCTTGAACCGGTTACAAGAGGGATAAGCATATATATGTTACTTATACGTTGCAGACTGTGTTCTGGTCTTTCACCCAGTATTGTGGCGAGTTTTCAAATATGCGACAGAGCGTCTATTGAAAATTAATATGCAGCAGAGCGTCTGGAGCCCGAGATTTTCTGACATCCTTATTCTGCGGTCCTTCGATCCTATTTGCAGCCCCATTTGTAGCCTCAGTATTAACAATGTGCAATATTTGGTTTCTCTAAATGCTTATTAGCGAGGATTGAAAATAAAGAAAGCAATGTATTGAATATGATTGTTTCATTGTGACTGGCAAATATTTGTTTGTGTTTTTAGGTAAATGATGTGTTTAAATTTAACAGAGATTGCTTGTAAGTTTACATACAATTTTGCATAATTTTAATAACGGCAGCAATAAGACTGAAAATTATTTACTGCACGTAAGAAACAGATTTACAAATCAGACTTTAGCGTTTTTGCAACTGTTTTTGCCGTAGAAACATGTCTCACATTTCTAAAATCATTTGATAAAAACATTAGATATTTTAAAAATGAAACCTCAATTAAATAAACGTTCAGAACGTCAACAATTTGAACAAAGCACCAGAATTCAAAAATGCTTATAATGCCAGCAGGTTATGTGAGCGTTGCTAAATTAACTGTGAATTGCTGTCTCTATTTAAGTTTATTTATCGTCGGTACCTGTTGACTATTTGACTGACGCCCCATGGAGAGGTTAGTTATCTTATTTTGTTGGGGACCTGTCTTTATTACGGTAAAAACTTTTATGGAAACAACACCTACGTTTTTATTGTTTACACGGTTGCGTCGGCGGAATGAACACGCTTATACCTCGTGAAACGATTTACTTTGGGCCAAAATAGTACTACAACAACGCTATATTTAAGAAAAGTACAGCACTTTTTACAGCAATAGGTTGTTCGAGCTTACTGCATGGTAAAGTGTGACCAAACCTAACAATTATATATTATTTTTGTTCACAAGTCAAATAGTAAATAAGGGAAATGTTATTCATACATATCTGCGAAATCAATGAATAATAGTACCGATTTTTTACCGATTTTGTGTTTAACATTTTCACTTTCCTGTGAATTAATGCTAACTGTTATTCATGTTGAGAAAATTGTGAATCGAGTAGACCTTTATCGCAACACTTAATAGATACAGTTTAGATCGAAGTCTAATTGTTCTTACCAGAAATAAAGAGGTTGTCATTTATAAATGCCGCGACAAAGATATGTCTTAAGGTCCATGTTTAATATTAGTATCATACATATTCAGAAAAAAAATAGATTCATTGCTTTTGCATAATGGTCGGTATAAGTGAATTCAGGTAAAATATAACCAAATTCCATACTGTCTTCTTTTATTTGACTTTTATCGGAGATTATTTTACTTGAATACACTAGAACACAAAAAATCATGCATGAAATCGAATGTCCTGCCCAATGTCGAATGCACTGCAGGACATTCAAAAACATGCATTCAATCGAATGTCCTGCTGAATGTCCAATCCACTGCTGGACATTCAAAAACATGCATCAAATCGAATGTCCTGCTGAATATCCAATGCACTGCTGGACATTCAAAAACAAGCATCAAATCGAATGTCCTGCTGAATTTCGAATGCACTGCAGGACATTCAAAAACATGCATCAAAATGAATGTCCTGCTGAATGTCCAATGCACTGCCGGACATTCAAAAACATGAATTCAATCAAATGTCCTGCTGAATGTCCAATCCACTGCTGGACATTCAAAAACATGCATCAAATCGAATGTCCTGCTGAATGTCCAATGCACTGCTGGACATTCAAAAACATGCATCAAATCGAATGTCCTGCTGAATGTCGAATGCACTGCTGGACATTCAAAAACATGCATCAAATCGAATGTCCTGCTGAATGTCGAATGCACAGCTGGACATTCAAAAACATGCATGAAATCGAATGTCCTGCACAATGTCGAATGCACTGCGGGACATTCAAAAACATGCATCAAATCGAATGTCCTACTGAATGTCGAATGCACTGCTGGACATTCAAAAACATGCATCAAATCGAATGTCCTGCTGAATGTCCAATGCACTGCTGGACATTCAAAAACATGCATGAAATCGAATGTCCTGCACAATGTCGAATGCACTGCGGGACATTCAAAAACATGCATCAAATCGAATGTCCTACTGAATGTCGAATGCACTGCTGGACATTCAAAAACATGTATCAAATCGAATGTCCTGCTGAATGTCCAATGCACTGCTGGACATTCAAAAACATGCATGAAATCGAATGTCCTGCACAATGTCGAATGCACTGCGGGACATTCAAAAACATGCATAAAATCGAATGTCCTGCCCAATGTCGAATGCACTGCTGGACATTCAAAAACATGCATTCAATCGAATGTCCTGCCCAATGTCGAATGCACTGCTGGACATTCAAAAACATGCATGAAATCGAATGTCCTGCTGAATGTCCAATGCACTGAAGGACATTCAAAAACATGCATCAAATCGAATGTCCTGTTGAATGTCCAATGCACTGCTGGACATTCAAAAACATGAATGAAATCGAATGTCCTGCCCAATGTCGAATGCACTGCAGGACATTCAAAAACATGCATCAAATCGAATGTCCTGCTGAATGTCGAATGCACTGCAGGACATTCAAAATCTTGCATGAAATCGAATGTCCAGCCCAATGTCGAATGCACTGCTGGACATTCAAAAACATACATGAAATCGAATGTCCTGCTGAATGTCGAATGCACTGCTGGACATTCAAAAACATGCATCAAATCGAATGTCCTGCTGAATGTCGAATGCACTGCAGGACATTCAAAATCTTGCATGAAATCGAATGTCCAGCCCAATGTCGAATGCACTGCTGGACATTCAAAAACATGCATGAAATCGAATGTCCTGCTGAATGTCGAATGCACTGCTGGACATTCAAAAACATGCATGAAATCGAATGTCCTGCCCAATGTCGAATGCACTGCTGGACATTCAAAAACATGCATGAAATCGAATGTCCTGCCCAGTGTCGAATGCACTGCAGGACATTCAAAAACATGCATCAAATCGAATGTCCTGTTGAATGTCCAATGCACTGCTGGACATTCAAAAACATGCATTCAATCGAATGTCCTGCTGAATGTCCAATCCACTGCTGGACATTCAAAAACATGCATCAAATCGAATGTCCTGCCCAATGTCGAATGCACTGCAGGACATTCAAAATCTTGCATTAAATCGAATGTCTTGCCCAATGTCGAATGCACTGCTGGACATTCAAAAACATGCATGAAATCGAATGTCTTGCTGAATGTCGAATGCACTGCAGGACACTCAAAAGCATGCATGAAATTGAATGTCCTGCCCAATGTCGAATGGACTGCAGGACATTTAAAATCTTGCATGAAATCGAATGTCCTGCTGAATGTTCAATGCACTGCGGGACATTGAATGTCGAATGTCGAATGTTGATCCCACTGCCAACTTCACAGACTTGTTTTGACACTACAAAAAATGCTGTGATAGATTTCTTGTCAAATGATCAAAAGTCCCGCATTGCCGACGGATATAGAAAATGCTTTGGGAGGCTTATCATGGTATTTTAGGAAGACCGATGTGAGGTTTAAACACTGATGGGTATTATACATCTTCTGAAAACACTACCCGTAAATAAAGCAATGATTTCGAAGTATAAATTAACAATGTTTATATGTTTCATTTGATACATTTTATTGATGCTTAAAATGTTAGAGTTGTCATTATTAAATTCGGTACCATAAAATGATTATTCTATAACGAAAGAATGCAGAGAGATAACACAGCAAATCGAAAAATACATCCTAAAGACGCGTTCTTTTTACTGTAACATTTTAATGAGGATTTTCTTTTACTAAATTGTTTGCTTTCTTCCTTTCCCTTGCTGATCAGCGTTTTTGTGTTCAATTATCCCTGCATAGATCAAATCATGTTTTTAGCTTGTAATAGCGGACATAAGCTACGGCAAAGAATGTTATTTTCTTTGCGAAAATATGCTTAAGCAAAACACTTGATAAATAATTGTTGTCGCTATTAAATAAAAAGCTCTTGTGTTTGTTTATGAGAAAAAATAAGATCTGTATTATGGTTGTTTGTTTGTTGATTCAAAATTATTATTTTCTTCGACACAAACTTGCTGTCATAGACGTTTTTACCATTGAATCAGACAGTAAAATATTTCATTTTATTATATACTTCAAAATGAAATATTGAGAAATATTGATGAAATAAATTGCGTATTTTCATTTTCCGTATTTTCACTGGTGTCTTGCCGGACTACTTCCTTCTAAATTCAGCCAATAAACTAAATTAAAGGGGAATTCTTTTGAATCTTAAGGTCAAAAAAGAGAAAAGTATATAATAAACAGAAAATTCAAGTTTTTTCATAAAATACGGGATTTATTTTCATCTTGTGGTATGAAAATTATCATATTTCACTCGTCGCTATCGCCACTCGTGAAATATTTGTTTTCATACCACACGATGAAAATAAATCCCGTATTTATAGAAAAAACTTGAATATCGTCTATGTATTCATTATGTTCTCTCCACACTGACGGACGTTTTTGAGTGGATAAGGCCGATACCAACTAGAACTATAACAAAGAATATTCATTTTATTTTCAAAACTTACTAAAGCATTGAATATAGAAGCGCTTACGCGATGAAGTAAAGGTACACAAATATTCAACAAATATCCACTTACGTCATTCAAAGGTAATTCAAAAGGGGATTAATTTTGTAGAAACACATATGACTTCTCATAACAAAATAGCAGTGTTAATGGTTAGCGATTAAAATTATTTAAACATTAATCTATTATATATCACTGAGATTAATATTTACCTATACCAATCATAAAGATATATATACAAAAACTTCGCATGAACGCCATGCCCCCGGCGGGGCCTAAAAATGTTTATGCCCTCCCTCCAGGGGCAAAAAAAATGAAAACAGTAATTCCAGTCCAAGATATGAAGATTGCTATTATGGATTATTATGTAAATCTAATATGAGGTAGTAACATTTTTTCTTGTATACCTATTTTATCATTTGCCGTACGTGTTTGAAATTTAAAAATGTCGCTGTTATTCAATGCACAATGTGTTTAGTCTGACGTCTTAAGTGAAGGATAAGTAAAGTTTCACATAAAATTGCATGTTCTTATATTCTTTTGTTAATGGCTCGTTTCCGCAGCAGACACATTTATCTTATTTTCAGGCTTGGCTTTCTTAAGATCTGGGAAAAAGACTTGTCAATAATCACCGACGTCGGCACTTTGATGTGCTCTTACAACAGCTACCAGTGATTTATTTCATAAGAAAAAAATCAGATCTCGTTTTTGCGATAAGTTAGATGGATACTTAAAGAAACAATACACAACAATGTTCTGGTTTCTATATCTACAGAAAGCATTCCAGCGGTGACTATGTAGAATGCTCATCAACCGGATATCCGCCATTTGTCCAATACAACATTGGGAAAAATATTATTTAATCTTATTACAGATACACCAGAAATATTTACCAATGACAGTTCAAAAGGATATATAACAAAACCTGTGTACTAAAATATTGACTGCTACAGTTTTGTAACACACGGATTTTGTGCATATTTTCGCTCTTTTGTCCAGCTTATATCATTCAAAGCAATATCTTGATTGTAGAAAAATATGTGGCCTACTTTAAATATGTATATTTCTTATATTGTGTGCATATCTAAAACTTCTATTATAATTGAATGTGAAGCTCAAAGCAAGTTTTTCTGATAAAAAACAACAAGATATATGGAATTGTTAAAGCAAGAAAGATAGAAATACAAAATAGATAAATATAATCATTAACTGTATAATCTGCTCCAATAAAAATCTAGTATTTACCTCATCATCAAAGCATATAATTTTTCTTTCAAGTCAGTAAAAGAGACAACATTACTTAATAGCTGTCAGAGATTTTATCAAGAAAAAGTATAATGTCTGATAAATTAACGTGATGTATGATTCCCGTTAACGAATTATACAGATTTATAGTGACTGACTCAAAGATGGGTCGACAATGCAAAAAAAGAGAATATATATATATCTAGTTGTAATTGTGAAGAATATATCTACACTAAGTAATTGTCTCATTTTTGTTAAAGAAACACATAATGATATAAAGTTTTACACACTTATCAGAAAAATTTACCTCGTTAGTCACGAGGTAAATACATTACATGTATTTCTTTTGTTAATTCTGACGGGTGGTGGTTTAAAGTCTGCATGGCTCAGAGGTTTAGTTCGCCATTTTAGTTTTAGTTAGGTTTAGTTCGCTGACCGGTTTGGCATGGGTTCAAAAACCTTTTGAAATAAAAAAAAGTTCTTCAGTTTTCATGATGTATATTTTTCCATTAGAATATAAGTTCTCTTTAATTTTAAAGAAAAAACATTCTCAGCTAAATTCTGTGAGTCAGTCGCTTTAAGATAAACATCACATCACATTGAATGTCTTTTATGCAAATATTTATTTAGGGTTCTAAATGATGGTAAATGCTCAATGGGTCATAAAAACTCAAGCAAATCGACAGAAAGATATATCTGCTAAACAAACAAATATAACACGTTTTATTTCGCTTCCAAACATATAATGTTATGATGAAGCAATTGCTTTTAAGTTAAAGTGGTAGATGCTTACTGTCCTGCATAATAATCAGATCGGAATATAAATGGATATTTTAAAATATGACTTCGGAAATCAGATGTCAATGTTCTACAAAGCTGTCTATGGTGGATTTTCGGTATAGATCCGAAATAAAGATGTACAAAACAGCACCTTTCTCAATCGTTTGCCTAAATTAATAAATCTCATTATCAATTGAAGATAAACTCAGATATTTCTGGTCTTTGTATACTGGAAAGAATGAAATATATGTACAAACCATATCACATGGCAAAAGTACATGATTTTCTGGCTATACATAAACAGTATGACCGGTGTGATGGAACGGCTAAAAGCCTTGGAGTGACATGTGCATGTTTTACTTCATTTTTAGGGCTTTTCTATCAACACGCGATTCTCTGATTATTAGATTCGAAAACAAATTGTGAAACACACCCTTCTCAAAACATTATCTATTTAAATTTCTCTTTTTTAACAGTACAAGTCATATGTCATGTTGTTGTTTGATGTTCTTGATACATTATGTATTTATAAAAATGCATTTGATTTAAAGATAAAATCTAAACTGTCTCAGTGTTAGACAGCTCCATTTTATTATATTCTGAAAATATATACTATAACATATGCAATATAATACTAGTATGCTGTTTTACTTTAAGAAAATAATTTTTCTGATGATAAAAGAAACATTGGGAGAAAACTGGAATTTTAGTGTCAGAGCAAAACATAACTTACTGCTTGGTCTAGACAATTTATTAGTACCTTTGTTAATACCACCTGTGTTTTATTTGTCTAGAATGCGAACTATTCAAATAATTTCATAACTGAGGCTATGAAAGTGTCTCAAGTTATTTTCCACCGAATGAGAAACGCATTCTTTCAACTTACATCTATCCCGTTCAATGGCTACGTCTTGTGTACAAATCAGTTCTTGCATCGATAGGTATAAAATGTGGGAAGTCACTAGTAATACATCACTGTTGGGATACGAACCACCGACCTATAGATTTGGAGTCTATAAAGTCTTTCCCTCCATCACTGCTGTACTCAGAATGAATGGTATGAACCCAATGACTATAAGCTGCCTTTTAACACCAAACCATTTGCGTTGATAAACTATCTGCAAAATCTTAGCACAAACATTTGAACGTTTTGCCAGCTTCCCTGAACTTTGGAACTATATGATCACTGAAGTATTTATTTTGTAAACATTCGTATGCGAGTTAAAGAAACATGTCAATATAGAACCATTTCTAATTGGAATTTGCTTTCACAGAGTGTGTTTATTTCGCCTACCGGAGTAAATTGTGTGTGTTTATTTTACATTCTGAAATGTAATTCTGATAAGACACATAATGAACTTCAGCTTGTACGAAGATAATAAACATGCTAAATATGATTGTTGTTCTTCACTAAAACTAATACCTGGAGGTTACCTTATACAGTAGAACTTCTGAAGACCGAACACCCATGGGACCGGCCAAAAAGTTCGGATTTCGGAAGTTTCGGATTTTTTTCTTTTTTATTCAAATGAGTAAAAAATCTATTTATAATTCTAATTTACTTCACTTAGGAAGACTGTTAAGTATATTCATTTAAATAAGAATGATTCAAAGCTCTGATAAAATTGGTGCAAATCTTTCTAAAACTTTATCAGTTGCGTCAGCAGGTTCTATCTTTATATTAAGAATACATGTAATTGATAAAGGGCATTTAATTCTTCATGAAATTTCGAAAAGTAAGACCCATTCTGTAGTCGCAACTTCATATTTATGTTCAACATATCTTGTAAATCCTAACCAAATCTGTCAATGTTTGTGTAAGAATAAATTGACAAACGACCATATCGTACATTGAACTAAAGTTTGTATAGGGAAGTTACGATCACAAAATTCTGCTAACGGACGGATGGACGTACAGGTGTTTAAATATTGGGCGCAAACATCATCTGTTAAAGATGGTTCGGTCGTTTAAAATTTATAATTGAAAGTTTAAAGCAGGATGGATATTCTACGATATATTTTAGTTGTGCCATCCAGTTTCAGTTATGAGTACAACGTATTAAACAAATACTCTAGGGTGGTGAACACAATGAAAACAATCGTCTTTATGAGAAACATCACAGCAAAATATCGTGAGTTTTAAGTTTTGATTGAAAAGCATGTAACGATATGCACAATCCTAAGATGAATAGTCAGTGATTCGAACACTTCCTTCGAAATTTGATATCTAATTCCACAACCTTGTACTCCCTGAGTGATGGTAAAATTTTAAAATCTAATTTACAACGTACGAAGTAGTTATCATTTCTGCATGTAGTCAAATGTACGACTTTATTCTAAGTGATATTCAAATGTTCCTATGTTATAAGAAATAGATCTTTTGTAACCCCAACTAAATCTAAGTAATAAAAGAAATTACCTAGAAGTATTATATACATACGTTGAAATAAAATCGTTTTAATTATAATGTCGAACTCTGAACTGTTTTCTGGTAAGATTTCATGATAGAGATACAGTTTAAAGTGAACGATATCAGTTAGTGGTTCGGGTACTTAAAGAAACAAAGTTATGAAAATGTAAACGAACGGTTGCAGAAAAAAAGTGAAACAAAAAGATCTGATGCGAACCTGAAATATCACGTTCCCCATTTTTTTGTTGCAACCAACTTCCAGGAATGGTTGATGTGTGTTTTTGTGTGTTTTAATTTTCATTTTTTTGTTCTAATTTTCTCAATCGAGGATATCGAATTACACCCGAGAAAATCTTGAAATTTTCCATCGGCCAAACTTTCTAAAGTCTATCTTAGTCTTATTAACAATTTGAAAAAACAGAGTAATGCACACACCATTTTCCAATGTATATATTTTTTTTATATAAAACTCTTATAAGGTAGAATCTTTGGACTGACAAGAACAGTAACTGCAGACTCACGGCATATATGCCTTGAAACTGTATCCTCCCTTCCACATTTCGGTCTTTTTTTCTTTTTGTATTACAAATAAAATCAAATAATTGAATGACCATTCTTCATTCAAGCTTGAAGCTCAACGGCAATAGAATATATTTTTATAGAACGTAACTAAAATAAACAAACTGCAAATACAGTAACAGTGTTGTATCTGGGTAGAATGGAGTGTTGTATTTGGGTAGAATGGAGTGTTGTATCTAGGTAGAATGGTGTGTTGTATCTTGGTAGAATGGATGTTGTATCTGGGTGGAGTGGAGTGTTGTGTCTGGGTAGAATGATGTGTTGTATCTGGGTAGAATAGAGTGTTGTATCTGGGTAAAATAGATTGTTGTATTTGGGTAGAATGGAGTGTTGTATCTGGGTAGAATAGAGTGTTGTATCTGGGTGGAATGGATGTTGTATCTGTGTAGAATGGGATCTGGGTAGAATGATGTGTTGTATCTGGGTAGAATAGAGTGTTGTATCTGGGTAGAATAGATTGTTGAATTTTGGTAGAATGGAGTGTTGTTTCTGGGAAGAATAGTGTGTTGTATCTGGGTGGAATGGAGTGTTCTATCTGGGAAGAATAGAGTGTTATATCTGGGTAGAATGGAGTGTTTTATCTGGGTAGAATGGAGTGTTGTTTCTGGGTAGAATGGAGTGTTGTATCTGGGTAGAATAGAGTGTTGTACCTGGGTGGAGAGGAGTGTTGTGTCTGGGAAGAATAGAGTGTTGTATCTGGGTAGAATAGAGTGTTGTATTTGGGTAGAATGGAGTGTTGTATCTGAGTAGAATGGAGCGTTGTATCTGGGTAGAATGGAGTGTTGTATCTGGGTAGAATAGAGTGTTGTACTTGGGTGGAATGGAGTGTTGTGTCTGGGAAGAATAGAGTGCTGTATCTGGGTAGAATGGAGTGTTGCATTTGGGTAGAATGGAGTGTTGTATCTGGGTAGAATGGAGTGTTGTATCTGGGTAGAATGGAGTGTTGTATCTGGGTAGAATAGAAATATGCTGTTAAATGTATATCCTGCGTACTACAAGCAAACTGGTCACTATCTCCGTCATCACTGTGGTATCCAAGACTTGTATTATTTTTGTCGCCATGTAAATTCTTTCAATATGAAACTCTTACTGAATAAGTACACCAAAACCTTTTCAGTTTTATTTTGTATATATTGAACATTCCAATACAATTAAGCAAACAGTACACGAAAAAAAACCTCAGCGACCAGCATGTTACACACATCAAGTTAAGTAAGCTTATTACTTCAAGTTTGTAACAACGAATGTGTACGAAAGTATAACTAATATACTTTTAATGTAAATCAGTATATTTCACAAAATGCAAATATTTCACAGAAAAATGTATGGGAAACGATTAAGTAATAAAACAGGTTACATTTTTTGTTCAATTTCGACGCTATTGGTGCTGTCAACGTGAACTGTCTGTAGAGAATTATTATCTCCAGTGGCAGGGTGAAATTCTGTAACACATGTTTTAGCGTTGGAACTACCTGGTAACTGAGACTTTGGACGCTCACGACGGGAACTGTCATCTAACATTGTAGTTGTTGTATCTCTGAGGATAATAAAAGTAGAATGACAGAAATACACATGGCAGGGTCTTCCTTTAATATAAGTAAAAGCATTCCTGTATCATTAACATACAACTAGAAGGAACGAATGTATGAAGGAATTACAATGTTTCAAAACAGAACAAATTGTTAACCATTACAAAATTTTGATAAACAGAGAGAGAGAGAGAGGGGGGGGGGGGGAGAGAGAGAGAGAGAAATAATAATTTCATTAAAAAAATCATACAATCATGTATATATAGCTGAAATCTAAGGTTAACGCGTTCCGAAGAATTAAGGGGAGATCACTTCGAGGAGATTGAGGGTAGCGAAACGTCCAGTATCCTAGGAGTGTATTAAATTGTATTACACTTGCTCTTCGCGTCATTATTCAATGAGTAACTTCAAAAGAAACCTCGAAAAGGCACAAACCTCTGGCTGGAATCATATAAGCCGATATATATTTACTGAGTTCTAACATGTAAGACGAAGTAAGAACTCAGCAAATAAATATTTACTAAATGGTTCTCCCATAAAGCGCAATGTTAAATCAATGACATCCCACAGGCTGGCAAACATAGCTGTTACCATTTGATTTTGCATTAACTTACAAGAACTTAAAGCTTTATTCCTCTTTTATTCAGATTTAAAAAAAGCAAACATTCTAAGAGAGTACTCTCCCCTGAAAGTGGCGCACTGTGAAAATTGCACAATTGTGACTCATGTAATTGGCTGTACCACTGCCGGCCCTTTTAACACATAACTACATAAAGATATCTTCAATTTAAAGAATCGGACCAGACTGTTGTGAACATACTTGCAATGCCAGAAAACATCTCTATTTGATACTAAACAGTCAACGAAACCTCAAAACATAGAAAATAAAACTTGAGTATTTATTGTCTGCCATTATCATTACTAGCCCGCAGAGGCACTTCCTCTTTTAATTTACAACTGTCAGACCTGCACCACACCACACAGCAGTTACTTCCCTTAATGAAGGGGAGATTATTGGATAGGGCAAGGTTGAATCCATGTATAAATATTAAGGGTCCGAATGTTAAGAAAAAGTTGGTCATAATCAAACACGATATTTTTATGTTCATACCGATGAAATATTTCATAACTTTTTCAGGTTAATACCTTGGATAAATTTAAATATTTTTTATTCTGTGAAATAATAATGAAGAAAATGTCGTAAATAATTACAAGTCCACAACTTTTTCTCTACCTGTAACAATTTCAAATAATTATAATAGTGGGTCGACTAATAACAATAGCTTCAGTAAGTAAGTAAGTTGTTTCATTTTTGATTTCATTCCTCTTTTACACCTAAATACATCATTAATAATCCATCTTATGCTACGACCAACATCTAAAGATATTATTTTTTGAAGTTTGTACTAAGTATAACAGTTCGAGCAAAACACTTACACTACATTTGGAAACACTCGATTTTTGCAGGAAAATGCACGTGCGGCGGCTTCTCTGAAGTTGTGACAGAAAGCAGAGTATATGACAGGATTTAAAACGCAGCTACATTTTGCAAACATGGTCGGGAACGCCTGAACGCTAGATGGCGCTGGTATCTCAATGATGTTTAACAACGTAATTACTGCGTAGGGGGTCCACGTGATAATAAATGAAGTCACCATCATCAAACATATCTGAAAACAAATAATGATTACTCAATGTTGATTAACTGCTTCCACTTTGACAATCCGGAACGTGCCCGCCGAAGAAATAATAATCCGGAACGTGCCCGCCAACCCCCCCCCCCCCCCCCCCCCCCAAAAAAAAAAAAAAAAAAAAAAACCGGAACGTGCCTGCCAAGAAAAAAACAACAAAAAAAAAAACAAAAAAAAACAAAAACAAAAAAAAAACGCCATAATGTAAAGAAGTTAAATTTTGATACATCTGAGAAACATTTAAAGCTGATCTTCTCATTAAATCAAGTTGGTATATTTAGATGAGTTACATTTATGAATGGTCAAATGATCAAAAGAATATCCTTTTAAAAGAATGAATCATAATACGGCACATAACATTGCAAAATCCATACTGGCAGTGTTTTTTACAATCTCCCATGCAGTGATCTCCCCTTACAGGATTAGATACAGGGTTACTGAGCGTATCATAACCGGTGCGCGGAGTTTGTGTATTTTATCTTTGTCTTTCACGCAGGGAACGTCTACGTGATTTCATCTATTGCTTAAGCCATTGCTAGTTAATTTGATATCCGTTTTGGAAATATGTAACATGTGTCTCCTTGAATTTCAATGTTTTCAGCGTGGCTTTTGTTTGTACGTATTTCGGTATAAACTTTTATTAGATAAGTTTGTGTTGAAAGATACATATTAATCGAAGAGAGACGAATAAATCATTCAATTAAATTTGGTAATTAAATCATACCCAATTTATTTTACGCAACCTTCTGTTTCCAATTATTCCAAACATTACGAATTGTTCATTTCTCCTTATTCAAAGTTTTTCACTGAAAATATTGTCATCGCCATACTTTCCTTTATCTTTGCTATAAACTTTCTTAAGAACTTTTTTTTGCAATAAAGTATATGCTATGCTATGCTATGCTAAGCGTCCCTTTGCCGTGCTATGCTATGCTTTTCGTTAAAAATATGTCATGTCAAGGCTTACCCATGTCACATGCCTAGATGCACGAAGTTTGGAGTGCCTTGCCATTTTCTCCACGATGTTATCCATACTTGTATTTTCAGGGAGCCAGTCGTTCGGCATTGTCCTATAAACACAAAATGTTCAATTGCACAATGGTCTTTTGTTCATTGTTCAGTGTAATTACATTAACTTAATAAAGGAAGTAAACGCTCGAAGCAATTTGAATCATTTTAGGACACAGGAATAATTAACATACAAACGTAAATTGAATTTTGACACAATGTTTTACTTTAAATTTATAATCACTAGGTAGGAGCCCTTGCAAGCACAGGTTTAAAGTAATAAAGTTATACAAAATATCTCGTTATTGAAACTCCAATCATGAATGTATTTATGCTTTTTATTGGCATTTATTGGACATGGTGTGTGATCAGTTATGTTAACACAAGTTTTGATCCCAATATAATTGACATCCCTTTGCACCTCTCCCCCAGCCCATCCCCCGCAGTCTGCGTCAATTCAAATATAATTTTACAAGCAGTTACGACCTTTGTGTAACGCATATTTATGCATGTATTATTGTTAATAACGTATAAAATAACAAAGAACCATAACCTTTTACGTATTTCATGTTCATGGAATTAAAACAACAGTAATCGACAAGATAGACATGACATTCTAATGATTAGATTTTCCCATATTGTCATTATAAAACTGTATCATGTGATATAATCAATCCTTATCAATTAATTAAAAGTTTCCCTCAGAAGTTTGCATGTAGAAACATAATTAGTGTCTATTTAGTCGTTTGAATTAAATACTGACAGTGTATGTAAAAGTCCAGTAGCACTCTAGAGAACTATATATAAAAATCTATTACACCGAATACTCATACCTACTAAAGAGTGCGTATTTTTTCGTCCTCTAATATAGAATATATAAGAATATTATCTAATATAGTTCAATTGAATTAAACAAGCAGCTACCTTTGAAAAGATTTGTCGGTTAACAGTCAATAATCGATTAGAGTATGTTTAACTGAAATTTGATCTCGACCATTGAACAGATATTCTTAATTATCCGCCCATTAAACCAACCTTTTTGTTCCCACGCCCAAGAAACATGCGTATCTGTTTCCTTGTAGAAATAAATCGACACATTTCTTCGTTGATTAAAGCTATATGTTTGTTTCCCTGTCATTTAACTGATATGTTTGTTTCCCCGTCCATTTAACCGATATGTTTTTTCTCCGTCCATTTCACCGATATATTTCCCCCGTTTATTTCTCCTATATGTTTGCTTCCCCGTCCTTTGAACTATAATGTTTGTTATGCCGTCTACTTAATCGATATATTTGTTTCCCATCAATTTAACAATATGTTTGTTTCCCCTTTCATTTCACCGGTATGTTTGTTTCCCAGACCATTTAGCCGATATGTTTGTTTCCCAATCCATTTTAGTGATCTGTCTATGTCCCTGCCCTTTCAACCAAGATGTTTGTCTTTCTGCCGATAACAAATTATTTTGTTTCAATGCAGTTTTAGTTTTTGGAAACCCACCTTCGATTCCTTCCATTTCAGTCTATACATTATGTAATTGTAATACACTCGTAAAACACGGTCATAGACTCTTAAGATACTAATATATTAAAACATTTATCATTTAAAAAAAGGTATGTTAACATTTAACATTATAAACTGTTCAAAGTATAGAAGCAGTTTTCATGCTCTGTAAAATCTTTGCGCCATTAAATTGATGTTGAGTTCACTCAACGGACTTATCAGTGAAGAAACAAAGTTAATTGTGCATGACTTTCAATAGTCTGACCTCCGTTTATAGTCCCTTCACTAATACATATAAATGGAAATAACACACCAGAAACCACAAAAGAGAAAATACATTATAATCTGTTATGCTGCTCCACCTGCTTAAATCTTGAATCTTAAAATAAAGACTTATGGCAAGAAGTAAATATTGAAATATTTTTTTAGTTTATTATGCCCCCATCGAAGATGAGGGGGCATATTGTTTTGCAAATGTCGGTCGGTCGGTAGGTCGGTCGGTCTGTCGGTAGGTCCGTCGGTAGACACTTCGTTTCCGATCAATAACTAGAGAACGCTTTGACCTAGGTTCACCAAACTTGGTACGCTGGTTGGTCATCACCAGTAGATGACCCCTATTGATTTTGAGGTCATTAGGTCAAAGGTCAAGCTCACAAAGACCTTCATCCTAAAAACGGTTTCCGATCAATAACTAGAGAACGCTTTGACCAAGGTTCACCAAACTTGGTGTACTGGTTGGCCATCATCAGTAAATGACCAGTATTGATTTTGAGGTCATTTGGTCAAAGGTCAAGCTCACAGAGACTTTCATCCTAAAAACGGTTTCCGATCAATAACTAGAGAATGCTTTGACCTAGGTTCACCAAACTTGGTGAGCTGGTTGGTCATCACCAGTAGATGACTTCTATTGATTTTGAGGTCAATAGGTCAAAGGTCAAGGCAACAGGGACCTTGATCCTAAAAACAGTTTCTGATCAATAACTAGAGAACGCTTTGGCCCAACCACAAGCAATTAGGTGCTGCTGGGGGCATGTATGTTTTACAAACATTTCTTGTTAAAACTTGTTTTGCTAAATCCGTTTAGACAAAATACAGCAGACTAAAATTTAAGTAAAATTACCTTGGTAAACTAGTCTTCAACACATTGTAGTAGCAGAAAAGAAATATACCCAGCGGCACACAGTAACAGAAGACTATACATAACGCGTTATAGGTTACATCTGCCATCGACTTGCCTGCCCAGTTTAAAGTACACGAAGTCTGGAAGGGTTCGTGTCCGTAGCTACTCCAGCCGACCAGAGGTGCACCAGTCCAAAATAGTGCATACGCAATTATTCCAAGAACCCAATAGACAATGCGGCGTCCCTTTATGAAATGTTCTGAAATATTTTAGTGATCAAAGAATCTTAAATATGCATAGTTTCAACATAAAAACATCTGAATTATTTATTGAGCGTTATATCAACGTTACAAAACATAAGATGTACACTGTATCGACTTTAGACGTGAAAACAACTCATTTCAACTTGAATATCAGTAAAGCTGTTTTTTAAGTATGCAATAAAAATCAATTCTGCGGCATCACAAACGCGTCATGTTGTTCAACTTGAATATCAGTAAAGCTTTTTTTTAAGTGTGATATAAAAATCAATTCTGCGGCATCACAAACGCGTCACGTAGTCCAACTTGAATATCAGTAAAGCTGGTTTTTTTTAAGTGTGCAATAAAAATCAATTCTGCGGCATCACAAACGCGTCATGTAGTTCAACTTGACTATCAGTAAAACTGTTTTTTTTTAAGTATGCAAAAAAATCAGTTCTGCGGCATCACAAACGCGTCACTTAGTCCAACTTGAATATCAGTAAAGTTGTTTTTTTTAAGTACCCAATAAAAATCCATTCTGCGGCATCACAAACGCGTCACGTACTTCAACTTGAATATCAGTAAAGCTGTTTTTTTAAGTACGCAATAAAAATCAATTCTGCGGCATCACAAACGCGTCACGTAGTAATAAACGTAGTAATAATGGTCGTATCTGCATAATATTATATAAAAAGTACTCATTTAAGTAACACTGATAAGATGGTGAAAGCAAAGATAATGCTCCATCATTTTCAAGAATAGGCTTATTGAAATTTAATTCCTATCCTCATTGACAGGCACTTACCAAGATCGGGCCTGCAGACGATGATGTATCTTGTTATTGCTAGAGAACATAATGTATTTATATTACACATCGTCAGGAAATATACAATAAATCCCGAGGCCGTGCATGTCACTTCGTCAAAATACCATCTAAAATAAACAAAAATAGACCTTATGCGTATAAATGTTATAAATATATAATAAAAACTATAAATATACAACTATTAAAACTATATATAAAACAAGAGAATAACCTTGTATCGCACGCTGATAGAAAATGTTCTTGCAAGCCATAAAATTCCTCTGTATTTTATGAAAAGAAAATCATTGTGTAGAAAGTGAAAAAGTAGATAGTGACAAGTGGGAAACATGTTCTTGTAATTAAGATTAATTCTGATCGATGTCTGCTTCCAGGTTTTAAAAATCTCAGTTCAAGGCCTTGCGGTTTCTAGCAAGTGCATTTGTTAATATAAATCCTTATAAAACTAGAAACTTCTGGGCAGCTACAAATTTTTTTAGCTCAGTGGACCTTTGGATCCAGTTTCGTCTAGAATTCAAAGTAATATACCACACGTCTAAGCTGCAGCAGAATAACGCTATCTTTCTACTGTCAGTAACTGTTGCTCATATGACCGTCACCAATGCAGGGTTTTAGTTATCTTAGTTTGTAGGGGAAAGTCCAAGATACAGAAAACAAAAAAAATCCATTCTAGAGACCCCTTGTTCTTTTTCATTGTCTTTGTACAGCACTGATACATGTGACCTCTTTTTAACTTCTCACCCGATTCACTATTAGTAATCAATTACCACTGGACCACTGATCTGCCCCTGTGTTTGACGCTTTTCATATGCCATTGTTTATATAACTACTGAATCAATCGTCAGGGCCAGTTTTGACACCTGTGTACCAGTTCAACAAACATAAAGAGCGCCGAGACAGACCAATTTTGATTTTATCGAACTATTACACACTTGCCAACACAATCTGATTATTTCTACCTGGCCTACGTCGTTTCAAAGAGTGCAAAAAGCACACTCATATTCTCTGGCATTACTTTGGCATATTGCAACTAAAATTAGAAACTTAGACTTCATGAAAGTTAATTAATTTTCAGCTATACGGACTTGATATTTAAAAGGAGAAAGTGGTAAGAGGATTTACGACAGCGTCATTCAAAACCAATGCCTAAGGTGATGTACAATAGCTCAACGGTCATGTGATTACAAAATAATTACCTTTTATGGTAACCAGACATTGCTGTGATAGGATAAGCTGTCGCACCAACAAGCAGGTCGGATATTGTAATAAGAAATAGCAACACTTTGTGGGCTTTGTTGAAATTTGGACGTCCAAAGCATAGCACATACAACACTAATGAGTTACCAAACACTGCCAAAATCCCTGAAATAGAACAAAAAATCACTGAATGCCCCTCTCGGGGAAGTCTTCCTAAGAAAAAGAGTGACTAGAAATATCGTAGCCTTATTAATTTGGCGTTGACGGTTTGACCCATTTTACAGACATTTTTATTATTGTCAACCCCTTACGTCTAATTTTAACTCAGGCTGTTATTTTTGTGGACCGAAAATTTACCGGCAACACTGCTGAAGTTTTTGTCGATTTTTTCTGTTAAAATATAAATCCATCTTCGATTTACACCAAACATCGAAAGAACATATATTTAATTACTATTCTAGTAAAAAGAAAAACTTCTTAAAAATGTCTGTCGCACTAGTGTATTTGCCATTTATTTATTTACTGATATTAAAGAAAAGGTAATAAATTCATGGACATTCACACCTTTTTTAGCGCACCAAAGCGGACATTATTAAGTCAAAATACAACTCTGAGTAATCAAACTTGGTACATAGATTTGCATTTTGCTATTTCATATTCTAAATTTCAATTTAATATCTATACTGGTTTCAAAGATATTCAAGAAATGAATCGGGACAGGACGGGACAAAGTTATTTCTATATAGCCCCACTCCCACCAACTATTTTTGGTGGGGCTTAAAACAACGCTGTATGTTCCGTAAATACAAACTTTGATCAGAAGTAGCTTCTTTAGTTTTCTCTTGTTACGTTGCTCGTAATGTTCTGTAATGAATTAACTCCTTAATCCACTGATTATTTTCATAAAAACAACTAATTTTGTCTCTAATTGCATTGTCTCTAACTACGCTCGCGGTGTCCTGTGGTGTTAGAAATGTCATTTTATAATATGAGGGTGACATTTTATTCTTTAGCGGTGTCCTGTCATGATAGAAATTTCGTTATGTAATATGAGGATAATATTTAGTTGCATTGCGCATTGCTAAGCTCTTCTTTAATTACCTAACTCCATTCTGTCTTTCTCAGTGTGTTTTGGTGTAAGAAATATCATTATGTAATATGAGGGTGTCATTATATCTTTCCCGGTGTCCTGTGCTGTTAGAAATGTCATTTTGTAATATGAGGGTGTCATTTTGTCTTTCCCGGTTTCCTGTGGTGTTAGAAAGGTCATTTTGTAATATGACGGTGACATTTTGTCTTTCCTGGTGTACCGTGGTGTTAGAAAGGTCATTTTGTAATACGAGGGTGACATTTTGTCTTTTTTGCAGATAAGTGTTATTGTCTGTCTTGCTTGACTTGTTACAGCAAAACACTTCTATAACAATTTTTTTCTCTTCAGAAAAGTGTCTTCAAACCATCAAACCTAGTTAGTTTTTTTATTAGAAATTGAGGAACATAGATTGACAGATTTAGCATCTTTTTCTTGTCATAAGAATCATTTCGTTTACGATACTTTGTTTCTTGCATTTTGGAAATTTGTTGCTGAGACATATCGATTGACAACACTTGATATGGAAAACACGCAGTTTGTATATGCAGAAAAAAGGAGAAAATCTTGAAATAAAATCATGTTTAATTTCGGAAAAATATATTGATCTTAGAGTTAATACATGTGCTTTCCTTCTTATTATCATCATTATCACAATTATCAGCATTAATGTTGTTATTTCACGTTCTAGTAAAACAAGATAATTATGGCGCATCTATAACGATTCCTTTTTCTGTTAGATTAAGGACATACATGTATTTGTTTTCTCTTATTTTAGAATTGAATGTTCGCGCAATAAGAATAAATATACAAGAGAATATCACTTTAACTTTATTATACAGTCAAACAAATGATTTATAATAATTTATAATAAACGTTAGGAATAGGTGTATAATAAACGTTAGGAATAGGTGTATAATAAACGTTAGGAATAAGTGTATAATAAACGTTAGGAGTAGGTGTATAACAAACGTTAGGAGTAGGTGTATAATAAACGTTAGGAGTAGGTGTATAATAAACGTTAGGAGTAGGTGTATAATAAACGTTAGGAATAGGTGTATAATAAACGTTAGGAATAGGTGTATAATAAACGTTAGGAATAGGTGTCTAATAAACGTTAGGAGTAGGTGTATAATAAACGTTAGGAGTAGGTGTATAATAAACGTTAGGAATAGGTGTATAATAAACGTTAGGAATAGGTGTATAATAAACGTTAGGAATAGGTGTATAATAAACGTTAGGAGTAGGTGTATAATAAACGTTAGGATTAGGTGTCTAATAAACGTTAGGAGTAGGTGTATAATAAACGTTAGGAATAGGTGTCTAATAAACGTTAGGAGTAGGTGTAGGTCTCTTATTTTAGAATTGAATGTTCGCGCAATAAGAATAAATATACAAGAGAATATCACTTTAACTTTATTATACAGTCAAACAAATGATTTATAATAATTTATAATAAACGTTAGGAATAGGTGTATAATAAACGTTAGGAATAGCTGTATAATAAACGTTAGGAATAAGTGTATAATAAACGTTAGGAATAGGTGTATAATAAACGTTAGGATTAGGTGTCTAATAAACGTTAGGAATAGGTGTATAATAAACGTTAGGAGTAGGTGTATAATAAACGTTAGGAGTAGGTGTCTAATAAACGTTAGGAAGAGGTGTATAATAAACGTTAGGAATAAGTGTATAATAAACGTTAGGAATAGGTGTATAATAAACGTTAGGATTAGGTGTCTAATAAACGTTAGGAATAGGTGTATAATAAACGTTAGGAGTAGGTGTATAATAAACGTTAGGAGTAGGTGTCTAATAAACGTTAGGAATAGGTGTATAATAAACGTTAGGAATAAGTGTATAATAAACGTTAGGAATAGGTGTATAATAAACGTTAGGAATAGGTGTATAATAAACGTTAGGAATAGGTGTATAATAAACGTTAGGAGTAGGTGTATAATAAACGTTAGGAGTAGGTGTCTAATAAACGTTAGATATAGGTGTATAATAAACGTTAGGAATAAGTGTATAATAAACGTTAGGAATAGGTGTATAATAAACGTTAGGAATAGGTGTATAATAAACGTTAGGAATAGGTGTATAATAAACGTTAGGAGTAGGTGTATAATAAACGTTAGGAGTAGGTGTCTAATAAACGTTAGGAATAGGTGTCTAATAAACGTTAGGAATAGGTGTATAATAAACGTTAGGAATAGGTGTAAAATAAACGTTAGGAGTAGGTGTATAATAAACGTTAGGAATAGGTGTATAATAAACGTTAGGAGTAGGTGTATAATAAACGTTAGGAGTAGGTGTATAATAAACGTTAGGAGTAGGTGTATAATAATCGTTAGGAGTAGGTGTATAATAAACGTTAGGAATAGGTGTATAATAAACGTTAGGAGTAGGTGTATAATAAACGTTAGGAATAGGTGTATAATAAACGTTAGGAGTAGGTGTATAATAAACGTTAGGAATAGGTGTCTAATAAACGTTAGGAGTAGGTGTATAATAAACGTTAGGAATAGGTGTCTAATAAACGTTAGGAGTAGGTGTAGGTCTCTTATTTTAGAATTGAATGTTCGCGCAATAAGAATAAATATACAAGAGAATATCACTTTAACTTTATTATACAGTCAAACAAATGATTTATAATAATTTATAATAAACGTTAGGAATAGGTGTATAATAAACGTTAGGAATAGGTGTATAATAAACGTTAGGAATAGGTGTCTAATAAACGTTAGGAGTAGGTGTATAATAAACGTTAGGAATAGGTGTATAATAAACGTTAGGAATAGGTGTATAATAAACGTTAGGAATAGGTGTCTAATAAACGTTAGGAATAGGTGTCTAATAAACGTTAGGAGTAGGTGTATAATAAACGTTAGGAGTAGGTGTCTAATAAACGTTAGGAGTAGGTGTATAATAAACGTTAGGAATAGGTGTATAATAAACGTTAGGAATAGGTGTATAATAAACGTTAGGAGTAGGTGTATAATAAACGTTAGGAATAGGTGTATAATAAACGTTAGGAATAGGTGTATAATAAACGTTAAGAGTAGGGGTATAATAAACGTTAGGAGTAGGTGTCTAATAAACGTTAGGAATAGGTGTATAATAAACGTTAGGAATAGGTGTATAATAAACGTTAGGATTAGGTGTCTAATAAACGTTAGGAGTAGGTGTATAATAAACGTTAGGAATAGGTGTCTAATAAACGTTAGGAATAGGTTTCTAATAAACGTTAGGAATAGGTTTCTAATAAACGTTAGGAGTAGGTGTATAATAAACGTTAGGAATAGGTGTCTAATAAACGTTAGGAATAGGTGTCTAATAAACGTTAGGATTAGGTGTCTAATAAACGTTAGGAGTAGGTGTCTAATAAACGTTAGGAGTAGGTGTATAATAAACGTTAGGAATAGGTGTATAATAAACGTTAGGAATAGGTGTATAATAAACGTTAGGAGTAGGTGTATAATAAACGTTAGCAATAGGTGTATAATAAACGTTAGGAGTTGGTGTCTAATAAACGTTAGGAATAGGTGTCTAATAAACGTTAGGAATAGGTGTCTAATAAACGTTAGGAGTAGGTGTATAATAAACGTTAAGAATAGGTGTATAATAAACGTTAGGAATAGGTGTATAATAAACGTTAGGAATAGGTGTAAAATAAACGTTAGGAGTAGGTGTATAATAAACGTTAGGAATAGGTGTATAATAAACGTTAAGAATAGGTGTATAATAAACGTTAGGAATAGGTGTATAATAAACGTTAGGAATAGGTGTATAATAAACGTTAGGAATAGGTGTATAATAAACGTTAGGAATAGGTGTATAATAAACGTTAGGAATAGGTGTAAAATAAACGTTAGGAATAGGTGTATAATAAACGTTAGGAGTAGGTGTATAATAAACGTTAGGAATAGGTGTATAATAAACGTTAGGAATAGGTGTCGAATAAACGTTAGGGATAGGTGTATAATAAACGTTAGGAATAGGTGTATAATAAACGTTAGGAATAGGTGTATAATAAACGTTAGGAATAGGTGTATAATAAACGTTAGAAATAGGTGTATAATAAACGTTAGGTATAGGTGTATTTTTCTGTTAGAATACAATGAGATGGGGTTTTTCAAGAAAATAAATACTTCATATTGTTATTAATATTTCATATTGTTAGTACAAATCTGTTCCTTTTATACACAGTGCCAAATCACATTACAGCAAACTATAGGCAATTTGAAGTTTTATTTGCTTCGTAATATCAATACTATTTCAATCCATAGTCCCTCCATGGCTTACGCGGAGAGTATTCAGGGGATGTAATCAGGAATGTACTAATATCTGGAAATGCAAGAAGACGTTGTACACTTTCTGACCTTAACACAAGTAAACTGGCATCAATACATGTATTAACTTTTTACACTAATTGTCCTCTTATACATGCGGTACACAGCCTACTCGAGGCTAACAGCATTGTGCGAGTATACTTACTCGAAAAGTAATTCTGTAGACAACGCGAAAAATATATTATATCTTAATGACTGAGTTCATTCTTTACCAATATTTTTTAAATATAAAACTGTTTTACAGTTTATTTCAATTATCTCAATATGACAAATATAGATATATTTCAAAGGCATGATTTCAATTTTCAATGAGACTGTTGAGGAGCAAAATAATACATCTTCTGTATCCGTGGCCTTTATTAGTTATGAAGTCAGCTTACGAAGCAGAAAGTCGAAGATTCTAGTCTAGGGACTTGGTGTGATAAGGCAGGTTGGTGATCCGCCAGCTAGTGAAAGATCGATTACCGACTGCCTGGTGCCTGGCACAATCGATAAGGAGTCGGGGAGTAAATGGGTAAAATCATGAGCTATGGAGGCAGAACTTTCAGTAGAGTGACATTTTTTACTTTAATTTTACATCTACGTTTGACGTAGTCCCGTCTTGAGAACTTAACACAACACGAGCACATATGTAAACCTCTGATATTAATTGTATGAAAAAATCGGTGTTTTTTGCTGAAATCCCTAGATATATTTGAGTTAAAATACAATTTCCCTCAATGATTAAAACATAGAAATTTGAGGTGCTGAGTTTACTTTTGGCATTCCAAAACACTATAATCATGAAGAAACGTAAAAATAAAAAAAGTATATGAAGGTAAAGTAGCTCTTGAAAATACGATAAACTTAAAGGAAAAACGTAGTTAGCAGTAAGAGAAGTAGCAGTAGATAAAACGTGAAGTTGGCCGTGGCAGTAAGAGCAGTAGCAGTAGAAAAAAACGTGAAGTTGGCAGTAGAAGTACGAGCAGTAGCAGTATGAAAGCCTTAAAAGTCTGGAAAGTCTAAATGAAATTAAGACATCTTGTATCATCTAGAGGCCCTACCGAGTATATTGCATATGTCTGCTACTGTTTCTCGCAGACTATCAGCAAGTTTAGTGCAAACCAGGAAAATGTCATTTTTTATGTCTAGGGCCCCCGGTCAATTTAACCGTTCTGTGACTGTTTCTGAGACTCTCGCAGACTTTCAGGAATTTTGGTGCCAATCAGGAAAATGTCCTTTTTGATGTTGAAGGACCATCCCGGTTCGATTTAACTGGTCTGCAACTGTTTCTGACACTCTTGCAGACTTTAAGGAATTTTGGTGCTAATTTTTGATGTTTAGGGACTCTCTGGAGTCCACTGTAATGGTCTGCGACTATTTGAGTCACTTTCGCAGACTTTCAGTTTCCTACTGCTACTGGTCGTACTGCTACTGCCAACTTCAAGTTTTTCCTAATGCTACTGCTAGTACTGTTACTGCCAACTTCACGTTTTATCTTCTGCTACTGCTCTTAGTGCTATTGCTGACTTCACAATTTTCCTACTGCTACTGCTCGTACTGCTATTGCCAACTTCACGTTTTCCCTACTGCTTCTGCTCGTATTGCTACTGTCAACTTCATGTTTTTCCTACTGCTACTGCTGGTACTGCTACTGCAAATTTCACATTTTCCTTCTGCTACTTCTCATACTGTTACTGCTAACTTCACGTTTTATCTTCTGCTACTGCTCTTAGTGCTATTGCTGACTTCACATTTTTCCTACTGCTACTGCTCGTACTGCTTTTGCCAACTTCACGTTTTCCCTTCTGCTACTGCTCGTATTGCTACTGCCAACTTTATGTTTTTCCTACTGCTACTGCTGGTACTGCTACTGCCAATTTCGCGTTTTTCCTTCTGTTACTTCTCATACTGCTACTGCCAACTTCACGTTTTCCTACTGCTACTCCTCTTACTGCTACTGCAACTTCACGTTTTATCTACTGCTACTGCTCTGACTGCTAATGCCAACTTCACATTTTTCCTACTGCTACTACTGGTACTGCTACTTGAATCTTCACGTTTTACCTACTGCTACTGCTGTTACTGCTTCTGACAATTTCACGACTGATTTAATTATACCCCCGCTTCGAAAAAGTGGGGGGTATACTGTTTTACCCTTGTCCGTGTGTCCGTCTTTCCGTCCGTCCATCCGTAACAAATTTTCGTTGCAGTTTTCTCAGCAACTATAACATGCAGAAGCCTGATATTTCACATATTGCTATACCCTATAGTCCCATATGGTGTAAAGCGATTTTATGCTCCTTGCTCATCTACTTCCTGTTTACCGAATATTTTTAGATTTTGTCACTATATAGGTGCATTACATCAACCAAACGACATCTTTATTTTCCGTCGCAGTTCTCTAAGCAACTAGAGCATGCAGCCGCCTGATATTTTGCATATTGCTTTATCCTATAGTCCCATATGGTGTAAAGCGATTTTATGCTCCTTGCTCATCTACTTCCTGTTTACCGAATACTTAGATTTTTACACATAGTTGACATACATTCACAATTCCCGTCACAGTTTTCTCAGCAACTATAAGATGCAGCAGCCTGATATTTTGCATATTGCTTTATCCTATAGTCCCATATGGTGTAAAGCGATTTTATGCTCCTTGCTCATCTACTTCCTGTTTACCAAATACTTAGATTTTTACACATAGTTGACATACATTCACAATTTTCGTTGCAGTTTTCTCAGCAACTATAAGATGCAGCAGCCTGATATTTTGCATATTGCTTTATCCTATATTCTCATATGGTGTAAAGCGATTTTATGCTCCTTGCTCATCTACTTCCTGTTTACCGAATATTTTTAGATTTTGACACTATATAGGTGCATTACATCAACCAAACGACATCTTTATTTTCCGTCGCAGTTCTCTAAGCAACTAGAGCATGCAGCCGCCTGATATTTTGCATATTGCTTTATCCTATAGTCCCATATGGTGTAAAGCGATTTTATGCTCCTTGCTCATCTACTTCCTGTTTACCGAATACTTAGATTTTTACACATAGTTGACATACATTCACAATTCCCGTCACAGTTTTCTCAGCAACTATAAGATGCAGCAGCCTGATATTTTGCATATTGCTTTATCCTATATTCTCATATGGTGTAAAGCGATTTTATGCTCCTTGCTCATCTACTTCCTGTTTACCAAATACTTAGATTTTTACACATATTGACATACATTCACAATTTTCGTTGCAGTTTTCTCAGCAACTATAAGATGCAGCAGCCTGATATTTTGCATATTGCTTTATCCTATATTCTCATATGGTGTAAAGCGATTTTATGCTCCTTGCTCATCTACTTCCTGTTTACCAAATACTTAGAAGTTACCAACACACAGGAAAGGAGGTTCACTTGATCATGTTTTTATGAATAAAGACTTCGATGAATCAGATGTAATACCTGTTCATTATTCTGACCATTTTCATGGTCATCCATCTAGCTGTGCCTTGGATGAAGTTGTATTAAGTTCAGGTAAATACTCGGAAAAATTTGACACTCTTTATACATATGACAAATGCAAATTACATTATGAAAGTCAAATTTCTGATAGCGGGGGTATCACTAGTGAGCATTAGCTCACAAATTTACTTGTTTCTACTGTCAACTGCTACTGCGTACTACTACTGCTAACTTCCTACTAGTAAATGTATACTATGATGAAACGTTTGATTGAATTGAAATTGTATCTAGCTCAACCTGATTCTGATCAAAATTTTGTACGTGCGTCACGCGATAAGAAACAATTGGCTGAAATCTACACTAGTTTTTTGACAAACGGTTATAAGAAAGGTGATCATCATGCTTTTGCATTGAATTATACTTGAGTTGTATTCCTAATTCATTTTTATAAGATCATTATTTTCTTTGAATGCTTCTAAAAAGTAATTACTTCCGTTGATACTATATTATTATATCATATGAAACTAATTTGTCTTTTAATTCTCAGAGGAGTACTATTATCATCAGTTTTTCGGTTTTTAGGCTTGCATTCAGTAGATTATTAGCAATTTGCTACTGATTTTAACATATATATCTTTAATTAATTAGTTTTACCGGTAAATCTGTATAGCGGTTGATGTCTCGTTCTCTAATTCCAAATCTAGTTTTGCAGCAATAGGAAATCGATACATTTACCATTGTCACATGTGCACGCACGTTGCCACCATTCTCTACGGACTATCTTTGGTTTGGAATCCTAACTGGCTCGGTCAATATCGCCATAGTGCCCGTTTCTCGACTTTCGTAGGTGGGAAGCAGTCGTCTTAAGTTAAAATAGTATCGTTAGTGGGTTTTTGTTTTTGGCGCACGTCACCTCATCTTTGAACTACCATGTAGACCAATCAAACTGGTGACTGCAAACTGGTTATAACTCCGCTTTAATACTAGAAATTATTTAATTCGTCAGAGTTCGATATAATCAGCCAGTTGAGATTTGTCTTTCGTTTTTAATTAGATTTAAAGAACTAAATTTGAATGAAATGAAAACGGAATTACGTGGATAATTAAACAAAAAAAGCTTAACAGTTTTCGAATAAGGGGGACAATAATTTTTAATGATTAAAATGTTAAAGGTACAACAGTTACAAAATAGGCTTGTAAAGAAATAAAAAATCTGAAAGACTTAATGTTGGCTTATAATGCATAAAAGTAGTGCTAGCAATAGTTCATGAAACAAAATGATGCACTGAACTTACCCCACCCACTAGATGCATGGTTTCCAAACTTAAAATCTCCTTACAGGTATATCTTAAAGCATGGTTTGTTCAATAGCTACGCTAAATAAGTAAAGTGCATTTTAGACGGCTAGAAATGAAAAATAGACAAGTGTGTTTATGATATAATATTGAAAATTGTATTTTCTAAATATTTCGAGACTGTAGAGAAAGCAAATAATATTGCTACTATGTGTTTAACTAGGCAATGAGTGCCAAAAATGATAGGAAACATGTGTTGTGGACATTAAGCAAAGTTATTTTTTTTTTGCAATATCACACAAAGAATTTTATTTTCTACTAAATTATGGTCCTTTTTGTAAATCGATGTACATGAAAATGAAAGGCGATGAAACATAAGACTAATACTTTCTTTCCATGGAATATCTATTCATGTTTAGAAGCATTAGGTAAATAATCAAAGGGTCAATAGCAATAATGTATTTAGAATCCACCCGAAAGCGTTAACAATGCATCACGTAGCATAGCTTTAGATTTATAGGGAAGACATCTAGAAAACAAACAAAATCTAGTCATATACAGAAAGTATCTTATGAAGTGAAAACAACCAAGAGCTGAACAAGTTACGTTGTAACATGACCTACACAAAACCAAATATTGGCATCACAGGCACTCGGAACATTTTTTCAGGAAGTTAATAAACCCTAATATTGGCATCACAGGCACTCGGGACATTGCTCTAGGAAGTGAATAAACCCTAATATTGGCATCACAGGCACTCGGAACATTGTTTCAGGAAGTAAATAAACCCTAATATTGGCATCACAGGCACTCGGGACATTGCTTTAGGAAGTAAATAAACCATAATATTGGCAACATGGCTACTAAGAACATGCTGCATGACTGTAAAAGTTTCATATTGGCAAAGCAGGCACTAGAAACATTGTAACAAAACCTTAACATGCCTTTATAATGGCAACACATGTACCAGGAACATATAAAATGACCTTAGCAATCACCAAAACTGGCATCACAGAAACCAGGAATATTGTGACACGACTTAAACAAACCCTTGTGTATTGGCAACACAGGAACTAGGAACGTTGCTTTGTGTTTAAAGAATCCCCTTAAATTGGCAACACTAAGAACATTGTTACATTACATTAACAATATTGGCAACGCAGGTTCATGAAACATATACCATGACCTTAAAAATTCTTACATTGGCAATACAGGTACTAGAGACATTGCTTCATGACCTTAACAAACCTGTACATTAGCCACACAGGTACTTGGAACGTTGTTTCAAGATGTATACACACCATTTTATTGGCAATACAGGGAAAAGAACGTTCGTTTAACCTTTTACAGGCAAAATAACCGTGTTGTAAGTATTGGCAACACATATTATATTAACTGTACATTGGCCTTTATAAATCCTTATTTCGTCAACACAGGTACTAGGAAAATAGCTTCATGACCTTCACAAACAGCTTTATTGACAACAAATATAAGGGGCGTTACTTCAGTGCCTTTACAAATACTTACCCTTATTTTGATAAGACAGGTACAAGGAACGTTGCAAATGCAATCAAGAAGATGCTAAAAAGAACCGAGGTTTAAATATCAAATGGTCACATAACGCTCATCTATTTAAAAGTCTTTTAAAATACATACATGACCTTGATTTGTCGCCTGGCAGAATGGGCCATGGTGACATCTTCGCCTATATTTCCTTGCAAGGATTTAACACTAAACATGCTATATTTTATTTTGAGTCTAGCGAGGATTTAAGTGACACATTCGAAAAAAAAAATCTTAAATTTTCGCCTGTATTTCTTCGCGAGGTTTTAATTCTTAGCAAGTATATGTTCACCTGAATGGACGTCCAGATTTAAAATTCAGTTACATGGTTGTTATGAAGTGAACTCACCAACTATAGTTAGATAAACTCCAGTAATTATATAAGCCTCGTCTGACAGAAGCTGCACCTCCATATCTCTGCAAGGTTTGTCGTGAACCGACTATAGTCACATAGCCTGAAACAACATATCAACGTTTAAATGAACATGTACTTATTGAACATATACCAAAACGGTCAAATGTGCAAGTATGTAATATCGCATTTATACAATTTCGAAAAACAACTGTTTAATGAATGAATGAATTAATGAATGAACTAAACATCTGAATGAAGTGGAAAATATTTCTTATCTTTCGAACACTTAAATGTGTCACACAATGTCCATTCATTTCGCATAGATATATCCATAAAACTTTTAATTTTGTAATACAAAAAACACTGAGTACTGTTAGAGGAAACATTATTTATATTCACCATATTGTGTTTCCGTGGCGAAATCGGAGAAATAACCGATCATATCTTATTATATAGCTTCTATTGACGTCAAGGTAATACATCTCATCGGAAATTGTTAAAGCCTGCCGTGTTTCTGTAATTAAATCCCATTAAATCAGATGTTGTGTTATAGCTTTTCTATTTAAACATATAATTCAGAAATATTTTTATTTAACCCAAATGAAGAATTCTATTGACACAATTCTAAATTTCAATTTGCTGCGACGGAGTTTATACCGTTTCAATCGAGTGACACTGTAACACCAACGAAAGTGTTTGGCTTGTAATTCGTGAAATGACAAATCGAAAGAGACGATGGGAATTACATCTCACGACTTTCATATTCATATTCCATATACATTTGTCCTGCGATGTATCTAAGGAAAACGTAGACTGCCTGTATCTACCCTTCCGTGCGGAGGCAGGTGGCCGCTTTGAGATTTTCGTAAGGAATCACGTGTTCCGCAGCCTCTTCAATTTTATAAAAAAAATATTATACAAAGTTTAAATCATCGTTAGCCCATAGTCCGGAGACATATCGTAGCTGCACAATCCCGCACGAGCATCATTAAGAGGCCATGCTATGATCATGCACCAAACGCACGATTTTCGATGGACATGTTGCCAAAAAAATCGTACGGAGATTGTGAAGTCGTGAGACACTGCACGGTTCTCGCATAGTTATCGTAAGGTTGCCGCTAGCTGCCCGTGCAGTATCCGTGAAATCGCACGGATTTCGCGCAGTCATCCCTTGGCAACCCCACAGCAGTCGCACGATGGCCGCGCTGCGACCTTGAGCAACTGTTTTTCAGATGGGTGCAATAGAATACAAATATATTGGCCATCTTTATCAGTTTTTCATAATTTGTCTAACTGTTTACTAAGATGATACTACCCCTTAGAGCAGTGTACCTCAGGCTGCAGGTCAGTAGAAGAGAGCAGGAGTTGATTGCAGCCCTTGTCGTCCTAGAGAAGCATCAGGCTCGTCAGAGGCACAGGGACAGGATGTTGTGGGTGAAGCCGTGGCAATTGAGACGGGTCACCCTTGGGCACTTCGACACACTGATGCAGGAGTTGATGCGGGAATCGCGACGACTTCAAAGCATACATCAGAGTGAAACAACCCATTATCAAGGAGACGGTGGACAGACTGACCCCAAGAATTTCGAAGCATCAAGACTGTCGCCTGGGCTTGTCTGCAGGTCTTAGGCTGGCTTTCACGTTGAGGTTCCTTGCCACTGGTGACTCCAGACCAATACCTTCTCCAGACGGTAGAACAATCACTTGGCGACACTGATGGCAAGCACATCCGTTACAAGAGGCCCAAAAAGTCCGGCAGCGCGTATCACAGCTACTAAGGCTTTTTTCTTGATCATTCTCCTGGGCGTCGTGGACGGAGACTACTCACTCCTTATGGGTTAACGAGGGTGTCCGGGGTTCTATGTCAGGCGCCGGCTTCTTATTGTTCCGATTTTCATGGCCGAAGTCGTAGAAGAAGGGGCCCCGATTGATCCTCTCGTTCATGTCAGATTCGTCGTCATCAGGTACATCGTTGTGGTTGTCATCGTCAGGAACATGCCTCTCGGGTAGAATCTCAGTCTTAGCAGGTGTTTCATCTTTTTAAGCCCCATCTAGGTAACCCTGTTTATTATCCCCGTTAATGAGGTCGGGGAACCATTCTCTACAAAGTGCAAATAGGAATATAATAATTAGTATAATAATTATAATGTATATATAATTTATTGATCATACATATCCATACAAATAGCAGGAAAATAAACGGCATTTGCAAATAGTCCTTTTTCTTTCTAAGAAAAAAAGAAAGTTATTAAAAAACAGTCTTGTCAAATCTGTTTTCAAGTAAAAATAAACTGATAGCATAAATTTTCAAACAAGCATAAAAACAACGATTATGAAAATAACAGTTGAACTAGTGTCCAATAACCCTTGAGTTTTTCATTTTTGGACATTTTGTCTACAATTGCAGAGGAAAGTTTCAATCAGTTTTTTCAAACCTAGTAAAGATGGCGTTATATTTCCTTTTTTACATTCGAATACATATCTTTTCATTTCTACATACAACATATTATAGTGATTTAAGTTGATATTAGGAAACCCTAGAATAAAGGTTTAAGAAAAAGTTCGCATCAATAATTGATACAATGTTTTTTTAAGTTTAGATATCACAGACTGAGAAAAACGGCATTCCCAAAATCAGTGAAAAATAGTTTCTGAAGCTCCTTGGCAAAAGTACACCATTCAGAATTACATTTGTTCATTTAATACAATAAGGCATTTGTACCAACTATTCTATGAACTATTCTTGACTGCAGCAATTGTAAATTTGTGTCTTTACAAATCTTAAAAACTCAGCTATATACATATTTCCATTCTAATTCATCAATATCGAACATACTGTCCTATTTTGCTTTACATGTTGGAGTATCATTATTTTTTATCAAGATATTATACACATCTTGTGTACCTTTACGTGCGTTAATAATTGGTTTTATAAACAAGGTATTACCGGAAAGAAACACTGAGTTATAATTATTTCTGTTAACTGTTATTTGTTTAGTAGCTAAGTATTAGTTCTTTTTATGGTAGCAGGTCTGAGAAAGTTGATTGTAAGGCCTGTTAACCTTTCTAATTCTGTTCTATCGATAAATATGCAATTTTTATTCGTAACATCCTTCACATATTGTATTCATTTATCATGCCATTGATTTAAAAATGTAGGTTTCTGTCAATAAGTAAGTTATGGTTGTAAAATAAACAATGATAAAGGCATCTCTAAGAAACTGCCAATACTACTAACATTCATACAAGAAATAAAATTTGGATTTGTATTTAGTACATCTTTCCAATCATTCTTTAATTGCTGTGCTACTAAATCAGTGTATTTCTTTCCATAATTAAACAGTTTCTCAAAATTTAATAAACTACTAACAATATTAAAACATCTGTTTTCAAATAGAATTAGCCTCCTCAGCCATGTACTTTTTTAAACTTTTTATCAAATCAGTCATTTTTAAACTCCATTCAGAGTAACCTTTAACTAAAATTGAATATTTAATTTTTGGCGGTCCTTGCCACACGAAATCTAAAAGTAACTTATCAATTTTCTGTGTAGTCTGAAAATTTCGATTTGGTAATGATATAAAAAGGTGTGTAAGTAGTGGTAATAGTAGGGACTTTACAGCCGTAATTCTACCAATAGAAGTTTTTTTTATGTTTTTCCAATATAAAACGCAGATCTCTATTTATATTTTTTTTTCAACGAAATTCATATCTATCATTTGCTCTTGATCAACATGAAACATTAAACTTAGAAGTTTGAAACATGTTGTAACCCAATTCAGTTTCCATTTTGTTAATCCCCTTCCGCAAAGCAGGGAGGGGATTATAGGAATGGCCTCCGTCTGTCAGTCCGTCCGTCCGTCCGTCAGTCCGTCCGTCCGTCAGTCAGTCAGTCCGTCCGTCCGTAACACTTTCGTGTCCGCTCCATCACGTTTAAACTGCTGAATTTTTTTTAAATAACTTGGCACAAGTGATCATCATTATAAGACGATGTGCAGAACGCAATAATTGGGTTGCTACCCCCACGGTCAAGGTCACACTTAAAGGTCAAGTGTTAAAAAGTCTACATTTCGTGTCCGCTCCATAACTTTTAAACTGCTGAAAATTAATAATTGGGTTGCTACCCCCAAGGTCAAGGTCACACTTAAAGGTCAAGTGTTAAATGTCTACATTTCGTGTCCGCTCCATAACTTTTAAACCGCTGAAAAATTTTTGAAATAACTTGGCACAAATGATCACCACTGTGAGACGATGTGCAGAACCCAACATCCAGGCTGCTACCCCAAGGTCAAGGTTAAATGTTCTCCATAACTTTTTGACTTTATGGAAGATTTTAAATAACTTGGCACAAATAATTACTATCATGTGACTATGTGCTTATAATATGCATGGCACAACATCAAGGTCATGGCTGGTTAAAGGTCAAGAAGTACACATTCATGTCCGCTGCGGAAGGGGATTTAGCTGTCCTTCAGACTGCCTTGTTTTAATTGATTGCTGTATTTTAACTTTCCTATTCATATGACATGGGTTTTCGCAGATTTTAACTTTTAAACCTGAATAGACAGCAAAATCATTTAAGACGTCTAAAACATAATTTATGATTGGTCAGTTCCGTCTAAAAGTAACGAGATGTCATCTGCAAACTGATTCATTTTATATTCTGTGCCATTGATAACAATGCATTTACTCTTAGTGTGTACTCGTATCTTAATTTCTAAATAAAATATCTCGGCACAAAGAATGAAATATAAGGGCTTATTGGGTCCCCTTCTTAACATCCCGCCCTACTAAGCAAAAACTCAGATAAAACCCATTTAACTGAATGGCTGTTTTCATATCTGTATAAACCAATGTTACCCATTGTTTAAACATAGGCCCAAAATTGAAAAACTCCAGTCTTTTTAATGAATTCTGGGGATGACGTATCGAAAGCCTTTTTCAATAAGCAGCAAAGGGGCAGGTATTTTGTTATTTTCGGTAAAGCTCATAGTATCATAAATCAAACCCGTGTTCTCACTAATATATCTGCCTTTTATAACTCTTTTGCTTTTTATTAAAACGTATAGCTAATAAACCCTTCAACCGTTTAGCTATTGTACCAGAAGCTAACTATACATGGTATTCAGTAAGGCAATAGGGTGTCATTTTTTTTATTATACCTCACGTAAACTGCCAATACTAAATTCCCATAGACGATCAGGCTTTTAAAACTAATGTTACATTTTGCATCAGCTCTGAGGGTAACATGTTTTTTTCAAAAACCCTCCGGGTGTTATTGTTTTTTTGCACACCCTGCAGAAAATTCAAACGTTTGATGACGTCGAAGGCGCTTATTGAATATATTCACTGTAAGCGTTTAGCTGAGTTTGATTCGACTCGTTACCAAACGAAAACAGTCCCAAGGTATATATAACATGATCACATGTATCGTTCGGTATAATAAAATAAATAACACACATCAGCGTTTACTCTTAGTGTGTACTCGTATCTTAATTTCTAAATAAAATATCTCGGCACAAAGAATGAAATATAAGGGCTTATTGGGTCCCCTTCTTAACATCCCGCCCTACTAAGCAAAAACTCAGATAAAACCCATTTAACTGAATGGCTGTTTTCATATCTGTATAAACCAATGTTACCCATTGTTTAAACATAGGCCCAAAATTGAAAAACTCCAGTGGGACTGTTTTCGTTTGGTAACGAGTCGAATCAAACTCAGCTAAACGCTTACAGTGAATATATTCAATAAGCGCCTTCGACGTCATCAAACGTTTGAATTTTCTGCAGGGTGTGCAAAAAAACAATAACACCCGGAGGGTTTTTGAAAAAAACATGTTACCCTCAGAGCTGATGCAAAATGTAACATTAGTTTTAAAAGCCTGATCGTCTATGGGAATTTAGTATTGGCAGTTTACGTGAGGTATAATAAAAAAAATGACACCCTATTGCCTTACACTCTCCCTAGTATAGTTTTTTGCATAATGATTGTTTTCAAGACGACAAAAGAAATAAGTCGGTTTTTCTTCACTGTCGCAGCCACGAGTGAAAATATCAACATATGGTGTTCACGAGATGAAATAAATTCCCATCTTCCACTAAAATACAAACAAATTTTCTTTTTATTTTATGCCAACACGTCAAAAATGGTTTTTTTTTATGACATTTTTAATCAGGGCCTTCAATAAATTCCCCATGGTGAGCCCCAAATCAGTTAATGCGTACTTTGGTTACTCCGCACAAAAACAAGTGCAGACAATCTCCAATACATATGATAACTTTACTTCTGCTGAAATAAACTGAATACACTTTCATCAAATAATATTTATTTTTGTCTACACAGTTTATCAATATTTATTGAATTTTGCCATACATACTTTAATTATAAAAGCGGATTAATACTCAATATTCAATAGTTCGGGCACAAACATGTATTATCAAAATGGTAATTAACTGATTCAAAACAGTGTATTATCACTTTTATCTCACTGATATTTCCCTATATTTCATTGGTAGGCATAAAATAAATACATAGTTGTGGCTGTCATCGTTAGGATCATGCCTCTCGGTTAGTATCTCAATCTTAGTAGGTGTGCCCTTCTTACACTTTCCCTTTGCCTCGGGAGACTTTTTGTAGTTGCCATTTTAAGAAAGTATTTTTTTCGAAAGTTCGGCAAACTTGAACAAAATAATCATGAAGATGTACACACAACTCTCCCTATATACTTGGGACTCCGACTCTGGGGGAGGCTCCGTCATCGTATCATCTCCGTACAGCCTCTGCACGGATGCCTCACGGATTTCGTACTTTTTTATAGGAGGCTTCCGGAGACTGTGCGGTAACTTCACTGAAATTGCAAGATTTCCGTGCAATCTCCGCGCGGCCTCAGTGCAGAATTTTCCCCATTAGCTAAAGTCCCCCGAGAGCACTTACAAAAACGTACGATACTCGTATGCTATAAGAATCTAACAATGGTAATAGGATAACTGTTTAAGGCGGTAACGAGGCTCTGCCGAGTTACCGCTAAACAGTAACCCGGGAGCCGGATATTTCCGTCTGTACCGACAGCGAGTGTTTGATTCTTTTTTTCTTGCATATCACACATACAAACACTCAAATTCGGAAGAAAATAACGAAAACTAATATTATTATTCAGCACTACTTTTTATAGTAGCGTATGAATTTACAACTTCATTTAAAGCACGTGACTTATATTACATGGGGGTGTAAGATGGGGTTTTTTAGCACCGGTGTAAACAGTAGAAAGTCCTGTCTGGTATGCAAGAAAATGTAAACACATACTCCGTAACCCGTAGCAACCTACGATGCCCGAAAAACGTACAGCAAACCATAGACGAAGTTATCACACGACACCCATGGTGAATGTAAATAAAATCTAACTAAGGTACTGTGTGCATAGGCTCAAAGATGGTTTTATACGGGTGTCTTCTGTAAGGATTGTACACTATAATTTGACTTTGGTCTTGATCTCAGGACCTGTATAGTGTTCGTTTAGTGATTTGTAAAATGCTAATGTGAAAATTATGTAAGCTTCTTTAATAACTTTGATGTATCAATTCCAGAGCATACACGACTTTATTTACACTATATATATATAGATATTAGGTTTGTAAATATCTTGTTACTTATGGTTCGTACCCATTTTTACAAATTAATTGAATTGAAAACATGTTAGGCTGCAAATAATTGATTACGGACCTAACCTTTAAACAGCCGTCGTTCTACATTGTGATTGGCTGGAACTGTCTCCTACTCTTCAATTAAACAGCGTAATCCGTAAATGGCAATACATAAATACTCAATATTTCCTAACCAGGTTGCCGGTATATACGAGAATCAATGACTTTTAATATTACAACAGTTTGTTCATTATGGTTCACAAAGTATTAACATCATTTCAAGTTTCGACCGCCATCATTCTGAACAAAATTACATCTTTACCTTAACCTATCATGATATTCTATTTATTTCAATAAAACGAATACCATTATTGTGATATGTGCATATTGTAATTACTTTAAAATCACAACAATTACGTTGCTTCCGTTAGCTGTCGTCAAACAGATGTAAATGAAAACCAGTTTTCAGTGTTCACATAAAAGAAGACTTAAAAGACAGGAATGAGTAGTGTTACTCGACGAAATAAAATTAATGATGCACAAATGCTGTTTTCTCAAGCAAAATTGTAAAAGACATTGTGGAAAAAAAAAATTAGAAAAGACATCAGTGGAAATATTCTTTTTAAAATATTAAACGTAAACTAGTGGAGTTAAGGCAATGCACAGAGGGAATACCCAAATCATAGGTAGCTAGGAATTCAATCTCAGCTGGGCTTTCGGCTCTTTTGCGTCGAATACCCAACTCCCAGCTAGCTGGGAATTCGAATTAAGTAGAGTGTTTGTTTTTGGAATACCCAACTGCTAGCTAGCTAGGTATTCGATCTCAGCTGGGTATTCGATTCTTTCGGGTCAAAAACGCAACTCCAAGCTAGCGGGGAGTTCAAGCCGAGGTGAGTATTCGTTCAGTTGAACTCCTAGCTAGCTAGGAATTTGATCTCAGCAGTTATTCGGCTTTTCGGGTAAAATACCCGATTCCAAGCTATCTGTGAATTCGAACCATACTGTGTATTGGTTTTTTTGAATATCCAGCTCCTAGTTAGCTTGGAATACTAAATCTCAGCTGGGAATTTGGCTCTTTTATTCTTTTCTTTTTTTCCAAATTCGTTGTGCTCTGTAACACATTTTTGATGTTTTGTTTCTCAACTTAGGTAACCTAGAAGAAGGGAAATGATACTTTAGACTTGACAGAAAATGGAACGGCAATAAAACTTAACTTGTTGGTTATATGTATATATATAATTGAAAAATTGTATTAAGTCCCTGCCTAAATGGGAATGTTTATGTGGATGTGACCTGATCTTATAAAATGGCATACCATGGAACTTATTTCAATCTATATCACATTCAAGCTGAAAATGTATACTACCTGTTTTCAGTTTTTCCGAATTCGTTGTGCTCTGTAACACATTTTTGGTGTTTGCAGTAAGTTTTTGTTTCTCAGCTTAAATAATTGCAAATGCTTTCAGGAAGGACTGATCCATGAGGGAGAAGTTGAGATGGCAGAAGGAAGGACTGGGGTAATTTAGTCATGTGTTAAGTAAATAAAGATTTATTTCTGAAATAAAGAATTCTAGTGATAGAAATTTGATGCATTAAAAGTGTGCTAAATTTTGTTCACTGAAACAGCTCTGGCAGATTTAACACATTACACAAGGAAGCTACATAACTACAAGGGAGTTATTTGATAATTAATCCAGAAATGATATAACAGCTAGGTAATTATTTTGTAAGCAGATGTAAAAGAAGAGTCAGACTAAAAATTCAGTAGACATGTGAACCTGGTTTAACCAGTTTTATTTAGAAAAGGGGAAATGATACTATAGACTTGACAGAAAATAGAACAGCTGTAAATATTATGTATGTTTTGTCTGCTAAATTAGAGTTAGTTGTATATATATCGTTGGAAAGATGTATTAATTGTCTGCCTAACTGGGAATGTTTATGTGGATGTCAGCTAAGCTTATAAATGGCTTACCATGGAACTTATTTCAATCTACGTCACATTGAAACTGAAAAAGTATAAAATCTATATTCAGTTTTTACAGAGTCGTTGTGCTCAGTAACACATGTTTGATGTTAGCAGTATTTTTTTCTCAGCTTAAATAATTGCAATTGTTTTCAGGAAGGACAGATCTATGAAAGAGAAGCTGAGAGGGGGTGGGACTGAGGTAATTTTTATTCATGTGGTAAGTAAACAGAGACTTATTTATAAAATAACATAACCGTTATAGTAATTTAACTTTGATGCATTGAATGAGTGCTAAGTTTTGTTCAATGAAATAGCCGTGGTAAGTTTTACACAAGGAAGAAGAGTTATTTGATAATCAATCTAGAAATGATATAACAGATGTAAAAAAGAAACAGAATAAATACAGTTAACGTGATACCTGGTATTACTAGTTTCATTTTATCTTGTTCTGAGTCTATCAAAAGAACGGAAATGATATTAAGACTTGACTGATAATAGAAGAGCTATAATTATACTGCTTAATGATAGTTAATTGTATGTATATCTAATTGGAAAGTTGTATTAAGTGTCTGTTTATGTGCATGTCAGCTGAGTTTATAAAATGGCATACCATGGGAATATTTCAGACTACATCACAATCAAACTGAAGAAGGTATAAAACCTGTATTTTTTCCAAATTCGTTGTCTAATGTAACACATTGCTCTTATTTGCAGTAAATTTTTGTTTCTTAGCTTAATTAATTGCATTTTTTAAGGAAATACAGATCCATGAAAAAGATGGCAGAATGAGGGACTGAGGTAATTTAGACATGTGTAAAGAAAATAGAGACGTATTTATATGACATAACAGTACCATTCTAGTAATTGAACTTTGATGCATTGAAAGTGTGCTAGGTTTTGTTTACTGAAACAGCTGTGTTACATTACACAAAGAGGTTTTTAAGCAGAGTTATTTGTCTACAAAAAACATTCAGTAGACATGTGAAACCTGGTTTTACCAGTTTATCCTATTCTTGGTCTGAGCGAGAAGAATGGAAATGATATTATAAACTTGACAGAAAATGGAACAGCTATAAATACTTTATATATTTGTGTCTGCTAAATGATGGTTAATTATATGTATATAATGAAAAGGTGTTATAGATGTCTGCCTACGTGGGAATGTTTATTTGGATCTCAACTGAGCTTATAAAATAGCATACTGAGGAAATTATTTCAATCTACATCGCATTTAAACTAAAAAAAGTATAATACACGGTGCATAACCATATTGGAAACATCTCGGCGAAATCTGTCTTATCGGCCGTCTCTCTGCGTTAGTACCGGTTATTCTCTGCTGTAAACACAGTCAGTGATGGAAGACGGTCAGATCGATCGGACAGACATCAGTTCAAACAGCTGAATAGCTTAAAATTGATAAGTGCGCGGAACATTAGAATATCTTTGCTATGTACACAAGTGTCTACTTTAAATTATCAGTCACTGCGCTCCGAAACTTGGACAAATTGCTCAGTGGTGTACTGACTTGAACAGAACTTCTGCACTTTCTACCGGCTGAAACAAGTTATTACTTTGATAACGTACATACCAATCCCATCAAACATATTCACTGTTCATTCTTAAAGAAAATACCAATAAACTGGTCGCTGTTTATTTAGAAATCTTGTACACCCTCTACTTTTGGTTTTGATGGTGCACAGGAGGTCTCTCTGCACAGCAGCTTTTAAAGCACAGGTAGGCTCTCTGCCTACAGCACAGGCAGGCTCTCTGTGACCTTGACCTTTGACATGGTGGCCTGACAAACTATAGGGATCATTTAATAGTCATGCCCAACCTACACACTAAGTTCGGACAAACTGGAACCAAGAGTTCTATAGCTATTGCTTAGAAACTGTTTAGCTCTTCAAGGTCACCGTGACTTTGGCCTTTGACTTGGTGACCTGAAAAACTATGAGAGTCATTTACTTGTCATTTCCAACCTACATACTGAGTTTAAACAACCTGGGACCAATGGTTCTTTAGTTATTGATCGGAAACCATTTTGCTATTCAAGGTCATTTTCATTGTCCTTTGACCTGGTGACTTAAAACACTACAGAGGTCATCTGCTAATCATGACCAACCTACGTACTAAGTCTAAGGAAGGTGGGTCAAAGGGTTCTCTGGATATTGATCGAAACCAAATTGTCTACCGACCAACCGATATTTGCAACACTATAAAATATAGTATAAAAATATAGATAGATATAAAAATCAGTAGGCTATACAAAACTAATTGCATATAATTATGTCATAAATCATAATAACTGAACTGTCGGACAATCCCTTCCATATGCAAATTTTCTGTTTCCGTTAGATGCAATTTCCGAATGTTTTGTAAAATCTCTATCAGTTCTGGTACTTTAAGAAGGTTACTATGATAGAGGGTACAGTTATGTATTTTAATACTTTTAGTATTGGACGTGTCTTGTAAATGATAAAACCTAGGTTTGTATACATACATAAAACATCGCTGATCTACTACATGCATATTTTCTTGTCTCGTTTTCTTTGAAATGTAAAATTATTGAACTAATAGGAAGTTGGCAGTAGCAGTACGCAGAAATTAAATCAAACGTGAAGTTGGCAGAAGCAGTAGCAGCAGTGGCAGTAGGCAGTGGCAGTAGGCAAAACGTGAAGTTGGCAGTAGCAGTAACAGCAGTGGCAGTAGGCAAAACGTGTAGTTAGCAGTTGCAGTAACAGCAGTATCAATAGGCAAAATGTGAAGTTGGCAGTAACAGTAACAGCAGTAGCAGTAGGAAACTCTGAAAGTCTGCGACAGTGTTCGAAACAGTCACAGACCAGTGCAATCGGACCGGGAGGGTCCCTAGACTGTCTAGATTGGCCTAAAAAATTGCTGATAGTCTGCAAGGGTGTCAGAAAAAGTCGCAGACCGGTAAAATTGACCCAGGAGGATCCCTGGATCTCAAACAGTACATTTTCCGACTGGCACCTAACTTCCTGAAAGTCTGCGGGAGTGTCAGAAACAGTCGCTAAAATAGACTCGGGAGGATCCCTTAACCTCAAAAGTTACATTTTCCCGATTGGCACCAAAATTCCTGAAAGTCTGCGAGAGTGTCGCAGACCGGTTGAATCGACTCAAGATGGTCTGTTGATGTTAAAACATATTTTATTTTCATTGAGACTTTTCAGACTTTTAAGACTTTCCTACTACTATTGCTCGTACTGCTCCTGCCATCTTCACGTTTTTCCTACTGCTATTGCTGTCACTGCTATTGCCAGGTTCACGTTTTCTTTACTGCTACTGCTATTACTGCTACTGCCAGCTTCACGTTTTCTTTACTGCTACTGCTGTTACTGCTACTGCCAGCTTCATGTTTTGCCTACTACTACTGCCATGTTCTGCTTTTTTTCCCTTGAGTTGGTGGAAATGTTAAAATAAGGCTTCTTTGTAATGGGGTAAAATGCAAATATCAGTATTTTGAATGGGATGGAATGAACAATACCTTTTTAATAGACGGCGTTTAAATGTGTTTAATCATTTTTATACTCACTGTCTTCGTCTAGTGTCAAGTATATTAGCAAAATAGTAGCAATTAAAATTCCAGGGCAGTATATCTCTGTTTTGACTCGAGCGGTCTCAAGGACGTATTTTTAACAGCTCTGTAGGCCAGAATATGCAAAGTGTCATCATAGATATAATCTTATATGTGGCCAAGTGGTTAAAACACCTGCCTAAGGAGTTAAAATCCTAAGTTTCAATGACTATCAACGACTTATTCGGACGAATCCAGCTCGTGAGGTATCGAACAGAATCCTTACCGAATTCCTGCCATCTTGACACTAAAATAAGAAGCGGATATAATTAGAGGGGAGTTATAGGCACAGAAGGTCCATCTGGTGCTGTAACAATCAAACTCCAATGTTGGCGATGCAGAAGTCCCTCACCGACGAGTCTTATAAATAACGCGACAGTAGCAACATAAAGTAGATTGACTATAATAATGATATTTCATCAGAAGACTCGACAACTGTAACAATGAGCAACTTATTTAAGATACGCCCACCCTACAAATGATTATTTGTAGACAAAACAATTGCTTCGATTAACAATATCTTACATTTATTCATGTAGAAAAATGGCACCTTCATGAAACAAGAATGAACACACTTTCTGAACTGAAAACAAATTTATGGCCATCTTGTCTTAATTTCTCGCAATGTGCTGAACGTAATTTTCCGGTTGTTTTCTTATTATTCTGTACCTATGTAATTTTAAAGTTGATTTTTGTGGGGATTTTTTAATATATATTGTTGTTTAAAAATGTGCCGGCAAGTAATTATATATATATATATATATATATATATATATATATATATATATATATATATATATCAGCAACGACAAAAAGAAAGAAAGATCATACATGCATATTCATTCTACTTCAATGATCATCATTCGATTTCTTACCTGCGAAAGCAGTTAAATCATAATAATGTTTAGCTTAATTTCCATTCATTATAACATAATTATGTCATCATAGATTTTAGAAATTTTCATAATTTGATATCTTTCTGTAATCAGTTCTGAAATATTCAGTTTATTATTTTTATGGCAGATATTCACAGACAAACAACGCAGAATCAGTACAAGGAAAGGTCTGCCACTTTCCAACCTCTTTGTCACTGCTCAGTGATAACATAGCAATACAGGAACCGCCCGTTACAGGAACACTTCCCCAGTTATCATATATGACCGAGGAACCGTCCATATCCCATACGAAATTACCAGTCCCTGAAACATCACTACCGCCAATCCAAGATGCTAGGTCATCTATAATCAGAAGAAATGTTTCAAATTAATGTGGAATTCAAATACACAAAAATCTAGAAAATGTCATACCTTTAATTTTTCAATTATTTATATATGTTGCAAGTTTTGCAATAAACATTGACCCACTGTTCTACAGTTGCCTGATCATCTAATTTGCTGAAGGATTAATACGACTGATGGTAGTACTTGCATATTACTGACTTCCTGCTCTAGAAATAACTAGCAATGACAATTGTTCCTAAACACTGTATCAGTGCTAAGGAGACGAAAACAAATGAACATATTACTTCTACAGTCGGTTCAAACTGGGCTTTTAACGTATAAGGTGTCATTTCTGATATATGTATAAGATTAATTTCCATTCCTAATGGCAAGGTACAGGCGATGCGATTTCGATTCCCTGCCTATCCTCTAACTACCAGTTGTCTTTATGTCAGTACTTTACACAGAGTATATAAAAGAATCAGGTATGTCTCTCGAATAAGACACTTTGAGCATGTTGTACCTTCTTCCATTGCCTTAATAACTACATTCTTGAATGAGTGTTATTCATATTCACAGCCGGTACACACGATAACATAAACCCCCAAAGTGTGCTATGGAACATACCTATTTACGTTTATAAATCGTCGGTTCAGGCTTTTTATGACCCACGACCATAAGCAGAGTGTAATCATTTGAGGTTGGGCGAAAGGTGTGGAGCAGTGAAACATACAGATATCATCCCCTTTCTGAGACACTCATGTTCTTTAACATGGTGCCCGTAAAACACCGTTAAACTGGACCTTGGTTTAAAATCTTGACCCAAAGAAAATTGAAAAACTGTTTGTGAAGGAGCGGGGGATGGTTTTCACTATCCTGGATAACACGTTCTATGCGCTACTTATGGACCAATGATCCACCCAAAGTTCCCGATAACATTTTATAATCCTGCATTAAAAATGCAATCTGCCTGACTTTACAATAAAAATATCGACGAGTACAAAATAACTTTCATCAATTTGAAGTATATGAAATTAACTGTACGTACCTACAAAAACATGTAAAAGAATGATACAAAGTATTTCTTTGCATGCTTGAATTGCTGACTTTATGAATTTTTCAAAATTTTGTTTAGAGTGCATTAAACTGTACTATATTCATAGTGCATCTTTAGAGTGCATTATACTGTACAATAATCATTGTGCATTTATAGGCTGCATTGTACTGTACAATATTCATAAGGAATCTTAAGAGTGCATTTTACTGTACAATATTGATTGTGCATCTTTAGAGTGCATTATACTGTACTATATTCATAGTGCATCTTTATAGTGCAGTTTACTGTACAATATTCATTGTGCATCTTTATAGTGCATTATATTGTACAATATTCATAGTGCATCTTTATAGTGCAGTTTACTGTACAATATTCATTGTGCATCCTAAGGCTGCATAGTACTGTACGATATTCATAGTGCATCTTTAGAATGTATTGTACTGAACAATTATATTCATTGTGCATTTATAGGCTACACTGTACTGTACCATATTCATAGTGCATCTTTAGGCTGCATTGTACTGTACAATATTCATTTTGCATCTTTAGAGTGCATTGTACTATACAATATTTATAGTGCATGATATGAAAGAAAACTGTTTCATTAAGATCAATTTCTGATTTGCAAACTGTCACCATTGAAACGTATTGTTACGTAATCTTTGAGCAGAACTGAACAGAGTTGCTTACCAGTGTTGTGTGCGGCCAGTTCCTTAACAAATGTATTCTGTTCTGCGGTTGTGATCTTCGTCAGGAAACTATTCTTTGATTCACAGAATGTCTGTTAAAGATAAGAATAAGAGCATAAGAAATTGAAAAGATGCCTTACAATTTATTCAAAAACAAATGCTTTGTTTTCCTGTTTTTTTTATTAATACTAAGTAATATGACGTTCTTAAGAAATACAAAATCGAAACAAATATTAATATATTCTACAGAATTGAAAGAAGCCAGTCGGAAGTATATACATGACCATTGCTAGAGTTTTAATCAGACTGTTGTAACAGAAAATCTTTGGCAATTTTATCATTAATGATACTCACCTTAGCACTTTCCCACGACACTGGAGATGTTTTTTCCACGTAGAAACATTTGCACATATCGTTAAACATCGTGAAGTTAGTTGGACAGGCAGCTGAATCAGTTAAATAACTTACAGGTATTAAATGAATTTTCCAAGTTAACCTTCAAGTAGACTGGATACAACTTACATTTTCTACGGCAATAAGTAAACTATCCACCGAAAACTTGTGTCCAAAGAAATTCTGGTCGAACTGATTTTCAGATTTAATACTAGTTTTGATTTTTAACAAAGACTGCGCTACATAACCAGTGTAAGTTTATTATAATGTTTATAAACAGTTATTGCTTGTTTCCATGATTATCACAAAGCAAAAGATTTTAAATGACAAACTGTCTTTAATAAAATAAAAAAAAAAAACAAATACCAGGACATGCTGGTTTTGGAGGTGGGGGTTCACAGTTGCAGCTTGGTCCGACGAGACTTGAGTTGCCACAACTACAATACACATCCTGATTACTGTCAACTCTGCATTGGGATGTTTCGTTACATGGACCTGAAACGAATAGGAAACAAAGATACCTTAAGAGAAACACAATAATGATGTAATTAGATCCTTTTCGGCTAACTAAAATGGTCTGATGTAAAGGCTTTAATGTCGGCCTCAAAATAATTGGTTTCGTAAGATACCCGAGTACCCAGTTTACAGTTAAAATTTTGTTAATTTATGTCAAAATATATTTAGAAATATCGACATTGTTTATACTTACAGTATCGGCAGTAAGTTCTGGACCCACGCTTTCCAGTCAGGCAGGCAAAGGTGTTTCGACACTATCAAGAGTAAATATTGGAAAGGTTATCAAAAAGTTCTTTTTCTATTTTGTACGTTTTTTCACAATAAATACTCCTTCAAGAAAACTCTAATATGTGTACATGATTATTAGCTTGAAACGAAACGTGGCAGAGTTCCTTATAAGGAATAAAGGGGATATCAGCCGTAGGAACTTGTTTATAAAAAATACCGCTTTACATAACTGCATGGAAAGAAGGCAATTTTGATATGAGAAAATCTAAGGAATTGAATCGATTAAATATGCTTTTCGGTTCGCTTATTTCTTTTGAAGCTTTTTCTAAAAACAGGACAGTTCACTGCAAGGCTGATTCTGTTTTTTGTTTGACAGGCGACCAGAACTCTTGAAGCAAGTCTGCGCTCTACTGAGGTTGTTTCATATAGCTGAGACCACCCAAAACACCACGACAGTCGGAGCTAGATAAGAATGTAGATAGTAAAACGAATACACATAATGTCAGCTGACTAACTGTAGTTTAGATTTCAAGTTAAAGCGGTCTATTGATATCTAAATACATACAATTTTGTATTGCTACAATTGAAAAAAAGAAGCTAGAAAAATCTTCAGGAGCATGTATACAGTGTAAACGTTTATTTTTGCATGATTTTAAAGCTACAAAAGAACATCATTTTTTACATACTTCAATCTCACCAAAAAATATTTTTAGTTCAATCTTACCCCAGCATGGCTTGTACAGAATGTTGGTCCTTTGTTGTTTTTACATACTGCCGCTGCTTCGTGGAAAATGCAAGCAAACGCCACAAAAGTCTTTAAACAAAATAAAGTAATGTGACTGAACTGCGCAATTTATTATAACTTAGTTATTCAGTAAGGTTCAGCATCAGTAGATAGGGCATGGGCAATATAACTTAATCCTTAATATCTTTTATAATTATAGATAAATAATAATACGTCAACATTATTCCTTTATTGTATTGACAAATCAGAATATTGGTTGATTCTGTACAAAATGCACCCGTTCAATGAATCCAAAACATAACTGAGAAACGTCGCGTCTAACATTAACATGATAGGCTTAATTCAGAAATTAACACATGGTGATGGTTGAAAGAAGGTCCTTTAGATTAACACTTTTACAACATTAAGACATACGTTTAGTAAAAATAGAGAAAACACTAAAAGACACAAAATATTTATATTTTATATTATATATTGGGAACAAAATATTTTGTGCGAATTTCTTTTTAAGTTGTGGGAACGGATTATTTTGTGCAAAAAAAAATTAACTTGTGGGAACGGGTTATTTTGTGCCAAAATTTTTTTTTTAAGTTGTGGGATCGAATTATTTTCTCAGACATTTTTCGCACAAAATATTTCGTTTCAGCAAGTTAAAAAAAGATTTTTCGCACAAAATAATCCGTTCCCACAAGTTAAAAAATTTTTTGGCAAAAAATAATCCGTTCCCACAGATTAGAAAAAATATTTCGCACAAAATATTTTGTTCCCACAAATTAAAAAAAAAAAGATTTTTCGCGCAAAATAATCCGTTTACACAAGTTAAAAAAACGATTTTTCGCGCAAATTATCCGTTCCCACAGATTAGAAAAAAATATTTCTGAAAATAAGTCGTTCACACGGATTAATAAAATAAACCGACCATGTCCTCTCCATGCTTCCGTAGCTTGGAGCTAAAGAAAATATTCCATTGTTTAACAAATATATTTATTTACTGTTTAACGTGTCCTACAATGTTTAACACAACTTGATCTCAATACATGCTACTCGACTGTTTAATTACAGTTTTAGTTTTGAGAGTAAATTTCTATGTGCATTGATAATACATATCCCGCGTGCATTCAGTACATAATAAATCTAGGCATGAGCCTAGTGTAGGGTGGCTTGGGGCTTCTCGTTCTGGTTTTATGTTACACAGAATACGAAAAATAACGTTATTTTCATATAACGCTGTAACCATGTTCGAATCTATTGCATCAAGTTGTTTTATTTTCTATTATTTTTAGTATAATTTTGTCATGCAGGAGCCCCGGCATTTTGATAACCTGTGTTTCGCTCTTTGGTACAGTACTACGGTGCAAACCAATTCATACCTGTACTTCCAGGTTGTGTTAAACAAGTGCACTAGTTTGCAATTTTTATAATTCAAGAAATAAGAAAAACCGCATAGACAAGTGTCAGATTTACCCTGAGGCTTTTATTTCTGAACAGTTTACGAACTGAAATTACGGCCACGTGGCTAAAATTCCTGCCTGGAAAATTCTTGCAGTTGTCAAAACGAAAGTTTTGGCGATAAGAACTGTCAATATTTCACATTTAATAGCCATGAATAAATGTAATAGTTATTACCTATTACTAGTATCAAGTTAATGTTATATATGGTTTCAACATTTTAAAACAGGCAAGTAAAAATAAGACGACTGTTGGGATACATAAGTCGTTATTTCATTAATCAAAGTTTACAAAAAACCGATGGATCGATTTTTTTACATCTTTTAATCAAGCTTATTCCTTTCGTAACTAGGCCAGGCCATAACCTGAACACACATGAGAAGGCTAGCAGACGGTGATTAACGTATTTTCTAAAAAACAGCAATGACGTTTAATGATTGTGCTTCAGAGAACATTAAACAGAAAATATATTATTAATAATAATAATAATAACACGGTAGTTGGAGACGTTTTGAATTAGGTAATTTCTGTATCGCTAAACGATCACTGATCTTCAAAATAATTAAATGTTATTGTAAATGTTTGGTGGTAGGTAGAACATTTTTGTCGTTGAAAGGTGATTTAAAATAAGCTTGGTGTCCTTTGTTACATTGGATCAGTTGTGTGACAACCGATCCAAAAATTGAAACATGTTATAAGCGTTTAGATTTTATATTAAATCTTATCTTGTTAAATGAAAATTGTAACTCATTAATTTATAAATTGTTTCTTTTTTATATATATAACTTCTATTTTCTTTTTGATAAATGAAAAGTATTTCTATTTTAAATCTTTCCATTTTTTTCTAAATGAAAATTGAAACTGCTTTAGTTTCACTTATTAAATTTCTTCCATATCTTGTGTTAAAAAAGCAAAGAATAAATAAATAAATAAATCCAGAGAAAAACGAAGACGTAGAAAATATTTGTAAAATGATAACGTAAAGTTGTTGAATGAAAATATCAAAACTGAACTTACCAATGAAAGAATGAAGACGCTTCCCATTTTCCTACAGTGTAAGCTTCCGCTATAATAGGTAAGAAGATAACAGCTTTCTGTGACAAATTGACGCACAAGCAGTAAATATCCAAAGCTATATACATATTTGTATCCACGTGGCACAATGTGTGGAACAATGTAAAACCGGCTGTTACATAACTTAAATTCTTTAGTGGGCTATTCACTAAGGATAACATCTTGTCTTTTGCAGCTTATTTCTGATTTAGCAACTTTTTTATCTCATCGCTTTACGCATTTTTCGGACTGAAACAGTAAATGTTTAAATTATGTTAGTACATGCAATTTATATTTTTTTAATCTGTCCATCCTCAGTTTATATGGGTGTAAGTGGAGGACCGTAAAACTTACCCAAACATTCGTTAGATACATGAATTGAGGTCAGGCGTTTAGTATTTATAATACATTATTTTTCTATTTCATACAAAAAAGCAGTTGGCAATTTTTTTTATATAATTTGAGCTCATGATGCTCTCAGTGAAATGTTTTCGAACAGTATTTGTCCGTCGTCAACTATTAGGTTGTTGATATTTTGACGTCATATCAAAAACAAAGTAATCAGCTGAGATTAAAGAAAGTCAAGGTTAACGTTCTGAAATCATTGATGTTCAGATCTTTATGAAAGCTTTTCGAATGATTGTTGTTATTTAAAATTGGTTAAGTACAGAACTGGGTCACGTGGGCTGATTGAAAAGAAAAACCAAACTTTGCTACTACTTTTGAGGCAACTTTATCTTCACATTTTGGTGAAGAATTCGCCATTTCGTAAACAGATAGCGGTGATAACGACATGTAGGAGATTTATAAGAAATTACCCAAAAGATAACAATGATATGTAATAATCCGAGTTTAATGTTTATTTAACTGCCAATCAATACAGCCAAGTTTCAAGGTTTTGAAGAAACATGTCTAAGAGCTATTTTAGCGTCTATATGTCAAGTAAGACTTTGTATTCTAGGAAGAAAGTATAAACAAATACACATTTAGTTACCTGTGTTATATTAATGTACATGTTCACCACAGTTTCAGCTATAACTCATTGCTGTAAGTATGCTTTGTCATGTCAAATTACAACATATGCTACCAATGTATGCTTTATCTAGCCTTGTCAGTTTCAACAGGCAAATAAACACACATAAATACATTTTCAGACGATGATGACAGTCGTCTGTTAATGAAAGAAGCATCTGCTTAAACTACGTATTCAAATCTACACGACGTTTTATCTCCAGCCAAGACGATACGCATCAGTAAGCAATATTGTAACTTTTAAGGTATTGTTCTTATATAAGCTTGATAACAAAGTCTGTTCACAATTCACTGGTACAGATACAAATCTAACACACAAAACATTTTTTTCGAATATAAACTTTCATTAGTTTCAAATAATAAAGCACCGTGGTCCAGGGGTAGAGCGCAGGACTCCGGATCCGAAGGTCGCGGGTTCGAATCCCGTCAGAGGCGAGATTCTCTCACGATCTTCTCATTCCTCAACGCTGCGCGAATACTGGTATGGAACCCAGGAAGCAGTCATCGAGCGTGATGAATCTCAGTTGTAAGAACTTGTATCGCAATCGATGTAAAATAAATGATAAAGCAAGAATAACCAAGGCTCATCATTCCATGGAGCCCGGCCCCTTTGTATTGAATACATTCACTGGCCAGCCTTAAAACTGAATAGAATTCATATTTCTTTCCATTTTGATTTTGATCATCTAGTTTACAACTTGCCTTTCCTTTTTTTACATAAATTTCAATCTTGTCTCATGAGAATTTAAAAAATATAGTGGTGTCGCGGTTTTAAGTCATTTCTACTTTATAAACGATTCTGTCAACACGTTTAACGCTTGAGTCTTACAGAAACAAAAACAAGAACGTATACGTATTTGAAATGAGGGATGTATTATGAGGTTACTAGTGTCCTGTTATCATTAGAAGTCACAGAGCGGTGTATATATGACAATATACAATTGAGAAAGAGTTTACATACAGAAAAGTTTGTATTTCGAAGTAGCTTCTTGTCAGAAATATCACTTGCATATTAGGTGGGAGGTAAGCTTCAAGGGGTCCATTGAAAAACCTCAAAGTCTGCTTTATGATTATAACTTATATATTCGTTAAAATCAATCTTTAATATCCACCGTGTCCATACGTTACCGGTGGAGGTGGTGCAAGTAACGTTGGTGTGGGGTATATAACGCTGGTTTTGTGGAGGAATTTGGACACACAGGTAAGAAAATTAAAACTTTTATGCGGTAGTTTATCAAGTTTTGTATCGAGACTATGCGCAAGATGATCTCATATTATTATTGGTCTGCTTTCTCCCAGTTATTTTCCGTTTTCTGTATCATTCGTGAAAAAGACGATCATTTATGAGTATGCGCTGAAACATGACATTGAAAAGTGTCAAAAATGCAGTGATAGCGAACCCACGAGGAAAGTCCAGCTTACCTTAACTAGAAAATTCCAACTGACACTAATTTCGAACCTAGTTTACTTCATTCGACAAGTAAAACTATCGGGAAAGATGTTTTCAGGAGAAAATATATGGTAACGCTGGTGTAGGTGGTGCACTGGCTGACCATGCCTGTAACGCTGGTGGCATGGTGTTTTAGCAAAATCGCCTTTCTTTACAGTTTTCGATATTGAATAATCAAATTATAGGCCTGTCTGTCAGTTATTATTAAAACGAAAATTGTTATACACACTCTGAGTGGATCACCGTCTTTTCGGATGCATATTGGAGCTCTAAGTTGCTGTTTCAGAGTTTGCTATATTTTATCGTGTGTGTCTGCTTTCTCCAAAATCTTTGCAGTTAAAAATTGATAATCACTAGTTTTGTGTCACTTTTAAATAACAAAAATGTAAAATATTGCAGTTTGAGAAGACTACAGTCGAAACTCTCCAGAAATAGAACAGTGAAGTTCTATCAGGGAAACAACCAAGCAGGGAAAACTTATTAGCTCGACTGTAGAGCTATCCTACTACCCCGGCGTCGGCGTTAGATTATAGTTTTTGTGCAGTAAATATATGTTTTACTATAACTTCTTTAGTTCTTTAGGGAATGACTTTCAAACTCCAAAGATATGTTACTTTATCATCGCACATCATATGTTGTAAGGTTCATAACTGTAGAACCCAAATTTCCACAATGATTCTCCCTTTTAATTTTGAATTTTCCTTAAATGCTGTAATATTTTACTTTAGTTTCCTTATTTCATAGTGAGTTTTCAAAGATAAGATATTTTATGATATTCCATATACCATGGAGAAGACTTTATTCGGAAGTGTTTCCTCTGGAAGGACACTGTATCTCAGTATGTGAAAAATGTGAAGCTAAATTTCTCTTTTTAGCTTAGTCTCGTATATACAGACATCCAAAATGCGCATCAGTACATCCACAAAATAGGGTATATTTTCTTGTAAAGCTTTACTTTTTAATTGTTGGTATTTAGCGTTACGAAAACGTCAATGAATTTAAAGGGGCTGGCCTCCAGATCACAAAAAAAGAAAGTTTTCTTTTATTATATTAAATTTCTTGTAATATTCATTACTAATGCTTAAAAACTAACTAACTGACAAAACAGTAAGTGAGATAATCACATTATAAATTTATTTTTTTCCTATCATAGTGCTATACCGTAACGCGACGGTAAAACTATATTGTATAAAATAAAAGTAAATAACTATAATTACAGATGCAGCGATAGTGGTGACAGTAAAAGCGTTGGTAGAATTTTGTTAACATAAGGGTCCAGAGTTCAAATCAGGCTGAAGCGAATATATTTTTTGTTCTATTTTGACTTTTACGAGTAATCAGTTTTGACGTAAAATATCATGTTGTTATAGTATCACGGCATCTAGATATTTAATTTATGTAAAAAATATTTTTATATCAAATCTGGAGTACAGCCTCTTTAAAACGAATACGAAAACGCCCTGGTGACCATGTCTTTTCCAAAATGCAACCAATTTCACAAGTTATATAAATGCATCCCCAAGGGAGATTAGTGCAATGTTATTTCTAAATTAAACTGGCAGTTTCTAAAGAGACGATTGTTAAACTTTCCAAAAATAAAGGTATAGAACTAAACCCACCACCACCCCACCATCATCTACCCAGTAGACAAGTTTTAAAAAAAATAATTGAATTTACTTCAATAGCAAGAGTGATTTGGACTAGGAGGTTTGGCTAACTACTATCATGTATCTTATGTCAGATGATAGAAAACATGGTTTTCCTATAATTTGACAACTTGACCAAGTTTTTAATCTAACATGACTCAAGTTTCAAACTCGTCAAAGAATTCGTTAAGACAAAAAAATTGAACAATTTTTATTAAAATCGGGTCAAAAATGTTTGTAAACAAGGTTTTCTAACGAGCTGAGCCAGTGATCTAGTTTTTTTTATCCTACATGACACTGATCAAGGTTTTATTGAGATGAAAATCTATGAAAGTCTTAACAAAAATATACTTTCTACAGTGAGTTGTTCTTTTCATTTATGCACCTAGTGACCTAAGTCTTTGAAAACGCGTGATCAAGTTTCGAACTCGTCAAGAGTTTAATTTTAGGTAAACATTCTGACCAATTTTTATCTAGATCATAAAAAATGTTGACTCTTGAGTGCCAACGAGCAAAATGTTAACGGACGGAGAGACAGACGGACACCAGACAAAAGTTGGCCCCTATATCTCACTGACAAAACATAACAAAAGACACAAGTCAGAATCATGATCGAGTGTCAATATAGTGATCAGAAAGTTTGATTTGCATTTGGATCATCATGCCTGATTTCAAATTTTGTCAATTGTATGATATCTGAAAACATAGTTCATAAGATATGTAATCACGTTGAGTGACACAAATAAAAGGTGCACAGCGTTACTTAAAAACCAAAAAACAACATTTAAAATGGAATTATCTTTTTCCAAAATATCGGAAAATTGTGTACAAGACAGCCAGTTAAAGACCTTCATATATCAATTAAATCGTTATAGGCCAGATCAGGATCATTTGGAAGAAATTACGTCATATTCCGAGATTAGAAAAAAATGAGCATGTTTTCAGACCGACATCTAAAAAACTGGTGTTAACTCAAAGCAAAACAAAATAAGTTTTAGTACACGCTTGTCCATGTAAAGGTTAAACACCTGAAAATACGTGTATATCGATAAATTGTTGAATGTAAAACCAAACCATGCTACATCCAAATCCTGATCTGTATCGCACTAAGATAGATTTGATCTTGCAAAAGTAACACCAATCGAGATTACTATCAGTTTTTAACTGCAAAGATCTTGGAGAAAGCAGACACACACGATAATATATAGCAAACTCTGAAACAGCAACCTAGAGCTCCAATATGCATCCGAAAAGACGATGATCCACTCAGAGTGTGTAAAACAATTTTCGTTTTAACAATAACTGACAGACAGGCCTATAATTTGATTATTCAATATCGAAAACTGTAAAGAAAGGCGATTTTGCTAAAACACCATGCCACCAGCGTTACAGGCATGTTCAGCCAGTGCACCACCTACACCAGCGTTACCATATATTTTCTCCTGAAAACATCTTTCCCGATAGTTTTACTTGTCGAATGAAGTAAACTAGGTTCGAAATTAGTGTCAGTTGGAATTTTCTAGTTAAGGTAAGCTGGACTTTCCTCGTGGGGTCGCTATCACTGCATTTTCGACACTTTTCAATGTCATGTTTCAGCGCATACTCATAAATGATCGTCTTTTTCACGAATGATACAGAAAACGAAAAATAACTGGGAGAAAGCAGACCAAGACGAGAATTCGTTAATAATATGAGATCATCTTGCGCATAGTCTCGATACAAAACTTGATAAACTACCGCATAAAAGTTTTAATTTTCTTACCTGTCTGTCCCAATTCCTCCACAAAACCAGCGTTATATACCACACACCAACGTTACTTGCACCACCTCCACCGGTAACGTATGGACACGGTGATATCTGAAACAAAATGATTTCTGCACGAAAATTAAATAAACATCACATTATAAAATAATCCAGATAAACTCCTGAAAAGTTAAAACACAGTCAAAATATAATTGTTGATATATCAAATATCTGGAACGGGAGCTAACTGCGTCAGAGATTGTTTCTTTACGGAGAGAGGCTATATAAATGAGCGGATGATAAAGCGACTGACTCACAGATGGGCCGACGATGAAGAAAAAAAAAAAGAAAATATTTATACATCTAGAAATGCTAGCTGTAATTCTGAAGAACATAATTAAAGTTATTGAGCTATTTCTTGTTACAGAAACACATCACAATATAAAGATTTACACACTATTATCGGTAAAACATTTACCACGTTTGTCACGGGGTAGATACTTTGGTTATAAATTTAATTTTCACAAATTATGATATCTCGTCTCTTTGGCTCAGTGGTGTAGATCGTCGCTCATTAATTAACTGACCGAAAGGGCATGGGTTCGAATCCCGGTGGAAGCAAAACATTTTTTTTCAGTTTTCATGGTGAATAGAAACATAATATTATGATTTTTTTCCATTGTATTTTGACGTCTCTTGAATTTTAAAGAAACAAATCAGCTTAATTCTGTGAGTCAGTCGCTTTAAGAGTACGTATAGAATTTCCAAAGCGTCACTAGGAGTAATCTTAGAAGGTAGCAAGCGATGCGCAAACTGTCATTTTTAAACAGAGAAAAAGAGATGTGTGTGAAGTTAGCTATGAGCTGGGAATTGGGTATTTGATATTCATTACCCGGTTCAGTTTGAATTCGCAGCTGAAGGTTTGTTTTCAGCACGCATTCAGAAAAAAAAAAACACCCGTTTTCAGGCCTAAACTAGAATTTTACATTATAAAAATTATTTACGTAAACACAAAGCACACCAGCCAATCTTCGATGCACAGCATAATTATTGTAACTCTACAGATTTCTTATTGAAAATAGACAACACCTTACCTTTCAAGCGACGGATTGTTGATCCACGAGCGAGCATAAAGCAGGTGCGCGATGACGAAGTATCCTATTTTTGATTGAAATTAACGGCGAATCACATCAACAAATCAACATCTTGAATTGTGTTTAAATGATAAGAGCAGTGAAAGGTGATGGGTGTTTTGACCAAACGAACTCCAACATTTTATCGTTTTAGAATTAAGAACAAGTAAAGTAATCTTAAATCTGATTTGTATGATAACCATCTAATTCCAGGATCAGCTTGTACTTGTGGCGCAGTGACATAAAACGCGGAGCACTGTTTCTGAAACTGTAAACTATACAGTGCAGAAAGAAGAACCCTATACTTTTAAATAGCAGAGTTTTTCGCCCTCTTAGTGTAAGGAAACTATTACTTGATATTAATACATTATCGGATGGCGAAAACAAAACACTATTTAAGGAAGTTCAAAAACTATATATAAAAATTGACAAGAATATTTGAATAAGCTTCTTATAATTATAATTTAACTGAACGGAAAGGCACCGCTGTGTTTCTGTGAAGGGGAGAGGTATCAAACGGCAACATTACTTTTTCGTGTTATGAAAAAAGAACAGTGCATGTTAACTATGTCGTGAAAACGTCTTAACATCTCGTTCCCGCGAGATGCTTAGTCGTTCCTTCGAGTTAGAGTCTCGCGGGATCGAGATAAAAAATGAAGTGCAATTTAAAAAACAGTATTGCTTTGAAAACAAAAGAGTAGCACAATATTTTGCTATCTCGTTCCCACGACATAGCTTACTCGTTCCCTCGACATAACTTACATGCACGGTTCCTTTTTATATCGAGATTCTTTTTTTTATTACGCTACTCTTTTTTTTCAAATGCAATACTTTTTCAGATTTGCACTTATCTTTTTTATCATCTTACCCACGACTTGGTAACTCGTTATCACGAGATACTAAGTCGTTCCCTTGAGTAAGTATCTCGTAGGAACGACAATAAAAAAGAGAAGCGCAATTTAAAACAAGAGATGTGCATGCCATCTCTGTGCCACCGCAGTAATCATATTATTGCAATTTTTGAATTATTGAGGTTATAATCAATAATCAATCACACTTTTTCTTACTACTTTTCAACTACTTATAGTTTGCTGAATTTGGGGAGGGCCGTAAACTTTTGGCCCAGCTCATTTGTAAGTATTTATTGGTCATAATTATACAATTTGGTTATGTATGTGTGTATATATACAATAAAATATGATTAAACTTAATGGGTGTTTTGACCTGGTTTACCAAGTTTTTTTGTAGCGATGGCGTTCATAGGTATCAGACCACTATATTTCAAATATTGCCGATCAAGTGCCAGTGGTTTGCGCCAAGATCACCGTTATAGAGCTGGCGGAAGTCTGTAATAGCGGTTTTGCAACGACACACACTGGAATACTGTTGTATTTACCCAGTGAATTAAAAGACATGAAACATACATTAAATATGATGGGTGTTAATTCAAGAAAGAGCATCGTTGGAACCCACAGTCCACATTCCGTATATACTACATTAGCTTATAAGATAAATCACACTTCACAACAAGATTGCGCATGCGCGAGGTAATGGCGGTGTTTAAATTTCAAGAGGGAAAAATTCTAGAAAAAAAAATAGATTGCTAAGTCAGAAATAGAGATTGTAACAATATATTTGAGTTATTGGACAGGAAAACGGATTTACTATGCATGGGAATATTATTTATAACCTAACAGTGTTTTTATAGTTCATTTTCTGATGGGAAAGAAAATGAACAAAAGCTCGCCCGGAAATTTAGACCCTGAACCGAAACGAATAACTATGGCATGTAATCTACAGACACCGGCTGGTCAGTTGAACTTAAATTCTCCAAGCGGACAGGGCCAGCCTAACTATGTTGGATTTTATACACCACAGGGGCAGCAGGCAAGTCAGTCATATGTCACACCACCGTCGTTTTCATATTTGAAGGCTTTAAATCAAGGGTCACCAACTATGCCTCAACCATATACATGTATGCCTCAAACAGTACAAACTAATCCGTTGACTAATGATCAATTTTCTCAGGTACTACAAAGGTTGGATAACATCGACAAACGTTTGTTACAGATAGATTCTATACAAAGTGCTGTAGACAAAATCTCCTTGGGTTTACAAAATGTAGAGCAGCGGGTCAGTGACGTTGAAAACAAAACGGCAGATATTGAGCAAAGTAGGATTTTTGATTCACAAACTCTTGAGGATCTTCAAAATAAACAAAAACAATTGGATTCAATGTGGAATAAATTTGTTAAAACAGACAAAGAGCTGAAAGAGCGTGAGTCAAAATTCCAAGCCGACTTAACAGACTTGAGAAGTAGAAGTATGAGAGACAATCTGCTCCTCTTCGGTATTGCTGAGAAAAAGATGAAACACCAGCCAACTGTGCAGACAAAGAGCTTAAACTCATTGAAGACGACATGGAAATTGAAAACTCTTCGAGCACTATAAAGATTCAACGTGCACATAGAATTGGCAAGTTTAGTGTATCAAAGATGAGACCTATAGTCGCAAAGTTCGCTTTCGATTCTGATAAAGAATTAGTGCGCTCTAAGGCAAATAAATTAAAGAAGCCAAATCGTATAAGTCAGCAGTACCCACGAGAAGTTATGGAAGAAAGGAAACGTCTGATTCCTATCATGTTAAAAGCACCAGAGGATAACAAGGAGGCGTTTCTCCGAGTGGACAAGCTTATCATAGACAGCCAGCTGTACAAAGATGGGGTAGACGTAGCAGGTCCCTAGGGGACAAGCGGGTGTGAACTAAAATGTTTAAGTTGGAATGTCGAGGGTTTTACTAGCCTCAAACAGACATGTTCAGACTTTACTGACTTTATTGGTAGCTATGATTTAATATTTTTAAGTGAAACGTGGACAGGTAAAAATTCAAAGCTAGACCTAAATGGTTACAAATTATTTCATTCTTACAGTAAATTTAAAAATAGACGCTCAAAACGTAAAAGTGGAGGCATTTCAGCTTATGTTAGTAACTCTTTAGTTAAGGGAGTAAAGTTAGTAAGAAATGAGTTGGACTGCATCCAGTGGTTTAAACTGGATCGATTATTTTTCAATATCGAAGAAGATATATTTCTGTGCTCTACTTATATCGCACCAGAAAACTCACCTATATATGACATTTATGTCTTTGATATGTATTCAAAATTAGAATCAGATATCCGCTTATTTCTGGATTAGGGCAAAGTATTTATTTTTGGTGACTTGAACTCACGCACTGGTCACAAATCCGACTTTATCTTACATGATAAATGCATGCAGGATCAAGGCGAGCTCGAAATTGATGAATACCTAGCTCGCGTAAACTCTGATCAAGGGTCAAACAAATTCGGTGATTTACTGTTAGAATTATGCAAATCCTTAAATCTCCGCATTGTTAATGGCTTTCTAGGACAGGACGCTTCATTTGGTAGGCCTACGTGTTTTACACATAACGGTATCAGTGTAGTAGATTATCTAATTACAAGTGCTCCCAATTTTAATTGTATATCAGATTTTTATGTGCATGATTTTACAATACATTCAAATCACGCGCCTATTGAATTTTCGTTTAAAACTATGACAGTACCGCGTGATAGGATTTTGCGTGAAAGAACACTACACAAGTGAAACAATGTATACAAAAACGAATTCTTAAATGAAATCTCGCACGGGGTTGACGATTTGTGTGACAGTTTAAGGCAACGCATTAACAATGACCTTTGCCCTGATGAGCTAGTGAAGGTATTTACTGATTACCTTTCAGGTACTGGTAACAAATATTTTGAGGTTAAACGTAAAACAAAGTCACGGTGTTGTTTTACAAATAGTCAACGTGTATTAAAACAAAATAAATGGTTTGATAATACATGCCGAGAAAAAAAAGATAGATACAAAGAAGCCCTTTTACAGTTTAACTGTAATAGAACGGCTGAAAACAAAAGTATTTTATATGATAAAAAGATTGAGTATAAACATTGTTGCAGGGTAACAAAACATAGGTATTTGAGAGACTTGTCTCTAAAAATGAATGAAATGAAAAATAAAAAACCCAAAGATTTTTGAGGTATGTTCAAAGGTAAACAATCAGGGATTGATGGGGAAATCATCTCCTTATCTGACTTTTATAATCATTTTAAAAATTTAACATCTCAATTTAAGATTGATGAAGATCAAGAGTGCCAAGATTTTTTGAATGAGTTTGATTCTAAAGATAAAACAGAGTCAAGTTTTGAAGAACTTGATGCGCCTTTCACTATAATGGAAATTAGACGGGCGATTAAATTGTTAGGAAGAGATAAGGCTTGTTCATTGGATAATATTTTGTATGAATACTATATTGAAGGCATAGACCTATTAGATAAACCTTTACAGTTATTGTTTAATTATATACTTGAAAAGCGATGTTTACCAAAGTCATGGTCTAAAGGAGTAATTATATCTATATTTAAAAAGGGAGATAATGAAGATACCAATAACTATAGAGGCATAACATTAATAAGCTTTTTTGCAAAATTGTTTACAATCGTTATTAACGGAAGGTTAAAAAAATGGGCTTGTGAAAACGATTTCATCACTGATGCACAATTTGGCTTTAAAGCAAATTTTAGTACTGTGGATGCAATATTTTTGTTAAATGCTCTTATAGAGAGACAGTTAAAACAAAAGGCAAAGCTTTACTGTTGTTTCATCGATCTGGAAAAATGCTTTGATTCAATATATAGAAATGGTCTTTGGCTTAAACTTATCAAAAGTGGCCTAAATGGCGCACTTTTTTCGGTTATTTGATCTCTATTCAATGATGTAAAATTATGTGTAAAACACTTGAATGATATATCAGATGTTTTAAAGGGGCTGTGCTCCAGATGACAAAAATAGAAAGTTTTCTTGTATTATAAATTTCTTGTAATATTTATGATTAATGCTTAAAAGATAACCTACTGACAAAAAATAAGTCAAATAATTACATTATAAATTGATTTTTTTCCATTTCAAAGTGCTATACCGTAACGCGACGGTATAACTATATCGTATAAGATTTAAAGTAAATATCTGTAATATCACATGCGGCGATCGTGGTGACAGTAAAAGCGTTGGAAATATTTTGTTAACATGAGGGTCCAGCGTTCAAATCAGGCTGGAGCGAAAATATTTTTTTTTATTCTATTATGACTTTTATAATCAGCTTTAGAGCAAAATATTATGTTGTTATAATCTCACGGCATCTAAATATATAATTTATGAATTTTTTTATGTCAAATCTGGAGTACAGCCTCTTTAACTGCGATATTGGATTGTTGCAAGGGGAGATAATGTCACCTCTGCTTTTTTCACTATTTGTAAATGATGTTGAATTATTTTTACAGAATGATACTGACGCATGTATAACTATAGACCAGCTGTCAATTTATTTGTTACTTTTCGCCGATGATGCAGTTCTTTTTTCTGAAACAGCAGAAGGTTTACAGTCGAATATAAATAACTTTAAAAATTATTGCAATAAATGGAAACTTAAAGTAAATACTTCTAAAACTAAAGTAATTGTATTTCAAACGGGCAGACAAATTAATAAAAATAACTGTATTTTTAAATTTGAAAATGAAATTATCGAAATTGTTGACAAATTTAATTACCTAGGTTTAGTTTTTACAAAAAATGGTCTTTTTATAAACGCAATAAAACTTTATCCGGCAATTTAAAGAACTTAAGGCCTTAAGCTCTTTAATGGCAATAACAAAGCTCTTGCAGATACCAATTAAAAACATGTTCAGTCTGTTTGATTGTTATGTAGCATCTATTTCAAATTACGCCAGTGAAGTCTGGGGTTTTATAAAAGCCGAACAACTTTAACGAGTACACAAAAAAATTCTTAAATGGGTACTGAAAGTCAATAAGTCTACTTGTAATTCTGCATTATACGGAGAAACGGGGAGATTCCCATTACATGTTATCAGACAAGTAAGAGCTGTTTAATATTTTTTAAAACTGTAGGTTGAAAAAAGCAACAACTGTATTTTAAGCACTGTTCAAGAGTACCTTAGAAATGATGCCACCAGTGACAGTAATATTATTAATTGGGCCTCTTAAGTAAAGCAGTTATTACAAAATACGGGTTTTAATGAAGTTTGGTTGTACCCATCCTCTGTAGATATAAAAGTTTTCGAACCAGTTTTACGTTTAAGGGTATTTGATGTATATGTAAATGACTGGAGGCAAGACATTGACTCCAGATCTTCATTATCACTTTTCAAAGTTTTAAAAAACTAATTTTTGACTTTCAGAATATTTGGTAAAAATGAACTGTGTAAAAACAGAAATATTGTTGCAAGAATAAAATTGTCATCTCACCAATTAAATATAGAAACAGGTCGCCATAGAAATATTCCAAGAAATGAACGTAAATGTACTCAGTGTGAACGAAATGAAATAGAAGATGAATACCATTTTTTCATTATCTGTCCTGCATACACAAATTTAAGACAATAATACATCCCAAGATATTACCATAGACGACCAAGTATGTACACATTTTTAGAATTACTTAATTCCACTAAATAAATGTAAAAATGTTGAATAAATTAGCAATATTTTATAGAAAATCTTTCCAAACAAGAGTCAATAATTTAAACCGTGTTGAGCACTGATTGTTGTAATACTAAGTGTAAGCTAGTGTATGACTGTCCGTTTGTTTAGATAAATATAATTATACTTGTTCGCATACATGTACATTATTTTAATTTTCGGCTAGTTAAACAGTAAGCATATACTTTACTTTTATTCCCTTGCCTACCTACATATCTTACTTCTCGTTTCGGTAAGTTATGGTAATAATATGGCAGAAGTAATCTATAAACAAAAAGTTCCTTTTAGTATAAACCCTTGCTTTTTCTCTTTCGTTAAGGGTTTGTCACCAAATTACTTTCAGTATTGGTTTAACTTGTTGATATGTCTCCGTTTGTATTTAAAATATCATAAAGTTAAAAAAAACAAAAACAACAAAAACATTAATAATAATTTATAACGTATAAATTAGTTTCTCCGGGCAAGGCATTCACTAGCCTACACTCCTTTAGTGGTAAATATTTTCATTCATGTATTTGTGTTTTCTTATCCTTTTCTTTTGTAAATATGGGTACATGTTCCTGTGTTTACATTTCTATGTTTTATATTGGAAATGTTTTATTCCCGCTATTACTAGCGCATGTTGTAAATAGTCAGTTACAGACGAGGAACTCTTATGAGTTCAAGTCTTATGTAAATAAAATTCTGCTCTGTTCTGTTCTGATAAATAACCTAGGTTACCGAAGATGCATTATATATTTATCTGGTGTGATAAATAACCTGGGTTATCGAAGATGCATTATATATTTATCTGATGTGATAAATAACCTAAGTTACCGAAGATGCATTATATAATTATCTGGAATGATTAATAACTTGGGTTACCAATGATGCGTTATATATTTATCTGGTATAATAAATAGCCTGGGTTACCGAGAATGCATGATATACTTATCTGGTATAATAAAACACCTGGAATACGGAGGCTGCATTATATATTAATATGGTATGATAAATAACCTGGCTTACCGAGGAAGCATGATATATTAATCTAGTATAATAAAAAACCTGGGTTACCGAGGATGCATTATATATTGATCTGGATTGATAAAAATCCTGGGTTACTGAAGATTCATTATATATATACCTGGTATGTTTATTAACCCGGGTTACCGAGAATGCAGTAAATATCTATCTGGAATGACAAATAACCTGGGTTACCGGGGGTGCATTATATATATATTTATCTGGCATGATAAAAAACCTGAATATGCATGTTATATTTATCTGGTATAATAAATAACCTAGATTACCAAGGATGCATTATATATTATTCTGGTATGATAAATAACTTGGGTTACCGAGGATGCAGTATATATCAATCTGGTATGAAAACTAACCTGGGTAACCAAGGATGCATTATATATTCATCTGGTATGATAAATAATCTAGGTCACCGAAGCTGCATTTTATATTTATTTGGAATGGTGAATTACTCGGGTTATCGAGGATGCATTATATATTTATCTGGTACATTAAAAAAACTGGGTTACCGAGGATACATTATACATTTTTTGGAATAATACAAAACCTGGGTTAGCTAGGATGCATTATATATTCATCTGGAAAGATATTAAATAACCTGGGTTACCGATGATGCGTTATATATTGATCTGGAATTATAGATAACCTGGGTTATCGAGGATGCATTGTAACACCACCTTTTGGGGTCAAACACACTTTAGGGTAAACTTCACAACTCACTTTGGGGTCAAACGCACTATGGGGTTAAAATCTAGCAATGAACCCGAAAGTGCGTAAATATGCTCTTCATAAACGCATTTTGGGTTCCAAAGTTCTGAAGGTGTCAACTGAGTTCTGCTTAAATACTGAGTACTGACTTATTTTCGATCTGCAACCTTGAAATATTTAAGATGGAGTTCAAGATGACGGTCGATACTAAGATACATGACTGTGCAATCAAATACTTAGTGCCATTTAAATTCTGATGTAGCAGTAATTCAGAAAATAAAAACATTGTATTTGTTGCTTATTAAATGTAAGTGATAATGTTTTATAAATTTTACCACTTTAAATATCATGCAAATCGTGACTATATATCAAACTATTTAAATTGTAAATGTAAAGTAAAATAAACTATCGTCTGCTATTGTTATACGACTTAATACATTTCGCCTACTTCATTCCTTATTTTTAGTTTACGATTGGGTTTAACTACAAGATATTACTTAAAGATATCACTAAAATTCATTTTTATTGATTAAATTTTTATGACCCCAAAGTCCAGTCTTTTGCCTGTTGTTATAAATTGCATATGTACCTGTGTAACGGACTTTGGAGTCAAAATTTGACCCCAATGTGTGTAACGCACTTTGAGGTCGGATCCCAAAGTGCATCTGACCCCAAAATGCGGTGTGACAATGCATTATATATTTATCTGGTATGATAAAAAACTTTGGTTACCGAGGATACATTATATATTTATCTTGAATGATAAATAACCCGGGTTACCGGAGATGCATTATATATTAATCTGGTATGATAAACCGAGGTTGCATTATATATTTATCTAGAATGATAAATAACCTTGGTTTCTGAGGATGCATTATATATGTATCTGGTATGATAAATAACCTGGGTTGAAACGCTGAACGTGTTATTTCATAATGTTATTGTATGAAACTATATGTTTATATATGTTTGATATATTATATGTGAAAATAATATTTTTTATGTAACTTTTTGCACAGATGACCACCAGTTATACTTCAATTTTATTTCAAGATTCCCACTTAAACTCCATCAATAAAGGCTGTCTCAGACCCCTCTTAAATGAAAAAAATGAAATTTGAAAAACAACATTGCAATGCGATAGGAGAAAAAAAAATCAACAACTGAAAGGGGAAATATTATGACACTTGAAGTCATTTTAGTTAAAACGCAGTTATTTCTCTTATTATACAATTGAAACGTTGGTGCTCTAAATAATAAATGAAGGAAAATTGTTTTCTTTTTTCTAGGGAAAATGCAAACGTCTTATAAATGCACGCGAATCTCTTAACGAAATTTTGATATAAGTATGTTTTGATAACTTAAAGAATAGACTTAAATACAGAAAACGCTTACATTTACGCGGTTTTCAGAGTATTAGAAACATACCCTACAATTAACTGAACAAATAATTATTATACTGCATATATATTTGTTGGCTATAAAAAAAACAATTCAAGTAAGAAAGTTTAATTAAATGGTGCATGTACACAGAAAGCGCTTATTTGGAATAAAAGTCCATCTACCTTAAAATGGTACAACAAAAAGACTAATGTTAATGCATGGAGTTTACTGGTCTTACTTAGAACCGACACACTGACATCCAGTAACAATTTATTCAATAGCATTCAAATTTAAACAAATTCAATATAAAGTATGCAGTATGATTATGTAATCCGCTCACCTGAACATCAAGAAGTATCAATGATTGTCGTCTTTCGTCCACACAGCTTTAAATGACATCTGTGTATTTAATGTTGCTCATATAACTAAAATTCCGACTGCCAATGGTCTCAGTTAATTTCATTTGGACATTCAGGAAGATCTAAAGGTAAACAATAGCTTTAAAACATTTCTTTCCGACAGCTAGCTATTGAGTATATGTCATACAGCTACTTGATCCTGGGGTAAAATTGGATTGCATTTAAGGTGGTAAGTTTTTTATTTGCTAACATTAAAATTACGGAAATATTACACAATCTTTCAGTTTGAAACTCTAGTTAATAGTAACTTGAGTTACATTCTTGCATATAATGGGGGACATCAGTGGATTATCTACCCTGAATACTCTCTAATATTAACTTGGTCCTTCCATTTGGATTCCTCTGCTTTCATCGCTGTTTTCCTTTATGGTATGGTGATAATTACACCTTATTATTTGCCACAATAGTAGTCAGATTAAACATTTAGTTTAAAAATATGTTTTGTTAGCACATAAAGTTTGTTTTTTTAAATTCCTAACTTTTTATTTAATATGTAAGTGACAATTTTCACAACTGAAAGTGAAGACTATCACAAAGAGAAACAAGGATAAAGTCAGAGGATTCCAACTGAAAGGACCAAAGTGCAATTTGGATTACCTCTGATGTTATCTGAGTAAGGGAGATAATTTGTTATCAGCAATGTCTCTCATTAAGTGGACTTATACGTTCGTAAATTATGCCCTGAGGATTATTACTGGTACCGCCATAAGAGTCATTGATTGCATATAAATATGTAACAATATCTTATACATACAGTCTGAGGTCACAATTGCTAGTGTTGTTTTGTATATACTACTGTCAGGTAGCCGCCCCATCCGTCGTTCGACTATGTATTTTTATGACATTAATTTCTGTTATTTTGAGCATCCTTCCGTAGGTGAGCGATTCAGTGCCATGATGACCTTCTTCCTTCATCATCTTTTACCGTGCTTCCACGTGCTACACTACAGAAATCTTATTAAAGGCGTTTCACAAAACTGAGCAATAACCTTAATTCCTGCAAAGATTCAAGGTACAAGAGGGCAATGACGGTCCTATACCGCTAACACGAGTATCTTCAACTTGTACAAATGGATCAATTTTCATTGCTGTAAGCTGTCATTGAGGATCTAGGATTGCCAAGGTTGAGGTTATAATTTTCATTCAAAACTGTGCATATGTTTCAAAATCCATTGCTGTAGTAAGACTTGGAAAAGCAAGTCATGGTTTAAGGTTGGAAAGTGCCAAAATTAACATCTACATGCAGAACTGAATACATAGTCTTACATTCATTGCTATATGTTAAAGACGAAGAGAATAGGCCAAGTCCCATCAGACAAAGCTGTATACCTAATATCCAAGCTCTAGACCTTATGGTTTAGAACAAGAAGAATTTTCATGTTTATCTAATATGTCAAAGTAAAACTAGCCCGACCCACTGACAACAGTTTGTTGAAGAACTAACATGGCTTGAAAGTTGGTCATCTATACATGAAACTAATTTGAATCAGACGTTTCTGAGGAGAAGATTCTTAACAGTTTTCTTATACAAGTATACTCACATAGTGAAAACTAGTCCCGTCTCCCAGTCGTGTTTTTTTAGAGATCTACAGCTTTTAGGTTTTAGATAAAATAGATAAAAGGACACAATGAAAATGTGTGTGAAATTATTTTGAAATCGAACCAATCGTTTCTGAGCATATTTCATTTTTTTTTCATAGTCATGTAGTGAAAACTTACTCCGTCCACTGTCAGTCATTTTTGTTAGCCAGATTGACTTGAAGAATTGAATAAAAAAAGATCAGGGACATTGTGTGAAAAAGTTTTGAATCGGTTGAGCGATGACAAAATAATTTTCAAAGTTTTTCTTTTAGTTGCTGTCGTTCCAAGAAAATATTGACTAAGACAAAGGCGGACTACAGACAGTCACCCAGCAAGCACCCAACAATAAAATTGCTCTTCAGTACGTTCTGCTCAGGTGAGCTATGCTCTTCAGTACGTTCTGCTCAGGTGAGCTATGCTCTTCAGTACGTTCTGCTCAGGTGAGCTATGCTCTTCAGTACGTTCTGCTCAGGTGAGCTAAAACGGCTGAGACATTTCGGGCTCCCCATTACATTGTTTTAAACTTACAAGCAGAATTAGATTAAACAATTTACAGGCATCTGCGTCTCAAAAAAGCAAAAAATTCATTAGCAAAAACATGAATTTTACATTTTAATAGAGCCGGAACTTTATCTGATTCCTACATTAAAAGAATTAAAAGAATTAACTACAGTCTGCGCTCGTAGTCTCACATCTTATCGGTTTCAAGTCCTCGAAGATAAGTTAAACTGTTCAGTTCTGCTAACCCGTGGCCAGAGCACACTGTAACCATACTCTGAGATTTAATGCTTGTCTCATATCAAAATTATGTTCATCTTTATTAAAATCCCGCATTTGTGCCTCTATCTCTTCATGATTATTGATTATTCAGTAGGTTACTGTTCCATTTCAAATAGGAATAGTTATAGGCACACCAGACACCAGATGCAGCTTAGTCGAACATTCTGTTTTCTATCATACTTTATCTCGTTAGAGATACAAGAAAACGAATGTCTCCCGATTGTAATTTTGTTTAAGTAGGCAGAATACCTATTTCCTTCATTACATGCTAATAAAGAGCTTGATTTAGTCAGACTTCAGTCAATGTAATCGGATAAAAAAAGAGTAAAAAATGCAGAACACTTACAGATATTTTTGTCATATAAAGACAAGACGTAAACACGTTCTAAAGAGAAGACAGGCTGAAGAGCATGTCGAGTAACGTGATACAATTAACCATAACGTGGTATAATCAAACATAACGTGATATAATTAACCATAACGTGGTATAATCAAACATAACGTGATATAATTAACCATAGCGTGGTATAATCAAACATAACGTGATATAATTAACCATAATATATCATCTGAAATCAGTTCACAAGTGAATTTCCCTGAAAATGCACTTCTGGTTTATTTTGCATTTAGAAAATCGATTTACAAAAGAGAACGTAAATTGTTCATTTTATATGACTTTATAGTGAGTCCCCTTACGTAATATAATTCTCTTCTTTTGACATAAAAGGGTTATGCCCGCTGACTTTGTGACCGATTGTATTAGTCATGACTGATTGATTTCCATGATTTACATCTTGCGCCTCTCCTTTTACCATCAATCATTAGTTAATTAAGGTTGTGTGGCTTTTTCTTGTCGTTGTTTTCTACAGTTAAGAATGAGAACTTGAACAAGAATAATCCATCAGACTCAGTTTAAAAGGCTAAAAACCAAATTTTTCCTTTCAGATAAATTTTGACCTTGTCACTATCGAACAGGCAGGAAGGAAAGGATAAAACCCGGTATTATTTCCTGCACGTAAGGGAAAGCAAACATGTACATTGTTATTCCCCTTGTAACCCATTCAAGCGATAAGCGCTTAAACAACATTAATTTATTTGTTACGTACTTTTGCTTTTGTTATATTGTGCACCGTGTGGAATTTCTACTGAGAACAAGTATGTAAGGGACCGTTACAACACTGAATGATACAATAATTTCATGACTCAGTCTGACTGAAGTACAGACCTTCTTACGGTTAAGTTTCCTTAACAGCGTAGAAATTTTAAGCAGATTGTCTCATTCTTCTAGACGTGAAATATATTTACACTGAATTACGATTCTTTGAAATCTTGAAGATCTCGTGTAAAGAACTTGAAAAAATACCATGATATACACATTTTCAAAAAAAAGTATTGCGGGATTTATTCTTTTAAGATGAACATTTTGATCACTTTATTGTTTCTTAAATAATTCCAAACGCATAGTTACGTAGCCAAAAGTTCGTGCCACTTAATGTTCAAAGTCCGCGCATGCGCATAATATGCAATCAACGTATATCTTTCATTTCGTAAATACATATGTGAATAAGTTTATGTACTATATGTAGCAAGAATTTAACAAAAATCTTAAAAAATCTTGTCGTACTCACCTCAAAACAAACATGACCCTTGACAATCCTGATCACTCAGATGCTTCTTATAAGTTCGTGTCAGTTAACTGATGACGTCACATAGAGGCCCCGGTAAAGTTTTGTGATCTTTAATGTTTATAAAATGTGTGTATCGGGAGTTCTCTTAACCACTGTCTATATAACCGCCTGCTAAGATTAGAATTTTAAAAAATACAAATAAATAAAATCAACAGGTGTCCAAAAATTAATAACAAGTGTCTTAACATTAATTACTAGAACTATAATAAGTCTATATTTACATCGTTTGTTTTCAATTTTTGTAATTTAGGCACAGTGTGGACACAAGAATGTGTCTTTCCTTCTGAGCACACTTTTGTCATGGCAGAATGACAGGTGCACACAGTGGCTGCACTTATCACAGTATCCCCAATTTACAATTTTTATGAAGGGAATGCTATCTGCTGGCGGGTAAAACTTCTTGCTCACGCAGCAAACTTCCGTCTCATCATATGAATCATCATCATCTGACAAATCTGATGGGCATTTATTTAGACCACTGGTGAACGGTTTGGGAATTCGGGGTACAACTTCCGCTGGCTTTCGCATATTTGTAACACGTTGCTCCTTTAAAAGTGATTTACCTTTCGCGCTGCTCTTACCTCGGGTTGTGCTACCCTTAAGCGATTTTCCTTTCGAACTGCTTTTACCTTCCAGGATTTCCCTGTTTTCCTCATAAACAGCGACTGCTTCTAGAAAAGAAGTTTCAGTAATTTCTTTCCCATTTGGCTTAGGCTTTTTCATGCTCGAACTGGACGATTTGCACACTCACAGCCACAAGGTTTGGTCGGTTTCTTTTCAGAATCAAATTTTGTCTGTAGATATTTGTCTATAGCCTCTTTACCCGATTTTAATGCTACTACTTAAGTACTGGGCTGTTATCTCGAAATGCTTTGCTTGGGAAGAGCTGCTCCATTTCAACCGACCCCATGTTAACTGGATATATATCTGTTTTCAAGCGGATACTAATTTGGAAGGGCACATGGCGCGTAGGTATGCTTTACAGGCTATATCAGTCATTTCATACTTAGTTACAGCTTGCCCAATATTATCTCTCATAAATGAGGCGCATTCTCTGTAATAGTAACCTTTGAAAGGTCCAAACACACCCTCGTCAAGCGGCTGAAGAATATGCAATGTATGTGCCGGTAATACAAAAAGTATAATGCGTTTTGAAATGGCCCATTCAATTAGTTGCTTTGAAGTGTGTGTCGCATGCCCATCAAAGATTATAAGAATTGGCTGGTAATCCTCGGGTCCACGCCTTACATTAGGCAGGAAGTGATTCTCAAGATAATCCTTAAAATCTCCGAATTAAACCAGTCCGTTTCCGACATCGTAAAAACCAAATACGGTGGCAGGTGGTTACCAGCAGCATTTGCACATGCAATGACAGTAGTAGTTGTAGAATGTGGCGATGTAACGGATTAGGGTTTGCCATTTACCGGGGCTATAATGTTAGGTGGCCTATGTTCAGGCTGTATACCGGTCTCATCCAAATCCATACTGACGCTTGTCACTTAAACTATTTTCTTCTATAACCTTCTTCAAATTTTCAAAATACTGGTCAACTGCCTCTGGAGTTGAACACATAGCGCGGTTGGTTTCAAGAGCACTTGGCCGGACAGAACTGATGCGTGCACCCAAGCGTCTTAAGAACCCATACAACCAACAGTTACTTAATGGTTTGTATTAAGAACTCTTGCCTAAGGCTTGCGCCAAATCTCCGCCAAGATCATTCAGTTTTGTATTTGTTACCCCGTAGCCGAGCTGTGCCAGCACCTCCACATGTTCAACAAGTGAGAGTTCTTGTTCACTAGTAAACAATGTCTCTTCTTTTTATAAGTTTTTTATAGTGTATGTACCCTTTAAAGCGATCTCTAAGAGTTTGGACCGGGACTCCGAACGGCAGTGCTGCTTTCTTGACAGAAGTTCCCTTGGACGTCACCTCTTCATATGCTTTAAATAATGCATCTGGGGAAATTTTCGGTACTTTCCATACTGCTTCGTAGAGTGTGAGTTGGGCTAGAGAGAAAGACAGAATAAAGCTTGTGTCTGTTGAATAAATGAATGGATGAATGAATGGGATAACAGAAGTAATGCATGACTGATTGAATGAATGAATAAACGAGATGATAGAAAGAATGAATGAATTAATGATAGGATAAATAAATGAAAGGATGAATGAATGAGATTGGTAAATTGTGGGGTGAAATAATGGCTATGCTGATTTAATAACTTGGGCAATTTTCGAGCACAAAAATAGCAATCTTTAAAGTTTTAATTGGAAATTAATTGACGTTCAGCAATATTTATTTGTACAACAATCCCATAAAGGCCTCTGCTACCGGAACTGTCTCTGACAGGTACTTGTGTTTACATCACGTGATGGAACGTCACTAGTTTGAAATTTCCAAATAATTTTACCATTTTATTAGTTACCATGACGATGTTTTGAAAATCGGGCGTGATTACGGTAAAAATTGTAATTTCTCGTGAACATTTCATCAAACATACCTGCTTTTGCCGCAATTTTCCACTTCTTTGTGACAGCAAAATGTCTACACTAAAACTTACACAGAATTCGGACACGCGACACTGCGTCATTTAATGATAAATTACGTCAAAGTTTCTAACACGAACATGTAAGAAAGCACGAACTCATAGGAATAGCTAATATCTATGTTAAAACATATACTGAAAATCTTGGTGTCTTGCATAGAAAACACACCGGATGTATTTTTTTAAATTAATTCTTTTGCAAACAAGTAACTGAATGTTATTGTTTTACACGGATAAAATTGTAAGTTTCCTCTTGTCTTAGTGAAAATAATAAAATGATAATGACATGGACTTGAAATGTAACTTTGATAATCACTGCTGTGTTTTCACAGTGTTGATTCCTGATGACTTGCGCTATCCACAACAACAACAACAACAACATAAACACAGTGTTTTCAAATTACCTATGACAAGTAGTGAAAATGTTACAGTGTACCCTTTTCCATGTTTTTACGAAACACGATTATACTTATTACATTCATGCAATCATAGATATTCACAAGCTTTGATTACAGTTGGGCAGGTTATTTTTTATATGGGTCCTCATTTCAGCCTTTGTCTCTTCGTCATATTTATATACTATTAGGCAGATTATAGTGACAGTACTATTTTAGATACAAAATTATTACGAGCCTGAAAAACACAAACCTTGAATTGTTATAGATTATTAGTCCATGCCTGATCTCGTTAGAGAAAGAATGTTATGAATGTACCGGCAGCAATTTTGTTTCCAACTATATTGCAATCGAAGAAAACAAAATGACATTTTTTCTATACGACATTTAATCGATGTGGACAAAATGGCTTTTTCCTATACAACATTCCAGCGTAGAAGACAAACTTTTTTTCTTGAGAAACAATCTAGCAAAATAATAACACTAACTTCTTTCTAATCTTATTTTAAAAAAATACATTTTGTAACAATTACTAGCTTTCATTTGTACAGTAACCATTAAGCAACTAACCAGAAACAAACTTAATTTATAACTAGTATCTGCGTTCAAATCTCTCCTCTGTTAAACACGTTTTACGTGTGAAACCTAGAATTCATTAACACGTAATAAGATACAATATTAAAATTCTTTAAGAGCTGATTCTCTGTATTTTTACTGTATTCACTTTCGTTGGTTTTATGATGAGGATTACTGAAACGCTTTGATTACTTTCCTATATGAAAGCAAAATGTAAGACATGTAATGTTTAATTTATTATTTTTATACCTAAAACGACAGTTTGAAACAGTATCAAGGTCACTAATTGAATGGCAGAGAAAACTGAGTTTAAAAAAGTAATTCCTGTTCTTAAATATTAAACAGAACATCGTTACTTTGTAAATATAGCATAGAATTTAGCACAAAGTATACTAAAATATACGTTTAGTGTTTTACCAAACATAGTACTCTATCTTAAATGTGTCTGGGTTTCAGTTTTCTGCACGATTTTATACAGATAAAATTAAATGTAACTTTTTGTAATGATTTCTAAATAGCATTATACTTTTTACTATCAACGCACCAATGAAATTACAGTTATATTACGACAATGATTTAAAGCACTTGCATCTGTATTTGGCTTAATCAGCACAACATTTTATAATGCATAAATTTATTTTCACCCTGTTGCTATCCTTAATAAGTTAATTTCCCCTAAGACATACATCACATCTGTCAAGATTGCTTCATCGGAATCACAACTAAGACACAAAGGTTGTTTGTAGAAAATTGTAGACATTAATCGTTTAAACAGTTTGCAAGCAGACTTCACCAAATTAAAAAAAAAATACTGAATAATTATAGTTTTGAATTAGAGAAATTGTTAGCTTTACAATTATGATTCAATAGAATGATTTAAAACATAACATAGCGTTGATCGTCCAGTTTTCGGTATAGTTTATCCCTATGTTTTGTCAATAAATTAAAGAAAAACATTATGAAAACCGTCAATCATCTGCAGTGTTATTACCCATACATATTTTATCAACAAAGTCAATCATTTCAGTGAAATATTTAACTCAAAAACATAAACTGCAACTGTTAACTATTCAGTGTCAGCCATATTGGAAATACGGCCTATTTCTGGTAACAAGGTGAAGGTTGAAATAATTTGCTAAAAATACATTTTGGTTCAAACAGTCTATGTTTACTCTTCACTTGCTGGCTGATGGCATGGGCACTGAAACTTTTCTTGACGCCTTACCACTCTTTGTTTGCCAGATGTGTCCAGTGATCACAAGACTCAAAGTCACACTTGGCCCACTTTACAAATACCAGAAAAACACAATCTTTCAGTTCCTTTGGCCCAAACTTGTGGCAAACACAACACTTATCAAACTCTGGTATTTCTTCTTCAGAATCAGAATTTTCTACTGAGTTATGGGTGCTAGGTTGCTTGGAAGGTCCAGGATGAGGTTCCTCTAGAGGAAGTTTTTTACTTTTGTTGGTCTTTTTCATTTCAGCAGATTTATTTTTACTCACAGTTTTGAGAGCTGACGTCACTGCAGGTTTCTTTTGATGCTGCTCACAGTGTTTCCTGACTTCTTCTTCAACAGATGGAACTGTTATGCATCTTCTAGCCACAATTTAGCTGAGTGTTTCTCTTGGTGTTCTCTCACTTTCAAATTTTTGTTTGTTTTCAAGGAGTTGGACCATTGGTTTGAAAATATGACTGGATCTAGTTGTTGTTCTGGGGTTTCCTCCTGGCAAAGAAGAGGCTGGTATGAAAGGGAAGGAGCAAGCTCAACATCTGAAATTTTCTCCTTGTTGAATGGAAAGATACCGGTCTTCTGGAAGCTTGACCTCAAGTTGTTCACAGAAAGAGCAGATGTATATGCTGTACAGGCAAGTTGACAGACATTGTAACGAGTTATTCTTGATTCAGGAGAACTTCGAAGAAATTTGTGGCATTCAGAATTATAGATGCGCTGCATCGGACTAAAGCAACCAACATCCAGTGGCTGAAAGATGTGGCTGGTATGGGCTGGTAAGACCAGTATGATGACACGATGCTGTTTGGCCCAGTTAAGTACAGGAACATTGATGTGAGAACGATGACCATCAAGAATCATGAGAACTGGCTCATCTTGGAATGACCTTTGGACGTACTTTAGAGAATGATCACTGAGGTACTTCAGGTAAGTGCTAGAATTGGACCAACCTGTTTCAGTCACTGTGCCAGACACACCAGGGGTAGACCCAGACAGAAGCTCTTCAGACATACGAAGACCTTTGAATATAAAATATGGAGACAGTTGTGTTCCCAAGGCATTTCTACATGCAAGCACTGTAGTGACAGAAGACCTTGCGGCCACTAGCAGCTAGCACTTTAGGAGGGCGATGTTCTGTTTGAATACCTTTCTCATCAAAGTTGTAGATGAGGTGAGGCTTATCCATAAGGTTATTGCTTGTAAGGACTTGCTCAAGGTTGTTGAAATATTGCTTGACAACTAGATCAGTTGTTGACTAAGCTCGCTCCTTTGACAAAGGTCTTGGACTGATGGTACGCAGCTCAGGTCAGCGACTTTTTAGGTTTCTGTACCATTTTTCAGTTACAGGATTGTCCTTTGTGATCCTTCCTAGATACAAGGCATAATTTGAGGTCATTGTGATAATTTCATTACCGGTGTAATCATAACCCAAAGTAGCCATGGCTTGCAAATGCTCAATGAAAATGACTTCTTCCTCCATACTGAAGAGAGGCTGTGGAACTGACAAACAGTTTCAATATTAATTTTGCCACACACTCTGTCCCTAAGTGTCTGCATTGGAACTTCATACTGGATTGAAGCTCTTCTGACAGATAGATGCTGCTCCTTGACAGCTTTGTATGCATTTGTCAGTGCTGTGGGAGAATAACATCTGTGTGTCTTCTTTAACGGCACTGGTTTGACCTGAAAGACACAAAGGTAACTCAACATTAATAAAAAAAATATATTGATACCCATATTATTGTAGTTTTCTTATAGTGGATAACATTTTTTGAACTGGCCTGTAACAATATTTTTAGGATAGTAAGTCACATGACAGTCATGTGACTTTTTGCAACAGAAGTTTATGGAGGCGCCAGAGGCGGTATTTTTTCATTTTGGGTAACTTTTACAAGAAAATGACATTTGTTTTTGCAAAAATACATACCAGGTGTTAAGAAAATGTCTCAGCAACGATTATTTCACAAAAAAGCAATGTTTTTTACCTGTTTTGTTCGCATTTTAGGCAAATTGTCAGATTTGACAGCTATCGGCAGATATCGTGTATTTACACCAAAAGCGATGACGTCAAAACATGTTCCGTCATGCGCACTGAGGTAAACAAAAATGGTACCGAAAATAGGACGCTAACAACAACTGGACGATCAACGATAACATTATCTTTATTTGGCATAAAATAGCATAAGCATACATATAGCCAATATACATTCATTTACATATGAACAGATAAACGTGTTACAAAAAAGTGTACACTGTTTAAACAAGTTACAGAATAATGGTACAGAATAAAATTTAAATTAACCTCTAAAGATACATTTTTTTATTGATTGAATTCTAAATATGTTGTAGCTCTCTTTTTTTAAAATGCAATTTATAAGTATTTTGATAAATTGAATAGTTCTTTAGGATTTTTGCTTGTCATCAATAATTCAAATTTTTTTGATAGTAGGCCATCTACAGAAATATTTTATATCTTGTTTTCTTAAGTTATAATAATTTGGTTATATAAGGACGAAATGAAGCTTGTTTTCTATAACATTCATGGTACATATTTTCTTCCCTTGGCGTTCCTTGATGTCTACCAATTTCGATGGCGAGGTTATGTGCTGAAAGTCTAAATTTTGTTAACGCAATTCTGAATTTATTCGTATTTATAACACTTAGATAAAATTCTTGATTAAAATCATGTTTGAAAATACAGTAGGAAAATAATCTACTTGAATGATGGATGTTTCTATACCAATCCTGTTTATAAACATCCGAATTTTGTTTTTTATAGAAATGAAATTGTTTTTATTTGCATTATGAGTTAACCATAGATAAGACATTCCTATCTCCAGAAGAATATAGCTTTGATATTGTAGGCCTATTTTTTCCTCTATATGAATTTTCGTTATTAGCATCAATTTCATCGAGATTTATATTTTTAGCCAGTATTTAACAAGTATAATTTTTCTCTGAATTCTCATTGGATGTCGGCTAAGCTCTCCGTATAAACAGTCTAAATTTGTAGATTTCCTAACATAGTTCTTTTCTTAAAAATTTACAATGGAATAACTCGGTATCTTTGGCTTCGTATATCCAAATACTTCTGCACCATAATTAAGATTAGAACTATCAAACAACTTGCATTTATCTATAACTTTTAATTCTAATAAAAAGGTTATGGAGAGCGTACAGAGAATGTTGAGAAAGAGTTTTTTGAGTGCGATTCCAATGACCGTTCTTGAATAGCGTTACACCTAAATATTTGAATTGTGTAACTATTTCTATTGTTTCATTATTTAGCTTGAAATTATACGAAGAATGTTGTCCTTGTTCAAAAATCATTATTTTTGTCTTTTTTTGTATTGATTTTCACACCCCAGTTAAAACTGTAGAGTTGTAAGTCATTGAGCATTGATTGTATTTAGCTTCCGGTGTATGCGCAAAAACTACTGCGTCGTCTGCAAAGAAAATAACAAACAGTTTAGCTCATTTATGGTAAACAATCTTTCAATATTATTATTTATATTATTTACAAGATCATTTACGAAGTAAAGGAAAGGTAAACTAGAGCTTGGATCTCATTGTTTTGTGCCTGTGTTGGATTCGAAAAAAGAAGATACAGAATGTTTTAGGGCCGGGAAAGAATAAGGAGTTTGATGTTCGAATATTCGTTTTCCATATTCGAATATATTCGAATATTGGTTTTTACAAAAAATTTTCCAATATTTCTCTTTTACGTAGTATCCGAAATTGATTACGTCGAATACTGTACTACTTTAATATGCTTGGAATAATCGACGATTAAGAAGACCTTTATTTACTATGTCAAAGTGTTTTGTTTTATTGATTGTAAATCGATATATGTATGAAACATTCTTTAGATAAATTTAGCTATAAGGCAGTAAATATCACATGGAGTCTAATTTCTACGGAATAAATATCTTCAGACAGAATATAGACATTTCCCATGCTTCCATAACGCCGTGAACGTGAAATGAGCATCTTATTAAACATATGTGTTCTTACCCTTTGTTAGATATTCGATGTTGTGAATTAAGATGATTTAGGTTAGAAGTAGTCCCTTTTATACTCAAACACTTTCTTGCATAGATCGCAAGTAGCTTTAGACTAATCAATAGAACGTGAAAAGTAATTCCAAACACGGGACGGCATCGCGATATATTAACTTTTGATTTTTTCAACAGAATAGATACGTCCAAAATCATCCCTTTAAAAAATCTGTAAACAATGTTTGCAAAAAGTTATTGGTTCCGAGTAGAGTTTTAAATTTCCTTTGGGTGAAATAGAGTTAATTTTACAGTGATGAATATCGATTGGTCGATTGTTCTAGCATGATTAATAAGTGCCGATTTATTCTTCTTCAAAAAATTTTAGACAATTATCGACTGATCGGAAAGATTAAAGCTCAGAAAACAATAAAGTAAGATAATTAAAGTCGAAAAAATTTACATTAAAAACTGTTAAACAGGTAAATTACAAACTGTGAAACGGGTGCCCTTTTGATCAACTATACCCCAAACTTTTCACAGTTAATTGGCGATAATCGTTGACACGCGTAGGGCCGGGAATTATATTCAAATATTCGAATATTCGAAATACTACCGAATATTCGAACATTGAAAAACGAATACGAATATTCGAAAAAAAAACGTTTTGATTTTTTTCTTTTTTTTACTTTCAAATTTCAGAGATCGTAAATTAAACCCTTGACCTTCACTTGACCAGGCGTTCATATGTTTGTATAACGCGTGTCAACGATTATCGCCTTTCACAGGGGTAGAAACTCTATTCAGCCTTTGTAGATTTTGAAAAATGTTTCGATAAGTTAGAATGATCGTATATATTCATTAAACTTTTCCAAAAAAAAGTCAGCTCTATATTTGTTAAGGTGATCCAAAGTATGTACATGTCTGTAAAAGCAGCAGTTAAATACGAATGTTTGTATTTTATTTTCTGATGCAGTTGGCATTTTTGAAATAAAAGGGACATGTCATGAATAAATATGAAAACCAAACTTGTTCCGTTATCTAAAGTAGTGAATTGGGTGTAAGGTTTGTATGAATGAAATAAATACAAATTCATGATGTTTCGAACCTTGTAAAGGTAATGAAAATATCGTGAAAGGGTTTTCGTAATGACAGAGTTCAAAAGAAATATACAATCGGCTGTGGATTTACCTTTTTGGAAGTCGAATTGATTATCAATTATATTTTGGTGCTTTTTAGACCACTCGGTTAACCGATTCAAAAGAAATTGTGAGTAAATTTTTGAAATAATATTTATCAATGTGATACCCCTGTAATGTTTTGCATCTTCCTTATCCCCGCCCTTAAAAATTGGGACTATTATACCTTCACCCCACTAAATTGGATATTCACCACTTATATATATTTTATTGAAAAGTAAGTGAAGCGTATCTGATATATCCACGTCTCTTGTAAAAATATGAATTCGTACTCACTAAGTATATCAATGAAATCTGAGTCTGTGATTTTTCGTGCTAAGCCGTGTATATTCCACGATAACAGTTTTGTATCATTCTTATGACCCCACTAGCTTCTCCTTTTGTGACTATAAATTTGCACTTTTCCGTTGATGTATCTTTGGAATGGTCTGTTGTTCAGTAAAAGTTTATTTCCGACTATTTTTGTTGCGTGGCCCATTTCCGACTATTTTTGTTGCGTGACCCTTCTTTTTTAAAGTCCGCTGCATTCTCCTGAAGAATTTTCCGTGCGTCTCTGTACATCTAGGGGGATTGCATACCCACTCCTTGTTTCAGTTCTTTAAGTTTGTTTTTTATTGTCTCATCATATGACTTATTCCTAACCTTCTCTCTGTCTGTATAGTTATGGAATTTTACGACGATCGGTCGTGGTTTTTTCGCAGCACCCCCTCCTAGCCTATGTGCTCTTTCAATTTTTATGTCATCTGTATTCATTAAAAGAATGTTTGTTATCATATCCTTTACTTTCTTTTCACAATCATCAGTTTGCATTACTTCTCTATTCTTTGGGTTTGGTGGTTCTGACAGACCACAGAATACCAGATTCTCACGCATTTGACCCGGATTCGAGTTCGAGCATCTTGTCTAGAAGATCATCTTCACGTAATGGATAACTTTTTGCTTATTTTCCATTGTTTTACATACTGACATAGGTTTGTCAATGTCACTTTTGGCATTTTTTACATCTGTGCGATTCTCTTCAAGATCTTTGTTCATGTAGGAGAGCCCGTTTTCCATGCTTGCTAACTTGCCTTCTAAATCATGTACTTTCATTTGCACGTCTTCTTTAACACTAAGTATTAGTTTGCTGACATATTGTTCTATGTGGTATATTTTAGGTAATGCACCTTTAATCGTTTTAAATGAGATTGCCAATGGTGGTGGGGTAGTAGACTGAGTGTTAGCAAACCCCTTGCATCATGGTTGTGTATTGGTCATCATAATTAATTGGAGATATATCATTCATGACTGTTTGTACATATTCCTTACTATTTTGAAGTAAATATGAAGTATCGCTTTCGACACTCAGGTTCGGTGAGCGATTCTCAGGGGATAATTGCCCAGTTTGTATTGTCCCTGGTGAACTACCAGCTTTACGTTTTTTTCTGCTTTTTTACGTTTTTTAATCTGACTTTTCGATTAAGTTTCAGTAGTAGACATAGAGAAATTGTTATAAACTCACTTTTTATGTAGAAATATCCAAGATAAATCCATTTTTACAAGATAATTTATGTAGAAATATCCAAGATATATCCATTTTTACGAGATAATTTGTGCTTTTTCTTACAGCGAGAAAAACACGCCTAAATTTTTACACCTCGTTCAAAGACCTGAATGAAGACACAACGAAGAAAATGGTCTTTCACTTGATATGCTTGATACTCGCTGATTTTTTCCCTTTTTCTTAAGCTTTAAAGGGAGTTTTTTCAGCACCCTCTTGCAACACTGCAAACACTTCTGCTTACGTTTAAATGATGAGAAAGAGCATATGGTCTAATCAAATTACATACCAACAAGTTTCGTAAGACCAGATGTGAATTATTTGTTTTACTTTGATTTTATAACCTGCTACCATTTCATTTCACAGCCATGTCTTCAGGATATCGTTTCTCCAATTTCTCTTACTTGATAAGTGGTAATATCTCCTCTGGGTTTAAGTGTAAACGCAAATGTAATGTTTCAGGGTATAAATTAAGGGGTTTTAAATAACACAATAAAACACTTGTCTTCAAGAAATATTAAGTTTTCATAAATGTTTGACAATGTGTAAATGTCTGAAGTTCTTTTTTTGCAGTTTAATTGCTCATCATTATTCATGCATTCATTGTGTAACTTTTGCAAAACAGATGTTTCATAATGTTCTTATATTATTGTTGTTTCCTATTTCCTGAAAGGAAATATTTTGGCACACAAAAAATAATTCTAATAATAATATACAGTGTTTTTAGTTAAACGTAACGAAAATGTTGAAAATACCGAATCTACTTCGTTTAACCAATATCTTCATTCATCACTGTCTGTACAGTTATACATTTCCTAGAGTAAGTCATCAGAAAATTGAATTGCAGTTTTTGAGATTACTGCAATAATACGAAATGTCATTTTTAGATGAAAAGCTTGGTTTCACAAGTAATAAGTTGTACTTGCTTTGAAAACTTGATCGCTATTCAAATCATGTTAAAGACAGACAGGCGTCAAGTTTTTATTAACAACGCAATATTTGTAACAGTGAGATAGGCAAAGAGCAACATTAAAAGAAATACCAGCAAAACGTACTCGCATGGCTGAAGCGATGAATTCAACGTAGAAAAAAACCAAGTCATCAGAACAAAGACAAATGTTTGGAGATAACTATACATATTGAAGCGTAACTAAAAATTCAGCACTGACAGAAATACATTCATACAGGATATTTGTTTTTCTGTGAATATTGAATATAAGTACATGTATGTCATAATTGAGAAGCTATAAAAGTGAAAATTTTCACGAATGCTTAAGTGGAAATGTTGACATTTATATCACCACGGAATGAAAAATATTCTATATACAAATGATTCAGAGAGGAGAGGCAGTTTTTATAGACATTTAATGATTATTAAATCCCAGAACTTTATCTTGTCTGTGTGTGTAAAACTATATGTATGTTAATATTAACAACGTCCATTCTTTTAAAATTCAGTCTGACGTGATTTTTTCTTTATTCCTACGAATGTGTCTACATTTACTCCGCCAGATAGAACATCTGTATACTGGATTCACGTCCGTTGGTCGGTCGGTCGATCCGTCAGTTCGTCCGTAGACAAAATTTGTCCGGTTAGTTTCTCAGAAACTACTTCTCTTACATTAATAATACTTTGCAAGACTCATAAGTACCAAGCTTATTTGTGCATATCGTTGTCACGTCATACTTCTGTGATTTTTCGTTGAGTTTTGACCTTTGATATTTTTTTAACACATGCATTTGTCCGCTTTGTTTCTCATGAACTATAATTCATTTTAATAGCACTTTGAAAGAATCATATCAAGTACAAGCCTAGTTGTGCAGACTGTTGCCGCCATGTTTTTTCACTGAGCGCTGAGATATGGGCCTTTGATTTTTTAATACATTAATTTTTCCATGATATTTCTCAGCAAGTATTTGTCAGATTGGATTCTGCTTTGGTTATGGGCCTTTGATGTGTGTTTTTTTTTCACATGAAGGCGAACATAAGTTTATCTACTTTAATTATCAGCCAGCAACTGTTTGATTTATTTGGAATAAAACGTTTGCAGGAATCATAAAAACTGACTGCATGTAGTTGTGCATATGGTTTGCATAGTTCGCACTGAATGATAGCTCTTTGATGTTTGTTTGTCATTGTAAGTTTTTCAGTATTATTTTTCAAACTCTATTAAATTTTGTCTGAAATCAGTTAAACATTATTAAAAAATTAGTATAAAGAATTGTTCTGCTTCAGTGATTTTGTCCTGAGTTCTGATTCTTTGGTGTTTATTCTTCACATTTAGGTCATTCAAAGTTACTTTGTGCTATGTCTCGGTAAATATTTGTTGGATTTCAATTAAACTTTGCACACAACTAATAACTACTGTAGACATTTGAAGTTTGTTTCCTCTTAAAGTCTAAGTCTGTGCTTTTTTCAGCAATTATAAATATGAGTATAACCGATCTTCTGTAGTACTTAGTGCAGACTTGCATGTTAACAGCATGCAGTGTGTGTATTGAATTCTGCTGATTTTGTTTTGCAGGATGGTTAAGTTGTGTTTATTTATCCATATTATTGACTTATAATGCTGAGATAACTTTCCACAGAAGTTTGAGTCTTAATTTTTTCAGCAAATATTTTTTTATATTATGGCCATACAGACTATAAAATTAATGTAGAAATTAATGTGTCAAGGCGGTATGTAGGGGTATAATTCGACTTAATTGATAGATACTGTTTTAAGATTAATTTAGTGATTATTTGTAAATACCTTTTTGCAGATTAAACGTTGGGTAAGAATTATATAGGTAATTTGGCAGAGCTGTCTTAAACTTTGTTTACTTTGCGAATGTGGGGCCGAACAATTTCTTTGTCATATGACTAAGATAATACAGTTAAGTTACAGGACTCTTTAAATGAAAATATGAATCACTGGGTAATGTTACTAAATCTCTATGAGGCAGGGAACTTCTTAAAAGATTGAGGCCTTCTGTAGTCTTTCGAATTAAATCTAGACTGTATCAGTCCAAGTGCGAGCGATATGTAATATACTGAAATGACTCAGTATTTCAGAGAGCGTATACAATAAATAACATTTATTTATTTGATAAAAAGTTGTAGGAAATGTATCTAAAAGTTTTAATTAGCCCGCAATGCCTTTTTAATATTTTGATATAAATGCGTAAACCAGTCAAGACATAAATGACACCAGTAAGAATTTGATACAACAGTCGAAACTTCTACAATAGTAGATCTATAACAACAATTTCTAAGCTTGTTCAAAACCATGCAAACTGAATTAACATTTTCATTTCACTTTCAAACTGGTCTTTTACATAAATATATCATTCTTATTTTAAAAAGTGTCACATTTCGACTCAATCAAGTGGTATTTATTTTACTGGGATGATTCCATGAATCGACTGTCATCGCCCTGAAAATATTGTTTGACACATTTCCAGAATAAGTTTATTTCCCTTATCGAATTCATTTAACCTGTCAATAATCTAGACGTCAAAGTCAGTAGTTATTCTCAAAAGCTATTAATCATTTCTGCTGACGCGCATGCACTCTTGTGCATCTGAAAAAGAAAGGAAACAAATGAAAAAATCCCAGCCTTATTTCTTCTTCTTTTCTTTTATAGTTTAATCTCATGCATAGAAACATACATATACCTATTTACATAATTATGTGATCCGATCTATAGCGTGTACATTTGTAAGTCTCTACATTAGATTTTTTTAATACAAAGAATAAAACTGATAAAAATATAAACAAAACTATGAGAAAGAATCCCTTTAAGAAAAGGACATGTTGGGTGTCGATGTGCTACTATTGAATTGTTATTTTTAAGGATATTAAAAGACAAAATTAGTCATAGTATATATTTTTTATCATGTGCCACATGTAAGGTTAAAAGTTCAAAAATATCCACTTCCTTTTGTGATGCTCGCTTTTGTTCTGAATTAAGGCAATTTCTTTTTCTATTTCTATTTTTTTTTAAGATATGTCTTAAAGTTTTCAAAGATAGGTTTTATTATCTTTTATTTTCATAAGATAGATATAATGTTTCATGGTGAATATTATATAATTTAGTGCACTGACATTTTTATTTGTTTTACATATACCAAAGCATATATCTTGAAAGTTTAAACTGACATTTTGATTTCTTTCTTTTAGGAAATTCATTAACTTGTTCCACATAATCTGTACTTGATCACATCTCCAGAATATATGCTCTAATGTTTCTTCAAAACTGTTACAAAAATCACAAAGTGTTGAGTTGACTAACTTACATTTAAATAAAAACTTATCTATTAAGATATTGTGCATTATAAATCGATATTGAAAACTTCTCAATTTTACATCAATCAATTAACGATTCTTCAGTTATTTAAATAGTCTGTATGTGTAAAATTTCATGAATCCGATGTGTTCGCATCTTCAGAACAATGTTTATACTGTATCAAATATTGTTCGCTCCAGTCATATAATAGGTTTCTTAAACAAACTATAAAGGTGGATTTAGCATCGTTTTTAAGACATGCTTCTACACATATCATCGCAATTTTAGCAATTTAAAACGTGCCGTTTCACTTTTTAAAAAACTACAAAATATTTGCGAGAAACATTTGGGGACAGTTTGTGTTACCAAAGGGAGCGGGCCCTCAACTCTATCCGATGAAAAATTATGATGTATTTAAAAAAAATATCGTAAAAAATGTTACCTCAATCGACGTTTTGTTTACATTTTGTACACCCACACATATCCATCGAAGTCACGTGGTATCGGCACCGTGTCAATTGTAGTTTTAATGGTATTGATGTATATTTTATTCCATTCTAATTGATTATTGTTCAGTAAGAGTTCCCATTTCTTTTCAGCTTTAATATCAGTTTTTTTTAATGCATTTTAATTGTAACGAGTATAATAATTTGTTTGTTTTTTTATTTTTATTATGCAGGCGGCACAGGCCTGCTTTGAGCGCTATAATTTCTTCTAAGTAAATGGACACTCAGACAAGAGCACCAAGGGACGGTACGCCGGCTTGGAGGCCAGGACGAGCATTGCTCGCCGCGAGGCGGACCGCAAGCCTTTTTTCTTGTGTTAATTCTTTTCGTCAAGATGCCTGGGACGAAGAACACACATGATAAAAGCTAACACTGGTTTCATTTTGAAACGTTGTAAAGCCAAACTCGACCACGGAAAGGACAGCTCTGTTGGTATGTAAGTAACCTGTTGTTTTCATTTTATGAATTGGCCAATGCATTCAGATAAACGTTTTGGAAGAGTTTTTAGTTATTTTCCTTGATTCTTTGATGCCAAGAGGTTTAAAGGCAGTGTAGCATACTTTAGTTTGCTTCGGACCGATATACGTATTTTTTTTAAAGCAAATATTTGCTGCAAACAATTTTTAAGAATGTAAGAGAGTTTAAAGTCATACAAGGCGATCCAAGGACTGCTATATGTCCCCGCCACCAGCGTTTAGTAAATTTTGAAGTGGTCTGAGAAAAACAGATTTGCATTTATGGTGGCATATTGGATTGTGGAAAAGCTTTAATTATTGCAAAGACAGCCCGAAACTGAAGGCTTGAACAAATGACCTACAAGTGTGACATTGTCCTTGAACTGCTATAACTTGTCCATGCCTTCTGCACATCCTCTCAATGTTATAAATATGACTAACGTTTACAGGAAATCGGTTCAAAGGTATAGGAGATATTGAGAAGGCTGAAACAGATCACTTTCAAGTGTGACATTGATCTTGAACTAACATGACTGGACTGTGTTCTGTACATTGTCTCAATGAGTTTAATATGGACTGTGCTCTGTACATCGTCTCAATGAGTTTAATATGGACTGTGTTCTGTACATTGTCTCAATGAGTTTAATATGGACTGTGTTCTGTACATCGTCTCAATGAGTTTAATATGGACTGTGTTCTGTACATCGTCTCAATGAGTTTAATATAGACTGTGTTCTGTACATTGTCTCAATGAGTTTAATATGGACTGTGTTCTGTACATCGTCCCAATGAGTTTAATATGGACTGTGTTCTGTACATTGTCTCATTGAGTTTAATATGGACTGTGTTCTGTACATCGTCTCAATGAGTTTAACATCTGACCCAAGTTTTTTAAAAAAACAGTTTAAGGGTATATGTGATATACAGCGGAAACGAAAATGTTATAGACAGACAGACAGGCAAACGGACAAACGGACGGACGGACAAGTCAATTTCTATACCCCCCTGCCGCTTCGCGGTGGGGGATTAAAAGTACTTCAGATTTATAAAGCTGCACCATGTTTATGAAACAATATTTTTTAGGGATATTTTATCAATTTTTAAGGGATGCTTTATCAATTGCTGATGAAGCGTTTTAAGTTAGCCAAAGTTAGTCACAAAGGGTGTTTCATTGTTGCCGATCGAGCCAGGAAATTCGTTACTTTCATACATAATTATCATGAATCATACAAACTATCGTTGTTCACGAAATAAACAAGTTTACAGGGCAGGGCTCGGAATGATTTACAAACTCACTTACTGTGCATAGACAGTGTGCGGAAAAATATGAGGTTGCTTGAATCCTCGACCCTGTGCTTATAACCCAGAGATTCTACCAACAGGGCTTTCCGGGAGGGAGTTAGTACTTTATTACGTAATTAAAAGTATCAACCAAATATTGGTCTTTTTACATGGACAAGAAAAAGAACGTGTACTTCAACAAATAGATTGACATATTTTCGTTCGTCTTCAAATCGGCAGGTTTAAGAAGCCTAAGTTTGAAAAAAAAAATTCGGAAAAGGGGAATGCTAACATGATCTCATCTGAAATGATCCATTACACTTCTGAAATAGACCTTCAGTGATTGCATTTTCTTACAAGCTTTGAAGTGATAAATGTTTTTAAATATCTGGGATCACGTTTATCATTTCTTCAGGCATTTATCATAGCTATTAGGTAATCAGATGCTGGATTATAAATGAGACTTTAATCTTGTCCATTAGGCTGGGAAATGTCCATTAATCATTTAAAAGAACAGGATGAATCACGGATTTCAAGGAATTTTCGAAAACATCTAACCACTTTCAATGGTTATAATGTATTATACAATTTAGATTTTATACTACTTTTTTTAACATTGCCTTTTTAGGTGTTACTTTTATCATAGTTGGCAAAATAAGAAAATAAACCGATATGTTACGCGTGTAACAAGTTGTCACAATGGACTAAGGTGGAAAAAATTTGTTTCAGAATTTGAACCGTAATTCTATGTTCATGCACTTTAAAGATCTTTTTTTTATCTTATTTCTAAAGTTTTTCAAGACGGCGGTTTAGCTATTTACAGTTTAGAGCAACTTTTTGCAAACAACGAGTAATGTTGGTAAGTCATTATATAGCGTATCCATGATTCATTACGTAATGTGTCAAAACAGAAAACAAACATCAACATAGTCCAACAGTCTATATACTGTCCAACAAACCAACAACGTGTTGGGACTGTGCATATTGTACAGATTTTGCGCTATATTCTAAGTTTCTGGTCAATAAAATATGTGTTTTAACTTGACCAACGTAACTTCTCAAGAGAAAATATCAGTTATCACTTAATAACTATCCTTAAGACGTAGACTCAGCTATTCACTAACTAGTGATAATGCCTTAGACTCAGCTATTCACTAACTAGTGATAATGCCTTAGACTCAGCTATTCACTAACTAGTGATAATGCCTCAGACTCAGCTATTCACTAACTAGTGATAATGCCTCAGACTCAGCTATTCACTAACTAGTGATAATGCCTCAGACTCAGCTATTCACTAACTAGTGATAATGCATGAGCTCTTTTCTTTACAAACGTACATAAGAGTAACCGAACAAACTAGATTTTAAATTACATTTTGCCAATATATTGCCAATGTTTCTGGTGATATATCTTTTCTTTCTAGTGTGTGTGTGTGTGTGTGTGTGTGTGTGTCGTTTTTAGCTTTCCATACATTTCATTCTAAATAATACTTTTACCCGAAAAAATGACTGTAAACCGTAAGCAAAGTATCAAAATTCAGACATATGTGTCAATATTTTTGAAATCTGTCTAGAATGCAATGTAAAACTTCGCAACCAATAACTTTGCCTTATTCTTGTCTGCAGAGATATTTATTATATGTAATTTTTAACATACAAATCATTGCTGTGAGACAGAAGAGGCATAAGGAGAATTTATCACATTACTTAAGGTAAAAAAACGGAAGTAAAAACATAGACAAAATAACAAACATTCAACCATGACACAGGTCAATTACTGTCAACTACTTCACGTCTCTAGTTATTTATTGTCTGATGCAGTTGGCATTTTTGAGATAAAAGGGGCATGCCATGAAGAAATATGAAAACCAATCTTGTTCCGTTATCTAAAGTAGTGGATGGAGTGTAAGGTTTGTATGAACGAAATTAATACAAATTCCTGATGTTTCGAACCTTGTAAAGGTACTGGAAATATCGTTCGTTTCCATGGAAAAAAATCAATCCTATTCGACTTATTCGAAAACATGTATCAATTCAAAGATACAAAGGAAGTTTTATTAGTGATAACCGAATTTTATATAGGGTGGGCAAGGACTGCTTGTCTTTTAGATTTCGTTGATATTTCATTACAAGTTTAATATAATTATCGCAGTAATCAATAATATATGAAAAGCCAATTCAAATTCAAAATTCTGTCGGGTGCACAATAAACAATTCATCTCGATATACTTTTGGCATCGAACATAAGATATGTAGGCCATAACAGTTGTCTCAACAGCAGGGCTGACACTTTTTACAATTGTGAACAGGTCTGTTAGAATATGTGCAATATATGTATCTATGGTGACTAATTTCTGTTTTGTCCTGTTATTTTTGCCTGGCAGGATGAAAATTGGGCAGGCAAAAAGGCGAATGATGATAGCGGGGCGAGAGCGCCACACGGCAGTTATTAATCCGCTAGCACAAATAAGATATATTAGCGGAATTTCGCCTTTCAAACAAGGTTAGGGATGAGTGTTCTTCTGATGGAGTAGAGGTTAAGATTTATATAACAAGCTGTTTCACAGAATGGTTAAGACTTCTATAACAAGCTATTTCACAGAGTAGAGGTAATGGTTAAAACTTCTATAACAACCTATTTCACAGAGTAGAGGTAATGGTTAAAACTTCTATAACATGCTGTATCACAGAGTAAAGGTAATAGTTAAAACTTCTATAACAAGCTGTATCACAGAGTAGAGGTAATGGTTAATGTTTCTATAACAAGCTGTGTCACAGAGTAGAGGTAATGGTTAAAACTGCTATAACAAGCTATTTCACAGAGTAGAGGTAATGGTTAAAACTGCTATAACAAGCTATTTCTCAGAGTAGAGGTAATGGTTAAGACTTCTAAAACAAGCAATTTCACGGAGAAGAGGTAATTGTTAAGACTTCCATAAGAAGTTATTTCACAGAGTAGAGGTAATGGTTAAAACTTCTATAACAAGCTGTATCACAGAGTAAAAGTAATGGTTAATGTTTCTTTAACAAGCTGTGTCACAGAGTAGAGGTAATGGTTAAAACTTCTATAACAAGCTGTATCACAGAGTAAAAGTAATGGTTAATGTTTCTATAACAAGCTGTTTCACAGAGTAAAGGTAATGGTTAAAACTGCTATAACAAGCTATTTCACAGAGTAGAGGTAATGGTTAAGACTTCTATAACAAGCTGTGTCACAGAGTAGAGGTAATGGTTAAAACTTCTATAACAAGCTGTATCACAGAGTAAAAGTAATGGTTAATGTTTCTATAACAAGCTATTTCTCAGAGTAGAGGTAATGGTTAATGTTTCTATAACAAGCTGTTTCACAGTGTAGAGGTAATGGTTAAAACTTCTATAACAAGCTATTTCACAGAGTAGAGGTAATGGTTAAGACTTCTAAAACAAGCTGTATCACAGAGTAAAGGTAATGGTAAAGACTTCTATAACAAGCTATTTCACGGAGAAGAGGTAATTGTTAAGACTTCCATAAGAAGTTATTTCACAGAGTAGAGGTAATGGTTAAAACTTCTATAACAAGCTGTATCACAGAGTAAAAGTAATGGCTAATGTTTCTATAATAAGCTGTGTCACAGAGTAGAGGTAATGGTTAATGTTTCTATAACAAGCTGTGTCACAGAGTAAAGGTAATGGTTAATGTTTCTATAACAAGCTGTGTCACAGAGTAAAGGTAATGGTTAATGTTTCTATAACAAGCTGTGTCACAGAGTAAAGGTAATGGTTAATGTTTCTATAACAAGCTGTGTCACAGAGTAAAGGTAATGGTTAATGTTTCTATAACAAGCTGTGTCACAGAGTAAAAGTAATGGCTAATGTTTCTATAATAAGCTGTGTCACAGAGTAGAGGTAATGGTTAATGTTTCTATAACAAGCTGTGTCACAGTGTAGAGGTAATGGTTAATGTTTCTATAACAAGCTGTGTCACAGAGTAAAGGTAATGGTTAATGTTTCTATAACAAGCTGTGTCACAATGTAGAGGTAATGGTTAATGTTTCTGTAACAAGCTATGTCACAGAGTAGAGGTAATGGTTAATGTTTCTATAACAAGCTGTGTCACAGAGTAAAGGTAATGGTTAATGTTTCTATAATAAGCTGTGTCACAGAGTAAAGGTAATGGTTAATGTATCTATAACAAGCTGTGTCACAGTGTAGAGGTAATTGTTAATGTTTCTATAATAAGCTGTGTCAAAGAGTAAAGGTAATGGTTAATGTTTCTATAACAAGCTGTGTCAAAGAGTAAAGGTAATGGTTAATGTTTCTATAACAAGCTGTGTCACAGAGTAGAGGTAATGGTTAATGTTTCTATAACAAGCTATGTCACAGAGTAGAGGTAATGGTTAATGTTTCTATAACAAGCTGTGTCACAGAGTAGAGGTAATGGTTAATGTTTCTGTAACAAGCTATGTCACAGAGTAGAGGTAATGGTTAATGTTTCTATAACAAGCTGTGTCACAGAGTAAAGGTAATGGTTAATGTTTCTATAACAAGCTGTGTCACAGAGTAAAGGTAATGGTTAATGTTTCTATAACAAGCTGTGTCACAGTGTAGAGGTAATGGTTAATGTTTCTATAATAAGCTGTGTCACAGAGTAAAGGTAATGGTTAATGTTTCTATAACAAGCTGTGTCACAGTGTAGAGGTAATGGTTAATGTTTCTATAATAAGCTGTGTCAAAGAGTAAAGGTAATGGTTAATGTTTCTATAACAAGCTGTGTCAAAGAGTAAAGGTAATGGTTAATGTTTCTATAACAAGCTGTGTCACAGAGTAGAGGTAATGGTTAATGTTTCTATAACAAGCTGTTTCACAGAGTAAAGGTAATGGTTAATGTTTCTATAACAAGCTATGTCACAGAGTAGAGGTAATGGTTAATGTTTCTATAACAAGCTGTGTCACAGTGTAGAGGTAATGGTTAATGTTTCTGTAACAAGCTATGTCACAGAGTAGAGGTAATGGTTAATGTTTCTATAACAAGCTGTGTCACAGAGTAAAGGTAATGGTTAATGTTTCTATAACAAGCTGTGTCAGAGAGTAAAGGTAATGGTTAATGTTTCTATAACAAGCTGTGTCACAGAGTAGAGGTAATGGTTAATGTTTCTATAACAAGCTGTGTCAAAGAGTAGAGGTAATGGTTAATGTTTCTATAACAAGCTGTGTCAGAGAGTAAAGGTAATGGTTAATGTTTCTATAACAAGCTGTGTCACAGAGTAAAGGTAATGGTTAATGTTTCTATAACAAGCTGTGTCAAAGAGTAAAGGTAATGGTTAATGTTTCTATAACAAGCTGTGTCACAGAGTAAAGGTAATGGTTAATGTTTCTATAACAAGCTGTTTCACAGTGTAGAGGTAATGGTTAATGTTTCTATAACAAGCTGTTTCACAGTGTAGAGGTAATGGTTAATGTTTCTATAACAAGCTGTGTCACAGAGAAGAGGTAATGGTTAATGTTTCTATAACAAGCTGTGTCACAGAGTAGAGGTAATGGTTAATGTTTCTATAACAAGCTGTGTCACAGAGAAGAGGTAATGGTTAATGTTTCTATAACAAGCTGTTTCACAGTGTAGAGGTAATGGTTAATGTTTCTATAACAAGCTGTGTCACAGAGTGAATGTAATGGTTAATGTTTCTATAACAAGCTGTGTCACAGAGTAGAGGTAATGGTTAATGTTTCTATAACAAGCTGTGTCACAGAGTAGAGGTAATGGTTAATGTTTCTATAACAAGCTGTGTCACAGAGAAGAGGTAATGGTTAATGTTTCTATAACAAGCTGTGTCACAGAGAAGAGGTAATGGTTAATGTTTCTATAACAAGCTGTGTCAGAGAGTAGAGGTAATGGTTAATGTTTCTATAACAAGCTGTGTCAGAGAGTAGAGGTAATGGTTAATGTTTCTATAATAAGCTGTGTCAGAGAGTAAAGGTAATGGTTAATGTTTCTATAACAAGCTGTGTCACAGAGTAGAGGTAATGGTTAATGTTTCTATAACAAGTTTTGTCACAGAGTAGAGGTAATGGTTAATGTTTCTATAACAAGCTGTGTCACAGAGTAGAGGTAATGGTTAATGTTTCTATAACAAGCTGTGTCACAGAGTAGAGGTAATGGTTAATGTTTCTATAACAAGCTGTGTCACAGAGAAGAGGTAATGGTCAATGTTTCTATAACAAGCTGTATCACAGAGTAGAGGTAATGGTCAATGTTTCTATAACAAGCTGTGTCACAGAGTAGAGGTAATGGTTAATGTTTCTATAACAAGCTGTGTCACAGAGTAGAGGTAATGGTTAATGTTTCTATAACAAGCTGTGTCACAGAGTGAAGGTAATGGTTAATGTTTCTATAACAAGCTGTTTCACAGAGTAAAGGTAATGGTTAATGTTTCTATAACAAGCTGTGTCACAGAGTAGAGGTAATGGTTAATGTTTCTATAACAAGCTGTGTCACAGAGAAGAGGTAATGGTTAATGTTTCTATAACAAGCTTTTTCACAGTGTAGAGGTAATGGTTAATGTTTCTATAACAAGCTGTTTCACAGTGTAGAGGTAATGGTTAATGTTTCTATAATAAGCTGTGTCAGAGAGTAAAGGTAATGGTTAATGTTTCTATAACAAGCTGTGTCACAGAGAAGAGGTAATGGTTAATGTTTCTATAACAAGCTGTTTCACAGAGTAAAGGTAATGGTTAATGTTTCTATAACAAGCTGTGTCACAGAGTAAAGGTAATGGTTAATGTTTCTATAACAAGCTGTGTCACAGAGTAAAGGTAATGGTTAATGTTTCTATAACAAGCTGTTTCACAGTGTAGAGGTAATGGTTAATGTTTCTATAACAATCTGTTTCACAGTGTAGAGGTAATGGTTAATGTTTCTATAACAAACTGTGTCACAGAGAAGAGGTAATGGTTAATGTTTCTATAATAAGCTGTGTCACAGAGTAAAGGTAATAGTTAATGTTTCTATAACAAGCTGTTTCACAGTGTAGAGGTAATGGTTAATGTTTCTATAACAAGCTGTTTCACAGTGTAGAGGTAATGGTTAATGTTTCTATAACAAGCTGTGTCTCAGAGAAGAGGTAATGGTTAATGTTTCTATAACAAGCTGTTTCACAGTGTAGAGGTAATGGTTAATGTTTCTATAACAAGCTGTGTCACAGAGAAGAGGTAATGGTTAATGTTTCTATAATAAGTTGTCTCACAGAGTAAAGGTAATGGTTAATGTTTCTATAACAAGCTGTGTCACAGAGTAGAGGTAATGGTTAATGTTTCTATAACAAGCTGTGTCAGAGAGTAAAGGTAATGTTTAATGTTTCTATAACAAGCTGTGTCACAGAGTAGAGGTAATGGTTAATGTTTCTATAACAAGCTGTGTCAGAGAGTAGAGGTAATGGTTAATGTTTCTATAACAAGCTGTGTCACAGAGAAGAGGTAATGGTTAATGTTTCTATAACAAGCTGTGTCACAGAGTAGAGGTAATGGTTAATGTTTCTATAACAAGCTGTGTCACAGAGAAGAGGTAATGGTTAATGTTTCTATAACAAGCTGTTTCACAGTGTAGAGGTAATGGTTAATGTTTCTATAACAAGCTGTGTCACAGAGAAGAGGTAATGGTTAAAACTTCTATAACAACCTATTTCACAGAGTAGAGGTAATGGTTAAAACTTCTATAACATGCTGTGTCAAAGAGTAAAGGTAATGGTTAATGTTTCTATAACAAGCTGTGTCACAGAGTAAAGGTAATGGTTAATGTTTCTATAACAAGCTGTTTCACAGTGTAGAGGTAATGGTTAATGTTTCTATAACAAGCTGTGTCAGAGAGTAGAGGTAATGGTTAATGTTTCTATAATAAGCTGTGTCAGAGAGTAAAGGTAATGGTTAATGTTTCTATAACAAGCTGTGTCACAGAGAAGAGGTAATGGTTAATGTTTCTATAACAAGCTGTGTCACAGAGTAGAGGTAATGGTTAATGTTTCTATAACAAGCTGTGTCACAGAGTAGAGGTAATGGTTAATGTTTCTATAACAAGCTGTGTCACAGAGTAGAGGTAATGGTTAATGTTTCTATAACAAGCTGTGTCACAGAGTAGAGGTAATGGTTAATGTTTCTATAACAAGCTGTGTCACAGAGTAGAGGTAATGGTTAATGTTTCTATAACAAGCTGTGTCACAGAGAAGAGGTAATGGTCAATGTTTCTATAACAAGCTGTATCACAGAGTAGAGGTAATGGTTAATGTTTCTATAACAAGCTGTGTCACAGAGTAGAGGTAATGGTTAATGTTTCTATAACAAGCTGTGTCACAGAGTAGAGGTAATGGTTAATGTTTCTATAACAAGCTGTGTCACAGAGTAAAGGTAATGGTTAATGTTTCTATAACAAGCTGTTTCACAGAGTAAAGGTAATGGTTAATGTTTCTATAACAAGCTGTGTCACAGAGTAGAGGTAATGGTTAATGTTTCTATAACAAGCTGTGTCACAGAGAAGAGGTAATGGTTAATGTTTCTATAACAAGCTGTTTCACAGTGTAGAGGTAATGGTTAATGTTTCTATAATAAGCTGTTTCACAGTGTAGAGGTAATGGTTAATGTTTCTATAATAAGCTGTGTCAGAGAGTAAAGGTAATGGTTAATGTTTCTATAACAAGCTGTGTCACAGAGAAGAGGTAATGGTTAATGTTTCTATAACAAGCTGTGTCAAAGAGTAAAGGTAATGGTTAATGTTTCTATAACAAGCTGTGTCACAGAGTAGAGGTAATGGTTAATGTTTCTATAACAAGCTGTGTCACAGAGTAGAGGTAATGGTTAATGTTTCTATAACAAGCTGTTTCACAGAGTAGAGGTAATGGTTAATGTTTCTATAATAAGCTGTGTCAGAGAGTAAAGGTAATGGTTAATGTTTCTATAACAAGCTGTGTCACAGAGTAGAGGTAATGGTTAATGTTTCTATAACAAGCTGTGTCACAGAGTAGAGGTAATGGTTAATGTTTCTATAACAAGCTGTTTCACAGAGTAGAGGTAATGGTTAATGTTTCTATAACAAGCTGTTTCACAGAGTTAAGGTAATGGTTAATGTTCCTATAACAAGCTGCTTCACAGAGTAGAGGTGAAGGTTAAAACTTTTATAACAAGCTATTTCACGGAGAAGAGGTAATTGTTAAGACTTCCGTAAGAAGTTATTTTACAGAGTAGAGGTAATGGTTAAAACTTGTATAACAAGCTGTTTCACATTTTCATCAAGTTTTTCAATACAACAGCTCACTCTTTTCTGGCCTTCCTTTCTAGTACAGTTAAAGATCTATTATCAGAGGCCTATTATTAAGAATATATTTTCTAAAGTTGATCTGAGCGTTAAGGGATGTCAGTTTTTGATTTTTTTTCTACATAATGCCCTGTCAACTTCTTTTGTCAACTGCCTTTAAATAAAATGACAATAAAAATTGTACTTCAACAACCACAATGTCATGCTTTTAAATAAGACGACAGTTGTATTTCCGCGACCACCATGTCATACGTTGAAATTAGATGACAGTTGTACTTCGTCAACCAGCATTACATGCGTTGAAAGAAGACGAAAGTTGCATTGCCGTAACTACCAAATAAGGCATTCGGATAAGAAGACGTCTTTGGAATATAACCATTTCATGTAGAACGAGAGTTTTATTGCCATTACCACCATGTCATTTAGTTTAAAAAAACAACAGTTGTGCTGCAGCAACCACCATGCCATGCATATAAAAGAACAACAGTTGTATTGCCGCAATCACTATGTCATGCATTTAGAAAGAACAACAGTTGAATTGCAGCGACACCGTGTCATGTAGTTAAAAGAACGACAGCTATATTGCCACGACCACCATGTCGTGTAGTTAAAAATATAGTAGCAGTAGCAGTAAGAGCAGTAGCAGTAGGAAAAACGTGACGCTGGCAGTAGCAGTCAGATGCCAATTCACTTAATTTTTTAATTTTATGAAACATATCAAATTGGTATCTGGCTACAAATTGACAGATGCCGATTCTCGAATTTTGACGGCTGTCAGTTGCTAGTTGCCATTTCACTCAATTCACTACTTATCGAATTGGCATCTGGCTGCCAGTTCCTAGTTGACAATTCGAAATCTCCGACGAATTGGCATCTGGCTGCCATTTGCCAGTTTACTTAATATTATTGATTCATGAAACATATCGAATTGGCATCTGGCTACAAATTGACAGGCGCTGATTTGCTAACTGGACATGGCTTCCAGTTGCATTTCACTCAATGTTCATAATTTGTGATACTTATCGAATTGGCATCCGGCTGCCATTTCATATATATTTGAATTGGCAACTGTTCTTTGGAGTTTGATGCCATTTGCCATTTGCTATTTGAATTGGCAATTGGCCACCGGCAACTGGCAACTAACTTCACGCACATGGATTGCAATGTTTTGCCTCAGTTAATAATAATTTCAGATGTCTGTTGTTGAAAGAATTATCTTACATATATCTTTATATCATTTTAGTAAGCTGCAATAATTGTTTTTGTTCTTTAAAGTATATATATGACACATTTATATTAATTTTAGTTTGACAGTTGATTTACTTTTAAATGAAAGAAGTAAAATTCAATATTCTTTACCTCGTCCATCTGAAAAAGAATCAAAATAAACACAACACAAACAAGTTATATAAACATAAATAAAACAAAATAAAAAATAAATTGGAGCCATGTTTGTCATGGCTGTACCCCTGCCGGGCTATGCTGCCAATGGGAATGTAGCCCAGGGAAATTGTTGGGAACTGATCTGTTACTGCATGAACGCCGAAAGTTTACGTCGGAAATGCACACAATTTGGTGAACATTAAGAGCGCTGAAATTCTATCGACCTATGTGACCAGTGCAGACCCAGATCAGCTCGCATGGAACTGGACCGGCAGATAAGGGTCTACACTATTTGCTGCTTGGACAATCAAACCTTACTTACTGATTAAGCAACAACCAGTGCAGACCCTGGTCAGATAGCACAGTTGTGTGCCTACAAATATAAGGGCCTACTCCGGCTGCAAAGGGTGCATATGGGGCTCAAGCAGTCTAAAGGTTTACTCTTCAAATGCCGGATCCGCGCATAATGTTAGTGGGAGTAGACCTATTTCAGTCGGCCGCACACTTAGGCTAGGCTGCACAGTTGTGTGTGAAAGTAAGTGAAATTTAGCGGTGTAGGGGTTAATAAAGTTATTTAAAAGTAATGGGAGAATATGTCAAGAACATCAGAAGGTCTTGTGATAGTATATGACAAACTGAAAATGTTTATAAGATTATTTTGATGACAAACTGAAATTTTTTTAAAGAATATTTTGATGTACAAATGCCGAGTCAAGAATGCTGTTAAAACGTATTTTGTTCCTCCCACTTAGGATAAGCATTAGAGCATCAGACTTCCGATCTAAGGGTAACAGTTTGGATTGCCAAGAAGGCAGACCATATGGACTACTACCAGCTACGTAGTTCTTTCTATGGCCATTTACACACTGTCTCTGTTCCAAACGTGTAGACAAGTTGGCAGTTGCTTGCGAAAGTGGTGACCCTGCCAAAGAAAAATACATGTTTGTTTACTTCTTGACATTAATGTTCCGGTATGGTTCATGTACCTTTCAGGTCATTTATCACTGTATAAAATGAATACATTCCCTTTACAATTTTCAAGTTATCCCGCAAACAAATAAAGTACATAAAAAGGAAATAATTTCAAATAAGGCAAGGTAGAATTATGCCCCTTATACCTTGCACATTCTTTAAAATCCCTCTATAATTGCACGAAGTTTCAAAACAGAAGCAATACACAGTTATGGTTTTTGCACAATGCACTTCCTCCCTGTGTTCTCAATCAGGGTGTAAAATCTATTTTATAGTTTTCAAGTTATCTTGCGGACAAGCTTTAATAAACCAGCAAAGGGAAATAATAAAGAAATTGGGGCAAGGCAGAGTTATTTTTCTTACATACTGCACATTTGCTCAATGTGCTCTGTCATTGTGTGAAATATCAACTTTATCCCTTCAGTAGTTTTTAGTTGTGTTTTGAACATTCTACATGCCATATAATAAAGGGATATTATACAAGAATGAGCCAAGGTAGAGTTATGGTACTTTGACAATGCATTAGCAGTTGAGAGTCTCGACAAGTGTATGCAATATGAATGAATCCCCTTAATAACTTTTGGAGTTATGCTCGGGACAAGCTATATATATAAAAAATACATGATTAAAAAAATCAGGGCAAGCTAATTATGACCCATGTATATTGCAATTCCTCTAAATGCCCTGTATCATCATTGTGATATTTCAAAAAAGTCCTTTTAATAGTGATAGAGTTAGGCTCCAGACAAAAGTGTCACGGACGGACGGACGGAAGATGAAGACCATTATCATACCCCTCCCGTCAAGCGACGGGGACGGAGATAAAAACGGCCAGTCCTTGGTATACGAGTATGCATCAAGAATTTGCTTATACCAGTATGATAAGATAAACATTTTTGTGCTGAGTTCCTCCCTTGTAGGTAGCATCGTATGCCACTTAGCAAAGTCACATGTGTATCAAACTTTTACAATCTCACGTTATAGCAAAGTGAAAGCCATTGCCTAGTTTAAAACAAAGTGAAAGAAATTGAAGATGGCGAGTGTGATTATATTTAATGTTGTAAGTGCAATTTAAACTTCAAAGATAAATAGTTTTCGCCAACTCTTGATTTTTTTTTTTTAATAAAAACAAAACTTGAGATTTTCAGATACCTTACATATCTAAATGAATAACCGGTTTCTGATTCTGTACCTTGTTTGTGTAGATAGTTTAATGTCTTTAATTATACACTTGATAGATGTTATGATGAAACACCATGTACCACTGTGAACATTTATTGTTATTTCAATTCCGTCGTAGACAATTTGGAACCTGTTTGGTGTAAAATAATTTAGAGCACAAATAAAGTCTTACGAACGTTTCCAGTAAAAACTGTAACGGATAGGCTGAGCTGTTTTAAAATATTAAGAGTGTATAATCTGAAGGTATTAAATTGTGACTCCATTCTAAGGGGTACTCTATTCAGTGATTGTTTGTAAGTTAGAGACCTTTGTACTAACGGTTTTGGTTCAGTAGTTTTCTTTAGTTTTTATTTTGTTGTAAACATTGATCTTATCTAAGAAAACCAATCTTCTTTGGTGACTAAAACTTTCTAAGGTCATGCAAGCTTATTAACATAAAGGGAAATAGGGATCAACCAATTATGTTTGCCCAAACTACTTGGTAGACAACTTTGTCTTTATTTTCAGAACTGTATGAAAATGCAACTAGAAAAAAACTTACATAAATAAAAAATGGTTCGTCTCGAAGTTGGTTTGCCTTTTTTTTCAATTATCGAGTGGGATTTCATTGCGCTGAATTATCATATATACGTTACAACAGTATGAAAGTTTAGTAGATTTAGTGATAGTCAGAGGGGGTGTGGTTACCAAGAAATGTGTGAATGACGTCGACAAATAATTTCTGACCACTATTACACATTCCATCATCCTCACCTTCTAATGATACAAACGGTGTGACTTTCGCTCATCCGTAGATTTCACCCCCGCTTCCCACCCCACCCTTTCGTGCTGAAGATTCCGTTGCTGATCGATACATCGATGCGTGCATTTCTGTTCCGTAGAACTTCTGTAACACTTGATATGTATGGGCAGTAAATCAAGTCAGTACAACCAAAATCTATATTAAAGAAAAAGGCAAATTGTTTTCCTTCTGTATCGGGTTCATTTCTTGCATTAGTTTGTTCTCTTTAAAGCATTAAGATAAAGAGCTTAGCTTATCATAAGCAACGCAAGTTCATTAGCTTTCATAAGTTATCATTAGGCAATCTCACAGGTGCTTTTCTAGCACATCTGGTGCAAAAACTTAGGCGTTCATTAACGTGTTGAAAAAGGTAGCACTTCTAAGATAGAGGGTAGGTAATTGTCAGTTATCCTTTCCAAAATGTAAATTCCACAAATTTACAACATTTTTGTACGACAACTGACTACACACAGGTACTTATTTTTCTCAACGTCTGCAATTCCATCTTGTTTAGGTTAAACGCAGGCATTTTGCGTCATATTGCCCTCTAGAAATGTTCGAAGTAAGAGAGTTTGTCAAGTATTAATCAAATAGACGCTGCATTATTTGACTCACAACAGAAGCATGCTATTAGATCAGCTGCCATGATCACTACAAAAAAAGCGAAAAAAGAGACATTTTTTTTTTCTTACATGTGTTCATTGAAAGAGTTTGGAATTGTTGACAGACATTTGTGTTCATCTGTGACGTTTTTATCATACATATGCACGCCGGATTTTTTGTGTGACATCTGTTAGCTGCTTGTCACATCAGAAATTATATACATCCAAGTAATTCGTTCGGCAAGAATGCTAAATTTGGGTATTGTTTATAACATTTTGAAAGATTTTAGAAATATGAAACTGTGAACGTATAATTGTACGATTTGTAGCTAGTTTATAATACGAATAACTACTGCAGTTGTAAAATATAATGAAGTCCTCGATTTTCTCTTTGAACCATTTTTTAAACAATCCATCGAGACTATAAAAAACTGATCAATTTTCTCAACATTAGTTTCTCATTCATTATACGAATACTCTTGAGACGTTAGAGACGAAATTGAATTCAGTTTCGCAATTTTTGGTAATTTTCCTAGAAAAAAATGGACATTTTGCATCTGTTATTAGCAATTAAAAAAATAATAAATCCTAGCCGTGAGTGTAACGCAGATTAAATCACGGGTAGGAGTGCAGATGCTGATAATTAGATCACGATCTCGATAGGGTGAGTGATGTTATCTAATCCATCTGCACGACTATCTGGGATTTTATCTACTTATCCTCACGGCTATGATTTATTACTGTATAAGTACTAATATTGGCGGGGGTTTAATATTGGCAATATATGCGGTCAGGGTCAGTTGCGCCAATATTAAACATCGCCAATAAAAATCCCCGTCAATTTAAAACACCGCCAATTTGATATCTGGAAGGTAGATAACTATGATACACTAGTACATATTATGTCGCAGTTTCCTCCCTTTATGAAGAAAGAGGGTACATGTACATGAATGTGTTATTTATTTTACTTTATTGAGTTTATTCCTTCAACACAAGAAAGTGAAATATTCACGTTAGACAGAACATACATTATTCACAATAGCAATAGTAATGGTACACGAAGTGACGTCAGACAGAACGTAACATGTTATATACCGTAGTCGTACTTGTAAACCTATACTCTATTATTTCAGTAGCTCGATATATTTTAAGATAACAATGTCAATAAATTCACAGCCCTGCTTTCGAAAATGATTCGGAAATAATGTCAGGCTTTGTTGAGAGTTTTTCGATAGCGTTCACAAGCCATTGTGCATGTAAGGGTTTAATAACGGATGACCTAAGGTCAATCTTGATGTCAGACAAGTCAACCTCAGCAGATAATTGTTTCTGAATTTCCCCAGCGTAGACAGACTGAAACTCTGCCTTCAGGTAGGATTTAGATATGTTGTTTGGTATCAGATCTAATGGCTGTAATCGATCTGTACATGCACCTGGGATAAAAACCACTTTAATCCCGTGTTTATCCAGAAGGTCTAACAAACCCTGTCCTCTGTGTGCTTTATAAACGTCAAAAATGCACAGAGCACGCTGACGTAATGGTAAGTCATTTTCCTAACGCACGTGGTCCACATACGGAACAATAACTTTTTCCACATACCGCACCATGGTTTCTTCTGTTGACCAATGTGAGGCTGAACTTTGCATGGCATTGGTCGGTGACACCGGCGTAAAGAACTTGGGGCGGGAGAACACTTCCGGACTTAGAAATAGCCACAAGGGGTGTTATTTGTCGCTTGTCGTCTATTCCTTTCAGCGGCACTTGTTTTGAACCTGAAAAAGAAGCCTAATAGAGTTATAGCTTGTGTATTAAATTAAATTGAGTTATTCAATATCTCATAGAAACCCGCTAAAAAAATAAATTGAATTAAAATAATTAATAATATTTAATCGAACAAGTAGGTAAACTTCTAATGCGTCAACAAAAGAGATATAATTAGAATATCAAACAAAGCAATCGAGTACTGTATTAGGTAGCTGCGATAATGTTTTCACACTTAGAATTTAACAATAGAATAACTGCAACGTTTACCTTTCTCTTCCATAGTCCAATTTCCACACGGAACCATATTTACACCAGTTTGATCCCAGTTTATCACAAGGGAATCTTGGATATCGAAAGTCTCAACAACTGTCTGTACCCTTGTAGTGTAGGCTTTCTTGACCTCTTCAAAGTCGCTGGGCAAGGTTTTCACGCCCTTGGTGCCTTTACGTTTCGTCAAACCCATTCGCAGCATTAAAGACATTGCCCAGTTCTGTAAATTCACAAAACAAACAAAATACATTATACATAATAATTTATCTTGTACATTTGAAGGACAACTTGTTTTTGTTACTTTTTGTCTGCATGAGATGGCCATGAATTACCTCCCTTTTTACGAAATTTATGAAAATTGTAGTTCTGCTAGCCTAGAAAATTGTCATCAAATTTTTATTTCTTACATCATATTAGATTATATAGAAAAAAACTTACTTTATTAAGATCGACGCTTCCGCCATTGGCTCTCAGAATACGTTCGTCCTTGTGATTTACAATGTCCATTGCCCCTGCTATGATTATGCTGGTATTTACAGCCCCACCGACAGCACGCAGGCTTCTAACATAATCTTGAATCAAACGATCGATGTCGGATGGCAGAAGAGTAGGTCTACCCTGGGAACCTTTTGGCATCTCGCTCTTGTAGCCCGATTTATGTGGACTGGAAAGAAAGGCCTTTTTGATATTGCGAACTGTGCAATATTTACAGGAAATCCGAGTTCTTTAGAAAACTGTCTCGCAGTTTTAGCTGGCCCAACGTCGATGCAAGTCTTTGCAATTCGCAGTCTAACTTCTGGCGAGTAACTAAAGTACTGGCCTGATCGATTCCGTTTTCTACTTGGAGTAGACGGTGAAGGCGTAGAAGGTGCATCGCTCTCGCCTGTTAATTCTACTACGGAATCATTTGCCGCAGCCACTGCGCTAGCCACATCCGTGTCAGCAATCTTTGTCGGTTTGGGAAGCAAGATGTTCGGCGGTTGTTTAATTGTAACCTTTCCACGTTTTAACCACTTATCCATAATAATACGTTTATTTTTTACAGGTACTCCGAAAAACAATCTTGCTAAGAATATAAAAGGAAAAGAATTTAGCGATATCTGCTCAATGAAATACTTGTACTGTTACTAGTAATTTAAACGAGAAACTATATTGCATGTGTTTATAATACTACTGTGTAGGTAAACATCGCTCACGTAACATTCGCGACATAAAACCGTTGAACATCTCATTTGAGAACTAGGCCTAAACGATTGATTCTAAACAGGTTTTCCAGCACTGGTATTATGTAGATGTTTAACACTGGGACAAGAAAGAACTTACGCAATATCAAATAGGTGAAATATCCATATCAGGAATCGCCACACTCACAAAACACAGCCTCATTTTTTTACGTTAAATATTATGAAATTAGTTTCACTTAGCAAAATCCGCAAAATAAACGCGGTCAGTCAACTTCCGGGCAACTGTATACTGCGAAAGTAAGAATATTTTTTTAACTAATTTTGACGGTCGGTGTTAACGCCAATTTTAGACCCGCCATTTTTCATCAAGGGTTTTATTTTGGCGGTCTGGTTTGTTAGCGCCAATATTTGACACCGCCAATATAAAACACTTCAAAATACGCCAAAATTTGACACCGCCAATATTAAGCGCTATACAGTATTTTGATTTTAACACGTGTCACGTTCTTTTTTCATGAAACTATATTTTGTAAATGGCTGTGCTTGTTTACACTGCGTATGGAAAACTTTCGCTTCTAGATATAAACAAATTTCACACTGCCAAATTAAGGAAATAACTTATTTTACTCTTTCACTACATTTCTGTCTGTGTCGCATCTTCTAAAATCTGCTGACCATTTTCCCATCAACACAGTAATTGAGACAGATTCTAATAAGTCTGTGAAGTTGGCAGTGGGATCAACGTTCGACATTCAATGTCCCGCAGTGCATTCTACATTCAGCAGGACATTCGATTTGATGCATGTTTTTAAATGTCAAGCAGTGCATTCGACATTCAACAGGACATTCGATTTCATGCATGTTTATCAATGTCCAGCAGTGGATTCGACATTCAGCAGGACATTCGATTGAATGCATGTTTTTGAATGTCCAGCAGTGCATTCGACATTGGGCAGGACATTCGATTTCATGTATGTTTTTGAGTGTCCTGCAGTGCATTCGACATTCAGCAGGACATTCGATTTCATGCATGTTTTTGAATGTCCAGCAGTGCGTTCGACATTGGGCAGGACATTCGATTTCATGCATGTTTTTGAATGTCCAGCAGTGCATTCGACATTCAGCAGGACATTCGATTTCATGCATGTTTTTGAATGTCCCGAAGTGCATTCGACATTGGGCAGGACATTCGATTTCATGCATGTTTTTGAATGTCCCGCAGTGCATTAGACATTGGGCAGGACATTCGATTTCATGCATGTTTTTGAATGTCCTGCGGTGCATTGGACATTCAGCAGGACATTCAATTTCATGCATGTTTTTGAATGTCCAGCAGTGCATTCGACATTGGGCAGGACGTTCGATTTAATGCATGTTTTTGAATGTCCAGCAGTGCATTCGACATTGGGCAGGAAATTCGATTTCATGCATGGTTTTGAATGTCCAGCAGTGCATTCGACATTAGGCAGGACATTCGATTTTATGCATGTTTTTGAATGTTTAGTAGTGCATTCGACATTTGGCAGGACATTCGATTTCATGCATGTTTTTGAATGTCCAGCAGTGCATTCGACATTGGGCAGGACATTCGATTTCGTGCATGTTTTTGAATGTCCAGCAGTGCATTCGACATTCAGCAGGACATTCGATTTAATGCATGTTTTTGAATGTCCTGCACTGCATTCGACATTCAGCAGGACATTCGATTAAATGCATGAAATGCATTGCAATTACGTTACAGTTACATTACTCTTACATTAAGTTTAAATGACAGTGACGCAATGATCTTGGAATTTAACGGAACGAAAACGTAATGATAAAGGACTATTTCTAACATTATTCACCTTTCATCACAGACGACAGTTAAACTTCCAATCAGATGTTTCATTCCATTGACTAGTTCTTGCAACATTTTTAGTTGATTTATGACTATTGGTTTAATTCAATCATTCTGACAAAAAAATAATCAACTTTCTCGTTGAAAACGTCATTACTTGTTTAAAGTAGGATCTCTTGACACCATTCAGAAATTGGAACATATATTCTTATTAGAAGGTACTGTAAAATACATGCTGTTTTAAAGCGACTGACTCACAGATGGGCCGACGATGAAAAAAAAGAAAATAAATTCTTGCTGTAATTGTGAAGAATATATCTAAACTAAGTTACTGACTCATTTTTGATACAGAAAAACATCAAAATATAAAGTTTTACACACTTTTATCGGTAAAAAATGTACCCTGTTAGTCACGGGGTAGATATTTTATTTTTATTATACCTCGATTTCATTAACAATATTAATCTTCCATAGGCCACCGTGACATATAAGTACTGTCAGAAAAAATTAACTGCCGGAAAAATACTGTCACCCGCTATCATATGTACGGAATGTTCGAAAATTATACTGTACCATTCGCGCATGCGCAATATCTATTTTTACATTTTCCATTTAAACAGACGACAATAATGGCAAGCAACAAACGTTTTAATGTTTAAAGTTGAATAAAGTTGTTCATGGTTTGAATAGTTTTTCAGTATTATAAAACAAATATTACATGTCTGACAGGGTGACAGTAAAATTGTCAACTTGAGGAAATACTGTCAACCGAGGCGAAGTTTACTATAACCCTGTCAGACATGTATATTTATATAATATTACATTAATTTTGACGAATCTAGATGCTGGAGCTCAATGGTGTAGATCGTCGCATTATATTTTACTGACCGTAAGGTCATGGGTTCGAATCCTGGTTAAGTCAAAACTTTTTTATTTCAGTTTTCATGTTGTATTATAAGCATAATATTATGTTTTTTCCATAGTATATTAACTTCTCTTAAATTCTAAAGAAAAATTTCAGCAAAATTTTGTGAGTCAGTCGCTTTAAAACGCTGAGCGAGCTATTTCTGTTCAATTTCTTCCATTAGAACCGCTCCTGCATATATATAATCAACCAGTTGTCTACTTAAGACAGCATTTACTAGGTTATGTAGACCTGGAATGTACATGTGATCAGGACTGCTATGTCTGTGTAAGCATAATAATTATGTCAGCATAGCCTGCAACCAGAATAGCAATGACTTCTAAAGTTCTGAAATTATTTGAAAACGACACCTTATTTCATAACTCCTCGTAAAACACAAATAACATGAATTTGAAAAAGTGGAAGATTTGGCCTCAAAGTTTCATTTGTAAATGACATTTTGGATTAGAAAATGGAAATATGAAGTTAATATGAAAAAATCTCAGAATTTAATGCCTAGCTATTATGTCTGTTGATCTTCAACAGATATGTGTGTTGGCAAGATTGAAATGTTGACAATTGTCAAAGGAATAGGAGTATTTAGTAATATTAGGAAGATCAGAAAGCCTGTAAAGGAATTTTATCTATGTCTGTTGGGCAATGTGCAAGATACAGAAAGCATCCATTCCAGAGACACTCCTAGTTCTTTTAAAATTTAATAGAAATTAATACAAAAAAGCCCAAAATACTACACGTAAAAGAGATGAAGTCTCTTGACTTTTAAAACGGATGTGCAAATTTTCATCCCATTACAGCAGACAAATTCTACAACTCTAAACAGTACGCAACAAAATAATGTTAATGACCGAGGGGAAAAAAGGTGATAGAAGATTTTATGACAAAATATACCATCGGGATAAAGCTAAATCAGCAATTATGTAAATATGTCACCAAGCTGCTAAGTGATTCAATGAATAATGATTGTTAATGATAATGTTTATATTAGACTAGATGGTTGTGGTTCTTTGATTAAACAGGACTTTAGACTGAAAATGCTAATAAATACGCCTTTATAGCGTCATGAATAGGTAAGTGAGAAAACTCTGACTTACAGTTTTTGACAAGTACTGCTAATTTATATACCCTCAAAGATACGAATTAATGTCCACAATCCTAAAAAAATACGTCAGCATTTTTTGTAATTATTGTATTCCATAAATGGATTATTAAATAGTTGTGAAGAACAATAAAGGTCATTCAAAGTCTTAATTATGTTTAAACTAGACCACCAGTGTAAAACTGACTCGACTTAATGTTGTTTGTTATAGGCACTGCAGTCCTAGCTTCCAGCCAAGTGGAAATTAGAGGACGTACTATATATAAGCAAGTTGAATATGGCATGTCAAACGTTGCAAAATTCAGTAACTAATATTTTTGTTCTATATCCAATATTTATATCGTATAATTCAAATTTTAAATTCTATGATGCTTTATTGATTCCATCCTGTGAAATATTACTTGCATCGCGAGAAAATGCGTATTCAATGAATGTCTATAATTTTGTTAAAAATATATTTATGTTGTATAATTAAAGTAAACATTTCACAGAATGCTTTGCCCTACAGTCAAGCATTTAATATTCTCGTTTAGATGACTGCACTACACTAGACGTTGGGCAAACAGTCCCCACGCGGGTATAAGTCGCTGATATTCGGCATGCCATTCTATTTAATCTTCTCATGAAACAAGAAATATTTTCAAAAAAGATGATTGGCGTAGATACAGTACAAAATTAATGCCCCGTTATTGTATGGTGTTCGGACATTGGCAAATATTGAACGCACGTAGTAATGAATATCCTATTTCCGTAACAGTCTAGGCTATAAACAAATAAATGTTGAGTTTAATACTTAGTTTCAATATCATTTTCATATGTAGTCATATTTTTATATATTTATTCCATTTACTAATAGTATGATTTTTTCAATGTTAAAACGTTTTGATATTTAATCTACGATTGTATTAATGTTTTTATAACTGCGTTATGTCCAGACGCAATCAATCTAACAATTTACGAATTCCTTCTTCAGCTGAAGAATTTTTAGTCGAACAATTTCATTTGTTACAAATGAAAGTCAAATTCGATTTTAATACAGCTTTATCGAAAAAAAGTTTCTAGTAATTATAGATAAAACCTTCTGTAAATGTAAACAAAGTGTATACTGTAACAAAGGAATTATTTAAATCTGCTTTCAATCTAAACAAGTCAGAAGTAACTTATTCGTCTTTAAATGTGTTCTTTTCAATCAATGTTCATGCAACAGTTGATTACAAATAAGATTGATTGTAACATATACAAAATCAAGATAAACAGTAACGTTGTACAGTTCAGTATGTATACAAGAAACACAGATGTCTGAACAGAAAAAAAACCAAATTAATAAAATGAGGATAACAACTGGTCGCCTTTTATCGGATTAATCATGGCATTTTATCATGTAAATGAAGTAACTCTACTGTAACAAAGGATCTTGACCTTACTTGATGCCGTTGATAAGCGTTAACAGAATGTCTAGGACTTTCTTGATCTATTACTTTATGTTCGAGATAATCATGTCTATAGAGAAAAAAGGACGTTTGAAGAAAATAAAGAATCATGGAACTAAATATATAAATTATACTAGACATAGGGCTGAGGCGATAACACGTGGATAGAACACTGTTTTTGTAGAATGTTTAAGCTCCACGGAAACGTGCCTTAATAGGATAAACTAGTCAAAGAGGTCTGATTTTGCAGTAGATTGAATAAAATTTCAGGTGAAGTATTATTATAGTCTTGGAAACTTATTCTTACTCCTTGACAATAGACTGATGTGAAATTTGCTCCTAGACGATACATGCATACATAAAAATAGAAGTGCATATTATATGGTAACATTGTTCAAATCATTGTGTAAAACTTCAATTTAGTTATTTACCGTGTAAGTGATGCTTCTAACATTACCGTGCAAGTAGGAATGGAAGTTTACATCAACAGTTTCGGTTCACTATTTGTTTCTTGAGATGAAAGCATTAATTTCTTCGGAACAGAGGACTCATCAAATGTAATAAACATGTTCTGAATTAACCTTACTTAGGTAACCGTCATTATATTAAAACTATTTTGTAAGAAAGTATTCATCCATTGATGGCAATTGTCCAATAGCATTTGCATATTCTTTTAGCTGTTTGTCTAGATTAAGTAATCTTCTAAATTGAATATCTGTGTACTTTCATGATGAGAGATACTTTTGAATAATTACTTATTTTGTATATTTATTCTAAATTCAGTACAATGACATATACGAAGCTTAAGAAAAATAGTATATGATGTGTGAAATGTTGATGGGAAAAAATCAAGTAGAAAACGAACAGCTTGTGTACACCTTTAGTGCGTTACATACAAAGATTATTTAATTTACTCTACAATTATAGAGTAAAAGTTATAATTGGGCTCTACCGATATAGTAGCCTAATTTATTAGGCTTAAAGTGTTGTACCCATATACTGATCTGATATTTTTTAGTTGTTCAACCTTTAAGCCTAATTTTAAACTGCATCTGGTTAAGCGGACTCGGTTCGGCACGGTTTTTACACTGTCCTGGTTATCTATTAACCTAGAACACCGAGTATTCCGATTGCCAAATTTTGAATAAAATGGTGGATTAATCAGGTACGAAATAAGTGTTTCAGTTCTATACTGATGTATTTGTGTGTTTTCTTGGATTACAGGATCAGGTATGAATTTAGTTATCATATTTTATCATATTTTTATCATTTTTGCCTTAAACTCTGTGAAATGTTGGACAAACGAGCCATAAAAAGTGCCCAATCGCCTACGATTGGGCGAGTCCGCTTAGCCAGATGCAGATCAAAGTGAGACGTAGAAGGTGAACAACTATAAAATATCAGCCTATAAAATGGGTTCACCTTCGGAGGCGAAATAGTGAGACTACCGATATAGTAGCCAGATGTTTATAGTGTATGTTACTGATTTGGGTTAGACGAAGATTAAAGTTCAGATAAAAAACAGTACTTAACAATTGATCTATGATCTCAAAGGACCACAAGTAAATGTCTTTCAAGCGATTCTGTGACTTGTAAATGTGAATTTGGGCCGACGTAGACGTCAATCATTTCGCTTTTTATGAGTCCAATGAACTCAAAACGACAGAATCTTCCCTCTGTGAAATGTAACCAGGCTGTCGTTCTTTATAATTATAAATGCCATCTTAAATTGTATTTGTTTTGTGTAAAAAAGTAGTGTTTTACAAAGGTAATGTATGCATGTCTTTATTCTAGTTTTCCTAGAACCTAAATAATAAATTATAGAGTATCATTTTAGAGGCCAGGTGAGTGTTACCGAAATAAAAACATTAACGATAACTCTGTTTTGCATCCGATTGATTTAGTAGTTGTCTTAAAATATTTTGATTGTTATTGACACTACATTTAGTTTGAAATGAATAAATTACAATTTACTATTTGATATCAAGAGTTTTCCATCAGACATTATAAATTACTGTTAACTTAAGCGTGTTTTACAAAAAGACAATGTAAAATATAAAGAAGCTATGGGTCAAAGAAATATATGTTACTACATTCAGAAGAAAATATGGGAAAATGATCAAAAACAAAATGAAGAAAAAATCCACTGACAACATCCACCACAGCAGCATATGCATAGTAGGGTTAACAGTGTAAAACAGTAGGCATGTCTCAGTGAAGTAAAGGTGTTGCCCAACGGTCTCAGGAAGAATCAGAAACTGAGACCCAAGCGATATAATCAAGAGTGGTTTAAAAACAAGGCAATCATGTCTTATGTGCAATATCCGAGTCTTTTGATTTTCTTTACTATTATTAATAGCTATTTGTATTATGCATATAGCTTATGCACTTTTATGGCATATAGCTAATGCACTTTCTACAAAAAAACTTTAATCGTCTGGAGATTACTGTTTCTGTTAACAGTTCTTACCAAAGATGGGGTAGATAGTTTTATCAAATAATTAAGACTGATTGAAATGGAAATGAAACAACCAATATTTGTGTTTCTTTCTTAATTTCGAGAACATTGGTCAGGAGACAAATATTTCTTCTGCTTTTCAGTAGCTGTAACTTATAATTCAATCATTGCGACATAACAGCCCAAATAAATACAGCTACATCAGGAAACTCTTGTAAGCTGGTTTCCAGACAATATATACCCTCGAGGAGAAAATAAATCAGCAATTATGTAAATATCATGAGGATGTCAGCACAGACAAATCTTGTTACGAAAGAAATCATATATTGAAAAAGTTTGGTTGCGAATGAAAAGACAAAATAAACTATTGTCCAAGCGATAAGGTAAAATAAACACATAGGAGATGTTTTGTTCTGTCTTTTATTCTGAAATCTATAAGAAAGATATGATTTTTGAAACTTTTAGGTAATGGCCCCTAGAACATGTAATAATAATAATAATAATAAACAAAAAGACAAAAACAAAACAACAAAAAACAAAAACACAGTTGTTCTTATTCTTTTATAATAAGATATTTAAACATGTGAATATTATTGATGTTGTTGCTGAAAACTCGTACATTCATTGCAGATAATATAAGAATGGTTCCTTGTTTGGTGCATTGTTTTTCGATTTTTATCTATTTTTATTTTTAATTGAATTTGATTTAATTACTGAAAAAGTTTAAACGTATCTGTAAATTTTGATGTCAAATTAATATACCAAAACAAAAATTAAAACTTTCCGATAAACAGACTTGTGTCTCCAACATAACTGATACATTAAGATTCTTGTGTACTAGTTTATGTTTTTGTTACCAACATAACCCACTATAGATAAATTTGCAGAGCACGCTTTTTTCTAATTCGCAAAAGTAAAACTTACACCTTTGAAGAATTAACCTATGCCGAAGTTTAACTTATAGTAGACTGTATTCCTAATGACAGTGCACGCAGTAAAGCTGTCAAGGTATACCTTTTGTTATTTCAATCTCAGACGGATTTTCTGGGTATCCGTTTGTATTTAGGGGGTTGTTTCATCATGAAAATATTGGTCAGTAATGATGGTTGGCAGATCATCAAGTCGTTGTACCCGTCAACATTCTCTTTGCTTCTACACGCAAAAGAAAGGAAATTTCATAAAATTCGTTCACTAGCCAGTTAGTGTTACGTTTATTATCAAAATGAAAACGTTTCAACAACTGCCGATGAAGATCTTTTAAAGCGCAGTCATTTTTACCTAGTGTATAGTAGAAAATAGCTTTTAATTGTTTTTGGAATTGTTTAAATTTATGAATTCCAATAGGAAAGAATAACATCAAAGTTTGTGTCTATTGAATCATAGCTCACATATTCAGTTGTAAGCAATTCAAACGAAGATGCAACTTTAACCTTGAAAGTTTGAGAAACGTACTGGTCTGCAAGGATATTTGGATACAAAATAATAGCGGTTATCATTAATTGATAGACGCTCGTTATTCGAGTTCTATTTATAGATGTTTGATTTTCAGCCTTCGTGAAATTTATGTTGGCACCGTCTTGCTACTTCCTTTCTCTAAAAATCAGGCAAGGTGCCAGGTAGATATTTTGAAAGGCTTCAAGAGTTATCTTAAATATTTCGAACACCCACTCACCTCTCCCAAAATTCTTTTTATATGTTAATATGTAGATTATGTCACGGGGAATGCTTTTGCTCTTCTCTGTTGCTTTGTTTTGCAGTTTGAAAGTGATGAGTACTAAGACTTCCAAAATACGAATGACAAGGATTACAGTCGTCGACGGCATGGTTCCCAGAGACAGTATTCTATTTTATTTCAAAATTAATTTGGCAGACAGCGAAATCCAAACAGAAATAACTATACTTAAGTTTCTTGATTTGGTTCTATTCATGTATATTTGAAAGAAAAATTATTAGGAATTTTATGTTCTATTTTGTTACATTGTAGGGTTTGATCTCTGATTTCCCAGGACCAGCCTTAAATGTTATACCTATTTAGCTTTTTGGGGCATCTTTGAATTTGGCCTTTTGAGGCAACTGTAATTTAGCCTTTAAGGGTAACTTTTGATTAAGCCTGAATTTAGCCTTTATAGTTACATGTATTTTGGATTTAGCCTTTTGGGGCAACACTTGGATTTAGCCTTTTAGGGCAACATTTAGATTTAGCCTTTTGGGGCAACTTTTGGATTTAGCCTTTTGGGGCATTTAACGGATTGCTGTAAGGTCATCCTAAACGACAATTTGTTCGGTGACTGGTTGACCTATTGGGGTCAACATGATGAGTGAGGGAACCATGCCCGTAAACATCCAAAATGGAAGACATTTAAAATAATTTGTATTATATTATGAATAAATATGTCGAATTTAATAATATGCTTGCTTTTGTTATAAGTCGACTGAATGTGGAATAACAATTGTCTCCTGACTGAAAGCATATAATAAGTGATAAAAGATTTCATTTACGTAATACTTATACATATAATTATCAAACTCTAATCAATTAGCACGTAACATGAAACAAATAATTTTCAGTCAGGTTTGTGTTATTTGACAATTGGTTGACTTGGAATCTCCTAATAACACTGAAATCGAATAAGGCTTAATAAGACTTAAATCGAATATTAGAACTATTTGCATTTATTTAAACATGAAACGTGAAAAGATACACGTGACACTAAGGAAATGAAACAACAGTGTCGTTTAGTCTAAATTTAGAACACATGTGACACATCTAGATTGGTTCAACATCTCAATTTTGACGTTTATTTTTGATTAACAATTACACAGCGAATGCTTTTCTGCTGTTTTTGTTTCTTCAAGTCGATAACTAAAATCATTTGAAAGAATTCAAACCTGTTATGTCTGAAATGAAACATAATATAATCTAAAAAAATGTGGACACATTTTGTTCATTTGTACAAATCTAGTTTTTTAAGTATTTTGTCTCAACCAAGTGCGGTAAGACATATGGGTTTTATCATGTCTATAAGTTAGAACTGGTGTGCATACTAATACACACTTAGGTAGCTGTGTGAACGAAAGGTATGTGTAATGATCCCTCTTTGATCCTATTCATTACATATGGCCTTAGGTGTCTGGTAACGCTCTAAGGTAGCTAAAAGACATCTGGACAGAACAATATGGTAGCCTGTTTAGTACCTCTCTGTTAGTGCTTCCGTCTATCTGTCCATCTGTCTGTCTGTCGACACGCCTCTCTGCCAGTACATGTAATGTAAGTATTAAAGCTGTATAAGTCTTAGCGGGCAATGAATGTATAAAAATTTGAAAATATATTCTACCCGTAGTAATGTTAATACTATATTGTAATGCTTTTAAATCTTTTAGATTTTACAAAACCATTCAATGACATGGAGAACGGCTTGGTGCTTTGTTATAATATCTATGATTGCAAATCTTGTAAAGTAACATATAGTTCTAATACCTGCATTCAAATCCTTAAGTGCCTTTTTGGAGAAACATTTTCAGTATCACCTATACATGTATTGTTCCCTTATTTCATTGTTTTCTCTACAATACATTCCATTTACAATGATAACACTTGTGGATTATAAAATATCTTACGAGGTTTTCCTTTTAATAGATTATGTTCTATCAAACAAGACAATGATATTCATGGAAAGAAAGTAATCAATAAACTCCAATTAATCTCAGTGCAGGATTTTCTGACAAGGAAAACAAAATACGCAGGGACCGAACGAATTCAGAGTGAATTATTTCATATCCTCATGACAAATAACTTATAAAAGTTACACCTATGACGTGAAGAAATCTATCAACGTATATACATTGCTTATATTCTGTCCAAAAATGCAATACCTCAGTTTTGAAGTTCTTAAAGGAAAGAAAAAATAATGCAAATCTCAAAAAAAAAAAACAGTAAACAATGATCTAAAATTTATTTAAGTGTGAATGGATCAAAGTGTCAAATTAACCTTTTTATTTCTCGATGAATGATAGCATTCAAGACAACATCAATTCATATACTTGATTTAATTAACAACTAAAGACGTATAGGTGTTTTGAATGAAATAAAAATGAAAACGCACTTATCAACTTGAGAGATTTATCAAAGACGTCTTCTTCAAAATAAACCATTACTTCTACAGCTTCAGTCTTTTATTTAGTTGCTGTTGTTGGTAAAAAGTTTATGTTAACAGAAACTATAATCGTAACACATTATTTTCACGTCCGTCATGGGAATGTTGTACAAAATGAAACACAAACTTTAGATTATTGTTCATTTTTTCTAGAAACTATCACTGGCTCGAATTTTCAATCTATTTTTGTATATCGACCATCCACAAGGATGGATGATTTAAATATTAGATACGTGTCAAACGGAAAATATGTCTGTATATTAACATAAACACGTTCTGAAATCCTGTCAAATCACATTTGCCGATCGCGCTTTTGAGGTATTCCCACTAGATTCACGAGACTTTTATGAGAGATTTGATAACGGTCATAGTAATATGTTTAGCTGGGCACATCTCTTCAAGCAGACAGTATGTGCAATTTCGAAATATTGCCCCTTTTCTTCCATCACCTCCTGCGAGAAAAGACTTATTAGACACTGTTGTCTTAAACAAACGAAATGTAAGCCGTTCAGGATGATACACTTCGTCTCGAAAGTAAGTATATTTATACATTATTTATCGAAAACACCGTAAGGAGGAAGCATGTTTAAGTCAATTATCTCGGTAAGTGAATAACGTTCAGCAGAATGAAAATGAAATAAGGAATCCCGTTCGTGCAGCGTTATTTTTGCTAGTACAACACGGTGGTTATCGCCGTCAACACGATATTAATTGCCGAAGGTAAATTTGTAGTAAAAACTATTTCAAAGTTTCGTTTTAATTTTCGTATAATAATATAGTTTTCGTAATAATTATAATGATAATAATAATGATAATTCCAATGATAACTAAAGAAATTTAAGACTAATGAAATTTAACATAAAATTTCGCTCTACAAAAGGCGAATCGCTTTCAACGTGACGCTAGTCGTCAATACGATATTTATCGCCAAACGAAAATAAAGACGAGAATTATCGACTGAGAATGTTCGCTACTTTGTGAATTCCTTTGGCGATAATTATTGCGTTTAACTAGCGAACATTTACGTTGCACGAAGAAGATACCGTAGTAAAGAGATTTTAGAAAACAAACCAGTGTCGAGGCGAGTATTATAATGTGTCCAAAAACAAGGGGAATTTGTCCATGTTAATGCAGTAACACCTTTCTCAGCTATTTTACTTATTGTTATATTCACGCACACGACTCATGGAATAATAGTCTGCTACATAAAACAAAACCATTAGGGTCGTAGAAAAGCGAATGGTAAAAGTAGCATCTAACTGTTTGAATAAGCAGACCAAATACAGTGTTAGATACAATAGTAATACAATTCTTTAATACAAGCTGTAATCTCGACAATTCATTTCCACAAAAAGCAAACCATAACACTTTTACAAGGTGCAGTTTAGTACAGTTCTTTGTCACACTGTCATCAAACTATTGGAATCCTCTTCACGAAAGATGTACGACAATAGGTGTCAACCTAGGCTTGCAGAGCTATTATTCCCTTTTATGCATGCTCAGTGTTTTTCTTACATTTCGGAGTGCAGCAGACACAGTGTCTACGTGTAAGCGATGTGTGCACAAATCTGTTATCTTGCGTGATTAAATCTCTCAATGAACGTCTAGACTAATCACAATCAATTTTCTTGCGATGGAAAGTGAATTTTTAACAATTATCAATCTAAACTATTATTTTATAATTTTCATACTCTTTCTATTAATAGCGCATAACAAGGCGTCACTATGTATACTCAGTTGGTATAAAGAATAACAAAACAAAACAAATAAGAAAATCAATTTTAATGCATTTCATTTAGTCCAAGTCCTATCAAACAGACAATCGAACATTCAACCACTTAGTCCTCGGACATTCGTCAGAACATTCAACCACTTAGTCCTCGGACATTCGTCAGAACATTCAACCACTTTTGCTTTTTTAGCTAAGCTCTTGGACATTCGTCTGATTTGTTACACTTTAGATCTGCCTGAGGTCCCAACGTTGCCGCACTTAAATCTAGTGAATTATCTTACAATTAGTGAAACAGCTGGTCTTATGAAAAATTTTGGGTTACATTTAGCCGTTTGTAGTTTGAAAACTTGTTAGAATCATTTTGTTTTTCAAGTATATTTTATCGATTCGTTTTCATAATTTAACGATATCTTAAGGTTTAAAAAAGATATAGCTTTTATGTAATTTATTAGAGTGTTTCTATGTAATATATAAGCTAGTATTAGGTTACAGTTGAAAAAGTAAGCCTGAAGTTTACATTAAACTTTATACCTATCGAAGGCAAACTCATTAGTCAAGTGCTTACAACCAACAATGGTCTAGAATTTACTTGACGACTAATTTAATTAAAGTTACATTATGTAACATTTAATGTGATGTGCATAAACATAATTTTCTACATTATTATAGTTTTTAGAATTGATAACGTCGGAAGTAAATTTATACCAGTTCGCATCCCCGCAAAAAGGACAAGATATAGAAGCGTAAATTTTATGATGTAGAGTATTTCAAAGTCTGCGCTGGAAATAATCTTCAAATAATGACAAGTATTACATTTTAGGTTAAGTAATATAAATCTGTCACCAAACCTAACTATTGGGATCACCTTAAAGGAATATTTACATTTTACTCTGATGTTTTGAATTGTCCTTTTGTCCACAACGAAAAGTTTAAAAAGAGATACAGTCGTCAATAAAATTTATGGTTGTCAAGTGTGGCAATGGAAATTTTAATCGCTATGTTAGATGGCAAAAATAGTTTCATTTAAAGAACTTTCTTGTTACATAAGGCACTAATAAATAAGCACATTGTAATATAACACTGTTACAGGCAATCAGGAAAACAGACACAATTAATCTTGTCAGGAGAAAAATGTGTTAGCAATACTTATATGAACTGTTTTCTTTGGAGATAAACGGCTTTTTAACAAATGATAAATTTATGTTCGGTCCCAGTGGTCGTTGTGTCATATTGAACCTTAGAAGAAGAAATACAATACTGCAATGAGAAATATGCAACAGTGAGAAAACTGAAGGAAGAACTCGAGACAGAAATTTAAGTCTTCTAAGCAATCCTCTTAACTTCAGTTCGAATTTCCATGTTAACTTTCCTCTTTTTTGTTTTTGAACTTCTGGATGACATGAATGTTCAGCTCAGAATTAAGAAACTTGCATGCAATAAGTGCACAAACAGCAGATATTAGAGATATCAAAGATATTGGCGACTCTTGAATTCATACTATGAGCAGCTAAGTAGATAATAGGATGATGTTTCAGTTTCACCACAGAACTTAAGCTGTAACATATATATTATGACAATAATAAATCTTAAATGCTGTAGGACAAGACATTCTTTGTCCTAACAATTTACTAAAGGTTTTGCAACAATGAAACCATAATGTTCGTCTGATGTGCTGAAATAGTGTCAAATAATGCAGCAAGGAGCATGTTCACGCAGTATTCCTAATGTTGTATGGATCTAATGAAGTGCTTGCAATACAATTTGTGTTTTCAGAAATCTTGCTTGTGGACTTGCATTTAGATCTGAGGAAAACCAAGTCATCTTCCTATACAAACTAGTAAACTCTGGAAAGTAAAGAAAAAAGTTATTATCATTGAAATGACTAATTTCACAAAAAGATTCCTGAGATAATTATGTAAATTATGCATTTTATTATTTAACGTGTGTTAGATTTAGTAACATATAACTAAACAGAGTGTCAAGCATTCAGACTTATTACAGGAATAAACAATTTTTTTATGTAATATATGCATGTAAGTTGATGCAAAATGTGCTTTATGACGATATAAAGTTTTGGTTTTATGTCATTAATGATTACCGGCTGTTTTGCAATCTACAGTTTGATTTTGTTCACATCTTTAATCTGACGAATCTACTTTTTCAGATTCGATTTCATTTCTCTCGTAAATAATGTCATTAGACGCAAGTTACGTAACTAGAATGCGAACTTCAAGAATTTTATACCGACATGGCTGGAAGTTTTGGTATGATTAATGCAATATTTATTTTACAAGAGTAAATAATGTGGCGATTAAATTAAGTCTGTGTTATTAATTATTCTCAGAAGCTACTTTCAATGAGCAGGTTGCGTATTCTAACAAATTGAAGCTATAAATTAAAACAGTTCTGCTTTATTTTTATTTGTATGTTTGACTAAATCTGAGTTTAAGGTCTGACTTTTATAATTGTCACTATCATCTTTAACTTTCAGGTAAAAATGCGTCTCGTAGACAGCTATTTTAGTTCAGGGCTTTTCTATCGCCCTAGCAACACTGTAACGTTTTGTTATGTGACATACTAGATACGCAGTATTTTGTTAAATATTTGGATACGACAATATTAAAAGGTTCAAATGAGACATCTCACGCTTTATGTTGCAAAATTTGTTTTGTTTAATTTTGCTTTTGTTTGCTTAAAGTTCTGTACATCAAAATGTGTAATGTTGCTAAAGATGCTTAATACACCTTTTACATTCATGTACAAAATCACCATGCTTTTTCCTGCACAGACAATGCCATTTCTAGTGTCTATTATTTCTCCAGAGACAAATTGATCGTCACAGACGTGTGCAGGTATTTTTTATTTAAAAATTACCCAATTGCTTATGAATACCTCTCATCAGTTTCCCAAATGAATAGATGTTAGCCATAATCGGTTAGAATGCATTATCGACATCTCGCACTTTTTTTACAGATGTGTTCAAAAAAATTTTGCATTTAACAGAAGTATGTCGTAGAATGTGCTGTTTTCATTCACCTATGCATTCTTTATAGTGATGCTAAGTAGGAACGTACTGGTGTTAAACATAAATAGCCTGACGTAGGTGCAATACGAAGTTTAAACGAACTTGTGTGTGTTGGGCGTCTCTCTTTTTTTCACTTTGTAAGTTTCTCTTTCTCCCAATTTTCATTTGAATTTTTATCTTTAAAGTATGTCAAGAATTAATTTCAAAATGTTTATAACTTTTCAAGCCATATCCTGGAACTAACAAATAAGCGTCTCCTTTGACATTTCAATATAATGCCAGTCTTTTTTTAGGATTATGATGCCATTACTAGACAATCCAATATCAAAATACATATTTTTTTTCGTCAGGAAACACTGTTCTTATGGAGTCGTGTCATAATTCAGTACTGGAAATTTTGCCAGAACTGTAGTGTCACTTAATGGGTTAATACGAGTCTTCAGTTTAAGGTATTTTTCAATGAAAAATCTTGACAGTTATAAAAATGAATATTCCAGCTACAACTTTACAGAAACAGTATGAATATGAACAGTCTTTTGAAGGAAACTGGTTTGAAAATTTTAAAGTACGAAGTATGTACCTTATAGAAATAAATTTCTCTAATTATCCTAAGAATATATAAAAACATAGAGCTATCATTAAATGTGATTAATACCCCCGCAAACTGCTTCGGAACTGAGGAAGTTATTAGTAACATATTTATACTTTGTAAAAGAATTGATTGAATAGTGTTATGGTGGTGGACAATAAAAGGTAATTGTGGTTCCTGTCACTGTGCTTGAACATTGTATAAAGTTGCATTGAATTCCAACCATTAGTTTTCGAGTTATGCTCTGAACAAGGAAAACAAACAAAGGGCAATAACTCTGCAAGTACTGAAGATGGAGTTATGGCTCTTGTACACTGCACTTCCTGTCATTGTGCTGGACCATTGTTTGAAGTTGCATTGAATTCCAACCATTTATTTTCAAGTTATGCTCCGGACAAGGGAAACCGACAACGGGCAATAATTGTGCAAATAATGAAGATAAAGTTATAAGTCTTGTACATAGCACTTTCTGCCAATGTGCTTGGTCACTGTACGAAGTTGCATTGAATTCCAACCATTAGTTTTCAAGTTATGCTCCAGACAATTAAAACCAACAAAGGGCAATAACTGTGCAAATAGTGAAGATGGAGTTATAATTTTTAAAACTGCACTTTATCTTATTGTGCTTGACCATTGTATGAAGTTACATTGAATTCAAACTATTAGTTTTCAAGTTATACTCCGGACTAGGAAATTGCAAGTGACCGCCTGGATGACTTCTATATCCCCCCCGCCCCACCCAACTTCGTTTCGGGGGTATACCTATTAGTAAGTGCAATTATTCCTAACACTCAAACCAAGTCTGGTATTGAAATCGCCAACACAAAAGCGCGTTCCCTTTTCCTACAATATGTTAAGACAGAGGTACTACATTGAGTCTCCGATTCGTTATCACAACGTGTGGCAGGAATTCATATGTACGAGATAGTCTTTCCTATACTTTTGTTCTTATAAGCTAATGCCTTTTCTAACACATTCGGAAAGTGTGTTTTGTATTTCATTAGATGTTACATTTCTTGACTGACCTAAGAATTAAAAAAAATGAAATACAAAGATAGATAATTAAAATAATAATAAAAGCAAACTTAACACTAAAACAATACAAAAATGTCTTCCAAAAGTAATTATTAAAATATTCCCGTCTGTTGAAACTTTGTAATAATAATTGTAAAAATTAAAACTAATCCTGTGTGAAAGCAAAACCCGTCATAACGTAAAATAAGAAATAATGAATGCACACATTTCATAAGTGATGCACTTGAATACATACCATAGGAAGTAGTCTTCATCGATGGTCAGGGCGAGTTTAAATTCTTGTTAATACGTTCTTTAATGTACTGCAGCATGTCTCAATTAAAAATGAATTTATTTGTTTTATAGCCTTAACATTTACTAAAAGTTCTAAAATATAATGTAGATTAAACTGAAGACGAATGTGTGATACTTGTCCCCAGTTTGTTAGAAGGTTTTTACCCCAAAACTCAATGAACGATTAAAAAGATAAAATGTGCAAGTCATGTCAAGGAGTTATACTAAGGGTAAACGACTGCCAAGTTGGTACTGGGGAAAAATTGTCAGTGACTGTGTCAGATATGAAAACAGTTTTCTTGAAATAGTAATCGATCGTTTACAGTCGGTAACGTTACATACTGGTTGTAACTGTCACTAGAAAACTTCAGTTACTTGAATGATAAAACCTACTGTCTTTGCTTAAACACTACATAAATCAAAGATTAACTGCGAATTGCTTCATGTATAATATTCTGATTAATATTTGTTTATGAATGTTATAATGCTTGTCATTATTTCACACGTAATACTTATTTTCTTTATACAGTATGTAAATGAATAATCACAATAATATTTTTCATGACAACTGATAGTTGTACTTATTGACTTTAGCATGATGGCGACCTATTTAAATGTATCTGGTTTTTTTTGCCGTCCATTTTCTTAGTATACTATCATAATTATTTTAGTCATAATTTGTTTTCATTTAATCATTTATAGCAAGAAAATACCACATAGTGTTGAATACTTTTATTTCAACACAACCTTTAGATATCATGAAAATCTTTGTAGATTGACTACAAATATCATTTTATAAAACTAAAAATCAAATTTTTAAACGTGGTACATAAAAGTGTCTAGAGTTGAAGATACACAACTGAAAATTGATCTCTTACCGACTTAAACAAATATCAAAATAATTTTTCAAGCTGGGAAGTACTTCCAGCGTAATGAATGACAGCATCTTGATGAAAAATAAGGCCCTCATCGAATATCAAAGAAATTATTCAATTTTGGAAGCTGGATGTATATATTCAACGTATAAATAGCAGTATTCTGTCGTTGCTGTACTATAAAAATACGTCCTTCATCAATCTGAGAAAATATCAAAGTTTTTTTTTCTTGAATTTATTAAGCTGGAAGTATGTATTTATGGTAATGAATAGCATTTTCTTTTCGTTACTATACTATGAAAAACACGTCCCTCATCGACTTGAATTTAGCAATTACATTTGCATTCAATTGGCCACTACAATTTATCTTGTAATGGGGCATACTGTTGACAAGTCTAGTCTAGACAGTTTTATTCACTCACGGATAAACATAGTTGTAATAATTATCCCGTTCTTTTCAATCAATTAACTTGTAAAAGAATTGTGTTAGCAATGTTAGAAGGAAATAAAAAAAGTTCTCCAATAGAGGCTAATTTACCTCCTAATACGATCAATTAATCACATCTCTGTGTTATATTCAGAGTTAATGAATATTCACTGTTCAAATACTGAAAACCATTTTTCCGTCCATAATACCTCGAATAATGTTTTGAATGCCAATGAAGAACTACGGAAACTTTTCATGATAGTTGTCAGATTTATTCCTTGTCACTTTGACTTTCTTGAAAATAAGGACACTTTTCTCTCTTTGCTAGAGTCAGTTTTATACTGTCGCGTAATTGAAAAACTTAATACGGTTCTTACTCTAGTAATCTTTCAGCATTTCTGATGTAATGTAGAAGAAAACATCATGCGTAAAATATTACTACGGAATTTCATTAAACATATCCCAATTTACAGAAAGACTATAAAAGTCCTTGTCCAATTTTTTGTTTCAGATAGCATGTCTACTGATAAAACTGATCCTGCCGATACTTCCCTTCTAAAGACGCCCTCTATCGGCCAGTCCATCTTTTTATAACGCTCCTCTTCTTTCATTAAAACTTTTTTTAAATCCAGAGCTTTCATTTGATGTTACCTATAGATATTCACATATCTTGCAGACGAAGTGCACCTACTGAAATGTTTTTAAAAACCACATATTTTTTGTTTAACCCAAAGTGTAGATTTTAGTAAATAAAACCGTTACAATTGAAAGTAGGGGTTTACGTATTAAGTAATTTAAAATTTGAAATTTAAAGTAATGACTTATATACGAGTGTGTGCATATCAGAAAGTAGTATCAATACATTGACAAAGGCAGTGGAATACCAATACATTTTTTACAACAAGATAAATAAATATAAATTTTTATTTCGGTACTGCTATTCAGTATCATAGCAATAGACTACACTCTTGATTCACAGATATTAGCAAAACTTGTTTGAAAATTTAATGTTTTTCAACTGTTAGATATTTTGCTGAGACTCAGAATGACGCTGCTCTCCTCTTGAGCCTTTGCGGTCTTATGGAATTGTATTTTATTTTGCTACTTCAAACAAATTAACCAAGAAATAATATCTATGAAAAGATCTCATTACGATAAAAGTATTTCCTGGAACAACTGCTTTCTCAAAATCTAATGCTAGGTAACTAACTGAATTGCACACAGTTTAGATAAAACACGAATAACAACTATCTAAATTCGATCAACAGACAAACCATAAGTTCTTTAATTCACATTTTTTTATAAAGTTCTATTTCACATTATTTGTTGTTGTTTCATATCCTTTTGTTCACACTTACTGTGTAAGAAGTCATTTATAAAGAAATATTCATAGAAAATACTTTCTCTTGTATTGTGAATGTTGAATAATTTTCTTCCATTATTTTTTGTTGTTTCATATTCTTTTGTTCACACTTACTGTGTAAGAAGTCATTTATAAAGAAATATTCATAGAAAATACTTTCCTTTTTATTGTAAATGTTGAATAATTTCCTTCCATGCATAGGCACATTGTACATCATTTAGCGTAATACATTGCAAAGTAACAACCATTCATTTCGAAGCAACCAGTGACAAAATAACAAGAAACACATGATTGATGTTTATTTGTTTACGCCGTGCATAAACTTAATATGTTTGGTTAATATATAATCTAATATTTTCTTTAATATGTGGATATAATTAGCTTGTTAGTGGGCGTTTCTGTATAAAGAATTGCTTTAAAGATTGTCAATCACTGTCATAGTGTTATTTTTTCCATTAATTAAAAGATGTATAAACGCCTACTTCGCAAACGAAGTAACTCTCAATGTGTTTATTTATGAACGTGAAAAATATGAAATCCTGAAGAAAATTATTATTAGATATAAGAAGCTTTCAATAAAAATGTAATAAAGATAAATAGATTTCCATGAGAACAAAAAACAGTCTCTAAAATTGCAACAATACTTAATGAATTTCTACTCTTATGTTTATTATGTCCAATGAGCTTGAACTCGGGGGCCTTAATTAAAAATAAAACTGAGTATAACATACGGCAGTTAAAGACAGGTACAGACTACTATCAAATCATTTTCACTTTGAAATTCAAGAAAATTTTTATCTGTTGAAAAATAATAACCTTTAATGACTTAAATTTATTCTAAGCATCAATCCTTGTTTAAATTATATTTTTAGAATATATTCCTCATCAGTGGACTGACAGAGCAGATTCAAAATGAATGTGTTTTTATCGAGCAAATATATTTGGTATAAGGCAGAAATAATTTGCTTCAATTTCAGTAAAAGTGATTTTATATTGTGTTGGACACGCTTCTAACTATTGACTACTATCACACTATTCTCGATTAATATTCATTGTCGTAAATATATTGATAGACGTTACAAAATTGCATCCAGACACAATTGCTGAATGCAAAAGCAATAGGAAATTTGCATGATTGCTAGAAGTGTTGTTTATTTCTGACTTACTCTACGTCTATAAACATACATTTATTTATTATTGTATGGCATGATAGAAGAAGCAAAACGTGACTGGTGCATACATCTTTCAAAAAGAATTATGTCTTTTTGGAATATTTGCATAAAGATTAACACAATTATACATAGACTACAGTTTGTAAAACAAAGGATACAGTGTAACATTGTCGTTAATAAATGTTTATTTTTATCAGCAATCTGTAGCTACATTTCAGAGTTGTATATCTACGGTGGCACAGATGTGGCATGTGTGCCATTTTCTTTCATCTCGTTCCCACGACATAATATCTAGTTCACACCAGATATTATCTCGTTCCCACAATATATAATCTCGTTCCCACGACATGATTATCTTGTTCCCACGACATAATATCCTATTCCAACAAGATATTACCTTGTTCACACGACATAATAATCTTGGAGCGGATGTGGTCCAGTGGTAACGCGCTGGACTGGTAAACCAGGGATCCCGAGTTCGATCCCCCGCTCCTCAACTAACATTACTAATAGTCTTTGAAAGAAAGTTTCGGATGAGACGTTAAACCGAGGTCCCATGTATCAGTGCTATACACTGAGCATGCAAAAGAAAAAGGGGTGTCTCTGGAATGGGATGCTTTCTGTATCTTGCACTATCCCCACAACATAAAATAACTAATCTCTCCAGGGGGCGTCGGTCATATGGGCAACCGGTACCGACGATAAATAAGCTCAAATAGATAATTATCTTGTTCCCACAACTTATTATACCGTTCCCACAACATAGTTAGCCAATCAAATGGCGATGTTAAGATTGAACAAAAAGTCACTTCCCTTTTCTTACTTCCAGCAATTTACAAATAACATCCCAAATCTAGCTTTTCTACCAGAGCCAAAGTATTACCTGGAAAATTAATAGTTTATTTCAACATTACCAATCAATACCTAATAGAAGATGGATAAAACATTTTGTATCAAGACGTTCTTTATCTTTTTTAAAAAATTCAAATAAACAATTCCTTAAGATTCACCTAAAAGCTCTACGTATATTTAAAGGAACTCTATTTTATCTCATTTTGTCAGTTGTCGTTGGCAATGATATACATAAGAAATTCCACTTTGTAGTCCTCCGCCTTTGATCAAGCCCTCTGGGATTCCCTGAAGTCTTTGAGCAAACTAGTTCGATAAATTGAAATAAATCATAATATAAATACCAATAAATGAGTGCTTGAAAAACAAACAGATTTAATACAACAATTATCAAACATTTAAAGAGAAAAGATGAACCACTGCCAAGTTCTGTTACATATACAATTTTTTCTGAGTGGTACAGTCGAGTAAAAATAAATTTATGAATGACGTCATGAGGTGTCATTTTAAAAGCTGAATGAGAATTGCATAGGAGATCAGTCGTTTATGTATTTATCTTTCTAGCAACTATTTCACTTGTTTGACTATATATATTGAAATCAAGTCAGATCGAAGAACTTTAGATATTGGTCTTAGATTATGATTTGTGTCTTTTCACTGCTTTTGACTGGCTAATTCTGTTGTGGAAACAAGAAAATCATGTCGTAGGAACGAGAAAATATCTCGTTGGAACAAGATAATTATCGTGGGAACGAGATAATAACTCGTGGGAACAAGATTATATCTCTTTGGAACCTGATAATTATGTCGTGGAAACGAAATAATATATCGTGAGAACAAGATAATATCTCGTGGGCACACATACCAAATATACCCAAGCCGTACGTTTTACCAAGACGTTACAAATGAAATCAAAGCGCTGAAAACACGGAAGTTGTTCTGTACTGAGCACAGACATAAGGTTTAAAAACTAAACAGTCCTTGAAGAAACAACATTTGTTGAAGCTGTGACTTTAAATACACATGTATATATAATAGTGCTGGAGATTAACTTGTGCTGGATAAACATTCATAGACATCATCAACACCTTTAGAGTATATACACAGCTGGAATAATATTTCAATTTAAAGGATTCTGTGAATGGATATATAGACAGTAGGTTATAATGGATAAGTAAACATCACACTGTAAGTCATTATTATTTCATTGTTAAAATTTTGTTGTTGAACTAAATTTTGCTTTATTAAATCAAAGTACTACAAGTTTGTTAAACAGTGGTGTGATTACTTCTTTCCTCTACTCGTAACAACAAGCACAGGATATAATATAAACAGTATGAAATATAATCTTTAAGAACTCAGCTACGGTCATCTAATTTTAGAAAATAATTACAGATTCGTAAATAGAGCTAAAAGGGGGGAAATATTAAAAAGAGAACAACATAATTTTATGTTTTACAAGACTTACCTCTCCAGTGTGCAATATATTTACTTACACATTTGAAATGAAACTGTTGTATTTTTGCATTTTTGTTGCCACATTTCAACATATTGTCTATTTACGCCGCATCCTGCAGGATCAGTGGTCCAGTGGCAACGTGCTGGACTGGTAATCCAGGGATCGAGAGTTCGACCACTGAAATTACCTATTATCTTTCGGATGGCACGTTAAACAAAGGTCCTATGTATCAGTGCTATACACTGAGCATGTAAAAGAAACAAAAGTGTCTTTTGAATTGCAAGATTTCTATGTCTTGTTCTATCCCGAAAAACCTTAGATAACTAAACGCTTCATGGGGCGTCGGTTATATGCGCAACCGGTATCGAAGATAAATAAACTAAAATGGAGAGAGTCATACACAGTTATTTTAGAAATGCTCACATTGCCTGCTGGCATTTTAGACATTTTTCTGAAATCTAGGGAATTGTTTAAATTGTTGAGGTTCTATTTATTCATTAAAATGTGGTTTCAATTTAAAAAAAATACTTTTTAAAATGTTTTTATCAAAAAGTTAGAAGTGTAAAACATGCTTTTTCGGCAAATAACAGTTGCAAAAATACCATAGTCTGAAATTTTAAGTTTGTTGTTGTACGTGCAGTAAACACAAGGAAATTTTATTGCTGTCGTTATTCGAAATAATAAATTAATTGCAATCTCTGTTTAATTTAAACACAATAATTTACCTGAAAAAAACCCAAATATTTGCCAGTCTCAGTAAAGAAATACATTGACTCAATACATTGAATCAGCTTCCTTCATTTTTTAACTCATGCTAATAAACATTAGGAGAAATCTAATGATTGCACATTGTTAAAATAGGGCCGTAAATGGGGCCGCAGATAAGATCGCCGGTCCGCAGAATAAGGATGTCCGAAAATCTCCTGCTCCAGACGCTCTGCTGCATATTTATTGTCAATAGACGCTCTGTCGCTGTTCGAAAATTCGCCATTATACTTGGTGATGCCCATAGCAATACATGCTTTTCATAAGCGACGCAGGTGCGCGTTTTCCACTTCCGGTAGCCATTTTCTATGGCAATATTTCGGTTTACCCAATTCCAATGTGTTGAACTGATAAAAATTGATAAATTGTAATATATTATGTGAATATCATCGGTACAGTGGTTGCCAGATATAATGAATGAACAGACATATAGAGATGGTCTGGATAAAGATGTTCGTGATCGATATGACGAAAAAATAAGTATGATTAGCGGACAATGTCCCTATGAGATGAAAAATGACAGTTTTTCTAGTGACGTAGAAAACCTTCCGGCAGTCACATATATCGACATTCTGAACTATTTAGTGAACAGCAAGAGTGCATACACATTAGAGCAGTTGAAAGCTTATATGTCATTGGAAGCTTATAATCAGTTCGTCTGTGGTTGGGTGAAGGATGTTTCAAGTCTGAATGTAAATAACCGTGTACTAGTCACTGCAAAGGTAAGAACAATTTAAATTGAATCAGTCATTTAAATCTTCCACTGTCAAGATTGGTTGGTAAATTTCAACCCCGGTATTTACCAGTCAGGAAAACACTCACTGAATTGGCAAATATAAGCTGACAAATACTTGTCTGTTAAATGTTTTCCAATGGACCATATGCACCGAATGAACTAAATATACAATATTGTAATCAACATAAATAAAATGAATTAAAGCGACTGACTCAGAATTTAGGTTTTTTTAAAAATTTAAAGCGAAGTAAATATACTATGACAAAAACAATGCACTGCTTCTACACATTATGAAAACTGAAGAAAATAAGAATTTGATTTTACCAGAATTTAAACCCATGCCCTTCAGGGCAGTAAAATATTGAACAGTGACCTAGACACACTGATAAAATGTGAAAGTTTCTGTGACAACCCATCTGTTAGTCAGTGGCTTTATAGATAAAATATATTATTGTCATGTTGTTAACACCACAAAGATTAAAACATTCCACTGTTGATTGTTCTTTTATGACAGTACTTTTTATTTGAAGTTAACACTTTCTTATTTATATTTCAGGTCAGGCATTCACAGAGAATGAATGATACACCACTGAAACCATGGATAATTGTTGACCAGTCAGGTGTAGTGGAAGCTGCCCACTGCAACTGTCAAGCAGGATTAGGTGAGGCCTGCACTCATGTTGCTGCATCATTGTTTTATTTGGAGGCTGCCAACAGAATACGTGCATCCAAGACTTTCACTGAGGAAAAAGCATACTGGTTGCTTCCCTCAAACATTGACAAAGTGCCATACTCAGAAGTTTGCAATATTGATTTCACCTCTGCGGAAACAAAAAAGAGGAAACTCGATTTAGCTATCAATGGTTTAAGTGTTTCAAAACGGTCTGCTCTTAAGTTGCCTAGTGTACCTGAACCTTCTGCTGAGGAGATTCAGGAGATAAAAGATAAGTTGAGTATTGCAAATCCGTAAGCAGTTTTGTTGGCTGTGTCTGGTAAACACCAACAGACATTCATTCCTAAAATTTTGCAAGAAGGACAATTGCCTGCACCTTTAATGAACCTGAGAGATGAAAAGTATGATGGGATGAGTGAAGATGAACTCAAAAAGGAATGTGTATCAATATTCAATAATTTAAGTGTTACTGATGAACAGGCACGGAATGTTGAGTTCCTAACGAGGGGTCAGAGTAAATGCAGAGAATGGCATGCATTGAGAATGGGGCGAATTACTGCCTCAAACATGAAGTCAGTGTGTACACACTTGACAGTCCCTCTCTTTCTACAGTTAAGACCATCTGTGGGCAAGTGAAGTTTAGCAATAAAGCAACCGCATGGGGATGCAGCCATGAGAAAGACGCATTGCGAGAATATTCACGAGTAATGGAGTCCACCCATGAAAACTTCAGAATAGTGGACTGTGGATTATTTATTAATCCAAAATATCCATATGTTGGTACCAGTCCAGATGGACTTGCATTTTGTGACTGTTGCGGAGAAGGGGTTATTGAAGCCAAGTGTCCATACTGTGCACATGATAAAATGATATCCGAAACAAACATTGAGTGTTTACGTGATGGAAAACTGAAAGAAAACCATAGATATTCATACCAAGTACAAACTCAACTACTAGTAACAGGAAAAGAATATTGCGATTTCATTATCTGGACTGAAAGGGATCTTTCTATCCAGAGAATAGAACCTAATTTAGAAATGCAGTCAGAAATGGTGGAGAAAGCAAAGTGGTATTTTATCAAGGTTGTTCTGCCTGAAATTACCTGCAGCTTGATAACTAGGGAAAGTCATAATTCTCTGAAACAGTCATTTTATATGAACGTTCCTGTGGCTACCACACATAGTAGTGCAGCAAGTATTTCTCAGTCTGATTTGATATGCATCTGTCAAAAACAACATGATGAAGATAATGACAGTGTAGTAAGATGTGGTAATGAAAATTGTCTGTACAAGTTGTGGCATCTCACATGTGCAAAAATTAAAAGGGTCCCTAAAAGAACATACTACTGTCCACCCTGTAGAAAGAATCGCAAGACACTTCGCACTGTATGAGTTATTGTGTATGTCATAATGTGTTCTTTGCATATATGTGGTTAAAAACAACACATTACTGTAAAATCAGAAATTTCGAACTTATGTTTCATCGATCACGCACTATCAGGTAAATCTAAACTACTGAATGAAATATCTGTAACTTGACCATGATCTTTTTGAAAGCAATTTATACTACATTTATCTGACTGTTCTTTCCTTTGACATTTTGTTTGGTATCAAATGTATTGTGACATCAGAGATGTATTTGTGTGTTCCAATTGTTTTTCGAAAATTAAATGTTGCACGTTAGTTATTTTCGTTTCTTTTTTGCTTGCTTATATATATTCAACAACTTGAGATTATACAAAGAGAAAGATTCTGGAATGTAAACTTAAACTAACATTTAAACACTGTTTACAAAGCCGAGTAAAGCGTTATGCTGTCAATAAAATTAATGTTATACGCCGTAAGAGTTTTTATCTTGTATTTAATACTTTACTATGCTCACTAAGCTTTTCGGTAAGTCTTAATCTAAGGAAATTAACTGAAAGCAGTGTATTATTTCTGTTCTAAAACACATTTACAACGGAAACAAGGGAGCAGACCGTAGTATATTAGATTATCCATTCCACATTTATCAATAATACCGATCTGCATTAAAATAGTTGTTTTTTGTTTTCGAGGAAGACCAATTTTTTTCGTCGCTGAAAGTCAACAGTCGGTCTGCAATCTGCGATAGCTGTCAACATAATTTTCCTCTGCATTATGTATTTGGGCCTTTCACACAAGCTAACATCACAGTTTTAACATCAATAAATGGTGCAGCATGTCGAATAAAGCAATATGTATTCGCTTGTTGATTTTCTTAGCCGGATTAACTTAAAAATAATTCATAATCTTGCATTTCTTCTGGGGAACACAAGAAGTTTACCTTTAATTTCTGTTTAAACGTTATTAATTTTTAATTCGTATCTTCTGTTTAACGTTATTTCGCTTTTCTTCTAAGGGTAACTGTAGGTATGTTATGTATGTATGTTATGTAGGTATGTTTCTTGTTAAATTTTAACATTTCTCTTTTTCATGGTTTTTAACTACATTACAGAAGAATTATATAAGAATATAATTTGAAGAGTTCCTTCTCTGACAAAAACATGGTGTATGAGGAAAATGAAGAACATTAATTCAACAATTAAGCAGATATATGTATACGCCACCTCAGAATTTTAATGATTATGATTATTTTGTTTTTACTTTAATAAAAAACTACAAAATATTTACGAAAAATAATTTGAGGACAGTATGTGCCACAAAAAGGAGCGGGCACTCGGCTTTATCCGATAAAAATATCCGATGTATTAAATAAGTTATCACAAAAATATTACCTGAATCGACGGTTTGTTGGCAAGTTTAAGCCCCATCCATATCCGTATAAGTCAAGTGGTATCGACACCATGATTTGTATATAAACCCGTTCATTAGATTTTCCACTGCAACAGCTATATGCGGACGTCAAATTATCAGAAACAACATAGAGAGATTATGTGATTGAATTGATCAGCCACAATTCATGTAAGCTTTGCAATCGGGATCGTAAATGTTAATCATGCACCAGCTTTGCAATCGGGATCATAAAGGTTGATCATGCACCAGCTTTGCAATCGGGATCATAAATGTTGATCATGCACCAGCTTTGCAATTGGGATCATAAATGTTGATCATGCACCAGCTTTGCAATCGGGATCATAAATGTTGATCATGCACCAGCTTTGCAATCGGGATCATAAATGCTGATCATGCACCAGACCAGTTCTTATCCTGATTCTTCAGAGTTCTGAAAATAAATCTTCACTCAGATTGGGTCATCTGCTATACATTTGAGATTATATCACCATACAGAATACGTATAGTTACCTAATTATGAATATTAGCGTTGAGTACACATTAAGATTGACAATGTTATTCTGTACGTACCATGTCTGAAAATACCGGACAATATAAACTGTATATGCCTAATGTTTTAAATATTTTTCCATTCATTTGATTAATCTTAACTATGCAGTTATTAGAAGACTTCTGCTGCGTTTAAGGTCAAGGCCACAAATTAGATAATTAAATTAAACTCCTGCCTCTTCTAATGCATTTTTCGTCAGCGTTCTTGAACACTTAGGGATTTTAAAATTACTTGGAAATTATTTGATAGAATTAATAAGTATAGCTACCTGATAGACTGCGTTTTGATAGCTCCTTTCATGGTCAATGTCACACATGATGTCAACTTATGCGTCTTATACTCATTTCGTGTTCGCCCCTTATCTCTTGAACACTATGATCGTTTTTGAGTATAATTGTATTAACTCCTTTGATGGTCAGTGTCACAAATTTCATGTCAGTCCCACCAGAAAAGACCATGTTTATTAAGGATGTACGAGCGGTTTCGTTCTTCCATTAAGAATTTGAAAATATTTCGCTGACACAGAGAACACTTCAAGACATGACCAAAAACAACATAAAAATGGTAGGTCACCGAACTCGTTTTTTCTCTATGGGAGTTTTAAGTTGATACATCAACAATTTTGTCTGCGTCAAGGAAATTTCTAAAAAATCAGGGTAGTTGACTCTGAACTTATGTGACTGAAATCTTTTTGAAGCTAAGAACATAGCACATAACTATATGAGTAAAGTACTGATAACTCTATAGAAAGATGTTGTTTAATTGTCTTGATCACGATACAAACTAAACATACCAATCATAATTACCCCACCCTTTTTTTGTAACAAGCGGAATTCACATCTTATACTTATCGAAATTTTTAAGTATGAATTTCCTTAAGTTTTTTTGTTTTTTTGTGACAAAGGTTCTCATAGGTCATGCTTAAGAAATATATAAAAAAAACATATGTCACCGATCATTCTGAAATAATATTACGCTTTATCTACCAAAATGCGTGTAATTTGCATAAATAAATACAACAACTGTGACATGTAATCAGTTTTATTTCTACAAGTAAGAATATATTTCAATGTAATTCATTTACATCACATGTCTATTGGAAACAGATATTACATGTATGTAAAAGTTTTAAACAACAATTTAAAATGATGGAACAAATTATAATATGGGTATGAATTACCCCACCCACTTTTTATGCAAATGATTAAGTACAATCATTTTCAAGGGTTTTTTTTTATATTACATGACAAATAACTGACTTCAACATTGAAAAGAATAACTTTACTAAATAATAGGGTTATTAGTGCAGTAACTTGCACCAGACTCCAAAACACTCATGTGATCTATCCAAGCCGACATTGAGATCCGGACGTCACTCCTCAAATAAATATATTTTATATAATATACTAAACCTTGTTTATGACATAAATTACATGGCAAAAACATCAATTACTGTTGGAATATTTAATAACAGTCTCTTGGACTTCTGTTTCTTTCCATAACAACAAAAACCATACTTTTTTATTGTATTGTATTTTACACAAGTAGGATGGGTACACAAGGACAATGTCTTACAGGTATAGAGGTCCTTTGTAGTGAAGTCTGTTGTAACAGATTTTTGAATGAAATACCACCAGAAAACTAATAATATTTACAGTAGGCACATGTATATAACCAAATGAAATATTGTTGAACACACTTACCATATACCAATGACTTCAACGCAACCACACATGAATTTATAGATACATGAATGAAAAATGTATTTGCTAATATTCCTATAAAACTGAGATATTTGATAATTTCAGATAAATGCAGTCAAAGAGAACAGTAGAAGTTTTCTTAGTAAAACATAAATTTCTGAATTCGTTTGCCACAGTAATTTTGGAATTGTTATATTCATTATTTCATTTTGAGGCACATGTACGTATCAACTAATTTCTTACATGGTTACAATAAAGATTTTTGCTAAGTAAATGAAACATTGTTTTCACTAAGTGGAAATTCAACAGACACCACAGAATGCTTAGCCTGTAATACGGGTATTTTTGTTATAAAACTAGAGGTGTCACTGAAATATACCCCCGCATGTTCCTTGACACGAGGTACTTACTGTCAACACTGTTGGCCTCACAACTCATGCACATCAAATCAAACATGAATAAACTTACAAATGGGAAGGTAGCATGCATCTCCTGAGTTTGCTTACAGGCCAAAAAGCAATTCTTTGCAGAAATATTATGACACACATCTTCACTCAATGATGACCATACATGTAAGGTTTCAAAACGATACTGTAGAAAATGGAGAATTTGTTAGGAAAGTGGAATAAGTTCATGTTCCAAATTTTTGCTTTGTAAGGCAATAAACTGCAGAGTGGAAACAGACTTACATGAAAAATGCATCAAGCACAAATATATTTTATTAGGATCATGCATACCAAAGTTGCAAAAAGACACTCCTGTATATGTGGAAGTAGTTCATGTCACAAGACGTTACTATGACGGGTCATAAAACCGCAGATTGTGCATTGGTTCCCATAAAAAGCAGGTCAAGTACATCTACCGGTTCACTCATTGCTGATCATGTTTAAAAAAGCTTCAATCAAACCAATACTAATTGAAATGTGAAAATATTGCTGATCATGTTTACAAAAGCTTCAATCAAACCAATACTTATTGAAATGTGACCAATACTTATGGAAATGTGAAAGTATTGCATATCATGTTTACAAAAGCTTCAATCAAACAAATACTTATTGAAATGTAACCAATACTTATGGAAATGTGAAAGTGTTGCTGATTATAAAGCTTCAATCAAACCAATACTTATTGAAATGTGACCAATACTTATGGAAATGTGAAAGTGTTGCTGATCATGTTTACAAAAGCTTCAGTCAAACCAATACTAACTGAAATGTGAAAGTATTGCTGATCATGTTTACAAAAGCTTCAGTCAAACCAATACTTATGGAAATGTGAAAGTGTTGCTGATCATGTTTACAAAAGCTTTAATCAAACCAATACTTTTTGAAATGTGACCAATACTTATTGAAATGTGACCAATACTAATTGAAATCTGAAAGTATTGCTTGATCATGTATACAAAAGCTTCAATCAAGCCAATACTTATTGAAATGTGACCACTACTTATGGAAATGTGAAAGTAATACTGATCATGTTTACAAAAGCTTCAATCAAACATAGCAAATATGTTGACCGACTACCTGAAAAAAACCCATAAAAACATTCCCTAGCAATGTTCAGACACACTTTTGTCTGAAAAAGACCTTGACACTGAGTCAATAATTTTGCTGGATCTAGTGACCCTTACAGTCTTGTTGACTACTTCAGAGAAAACATTTCTTATACCATCAGTGCCACTTCTCTCAAACGCTAATATGAGGTTGTCCATAGACAAACCACTGCCAGCAATTCTACTGGCAATATTTTTACTAATAACATTGTTATTCAACAGTGGCAATAAGGAATGTATATCTTTGGTAATGTTCAGACTATAGTGGTAAACAGACACTGCATAATGGCAAGAAAAGTATGATGACATCAGGTCAAATGACTTGTCTACAGCACACAATCTCTGCAAGACAGCTACATCATCAACTGCATTATGTGCATTGTAGACTGCAGACAGAAAATGAGTTGCTAAAAAGGTCTGACTATGCTTTTTAAGATCTGGGAAGTTTTTTTTTGTATAACAAATATGTATCAATAAATCCCACAGTACACTCTAAAAATACAGTCAAGAGTTATACAGAGGCTAAAGAATTAATTAAAACCTTGCTGTCAAAACTTTTACAGTTATGAGCATACAGAACACTGTCTGAGCTTTTCTGAAGAAAATTCAAAAACAGCTGAAGACCTTCTTTCTTGTGTACCCTTGAAACTCTCTGTCCTCTGACATATACATCATTGTGTGTAATGCTAATTCCAGTTATAGCAGTAGCTCTTGATGAAATGGGTTTAGATGGCAGAATATAACACCTAAAGCTTTCTTCGCCTCTCTTCGCAGCAATCTGTACAATATCTGAATCTCTCTCTGTAAAGAATAACTGAGTTTTGTCACAAGTTCTTTGGATATAATTGGGAGAAGCTGTAACCTGTGTAACTTGCAAATGGATAAGTGTGACTACAAAAGCTTGAAAACTGAAAAAGTATGGATTTTGTTTTAAAATCTTCCGTTAGTGGGTTTTGAACCCGCAAATTTCATTAAAATCACTTGCGAACTTTCTGTTGCTTTAATATGTGTATTGTCAATGCATGATCTTTTACTAAATGTAGACGCTGAACTTCAACATTTACACTACAATGTATATGAGACATGTAGAAGCAGGTTGAAATTGCTAAGCTGACATAAATTTTAGAGCCAGGTACCTAGATCTTGCGTGGAATCAAATATGCTTACTGCGTAAACAAGAGCTGTCACATAACAGCATGCTCGACTATCCAGAGGAATGAACCAGAAATGTGTAGTAAATACCTCTGATTGTGTTTGAGATATTTGATATTATTTACTTATGATATTACGCACTGAGTAACTTCTATAATAAGCCTATTTCATTGTATGTGTTCAATTCCTTTCATGTATAATTTTTCTAAATTAATTTACCAAGACCAGTAGTTTCCAAATCAAAGAAGACAGGTGTGTGTTTTATGGGACACAGCATGTATCCTTGGGAACACTAATACCTTCTGGTATTTCCTCGTGCTTTGGTTCATCTGAAATGTAAGAACAACATGAATTAAAATAAAGATTGGGGGGAAACATTACATCATTCAGTTTAAATTACTAAACATAAACATAAACTGACATAAGAAATTTGGCCCTTTGGTATCACTGAGTTGCCAGTCTGTTGAATCTTCATAGAAATGCATGCTTTGTTTCAAAGATTGACCAAGTTCTGCATGCAAAATAGACATCAAGCATACGGATTACAATTTTTTTTTGAATTACCAAGTTTAGCAAAGCTCTAGGCAGGAGATAAGATGATGTTGATATGTTTGTATAAGAAACATAAAAACAGCAATATAATATACTAAAATAGGTAAATTAGTCAATGTGCCTGACCAAATTCGACAGACAGGTCACAATCACTACAAAAAAACCCTACTACATTAGCATCTTCAGTTGATAACCATCAAAGGTTTATCAGCCCTTTAATTTCAAGACACCATTATTTCATGACGATGGGCCTGCAGTGGCGGCTAACCCACAACATGTCGATGTATAGTAACTGAACACAAAATGTCATATAAACAATGCAGAGAAAAAAAAACAAAAGATAAATCCAATAGAGGTGACTTAAGTTGACTAATCAAATACAATGTAATCCTGCATGCCCGGTAGGCATTTTCAGCTTCTAGGAGTATGTTGACTGAAAGAACTGAAGCTTAACTTTGGGACTGCAAGAAATCACTCGCTATACAGTAAAGTTACCATATCCCCCACTCATATCTTCCTGTATTAATCCTTAATGAAGGTGCCCCACACCTGAACTTACTAAATGCACTACTATTTTACACAAATAAACTAGAGATATGCATTCCTATATGTTTGTTAAGATTCAGCTTAACCATTTTTTGTCTAACAAAGAAAAACCTATTATGACACTTATTATTAGTTTTAGCAAATGCCCAGAGTGCACCTGCTACAATTACAGTGGTGACAAGACATATAGACATAAATGGAATACTGGTATCACCAATTAAATTTCAGTTAGATATGAAATATGTTGCCAAAGCCAAAAACATCCTGCTTGTACCTTTTCTGTTTCAAGAGCATTCTTCTCCTTTTAGCTTTATGTGTGGTTGCCACTGCTTTTCTCATCCTGGCTTGCAAATCACGAAGTGTGACCAGTTTTGTCATGTATGATCCTGGTGATATCCCAATTTTTCTATGAACCTGAAAACCATAATGTATGCTTTACTTAGTCTTCATTTACATTCATTAGCTATTTTTCATTTCAGTTTGCTCAACATCATAAATTTCACAGAAGCTGACATCAGTGGGTACCTGAAAGTCAGTGTAAAATTTCAGACAATATGTACAAGTAATGGACATTTATTGTTGGGGGTATGCTAATATAGTTAACTTTCAATATAAATAAGTCTTTCATAGTATGAATTATTGCAAAAACAACTTTACAGGTCATGAACTTAAAACTTATGACAACAATGATGAAAAAATTTCAAGGAAAAGATGTGTTGTCGAAATGCTTAAATAAAAATTTATTGCCAAAATACTTACTTAGAAAAGTCAGTCAGTCAGTCGGTCTAGTAAGTATAGTCAGTCAGTCAGTTAAAATTCATCTAGTAGTTTCTATTTGAGGAAACAAACAAATTGTTAACAGATGGACTATGCACAAAAGGTAAGTTGATCTGAGCCTACCATGTGTAAGATGGTGGGCTAAAAAAGCAAAACAACACTGACAAATTTAAAGAAACGGAATCAAATCATGTAGGTAGACATCTGTTGGTGTGTACAATTCAAATAGGGAATTGCATTGGTGACAAACTATGTCTTTGTATTATGTACATTTTTTATTTAACCTATCACCTACAAGTTCCTAAATATCATGTACTAGAACAGATGTCTCCAACACAGAACTAACTGGTATTCAATAATGAACCGGTAACTTTCTTACGTCAATTAAATATCTCTGTCCTGCATTCTTTTGTGCAATGCCAGCAGCAACTCTGTAATTTAGATTGGCAGACCCAGAAAGGTGGAGATGTTTTGGTGCCTTAGATGCTATTGTTTTATTCAAAGATTCGTTAGCCTGGGTACTGCCAAGACTGCTCAACTTATCAGCATGCTTAAGGTATGCTTGAAATATCTGTCTAAGATCATTTTGTACTTGCGGGTCTGACAAAGGCTTTCCGAATGGCAGAGATAAATACATTTTCTCCGGATGATCGTTTTTATCACACCACTGATCACAGTGAGTATGGTCACCAAATGGATGGCAGCTTAGAGCTTGCAGACCTTTAACTATACCCTCTCTGTCATTTGCATAAGTGCTGAGCATGTAACTGAATAATTTCATGATATATTTGATGCACCAGGCAGAAAAGGATTTGTGCTTCTTTTGCAATGCATACAGCAGAGAACTGACTGTTTTCCTTATGTGATTCCTGTCAGACTTTTTCTTTATAGAATGGTCAACTTTTCATCACTAAACTTATTGTCGAAACATCTTCATCTCCAACAAGTGATATGGTTTTTATACCTTTGTTTTCAATTTTCCTGATCATTTCTAGAACCATATCAGGTTCCATGGCCTTTAAAGAGCCAGACCAATTTTTCCTACACTCATGAGTTTGTGGTTCACATTCATACCTTTCGGCAACATCACACACTCTGCAGGACTTGCTCCTAACGGCATAACTGACAACCTTTCCTGTCTTGCAACCTATAATTGTACAATGGACTGAAATAAATAAACAAACTGGTTTGGTATTTATTACCAGTATCAGAATACTTGAGGCACCATATGATACAGATAAACAAGAGACCTGGCATATATTGACTTTGTGAAAGCAGCGTAATTGGACAAGTAGAAAATAGTGTGACAGGGACACGACTAAATTTGGAGAAGAGAGGTGCTGTTTTGCAAGGGGTGCTAGAAGGAAACTTGAGCTAAGTAAAACAGTTATGTCAAGAAAAGAATTCAAGATGTTAAGCTATGTTGTGGTAGAACTCCCATGAGAAAAAGACAGCATATAACTATGTCTTGCAGTGTATGATGGATAAAAACATCACAAAATATGCGTGCTTCAATGCCATTAAAAGTGGTAAGGCAGTGATAAATGACGCTTATGCAGCATATAAATTCTGCAAGGAAACTATAACACGAAGCAAAATTGGTTTGAAAAGAGAATGACAGATACATTTCAAAACGGCATGTCGTACATGTTGATAGGGTCGACGTAAAACTAGAAGAAACAGGTTTTAAAACTCTGAAGTGTACACGGGCACTGCACTTGGCATGTTATTAGAACAAATGCATGGTGATGGTGCAAGAGTGCCTACTAATACTACTTCAAAGAAAGCAAATTCTAAAAGGTATCTAAGATATTGTTTGAAATTATTATACAACCATGAAAAACATAATATAATCAATAATTCTACTGTTTATGGTCCTCCCTTTTAAAGGACCAATATTTTATAATTTCTTTTCTTAGTATCAGTACAGTATAAGAACTAGTTTCTTTTTTCTTTTAGTACACAGACTACAATTGCTTTCCTATATGTATTAATTAACATATTAAAACAGTCTTTCACATGACATTTAGTCTAGAAAATTAATCGTTGCTTATAATTTTCAGAGGCAAGAATAGCTGTAAACGGCTTACAGAACAGGGTGACAATGCAGTATGACAACAGAAACAATGATAAAGAAGAGTATGTATTTTCCTAATTAATTTTATATTAATTAGTTATTATAATTATAATAACTTTACTAACATTCTGCCAAGACTATCAGGACTGTTAGTAAGGTGAAGTGCATGCAATCTACACTTGCTTAATAACCTCTAGTCCTATTTCATGTTTCCTGTTAGTAAAGTTATTTGAAACACTATGCTTTAAACATTGTTAGAATTGTTAGTAACTAATTAGACATGCACAAACATAACAATGATAACTTTTTTTCCAGCTTGGTGTCTGAAGATTCCGTGGTTGTTGAGCTGAAGTCGAAGAGATAGAAGAAAATTTTGTTGCAGAGGTAGGCATTCCTTTATTAAATTCTATCAATGTAAGCAGTTTGACTTAATCGGATAATACTGCCTATATATGTTTGCAATGACTAAATATTGCTGTTGTGTTCTTTTTGCAGGTACTGGCTGTAGACGATAATGAACTTCAACTGTCTTTTATGAGTCAAACAGCACATACCGATGGCCAGCAGTGCAGGACCTTTCCTGCACCAATGATAGACAGTGTTACTGCACCAATGATAGACTGTGTTACCTGTTTTCCTGCACCATGATAGACAGTGTTACATTTTCAAATAACATTAAAAATGACATAATGTACATGATATGTCACATTAAGTGGTGTGCTGTTAACAGTTTATAATTCCACCTTCCTTTAATACAATCAATTCGATCATTCGAAAGGTATCATATGACTGGATTTTATACCTTGTTAAGGTCCCTGGTATCTCAGATAAACGGAAAAAAACTATAAGGCGTCAAAATTCCATTATTTAATGAACAGCAAACAAGAGCCACCGAAAATGAATTCCCAAATTCAGTATCTGCTTCGATACTGAAGGCATTAACTTATTATAATATTAAATTTATTCGAACTAACCAGAAAGACTGTCGTATGACCTTCCACTCCCTCTCTTTTGCCAGCCAGCATCAACACTCACTTCTGCTTCCCTGGAAAAACACACATGTATCCATGAACAGATATTGTCAATTTCAAGATTTCTCTAATAATAAATTCAGAGCAAATGAACTAGAAGACTAATTATAGGTAAAAAAAAAAGTTAATGAAGTTAGTAACATGATTGGTAACATTTATGGGTATATAATAGATAAGGTACTTAAAAACATCGGCAAAATTTCTGACACTGATTTTATTTTTTTCTCACTCAAAGGCACTGATTTTCTTGATAATCAGTTCACAACAATGTTACATCCGACTGAAATACAGTTTGGTTTATACACTCTGGTTATATATATATCATTTGTTTCCAGTGGCAAGGATTGTGTACATGTGTGACAGTTGTTTTTTTGTCTCAAGTGCAATTCTAGGTACCAGGTATGACCCTATAATATATAACTGATAAGCCAAAAAAACCTATCATTTTAACATTACACATGTATACCCGTCAATTCCTGCCTCTGCTTGCAATGCTCTCTCCAATGTCTCGTTTGCCACTTCTTCTATGACTTTGCCTGTTTCCCTTAATCTGAAATGGGACAAAGAAATCAAGAAATTAAAATACTTGTATAAATGATGTGTTGACCTATACTTAATTGGTAGAAGACAGTTGTGCGATAACTCTACTGTCCTGTCCCATCTGGCGTTTTATGTGAGGTCAACATGGTCAATGCCTATAAACCTTGTCAGGAATTCAGATCTGACTCAATGGATTTTATTACACTTGTTCAAATTCTGTACTCAAAATATTCCAGGACTTACCGAAAATGACCCATGCTGAACATGCTGAAGAAAATTGGTTAACAAAACATTGCTATTAAACATAATGTTAAAAGTTCAATCAAAACCTCTTCAAGTAAACATTTACCTCCTATTTATCAATGTGTGGATACTGTTGGCAGATTTAAACATCCAAGAAGGCTGTTTAGCTGTGCACCTCCAATGCCAGAGTGTACCAGTGCTAAATAGCAGAAATTAAAAAAAATAGATACTATTCAGTACATGCATACTGTTAAAGGCAAATTTACTTGCGTTCAAAAGGTCGAAAAAGATCAAACAAGTTTTACTTTCTATCAACTTGGAATAAGAATGCAAATGTCACATTTGTAATTAGTGGTGTGACAATCCTATGAAACCCAGCAAGAAAGATGCTTTAAAACTGTTAGAAAGAGTGTCACTGACTCGGGCAACTTCAGACAAATATAAGTTTGTGTGTTGAACATTTAATAAACTGATGGAAGTACCATGTAATTTGAAAATTTCTTTCCCAACCAAGGAAGGTCTATCTTTTATCATGTTTGTGTTTGTGTAAGACTTACTGAATCACACATTCAAGAAATAGACTTAGTCACTACACATGTACATGTATATGCACCTCTAAGGAGTTTCCATGCATCCCCAGAAGCACTGCTTTTTAAATGTTAGGTTAATAATATTCATCCTACTCTGACAAATTTGATTTTGTGCAACCTGAGTGAAAAATTTATATTGATGGCTAAATATGGCTAATGCGGCTTTGTCTGCTTCAGCAGTTGTGCATCAGTCATTTGCAACTATGTTACCCCTTGGTCTGGGGGAATGCGAGGGGAAATGAGCTGTATTTTTTCTTTTCCGCTATTCCCCGGACAAAGAGGGGCCACAGTTGCAAATGACTGGTGCATTCCAACCCTGTGTGAATTTCACAAAGTTAATCTAACTGTATTGAATAAGTTTTTTTTTTAACTCAAATTTGAGATAAATTGGTAATTTGGAGCCAGTGTATATGGCTATTTACAGGTACATGCTAATTAAGTGTATGGCAGCTCAGTTGGTACTTGGTACATGGGTAGAATGTATGAATATTGAGTCCCAGTCAAGCCGAGATTTTTTCACCACCTGTTATTTAAGTATTACATGTATTTAATTTAATACCTACCTGTTCCAATCTTAGTGTTGATATCATATATATATTCCCATGCTTCTTCCCAGTTCCAATGACTGATATCTTCTGACAGTTAGGACAAAAAATATCCAAAGTACCAGCAAGTCCAATATTTTGTTTCTTAACACAGTTAAGAAGATGCAACGGAGTGTGGCAGTTCTTACAACAACTCAATTCTTTAGCAAGAAAATCAAGCTCAACAATCATCCTACCAGACAGTCCTGCACTTGAGCTTTCATCAATGTTATCATAAACAACAATGTTACTGGACAAGACTGATATATCAGGCACACATTCTGAATAAGTATGATCTGAATACACATGGTTGTAATTTTCATCAGTACAACTGGAATTCGAATTTCGACGAGTAACTGAATCTGAAATTTTTTCAACACGTTCAAGCTGCTTTTTACTGATGAATTTTCCTTTGGCAGTGTCTAGAGGTACGGATCCGTACCCCTAGACCGGCAGTCTAGAGGTACGGATCCGTACCTCTAGACAATACTACTAGGAATGTCTAGGGGTACGGACCTTTTTTAAATATATAATTAAGCATTAATTTACGTTAGAAGAAACTCTGTTATAGCGGTATTGACAGTTTTTAGTGTTTTCCCAGTCTGTTGTAAGCGAGCTACCTTCAGGTTGCCAACATCAGACTGGGAAACTTCATGTTATCCGGATAAAACGTAAGCCAGTCTGATGTCAGTGAGGTACCTTCGGGTTGCCAACATCAGACTGACGTTGTAAACAGAACTCGAAAACCATGTAAATAGTGACTGTAAAAATAACAATGTAAATAGTGACGGTTATTAAAACAACAGGGCCATGATGGCCCTGGATCGCTCACCTGAGTACTTTGGCTGTAGGTTTGCTGTTAAGCAGTATTTCATTTTTTAATTGAAAATATGTAAGTGCCTACAAACCAAGTATGTAAAATATCAGTCAATAAATAAAGGCTCTATGACAGAAAGTAGAAATATCTATTATAAGCTATGGTGACCTTGACCTTGACCCAGTGACCTTAAACCCTACCCATGGGTAGAGGTCCATGCAAGGAACCTCTATACTGAATATCAAAGATATTAGTCTATAAATGAAGGCTCTATGAGGTACAGTAGATAAATCTACTTTTAGCCTCCGTGACTTTTAACCTAATCCAATAATTTGAAAAAGCTTGATAAAGCTTGCTTCATGCCAGATTTTAAAATTCTAGGTCTTGTGGTTTCAGACAAGAAGATTTTTAAAGATTTTCTTCTATATTGTTATTTAAAACTTGTGACCCCTCGGGCGGGGCCAATAGTGACCCCAGGGATATTTTTCTAATAAACTTGGTATACGTCCACTAGACAATGCTACACACCAAATATCTAAGCTCTATAACTTACGGTTTCTGACAAGAAGATTTTTTTAGATTTTCTTATATAACTCTATGTAAAACTAGTGGCCCCTGGGGCGGGGCCATTTTTGACTCAGAGGCCAGGATTTGAACAAACTTGGTAGAAGTCCACTAGACAATGCTACACACCAAATATCTAAGCTCTATAACTTACGGTTTCTGATAAGAAGATTTTTTTAAGATTTTCCTATATAACTCTATGTAAAACAAGTGACCTCCGGGGCGGGGCCATTTTTGACCCAGAGGCCATGATTTGAACAAACTTGGTAGAGGTCCACTAGACAATGCTACATACCAAATATCTTAACTGTAGGCCTTCTTGTTTCTGACAAGAAGATTTTTTAGTTTTTCCTATATAACTCTATGTAAAACAAGTGACCCCCGGGGCGGGGCAATTTTTGACCCAGAGGCCAGGATTTGAACAAACTTGGTAGAGGACCACTAGACAATGCTACACACCAAATATCTAAGCTCTATAACTTACGGTTTCTGACAAGAAGATTTTTTAAGATTTTCCTATATAATTCTATGTAAAACTAGTGGCCCCTGGAGCGTGGTCATTTTTGACCCAGAGGCCAGGATTTGAACAAACTTGGTAGAGGACCACTAGACAATGCTACACACCAAATATCTAAGCTCTATAACTTACGGTTTCTGACAAGAAGATTTTTTAAAGATTTTCCTATATAACTCTATGTAAAACAAGTGACTCCCGGGGTGGGGCCATTTTTGACCCAGAGGCCAGGATTTGAACAAACTTGGTAGAGGTCCACAAGACAATGCTACATACCAAATATCTTAACTCTCGGCCTTGTGGTTTCTGACAAGAAGATTTTCAAGTTTTCCCTATATAACTCTTTGTAAAATCAACTGACCCCTGGGGTGGGGTCAGTTTTGTTCTCAGGGATATAATTTGAACAAACATGGTAGAGGTCTACTAGATGATGCTTCATACCAAATGTCAAAGCTCCAGGCCTTGTGGTTTCGGAGAAGAAGATTTTTAAAGATCCAACTTATAAAATCTATTTTTAGCTCCAGTGAACCAGAAATGCAATGGACCAGAACCATTTGAACAATCTTGGTAGAGCTTCATGCAAGGAACATCCCAGGCAAGTTTCATTGAATTTGCCCCATTGGTTTCAGAGGAGATATCGTTTGAATGTAAAGTTGACGACGGACGGACGGACGGACGGACGACGGACAAAGACCGATCAGAAAAGCTCACCCTGAGCACTTAGTGCTCAGGTGAGCTAAAAAGCATCAACTTATTAATAAATGAACTTTTACTAGAAAAATGTGGAAAAAATGTATATAATGACTGTAAAAAATCTAAGGCAAATCATAAATATGCAACATTAATAGGTTTATGTGAACTTTTCTTTGCAATAGAACTACCTAGAATCATAAAAAGCGATGTTAGTACTTGTTTCATTAGCTCATTCGGTCTTTTTTGGCTAAAAGAGAGAAGAGAAGAGAGTTTCTCCACGTGGTGTGAGTGTAGCTGAACCTGGATGTAGCATTAGAATGTCAGAAGCTATAAAAATGGTCATTTGTCACGAACATTTAGGTTCAGCTATAACTGATCGATCTCTGTTTCAAAATAGATGACAACGATATGTTCCTCTTTTCATAGGCAAATTTGGATTCTGGATTACTCGCATTATATCGTCGGAAACGGGAACTGAAAATCGAAGTAATTGCCACTCTTAGATAATTTTAGCCTGTTAAACACTAAAAACTGTCAAAACCACTATAACCGAGTTTCTTCTAACGTAAATTAATGTTTTATTATATATTAAAAAAAGGTCCGTACCCCTAGACATTCCTAGTAGTATTGTCTAGAGGTACGGATCCGTACCTCTAGACACTGCCTTTTCCTTTCCGACGGTACATTATCCATATTGAATGGCATACGTATGAGAAAATAATGAAATGTATTTAAAAATGTATAAAAACGTGTAAACAGACGTAAATAATCCTGTCGCAGAAAAAAAATATAGTTTAAATGACACTCTTGTTTACCAGACGTCAAATGTCGAAGGTACCGCCCAAACAAACCCGTATTGCGGTAATCGGTGATTGAGGTAAAAAGGTCACGACAAAATTATCCCGACGAGGTTTAAATTACATTATTTCTCAATTTCGCGGAATAGAATATCCGTTTGGTTGCAAATGAACAAAAGCGTTGGGTAGAGAAATGCAAGTATGACTTTTAGCAAAAGGTTTATATTTTACGACAGCGTCTCAAATTTCGGCACTCGCGCGTGCGCACAAAACCGCTCGTACATCCTTAAAGTAAGCTACCATTGCATGAAAGACAAAGAAATGTTACTAAGCGACCATAAAAGGGTCAACTGCTCATTGTATTACAATATATGTTATATATTTCATTCTATATACTTATTCATTCATTACATCATTTGTAGATGAACGTTAGGTACTAGGGTTTTCGGTTATTCAGGTAAGGCATGTGAATGTCTAAGATGTCGCACGCACCTGCAGATTTCCTGTTTATATTGAGCTGATTCGTATTCCTAAATGTACTTAAACTGTCGGTCAAACATTTTCATTCAAACCGATGTACTTTTCTCTCTAAAAGTTTAACTCTGGGGCGTTTTACACATCCTGTGACAGCTCGTGAAACGTCACGTTTATGATATATGAGCTGTTTTAAGCATTTATTATGCTCCCGAAGGAGGGCTATAGTTTATTACCTGTTTGTCAGTCCGTCCGTCATTCCATACAAAAGTTTAACATTGTTCAAAACTTCCTTATAAGTAAATGAATTTACCTCGTACTTAAAGACAGCACCCCTTTAGACAATACCTCTCCCCAATGACATGTGTTTGTTTAACCTTGACTCCTGAATGACTTTAATCGTAAAGGTTTCCTATATTACTAAAAACATTTAGTTCATGTTTGCACACAACAACCCCTTTGGGAGAAATCTTTAAAATGCATATTTTTCCACCTCGACCCCTACATGATCTTTACCTTGAGGTTAAATTTTCAAAAAATTCCACTTCTTTTGAAAAATCTACAATTTATCTTCATCTGGTCACGTATATCTTTTTTTAGTTGTTCGGGTCCTCAGACCCGGACAACTAGATACGGCATTTCCAGATCTAACAAGGTTTTGGAAAACCGAAGAACTGCTGAAGTAGTTCGAAATTTAACAGCTTAGATGTTTAAAATGGTTTGAATTTTTTTTGAAAATATCAATGATACAATTTCTTTGTCAAAGTTTCAAGTGAATGGCATCCGATTTTAACAGTTTAATTGTCGTTTTAATCAGTTTGACGAGAAAAAACTTTGGTTGTCATGGCTTATTACGCGTACCAGCGCGTAGGAATGGCCTAACAATATAGTCAAACAACTTCCATATAACCATCACATAAACCATCAAACGAAGAAAACATCTACGTTAAGGACAGAAAACTCAATCCAGTGAAAAAATGTTTAAAATAGAAATTATTCCTTGAAAAAGGACACAAAACTCTAAGAGTATATCCATTTTTATTTATCACGGGATCGGAATTTACGCAACACCGTCATGATCGCATCTGGGACACCGCCATTTTGTCGTCGAAGTTTAGCAAAGATACTTGTACGACAGCGATTATTACGTATTATTGTAAGTATAGAGACATAAAAACAACAAAAATTAAATTGACTTAGTCTAGTGTTTTGTTTAATTTAATACTGTATCAATGACAAATACTTTTAAAGAGCGTATTTTGATCACTATTTTAACAGAGATCGAGACATGATCACTTTCAGTCTTGACAAATATCATTTGTCATCTTTTCCATTGAAACTTGTAATTGAAAATATATAATGTAAATTCAAGTTAATCATTGAGATCGTTTTACTATTTACCTTCACGAAGAACCGTTTTGTTCAAGTTATTTTTCAATACTTAAAAGTTCGTAATCTGTTGAAATGAGGCCCTTGAAATGAAGTCAGTCCGAAATACAGTAAATTACAGTTTCAGACAGTAGTGTTGGACACTAGCATATATTTCAAGCGTTTTATATACAGTGGAAAACAAGCTAAAGCAGGGGTAGCCAGCCACACATTCGACTTGATTTGACCAGGTAGAAATATTAATGATAGGATATGATGCATGAATATGTGTATTGTTGAAGTCTAAATTAATTAATACATGAAGATATTGGTATTCAGAGTGGTCAGGGTGATGTACTCATAATGTTTCATTATTGAAAGTTATTGAAATGCAATCGGGTTTTGTTTTGGGGTTTAACACCGATTTCAACAGATAGGTTATATCTCGGCAGTCAGTCCACCTAACCGGTTTTCCTGGATAACTAACCAGTAATTGCCAATTTCTCCACAAGTTACTGACTACTGTTCCCACATGATCTACTCTGAATAAGCGGTGAGAGACAAATGAACATTAGACTCAATGTCTGAGATCAATTGTCACGGAGAAATTTTGCCCTGCCCAGGGGTCGAACCAACGACTGATGGATTACTAATCCAGTGCTCTACCTATTGAGCTAAGCAGGCAGGCTCAATCACTCTCAGTGTGAAGTAGGAGCTTGAAATTAGAAACTAATGGAAGTAGGTTATGTCACTGGCTTTGCCTGTAAAATTTCAGTAGGACTTTGTATGAACTGGATACTGAAAAAAGAGTAGCGTTGACAGGTATCTATTCTAGCACTATCTGTTTAAGGTGTGAAATAGCAGAAGAACAATAACATGTAGTGTCATGATTCTATGTTGTGTCTTTGAAGATCAGGAGACTTGTCTGTTTCACAGAATTTGCCTCGGCCAATGTTTAAAAAGTAGGGCTTGGGAGCAGTTTCTTTCTTGCAAATGATGTTTTAAGGGAAGTGTTTCATCTGAAATTTTTGTTTTTGTCAAAGATCGTCTTTGCTTCTTAAAGAATAACTGTACTTCTCTTTTCAGGTTGTTGTATTGGGATTGAGTGGTTGTCAGTCACTGGATTTCAGTGTGAAACTGGTATCTGTTGCGTTAAGGTAATATTGAAATTTTCAGTGTGCTTGAAATTAGCATTTAATGTGATTTTTAGAGAAGACTTGTCTATGCATTGACAAAAAAGCTGCAGCAGCTTGTTTTCAAGGCCATATTTTTGTCAGAATGAACTAAAAAGAACAGGGGAGGTAATCTGAATTGTGAAAGTTACAATATTTTGTTCCTTACAGTCTCTGGTATTTTAATGGTATAGTTTTTTACTGCATGGTTAAACTTGAGCAGAATATTGCTGCTTGTAACGTTTTTGATACAGAATGTATAATTTTTCATGAAAACTCAAAATTTTGTATCCTGTTCACAGAAGCTTTGAAAGTGAGGTAGCCAGTTGTAATCTTAAGTAGTTCATATAATTCAGTGGAAAACCGATTTGTAAATATAAAAACTTTGAAGCAAATATATTACTCTTTTAAAGGTCACAAAGAAATTGAAAGTAAAGATAGATTATTGCTTGAGTTCAATGTTGCTTGATTATGATTTTCATTTTATAATCCATTCATCATGCTTGCAAAAAATATATTCTCAGTATGCTTTTCATGTTTTTTTTCAGATTTCAGTTATTGAAAAGGCAACTATGATTATGCAGGAAATGAGTTGATTCTATCTGAAAACCATGAATGGCCAAACAAACCAAGTGCTAAAATTTTGACTGAAACTGAAGCATGGTATTTCCTTTGTAAAGGAAAATTAAAAAGTAGCAGGTAAATGAAAGATCATTTTCAGGTTTTTTTTCTAAATTACATACATCATTCTGTTTTGACAGTCAGCTCAGGTAAGTATGATTTATGTTTAGTTCTTCACAAATGTTTTGGTTGCTTGATTGATCTTAGCCTGTAATATTTCATAATGATTTGGCTTTTATGCACCCATCGAAGATGAGGGGGTATATAGATTTGCAAATGTCTGTCAGTCGGTCAGTAGACTTTTAGTTTCCAATAAATATCAAGAGAATCCTGTGACCCCCCTTCCTCAGACTTAGTATGTAGGTCATGACTAGTAGATGACCCTGTAGTTTTTCAGGTCAAAGGTCAAGGTCACAGTGGCTTTGAATAGCGTAACGGTTTCAGATGAATAACTAAGGAAGGCTTGGTTTCAGGTTCTTCAAACTTAATGTGTAGGTTGTTCGTGACCAGTAGATGAACCCTGTACATTTTCAGGTCAAAGGTCAAGGTCTTAATGAACTTAAATAGCAAAACGGTTTCTGACAAATAACTAAAAAATGCTTCGGGCCAGGTTCCTGAAACTAGGTATATAGGTTGGCCATAACCAGAAGATGACCCGTATAGCTTTTTAGGTCAAAGGCCAAGGTCACAGTGAACTTTAATAGCAAACTGGTTTCTGATCAGTTACTAACTATAGAAGTCTTGGTCCCAGCTTCTCAAAACTACAATGTACATGGCTGCCGCTAGGGATAAGGCGCTAAGGGGCATATATGTTATACAAACATCTCTTGTTTACTTGGCATTTTACTTCAGTTGTCAGCTGTCTTTGATTCCTGCAGTATTCCTGCCAGTTGGTATATTCACACTAGAACCAACAAGAAACCATTAAAAAATTTCAGGAAGGACCCAAAAAGAGGAGAAATAAATTCATTGAATGTATAAATGCATGACAGTTAGACAGAAATGTTAATATTAAATGTTTACATATAATAATATATATCTAAAGATACAAAATGCATTTAAAACATTTTGAAGTTATTCAAACTGTTTAGCTCAGTTCATTCAGTGAAAGTATGATAGTTAAAGCAATTTTAAGTTTTTATTTATAATAGAAAAATTAATGGTTGATGTACTGTTTCTAATTTACTTTCATGTCATATTGTTTTTCCAGTGAATTGAGTGCAGTTTGGCAAAAGGTGTATGCAAAACTACCCTGATTATCTGTGATTGTGAACTTTACATTGTATGAGAAGGGGTATAAGCAACAGGCTTGTCTAGCTGTTGGAAAGAAGACCAGAGGTCAGTTCACTTCATCCTGATAGGAGTTAGTGTATTAGGTGACTAGCCAGTTACGTCAATGGACCATCTTAAAAGATACAGTCATTTGTTTAGAAGTTATGCTTAAATCGTTTTTTTTTCAGATTAATCAGAATAAGTTGTCTGACATCCCTGTGCTTAAAATTTATAGAAAGATACACTGTCATAAAAGTTTAGCCTTAGTACAAGCACAGTGTAAATTTTAGGAAAGTGGTTTTTATATAGTTTTTAATGCTCATTTTCTGATAGATTAAATTTGATAATTGTTTTTGTCATTTATACACACCTAGATATGGGGGCTATATATAATTCACATATTTTGGTCAGTTGGTTGGTCTGTCCCTCCATCCATCCAACTGTCTGTAGACAAAATTTGCCTGGACTGTTTCTCAGCTTCTATTTCTCAGATTTTGATAACACTTTGCAGGGTCGTAGTATTCATCACCTTAAGTGCTAGATCTTGGTATATATTTGGCTTGGTTTGACTTGGATTGCTAAAATACCTATCTGGACACTAACCTGCACAATCCTTGAAAAGCAAGCCAGTTAGTATTAATAGAGTGCACTCTGTTCTTTTTGAAAAAGGAAATTCAACACTAAAATTCAAAGACTTAATAATAAAACAGTCATATCTTGTATTGAAGAAAACACAAAAATATTTTTCATACCAGTTGTAGCTAAGGTGTTTTTTCCATTAAATGTCAAAGCAATCAAAAATGAAAAAGGTCTCTTTGTCTGTTACATTGCGAACTATAAGCCTTGTACTTTCATACAAAAGCTATTTTCAAGATTTTCCTATATATTTCTATATAAAACATGTGACCTCCAGGATGGAGGCAAAAGTGAACACGAAAAATAATAAATGGATTCCACTAGAAATTTCACAGTACAAACTTTTAATCAAAGGGCATACAATGTAGTTTACAAAACATTCAAATATAAAATGTATTCTTCAGTGCAGAGCCAACCTCACTCTTTAATTAGGAATAGATTAAAAATTATGCAGTTTCATTCATTTGCTAGAATTGCTTTATGTAACTTTTTGATGCAGTCATTAACTTTCGGTTTGAACTTCCAATGGAGCATTGCTGGACAAAATCTTTAAAATCTAACCAATCAGGTTTCATGAATCTGAGCTGACAGAGCCAACATAAACTGACCTTCTGAGATGGCTTAATGGCTGATCATTTACAAAAAAGAGGGAATGGTAATGACTTACCTATTGGATTATCGATGTTTTGTTACAAATAACCTCCCTATACTGTAAATAGCATTGGACCACTACTAAGATTTTTTTAAGATAGGTCATTTTTTGTTCCAGCCTATGTGGTTACATGTTTTAAATAGACTTTTAAGCAAACTTAAAAATCTTTATATCAAAAACATAAGGCTTCGAAATCTGAAATCTAAGATATTACTTTTTATTATTTTTGTCTCCACCCAGGGGTTCATATGTTTGACCTAAAGGAATATTTTTTTAAATTCTTGTACAGCCCATTTCATATGTTTAACGTAAAAGAATATTATTTTAATTATTGTACAGCCAAGAGTTCTTAAATTTTGCATGAAGGATTTCCTTATTGACTTCTGCCAAGATTGTAAAACTGAGTCCATGTAGTCATTTTTGGCTCCGTCTTTTTGGTCAGGTGTTACACATTGACATATTTTTCAAAAATCTTCCTGTTAGGATCCACAATGCTGAGACTTTTGAAATATGGTACATGTATGAAGTAATGTCTTGTAAACCTGATAATTACTATAATTCAACGCATTGTATTGACTGTAATGTTTTATAAATAAAAGAACTAAATCTAATGTTTGTTTTTCTTTCTGTGGCCTGTATCAATTATGAATGATAATGTTTCAGAAAAACAGTTCAGTTATGAAAAAACAGTTACATCCGCTCTGTTATTCAGCCATTTTTCACAGGATTTTGATGTAACTTAGCCAGATATTCTTCACAGATGAAATGATATCACAAAGTGGTGCTTAAAGCGCAAAACAGTGTTTTCAATACCTTACAGGGTTAATTGACTTTGAAAGTTAAGCTCTTGTTCCAGATTAACTGAGAATATTACAGTTCTCAGAGAATACAGTAGGCTTTCAAACACCTAGATTACAGATCCCGAACAACTCCAGTGCTCTCAGCGCTTTGATTTAACTTGGACCCTAAATGACCCTCACTTTCAAGTCAAATTGTAAAAAAAGAAACACTTCTTTTGAATGAACTAAAATTTATCTTCATCTAGTTCTCAGGTCAAAGGTCAAAGCACCACTTCAAAAACATTGTCATCTTTCAGTGAAAGTTATGTTATGCATCGCCATGAAATTAAGCCCACAGCAGCAGCAATTAAAAATATAATGTCTTGATATTTATTTATTACCCTTATCACTAAAACTAGCGTTTTATTGCTATTAATACAGCATAATCCAAACTTGTCTCTGGCAACACCAGCTCCATGCAGTGTTATGGTAATTTTTCGCATTTGCACAGTAATTTGACCAGCCTTGTAAAAGAAAATCGTTCACAAATGACAATAGTAATATAATATGCCAGAGAAGCTTAGCGTTATAATTAACCAAATCAATCATGGGTGCAGCCTGTATTTGATTCTTAATACAAGCTAATAATCACATAATATCTTAAATGAATAAGCAATTTAATGAATACTGAAAACAAGCTCTATATTTAGAGAGCACATAGCGCATGGGACATAGACTCCGATATTTAGAGAGCACATAGCGCATGGGACATAGACTCCGATATTTAAAGAGCACATAGCGCATGGGACATAGACTCCGATATTTTGAAAGCACATAGCGCACGGGACATAGACTCCGATATTTAGAGAGCACATAGCGCATGGGACATAGACTCCGATATTTAGAGAGCACATAGCGCATGGGACATAGACTCCGATATTTAGAGAGCACATAGCGCACGGGACATAGACTCCGATATTCTGAACTAAACGAATTGAGTCACGTTTTTCACCGCATATCTACTTTTTATAAAGTTGCTTTACTAGTTACTGGGTCGCATTATTAAATCACTTACCCGAATGTTAAGAAAATATTGTGAATCATCAAACATGATAGTTTCAAATTCATACTACACTAGATATAAGGGCGGTTTGAACAATAACTTAAATAAACAATTTTAAATGCAAATAACTAATTGGTCTGTCCGTTAGGAATACAGTGGACACAATTAAATATTAATATCTTCTTGAATATCCTATAGCCTAAGTACACTTGCAGAATCTTACTTTTATTTGTATTCGCACTAGCACATAGATCTAACTTTATTACATTTTCTTTCAAACGCCTGCCTTCCTTAGAGCTCGTTCTCTCATTGATAGGTTAGCAGTTCGTTTTCTCAGTATATTACTTCCAAGTCATTCAGATCGGCAAAATATCTGTTATAAAACTTAATAATAAGGAACATTTATTGGATTTATAACGAAATGCAAACTTACATCCTTCTGCTTCCAGATTAAAATTACAGTCATATTGCACAAGTATTTTGTTTTGTTATGTTTATCCGTATACCATGTCATCACTTGACTTGATTTTGTGATAATGAAATTGTCTTTCCGGAATGAATAAAGTTGCAATGTTCATTTTCTCGAAAAGGCAAGTTTTCCTGTGTGTTTATTTTGCTATATGATTGTAGCCGACCTGACAAATGTGTTGTAGTTGTCGAAAAAAGTGGTGTAAAACCTCCATGTGATATAATTAAGTCGAACAATTAAATACGTTTTTTGTTTAGACTTAACATTTTGCACATACTTACGTAAAAAACAATGTTTCTCCCTTATGAAATTTCAAAATCGATGCATTAAAAAAATCAGTCAAACAAATAAAGCGTTAAACTCTGTGTTGAAATTGTTCCAACTGCACTCCAAAATAATATATCGATGGTCATATAATACGAAAATCAAATAATTTATGAATCAAAAAGTGTTACATCTCTCGTGAAAAAATGCTTAAATGTAAAATAAAATAAAAAGATAAAAAAACACATGACTGCAAAATCTATTAAAAACTCCTTAGAGTAGAAATAGAGGGAGAAAAAAGGAGAGAACATATATTTTATTGAGATACATGAAATGCTCATTGAAAAGCTGGAATAAAGAATTTATATTTACATCATATGTTTAACAATATGAAAACATTTGTTCCAGCCAATATAAAATTTTTATAACTAATCATAAGTTTTTGCCACGACATAGTAAGAAAGACAACACTTTAGACATGTCAGTGAGAAAAGGAGATTTATTTAAGACAAGAAATAAACAACAGGTGAAGGATCTGAAAGTTGTACCCTATGTATACATAAGAGAGTGTAATCAATGAATGCCAAAACCAGTCCATAATTAAATGAATGATTACAACCAGACTTGTCAAGATTATATGCCATTAAATTGTCTAAGTATAGGTTAATGATTTTAGAACGAGATCATATTTATATCAGCAAACTCACTGAAATATGATCAAATACAATTTTTTGTCATAAAATTTGTCTGTTATTTCCATTTTTTGCTTCAAGAGTACTCCCCATTTCATTGCTGAGGTTGATGGTTTATACGATTTAGAATATTATTCAGTGACCTTACTTGATCGCAAATAAATAATATTTTTTCAATAATTTTGAAAGCAGCAAATTTGGGGGATTTTTTTTAATTAAAAGACTTTTTTTTTAAAGAAACGGTAGGAGAATCCGAGACAATCAGTTTTACAACATTAGTGTAATAAAGAACTACTTATTCCAGACTGAGAGGAGTTGATGCAGTGTTGCATGAAGCTCTGTCGATACGTTATGGAAGAGGTTAGATGATTTAGAATAAACATTTGTGAAAATCAAAGTGCTTATTGAGCACTGAATTAACGATAAACGGTTCAAACGAACGAGTTGATCTATTAATGTTATTGCAAGTGTACGATATTGGAACTTTGTTCACAGAATTAAAAATCCACTGATAAATTCAAATCTTCCGGAAAGTAAATTTCAAAATTACTGCTTCGAGTAAATATATTTCAGACTAAATTACTAGTCATGTCCAGCAAAACAAACAAAGAAGTCTTCGTGGTTTGTATTGCAGATTAAATTCTATACTATGTGGTTTGCATAAAAATAATATGAAATTACCTTCATGATTATAATGTAACGCATACTTGATCGTAAAAGCTCGTTTTCTTGTTTGTGTTAAAGATTGTAATTTAATTCTTGTTCACATTAATCACGAAATGCACAAAATTAGTCTTCAAAAGACACCTTCCAACATGCCTCATAAAATAGGTAAGCCTTTGAAGTAACAAAAACAGAACAGCATTACTTTACAGTTGGCTTCGTGAATGAATTATCTTCAGAAGTAACGTATACTAAATTATACAGGTGCACCCATAGACGAAGCTACACCTGCTGCTAAGTGGCTGATTTAGCAGTGAAAACATGCGATTAAATGTAACAAACGCAAAGGTTTGGAAACATGAAATGTGCTCTTAGTTGCAAAAGATAGTAAAAAGTTATAAATAGTACAGAGAGGTTACTTTCAAACATAAAATTTATGACGAAAGTACGACTTCAAAGTATACTGCATGCTGTAGATTCAAAATGGCACTGGTTATAAAGTTGAAATTGTGTATTCAACATCGTCTTTATTGTGGGGTATAAATAACAGAAGCAGAAGAAAATAATTTTAACTTTTGAACACTACGATGAGTTTTCTCACCAACACATGCTGGTAAAAACATTATTTAGATACCCAAGGTGGCCATGCCACGTGGTATATGATGTCATTTAGGCTATCGCGAGCATCATTATTTTGACTCGATTCGGAGGAGAAAACTGCTGTAAATATTTTATTTCTTCATCAATTTTATTGGTATATAACGCATACAAAGCGGAATATTATGTCCTACACATTGGTCCTGATGATTCTTTTGTCAGATGTACAGAATTTTATTCGGGAAAACTGATGCGCTTTTCGCGATAGCAACATATTGTTACGAACTCTTTATTTCCCGAATGTTCAGAAAAACTTAACATCTGGTTAAAGAATCATTAGAACCTGTATGTAGGGCACGAATTTCCGCTTCGCATGCACTACGCCCCATATAAATTGATGTAGAAATAAAATACTTACAGCAGTCGAGTCAAAATAATGCTGCTCGCGATAGCATAAATGGCAGCGGATACCACGTGGTATGGCCACCCTGGATACAGGCATTAATAAGGATTACACTGATCTATCCCCGTCAATGAAATAAAACACACAAAACAGATATGTTTAAACAACGTCTTGCTTTTTTATAACGGCAACAAATAGAAACAAGGAAAATTTATATGTACTTAAGTCCATTTAAGTGTACAGTTTTTTATTGTATTTTTAAGGAACCTTAAGCTACAGCACTCAAGCATGCTTGAAGAGAATAACAAATATACTTGTAATATCAATTATAACAATAAACTCTGACCATGCTTTGACTACATTGATATAATATTCAACATAAAGACCAGGTGCGATACAGTCTCTGTAATCACTGCTTGTGCTCTGTCATACATGTATATGAAATTTCAACAGGTAATACATTAAGCTGACACTTTCATACAATAATATATACCTTAACTTGTGAGCTACATGTACTCATTCATCATCCAATGAAGAAAAGAATATATGCAAATATACACAATATTGTAAGACAGTCACGTGATTCTGTCCGAGAATTTCCGGACAAAACAAAACATCCGAATCAGGCATTCGCAAATTGATTCAACAGGTAGTACATCGTAACAAGAAAAGTATAACAGTGACGTGTTATATGTGGACGACATTTAAGTGATGTGGAATATTGGGTGAAAAGGTGGCCAGCCAGCTATGATATACTGTAAATAAACAAATATTGCAGTGGAAGTTTTTTTGTTCTTTATTGACTATTGAGGTATTTTCATGGCCTTGTGTTGATGTTAAAATTTGTATACAGGATATTTATTGAACCTTGAGATTGAACTGGCCAGGTTAGAACATGGGTTCTGCATATCATCTTGATGGGCTGAAAATTTGATCAGTTTCATGGAATTCATTCCAGGGGTGAAAAAGATATGAAGCGGACATGAAACACATGGCTCATACCTTTAGACACCACTGAGCATTTACTCAGGTGAGCTAAAAACACCCCTAGTCATATAATGCTCCGCCTAGCGGTGCTCTTGTTGAATTATTTTCTCCTAAAATGAAATTTCTGTTCATTTAAAGAAAAATGCTTAGATTTTTTTCATATTTTGCATGTGTATGTATCTTATGAAAATACAGGTTATTTGCAAAATTGGGCAGTACACCTCAAAATTTGTCAGAGTTTTGACCTTTATAGACTAAATTTCTGATAACAACCAAAATGTCTTCACATTTATAGGGTTGTGTTTTGTAGCATGCTGTTCATTAAATAAATGTAACAATTATACTGCTTTTGACACTCCACCTGCCTCTTTAATTTTTATCATCTGCTTATGATACATGGCTGGGGCAAATGTGTCCCATGGACACATTTTTAGTGAATTGTTGTTTTTGATAGTTTTATTTTTTAGAATAAAGATAATGTTAACCAGTATTGCTTTCTTGTGTTTGTGGTAAACTTATTGTCAGCTAAAGTTTTATCTCCTTTTTACAGTTGTATTCGTATCAGAGTCAGTTTACCTTCCTATAATTACTGGAAAGGACATGAACTAGACTGCAAATGTTACCAGTAAACTACCAACAGAACTTACAATATTGGTCAGTATGCATAAATCATGGTTGGTATAATAGTACTCTTGATGGTCAGTATTGATTAGAGTGTTTAGTAATTATTTACAAAAACATTTCCAGTGAAGTTGGACTATAATTTATGGCAAGGTAGGTAAAAAAAGAAGATTTTTTTATCATTTTCAGCTTAATAAGACTAGCTCCAATGGATCTCTGTTGCACAGAGATAAATTCTCTCGGATAAAGGTATTGCATTACATGCATGTATCCATTACTTGAAAACATAAACCCAGCACTACGCGACAGTTTTGCAGTACTTTTCAGTGCTTTGATTAATTTTAATGTACGTTTAACGCCATCTTGGAAATGCAGCGGGGTCAGTTCAACATTATCACAAGAAATCAATTAATACGCCGAATTATCAATACACATACGGTTTCGAGGGTACATTGATTCGCATCTAAATAATATTTTCTACATACTTAAACATAAAATTGTATCAAAGAAGACCCATAGATCTAACATAATTTATCAATAAAACTCCACATAATTAACCAAATATAAGAAATTACGTTGAAATCTTCCCTTATTTGCATATCAATTGGTACCCACGTTCAACAACGCCAGACAATCGCTGGTACTTCACTATCGCTGTAAATGTGTATCTAAAGCCGGATACATTATTGAAAGAGATGTTCAAAAAGTTCATCTGTCCTCTCACGTTAACTCTGACATTTTCCCATTATAAACTAATGTTTCTATTTACGTAAATTTCCAAAATTAATAGATTTCATTAATAAAATTAACATTCTCTTGGAAACTACAAAATTTTCAACATCTTTTTATGACACAAACACAAAAAAACATATTTTCCTAAAACAAACCCACATAAACGGTACTTTTTTAGTAACTCTCATGTCTCTCTTGGGTCGGAATAGATGTACGTTGTAAAGGTCATCTAGTAATAGTTAATATTGCCTATAATTTATGACCCATAATTCGTCCAGAAAATACATAATGCTTCGGCAATAATCGGATTTTCTTACAGCCAATCAAAACATAGAATTACATAATATTGGATAACAGTAACCCCGCTCCAAGTGTACATATAGGAATATAATAATGGCAATTTTCTGTAGAGAAAAGAAGTCACACGCACATAAACATACAACATTTACAACGGCGCTATCTGTGTAGTGTGGCGGCCGTAAATAGTCTCCCCGTACATATAGTCAGTGTTTACATATATTTAACGCCTGTCACCGGTGTGGTGTGAGATGGACATTTATGTACCGGTTATTTGCGCCAACTTTTTGTGGGGTTGTTGCAATTGCTGAGTGGTTGAAGGCGTTCTTACTTTGCGTTGCAAGGCAGTTGGTGCCGTTTGGTGCAGGTTCAAATCAAACTTGGAACTTGATTATTTCTAATTCACAACAGCGCTATGTGTGCATTGGGGCGGCCGTAAAATGTATCCCCGTACAAATAGTCAGTGTTGTCATACATTTAACGTCTGTCACCGGTGTGGTTTTTAGATGGACACTTATATCCCGGTTATTTGCGCAACCTTTTTGGGGTTGAAGTTTTTTGAGGTTTAAAGAGTAGAAAATAGTATTTGGTGTTGGTATTTCATATTGAATGGACAAGTAGTAGCTAAAGAGTTCAATCTTTCAAACAAAATATTATTATTTAAAACATCTCTATAAAATATCAAATTTACAAAAATTATGTAATTGATGTTTATATATTTAGAAAGTCGGGCGATGTTTATTATCATTCTGCATTCAGTGCGGCATATGCTTTAAAAGTATTGCATAACTTAAGGAAGTCTATCAAAGCATGTGCTAGCTGTTGAGCAATTAACATAAATGTCTACTTCAAGGAAAAAGAAAACTTTTTAAACAAAAATAAATGTAAAAAAAAACGAAATTACTGAGTAAGTGAATATTGACTGATATTCGTACTTGTGATTCAGAATGCAAATGATGTAAACTCAGTTATATCTTTGTGAGATTTTCCACGTAGTGGCGCCACATGTTCTTCGATATAAAGTATGAAGTGTATCATTTAAGTGTATGATCTCAAAAAGGCAGTAAAATAATATATATTATGATAACTGATAAATTTCATTGGTGATTGAGTACGTGAATGTTTGAACATTTTTTGTGTGTATGTAGAAAGGGAATGCCGAAAATCGAACAACAAGACATGTTGCTTAATAAGATTTTTTTTTTTTTGTAATTTTCAATTGTTTGAAGGTGCGCTCGTTAAACAAAAAACAAAAACATAAAAACTGTTTATAGCTGCCATCAGCACTCCAAAATCTGTACATAACAATACTGCAGCGAATAATGATTCGGTCGTTTCGTTACTTCTTGACGGAAGTAGCTCTCAGTTGTAATCTGTTTCCTCTACAATGGTCTCTAAAATATGCAGGAGTTAGAATGGTTTGCTTGTCGATAGATTTGTCAAAACCATGAATACCAAGGACGAATATTCATAACATATATCGAGTATATACTAGGAAAAATAAAACAACACAGAATGTCTTTTTTACATGACATCACAAATTAGTGCACATCATATTAGTTATTACTATTTGTTTGAACTTCCGTTTACCTTGACGCGTTGCTTACAAAAAACTTTAAAATCTAACCAATCAGGATTTGAGAATCTGAGTTGTCTTAGCCGGCGTAACCTGGCCTTCGGATTTTCGACGGTTTGTTACGAATAACCTCCTCTGTCTTACGGATGTTTGTGGAGATAGGCAGTGTAGCATACAAAATAATTGAACTTTATCGCCAAATGAAATTCCGATTTTCTGCGGAGGAAATTCCGTCACAGAAACGAGTACAACTAAAGCGCAATCGATTTGCCTTTACCGAGAATGGAATGCAATCTAATTGGAACCGACGTATAAAGGGATCGCAGTGTTTAAGCAAAGCATTTATTTATTTTACTGCCTAGTTGATCCAAATCAGCGCATTTATGTCTATAAAAAGTCTTTTGGACACTCGATTAATTATGTTGGGTTACAGTAATACGGAATTGTAGCTACCCTTCGAAGCAGAGGGTAATCGATTACCCCTTTTCAAATCAGCCATTTTAGACTGATAAATACATAATCCTTGAAATGTAACCTACGTCGACCAGCTTTCTTAGAACATAGATATTTCTTGTTTTAATTAGTCTTTCAATGTGTGATATCTGTCACCGATGTCGATCTATAATTAGAACATAGTAATATCATAATATTTTTAAAATTCGTGACAAAAGAATTTTACAAACTATAAAAACATCAAATTTCTAAAACAAGAAAAAAGCATGCGTTTTAAACTATCCGTAAATGAAGATTTAAACATTTTCAGATCTTTTTAGCAAAGTATCATCAATTTTATTCTGTCGAGATTATTTGGTTTTACACATTAAACGGTTTATAAAAATGATCGTATTTAACCAAACTGCTTCTACGTTTCAAGATTATGTAAAAGTTTTAAATATAGACCATCTGTCTAACACAGTGTCTTAGATTAATGTGTTTGGATTTTGTCAGGGAAACATTTCCGGCTGATGCAGAGGTAAACCCGTTAATAAGATTTTAAAAAAAAAAAAACAAAAAAACGATGTGCCTGCCATGATGACAGCTAAAACTAACTAATTGCCGAAACCACACATTCTAAAGTAATGCTTGTCAAGGGAAATGCTAAGCATTTAGGGATGCTCAAAAGCACTAAACTTGCATCATAAGGGAATATAAATAATGCATTTTGTCATTGCGTTGATTATGATTACACAAAAGATTAACCCAACCATTTTAACCAGACTGCAAATAAGCCTGAGGTAAAACATTGTTTCGTGAAGCTTTATTTGCGTCAGTTCAGACTTTAGATGAGTGACAAGACTATGAATAAGAATGGAATACCTATATAACATATATTTGTTTCCTATATAACATATATTTGTTTCTTTAATTCTGACGCTTCTATATTCTCTCTCCGATACAAGCAGTTTTTACCGTTTTTCATGGATAAATACAATACATTTTAACTATTAAAACACTGATCTTATCCTGCCCTTCATTTTCGAATGTAAAATCAAACGATTGCATCTAAACAATTATCATTTTCTCAAACTATTATTTGTGTTCAGCATGTCTTACGGTAGGTATCTAGTTGAAAGATGTTAAGTTTCATGCGATTGACGTGCTTTTTTTTCAAGGTAATGTTATGAAGTAATTTGAGATGCACGTAACGTAACACTAACTTGTGGTTATTTCTATATGAAGTTATTGTGAGGAAATGAGTTATGGTCTTAATATCAAAGGATGTAGTGAAGAACTACAGAGAAAAAACGGACACAAATAAAACACATTTAAAACACATTTACGAAACTGGCAGTTAATAAAACAATAACGATACATTGTAAGATGGAAAGAGAAAGAAACAAAAGTAAAACGCATTCATTATCATTCGGTTATAGAACACTGCCTAACTAACATAAATCAAGGTCAAAACCTGCTGTCTATTCCACTCAACAAAGCATAGTATCATATGTAAATGTTTTCAAGCAATAATAGGTAAACTATGATAAAACATCAATTCATTTTGGCATGTTTTACCACGTACTGACTCACAGATGTGTAGAAAAAGAAAATGTAAAAGTATAAAATGTATAGTTGTAATTGTGAAGAACATACTAAGTTACAGTATCATTTTTTGTTATAGAAACACTTAATTTTATAAAGTTTTACACCCTTTTATCAGTATAAATTTTAACCCCGTGAGTCACAGGGTAGACTCTTTATATTATTGATTTTGAGAATCGTAAACAACTGGTCTGTGTGCCTCGGTGCCTTCATTTTACTGACCGAAAGGACATGGACTCGAATCATGGTGAATTCTATTTCTTTTTCTTCAGTTTTCATGATAAATAGAAGCATGGTATTATGTTTCTCCATAATTTATTGACTATTATTTATTCTAAAGAAATTTTTAAAGCTTAATTCTGTGAGTCGTTTAAATCCTGTGGAAATATCATATGATATTGAAAGTAGCGTAAATGATTGAAATCAAATGTTTACGACAGCAACCGAAATTTACACCAATGCATTAGAATGGCTGTTACGCTAACAAATCGAGGGCTTGACACTAGACTTAAGCCTGTGCCAATGTATTTCGATTGACTAAAGATCAGTCCTGAATGAAGCTCTCTGGAATTTTCTTGAACATTCTGTTTCTAAATGAATTAAAATAATAATTCAAGAGTAGTCTATGTGAAATTCCAACACTATCCGCCATTCGCCGACATTAAACAAAAAAGAATTATTTATTCAACCAGGCCTTCGGCCTTTGTGATTAAAAATACTACGCATTTGAACTCGACATCGTGATATATTCGACGGTCTATCAGTCAAACATAAAATCTTTTTCCTAAGTATGGCGCTGGTAGGAGAGTTTTGCTTTAATTAATATTTTGTATTTAAAATTCAAACATTATCCGAATTCACCGACAATAAACAAAGATTGACCGTGATAATTATATGCTATACGTTATATCAAGCTGAACACAGACGCGCGACGTCTGACGTCACTGCAAACGTCACCGGTAAATAGTGCACATACTTGCGCCCCTGATGAATATACGCAGGTGTTAGAATGGAAATAGATTTTAAAGTTTTCGTGATCTGCCGTCGTATATATCATAGTTTCTCGTTCATATGCGTACTTATTCAATCAGTCAGGTCTACGGCCTTTGTAATTATATCACTACGCATCTGTACGCGGCACCGTGATATATTCAAACGTTAATCTATTTTTTAAGTGACACACTACGTGAGATTTGTGCACTGCATTATACTTTTGTTTACAACAGAGTGTTCATAGAAAATCTGTGTATGTGTTTTAACGTCAGTAGAATAATATCTTCGAAACAAATACCGTCAGAACCAGCTCAAGTTAATTAAGTGTTGACTATAACCGAGATACAATATTAATGCTATAAACACATTATTGTTACGAAATCATATAATTTAGAAGAAATAATGACTTCTAATTCTCCTTAAAAATGTGGAAATATAAGGCATTCCTTCTGGCATAATCATAAATTTATTAATAGGCCATAAACGATTTTTACCGTATTCATCATAATGTAATGGGTATAAGACATTTTTCTATCACAGAGTATAATAATAATGAATAAAACATTGGTTTTTTCTGTATCTTAAGGATACAGATCGGTACAAATTGATATTTTTGTTAAACTTGCAGGGTCAGAATGACCGCTAAAATCATTCAGAAATAACTAACTGGAAACTAAAAATACTTTAAGGTAACGAAAGTTTGTTTTATTAGAGTGAAACAGTTACTTTAAATTGACATAGATTACTTTATTACAATTTTGATATGATATTATTTTGTTTATCTTTTTTTGAGGCACAGTTTTGCCAACTTTTAGTTATGCTTTGAACGTAAGTTTTATTTGTTTCGGCTATACAGCGTTAACCAACTAATTTTAGTACTTTACAATTGTCCACATCAAAAGAAGTATGGGGCAATTTTTGTTTGAAATTATTTTACAAACAAAACAATGCATTTCTTGCTTGACAGCGGTGTACAAAATATGACTGAATTAAAAAAAAACTCACAGTTCTTATTTTTTTATAAATCTGTACGTGTTTGCTCGTAATATATTCATAAAAAGAGTAAGGAAAAACTCTGAAAAATAGACATAACCTAACATAACAAAACGTAACGTAGCCTATATTTTATTTCTGACGTGTACAAAGTACAAAGTCATATAATACAACACAAATATGAAGTCACAGTCATAGCGATTTTCTTCTAAATACTATCCTGTTTTCTCATAACATGGACATTTGAATAAAAAGTGAAACTCATCTTCTACTTTCTCGGAGTTATAACATAATCATTTCCTTTGATCTCTTGGTGCATTGTTTCTTGAATAACGACCAGTATCTGAATTCTGAATGGAAAAAACGGAAACCCTCACTCGACAAAAATATTACCTAAGACAGTATGGTAAGATATCTAGGTACTGCTAATTCAAAAATAATTTTTAAATGTTTGCAGAAGATAAAAAAAAGGCAAGGATCAGTGTTACAATGTAATACGGTGTAGCTATCAAGTCCGACTCTTTGGCATTTGTATGGCTAATGTTTAAACAAAAGCAGAACAGCTGCAAATGTCACACAACTTCATAGTCAAGCTGTTAATTCGAATTTATATGGAATGGTAGCCAGATGCCAATTCGTCAGAAGTTGAAATTGCCAACTGGCAAATGGCAGCCAGATGCCAATTCAATAAGTATCATGAATTCTGAATATTGAGTCAACTGGCAGCCAGATGCAAAAACATAAAAATTGGCAACTGTTAATGAATTATTCGTTGCCTGTTTACTCAATGTTATCATACTTTTCGAATTGGCATCTGGCTGCCATTTGCCAGTTGAAAATTTTGCCATCCAGACGATTTTATATCTGGCTGCCATTTAATATAAACTCGAACTGGCAGCTGGACTATGCAGTTGGGTGCCCATTTGCAAGTTGACAATTGAATTGACAACTGGCAAATGGCAGTTTACTTCACATACATCTCTTTGGCAGAAAAAAACAACTGTTTCTGATTATAGCTTTAATTCGAAATTCAAGAAAAATTTGGTGTACAAGTAACTTGTATGCAGTTGTGTTGTGGTGTCTGCAGTGAATATCAGTAATGCTTTAATTATTATCATATGATTAAAACAAGACTGTAGTGCAAATGTATAAACAAGCCTATTATTCATACACAGGCAGAAAATAACACTGTCAGCGCATTCTAAGAGAAAATACTTTAATACATTCGTATCACAGATGCATTTATGAAGTAAGTAATGTAAAAAAAAAAACCAACTAATTTTGTCTTGACCAAAACGAATATAACATTTACAGTTTATAAGAACCTACTTGTATGTAAGTATGTGAATATGGCTTGTACATTGAACATCGTAGTTCAGCTTGTAATTCGCAAAATACAAGCTAGTAGTTGGGTATTCAGCTTGTAGTTCAACCCAGATACATCAGCATACGTTATATTTGAATAAAAAGCTAGTAGTTAGGTATTCAGCTTGTAGTTCGGACCAAATACTTTAGCATACATTATATTTGAATTACAAGATAGTAGTTGGGTATTCAACTTGTAGTTCGGACCAAATACACCAGCATACACAATATTTGAATTACAAGCTTGTAGTTGGGTATTCAGCTTGTAGTTCGGACCAAATACACCAGCATATACAATATTTGAATAACAAGCTAGTGGTTGAGTATTCAGCTTGTAGTTCGGACCAAATACACCAGCATACGTTATATTTGAATTACAAGCTAGTAGTTGGGTATTCAACTTGTAGTTCGGACCAAATACACCAGCATAAACAATATTTGAATTACAAGCTAGTAGTTGGGTATTCAGCTTGTAGTTCGGACCAAATACACCAGCATACACAATATTTGAATTACAAGCTAGTGGTTGGGTATTCAGCTTGTAGTTCGGACCAAATACACCAACATATACAAAATTTGAATTACAAGCTAGTAGTTGGGTATTCAGCTTGTAGTTCGGACCAAATACACCAGCATACACACTATTTGAATTACAAGCTTGTAGTTGGGTATTCAGCTTGTAGTTCGGACCAAATACATCAGCATACGTTATATTTGAATTACAAGCTAGTAGATGGGTATTCAGCTTGTAGTTCGGACCAAATACACCAGCATACACAATATTTGAATTACAAGCTAGTAGTTGGGTATTCAGCTTGTAGTTCGGACCAAATACACCAGCATATACAATATTTGAATTACAAGCTAGTGGTTGGGTATTCAGCTTGTAGTTCGGACCAATTACACCAGCATATACAATATTTGAATTACAAGCTAGTAGTTGGGTATTCAGCTTATAGTTCGGACCAAATACACCAGCATACATAATATTTGAATTACAAGCTAGTAGTTGGGTATTCAGCTTGTAGTTCGGACCAAATACACCAGCATACACAATATTTGAATTACAAGCTTGTAGTTGGGTATTCAGCTTGTAGTTCGGACCAAATACACCAGCATATACAATATTTGAATAACAAGCTAGTGGTTGAGTATTCAGCTTGTAGTTCGGACCAAATACACCAGCATACGTTATATTTGAATTACAAGCTAGTAGTTGGGTATTCAACTTGTAGTTCGGACCAAATACACCAGCATAAACAATATTTGAATTACAAGCTAGTAGTTGGGTATTCAGCTTGTAGTTCGGAACAAATACACCAGCATACACAATATTTGAATTACAAGCTAGTGGTTGGGTATTCAGCTTGTAGTTCGGACCAAATACACCAACATATACAAAATTTGAATTACAAGCTAGTAGTTGGGTATTCAGCTTGTAGTTCGGACCAAATACACCAGCATACACAATATTTGAATTACAAGCTTGTAGTTGGGTATTCAGCTTGTAGTTCGGACCAAATACATCAGCATACGTTATATTTGAATTACAAGCTAGTAGATGGGTATTCAGCTTGTAGTTCGGACCAAATACACCAGCATACACAATATTTGAATTACAAGCTAGTAGTTGGGTATTCAGCTTGTAGTTCGGACCAAATACACCAGCATATACAATATTTGAATTACAAGCTAGTGGTTGGGTATTCAGCTTGTAGTTCGGACCAATTACACCAGCATATACAATATTTGAATTACAAGCTAGTAGTTGGGTATTCAGCTTATAGTTCGGACCAAATACACCAGCATACATAATATTTGAATTACAAGCTAGTAGTTGGGTATTCAGCTTGTAGTTCGGACCAAATACACCAGCATACACAATATTTGAATTACAAGCTAGTAGTTGGGTATTCAGCTTGTAGTTCGGACCAAATGTCTTCGAAAGAAATAAGCATCGATGACCGTGTATTCGAATTAGCCGATGTCACGATGTACAATGAAGGCCACTTTTGTGCCATCGTCTTCCTTGATAGAGAGAAATATTGGTACGATGCGCTGAATGCTAATTGACCAATTTCCCAAAAGATATGTTGAGGCGCTTCTTTCCAAGTCATGCGCTCTACTGCCAGATTGCTTGAAATTATACAACACAGAAACCCTGAAACATTTAGGGCAGTTAAGACATTGCATCGCTTATAAAACATAACAAAACTAAATTTGAAATTTAGGTCCCGGATCCCGGGTCCCGACGGTCTGCAGATATAATCGCCAACATTTTGGCGCATGCGCAGTCAATTATAATTGTAAGACTGGTTTGTAAACATTTCTCTAAAAATAGATTATTACATGTTCTTAAAAAAACTGACCAGTCTATTTCCAAACAGCGTTTAAACACAATACCGTGTAGTCGTCTGATGACATCTCCAATATTTCGAGAAGACACAATTTGTACTAAATGTAACATTAATGTGGTTGAAATAATATAATCACTATTTGATATGTCCTTAATATAGAGATTAACGTACTCAATATATTCCTAGATACTATGTTAATTAGCCCAAATTGACAACATTTAATTTTCCGATGGCTTGTAATAAAAGTCAATTTTGTATGATATGGCTATGTTTTTTATCGTTTACTAAGGTTAGACGAAGCTAGTCACATAATTATATTTACTTATTTATATGTATTAGTTTCAATCGTCGTTTTTTGTACTTTTGTGCATATGCTTTTGATTATGTTTACTTGCATGCCATGTCAATATGTTCAATTTTGGGTAAAGTTATGTTCTGTAATAACATGATATAAAAAAAAACTTTTGTCTTGGCTTAAATAACATTGGAACGCTTTAGACTCGGTTATAATTTATACTAGATGCGCCCAATATGTTACCTCTCCCGATTCAGGGAGTAAGACCTCTCAAACAAATTGGGATTGGAACCGAAGCTCTAAACCGAATACTTGAGGAGTTACAGGCAAAAAAGCGCTCAACCATGAGCGCAAGATTTGAGGCTTATGTAATACCAATTTCTTCGGATGTGGTACCGGGACCTTAGAAAAATAATAAAGAAGCAAAAAAGCAAAATCACTAAACCGTAACAATCAGATTTGTAGTATAGGCAACACCAAATATTTTGAAAGGGGTCCGGAAATAAGAAAACCAATAATAAAGGAGGTATATGGCAAACTCACTTAGTCGAAACCATTCGATTTTATCATAGGCGGTAACAAAAACATCGGCGAACATATATAAGGCAAAATGATTTAAAATCAGATTTGTAGATCAGGCGATACCAACACTTTTAAGGGATCCATCAACCATAGAACTAACTTAAAAAGAGATATAAGGCAAATGTAGTTTAGGCGGTACCAAACACCTTGGAAGGGGTCCGGTAAGCATAGAACGAATTATAAAGGCGATATAAGGCAAAATCACATCACTGAGGCGTAACCATTCAGATATATACTGTAGGCGATTCCAAACACTTTAAAAATGGGTCCGACAAGCATAACGAATATAAAGGCTATATAAGGCAAACTCACTCAACTCAACCGTAACCACGCAGAAATGTACTGTAGACGATAACAAACACGTTGAAAGGGATACAGCAAGCATAGAACTAATAATAAAGGAGTTGTAAGACAGAATCACTAAACCGTAACCACTCAGATTTGAACGGAAGTTTAGGTGATACCTAACACTACAATGGGCCCAGTAATCACAGAACTATTAATAAATAAAGGATTTATCAAGCAGAATCACTCAACCATAACCAGTCGGGCGATACTAACCACTGGAGGAGGTCCAGCAAGCATGGAACTAATACAAAATGATTTATTATAAGGCAAAATCATTCAACCGCACAGATTTGTTAAGTGATACTATACACTGGAATGAGTCGGGCAATCACAGAACTAATAAAATATGAGTTATAAGGCAAACTCTTTCAACCGTAACCATCCAGATTTGTAGTAAATAACATACCAAAGTCTTCAGAAGGGGTCCGGCAAGAATTTAAATAATAATAAAAGAATAATGTAGCAATATCACTCAACCGTAACCTCACAGATTTGTAGTGTAGGCGATATCAAACACTTTTGATAGGGTTCGGCAATCATAGAACTAATAAAAAGGAGATGTAAGGTAAAATCACTCAACCGTGACCATTCAGATTTATACTATAGGCGATAAAAAAGCATGTACAAACTTGCACCTTATATAGTATACATGAACAGTGACGTAAGCGAGCAATGGCGGTGAGGTCTCAATGAATACCCGCTAAAATATTAGGAATTAAAAAGATTTCCAATGACATTTTGATCTGGATTTATGTTATAAACTGTGTTTAAATGTTGTTTGATTTGGATATTATACATGGGTCGTGGAAAAAAGCACAGGGATAGACAAAAACGCAGAAAAAGCAGTGACTCTGATAGTGAGAACAGGTCATCAGAACAGTTCAAATATGGCGGGCTATTGACCAGCGAAATTCTTGGTGAGGCAAATAGTGTTCTATACAACAGTTGTATTGAAAGTGATATGGAATATAACGAATGCGAGGACACGGTGTTTGATCCCAACGAATCCAGAAGACAAACTCCCAGCAGCACGTCATCACAGAACGCCGACGGTATAAATATGGCGGGGGCTAATACTTCGACCCCAGGTAATATTTCACAACAATCTACCATGTCAGAAAAAGAACAGTTAGCTTTTTTAGTTAACACTGTGACAAAGATAAAAAAGGGCCAGGACTCTATGGTGACTTTGTTTGAGAGTAAATTAGACAATTTGAAAATTGAGCTGACTTCAACTATCAACTCCAAATTACAAACATTAAAACGAGAGCTGACTGAAAACATCGCCGAAGAAACTCGCCGTGTAGATGGTGTATTAACAACAATTCAGCTCATGCAATCTAGATTAGATACCCTAGAGCGTCAAGGATCAAATTTATTGAACAGTGGCGGATTATCTGACCAACACAACGTTAATCAGGGTAATCCTTTGTATGACCCAAATCGCACTCTCACAGCCAGTGGTATTCAGGTCACGGTCAATGAAAACTTAATTGAAAAAGCCCAGGAACTGGTTGACTCGATAGGAGAGGAGGTTAAGTCCAAAGTCACCGTTACCGACGCTATCCGTCTGCCGGCAAAATTTAATGACAAACCCCCAATTCTAAAATTCAGTGTTGGTTCATTAGACCAAAAAGTGCTGTTGTTGAGAAACAAACCAAAACTAAGATTCATAACACAGTATAAAAATGTACAAGTTCGCAGCAGTAAATCGAGAATTGAGCGTATCATGGAGATGAACGCACGTGCAGTTCTGCGAAATCTACCCCAAGGACGTTCGTTGCGCGTTGACGCTAGCGGGCGCATTAAACAACGTGTTCAGCAACAGGAAACCCCAGCTCAGCAGACAACCCAAGAACCACAACAGTTGAACAGAGGCCAGGCACCGGAAGCTGGTCACTAGGGTGCACCCCGACCCAAGTCTATAAGTCTTGCCCATCTTAATGTATGTGGCTGGACTACAGAAAATAATGAACTTCGGATTAATTTAGTGAATGGTTTAAAAAGTGATATAATTTCATTATGTGAAACGCATCTAGGTGGAAATAACGGATTACTCGTACCAGGTTATATGTGGATTGGTTACAACAGACAACATATACACGTCAATGCACCCAAGCCATCCGGAGGTGTGGGTCTGTTAGTGAAATCATGGCTTTATGAAGAATACGAAATTTCTGTTATAGACAAATCGCTTGACGGAATACTGGGCGTAAAATTTCTTCACAAAAATGCAGATTACGACTTCATAGTATTTTCGTGTCATATGCCATCAGAAAACTCGACCCGTGGTCGTGACGCACAGAGTTTTTACGCTCACTTATTATCGCAGATATACATTAACAGTGAAAGTGACGGAATATTCCTAGCAGCCGATTTCAAAGCACGAATCGGTTCATTGTCGGATATTATCGATGATTTTGACGGTATACCACCCAGGCACGTGTTGGACAAATCAGTAAACCAACATGGACATGATTTGATTGAATTCTTGAATGATGCGAAATTTTGTGTTTTAAACGGTCGATGTTCTTCGAATCAATGTCATGATAACAATTGGACTTCGATTTCTCGTAGAGGTGGAGCGGTAGTTGATTATATCTGTGTTCCACACGACCAGTTCACAAAGTGTATCTCATTTAAGGTTTTGTCAATGCAAACAATTGTAGATAATTGTTTATTACATAGACTACTGGGTAACAGATCAAGGTTACCCGATCACTCAGCAATTATAACGGAATTTAGCACGCTACATTCGCACAATATGGGTCATCTTTCGTCTTCGGGTCAGGAGATCAGACGACAACGGTACAAAGTGAGAACTGTCCCAGACGATTTCACGGACAGTGATATTGCGAGATTGGCTATTATAGACTGTATCTCAAAAATTGAAAGTTGCCGAGAAACGCAGTGTGATATGGACATAATTCATAGTAGCCTTTGTGAAGCAATAACAGACGAAATGAACAGAAAATTGCCGAAATATGAATCTCGGTCAACTAATAAACGTTATAAAACTAGAAAACCTTATTGGAATGACACTTTGTCAGATCAGTGGGAATTGTTACGCCAACGGGAACGCGAGTTTTTAAAATGCAGCGGTAATCAGCGAGTCAAAACAGCGTTGAGACATGAATATATACGTGCAAGAGACAATTTCGATAAATCATTACGTCAAGCAGAACGTGTGTACAGAAAAACAAAATCGATTGAAATAGAATCTATATCGACAAAGAATCCTAAGGAATTCTGGGATAAGATAAATAAGCTTGGTCCACGAAGTGATAAATCTATCCCTTGTGAAATTATAGACGAAAATGGTAACGTTGTGCGTAATGAAAACGAAGTTCTTGAAAAATGGAAGCGTGACTTTGAGAGTTTATATAATGGAACAGACAATAGTGAATTCGATAGCGAGCATTATAACCAGGCAAAAGTGCACAAACTACTAATAGAAAACAATATCAATGATCCTTTGTATATGCCAAATGTAACGCTTAACGGCAATATTACGTTAACGGAGACAAGTGACCTGGTAATGAAAGCTAAATCACGTTCTGCTTGCGGATATGATGAAATCCCATACTTTGTGCTGAAATGTCCCGTTATTATTGCCACATTAAAAGAACTGTTTTAATTAATGTTTGACACTGGCATTATACCTTCAATTTGGAGGAAGTCCATTATTTGCCCTATTCTGAAGGACCCTTTGTCTGACCCGCGTGTCCCCTTACACTATCGAGGAGTAAGTTTGTTATCATGTGTGAGCAAGCTCTACACTGGATTCATCAATAAACGTCTGACTCGGTATCTTGACGAGAACGAAATCCTTGAAGACGAACAAAACGGTTTCAGACGTAACCGATCATGTGAAGACCACGTCTTCTCACTTAACGGCATCACACGTAACAATACAACAGTGTTTACGGCGTTTATTGACTTACGTAAATGCTTTGATTTCATCTATATTGACATGCTTTTGTACAAACTGTTGCTAAACGGCATTGATGGTAAAATATATACATCGATAAAAAACATTTACCAACATTCCACCGATAGTGTCCTTGTCAATAACAAGTTAACAGGCTGGTTCACGTGTCTTACCGGCGTCAAACAGGGTGATACGGCGTCCCCGACGTTATTCTCAATATTCGCCAATGACCTTATTAGAGAAGTGAATGACCTTGACCTTGTCTTTGAACTTGATGGTAAAAAAGTCTCAATGTTGTTGTATGCAGATGATATCGTGTGTATAGCCAAAACAGAGGATGAACTACAGCTCATATTAGACACGTTACGTGACTGGTGTAGACGTTGGCGAGTACTAATTAACACTGAAAAATCTAAGTGTATTCATTTCCGCCGAGGTCGGGCTGCATGTACTATCTTTTCATTCAAATAGGTGAAAACGTTTTAGATCTTGTGGATAGTTATAAATACCTTGGTGTAACATTCCATTGCAAGGGTAACTTTTCATTAAACGCCGAAATTCTCGCAAAAAGTGCCGGAAGGGTCCTAGGCAAAATAATTGCAAAGGTTCTAGACTTAAAGGAATTTGGGTGTAATACATTTGAAAAACTATTTAATTCATGCGTTGCTCCAATTATGGATTATTGCTCGAGCGTGTGGGGTTACAAAAAATACCAAATTATTGACAATGTGCAATATCGTGCGATTAGATACTACCTCGGTGTTCACAGATTTGCACCTTTACTCGCAATTACCGGTGATATTGGTTGGGTCCCAGCCAATTACAGACGATGGATAAACATACTACGAATGTGGAATAGACTCGTGTTACTCGATGACAACAGAATCACGAAACAAGTTTTCAATATGGATTATAGCCATTGTCAAAATAACTGAAGTAGTGAAGCAAGAGATATTATGTCGAAAATTGGATTAAATGAGCACTTTATTAACCTTCAACCAATTAATCTAGAAACAGCTTAACAATCTATTATTGAACACCATAAAACTGATTGTCGTACGAAAGTAACTCAAGTCGCAAAATTGCGTACCTACATACAGTTTAAGAGGGATTTTGAAAAAGAACCTTATCTGAACATTAACTTACACCGAAACGAGCGGTCTCTTCTTGCACAGTTGCGGTGCGGTATCCTACCACTCCGTATAGAAACCGGGCGGTATGTTGGTGAAGCACCAGAACAGAGACTTTGCAAACTGTGTGATACTGGTTCCATTGAAGATGAACTGCATTTTGTTCTTAAGTGTTCTTTATATCAAGACAGTAGACATAATTACCTTAGTGAAATTCTTTTAAGTGATCAATTTATAGACATGAGAGACTGTGATCAGTTTGTTAACCTTGTAAATCATCACCCCAGGAGATTAGCAAAGTACTTGGTAGCCGCATATTTGAAACGTAGAAGCAATTTATTTCAAAGATAAAACAAATACATAGTTTCTAATTTAAATAAATGATTGATTCTTTTATATTAGCCACTGTTATTTGTATGAAATGATATATTTATACGTATTCATATTATTCTAAATTTTGTTCAATACATGAATTTATGAATTTTTTTATAGCATGGTTGCGATATTAACTATATTCATAACCATTGAACCGCTTACTGTTATCATACTAATTGTTTTGTCAAGTATTATGTGACTTATAGGCCCATTGGGCCGGGTGCATGCCTTTTTGTTTCTGTATATTGTCATTATCATTTATGTTTGCACATGTCACTTTAATAAAATATTTATTTACTTTACTTACTTTTACATGCTTGTTTGTCTTGAACGAACTACAATTTGAATATTCAACGACAAGCTTGCTATTCAAATATTGTGTATGCTGAAACAGATGTGGCGAATTACGAGTTGAATACAGAAGTACAAGCTTGTGATTCAAATATTATATATGCTGATCTATCTCGGCCGAACTACAAGCTGAATACCTAACTACAAGCTTGTAATTCAAATATTGTGTATGCTCGTGTATCTGGTCCGAACTACAAGCTGAATACCCAACTACTAGCTTGTAATTCAAATATAACGTATGCTGATGTATCTGGGCTGAACTACAAGTTGAATACCCAACTACTAGCTTGTAATTCAAATTTTGATTATGCTGTTGTATTTGGTCCGAACTACAAGCTGAATACCCAACTACTAGCTTGTAATTCAAATATTGTATATGCTGGTGTATCTGGGCTGAACTACCAGCTGAATACCCAACTACTAGCTTGTATTTCAAAATTTGTGTATGCTGGTGTATTTGGTCCGAACTACAAGCTGAATACCCAACTACTAGCTTGTAATTCAAATATAACGTATGCTGGTGTATCTGGGTTAAACTACAAGCTGAATACCCATCTACTAGCTTGTAATTCAAATATAACGCATGCTGGTGTATCTGGGTTAAACTACAAGCTGAATACCCAACTACTAGCTTGTAATTCAAATATAACGTATGCTGATGTATCTGGGCTGAACTACAAGCTGAACACCCAACTACTAGCTTGTAATTGAAATATTGTGTATGGTGGTGTAATTGGTCCGAACAACAAGCTGAATACCCAACTACTAGCTTGTTATTCAAATATTGTATATGCTGGTGTATCTGGGCTGAACTACAAGCTGAATACCCAACTACTAGCTTGTAATTCAAATATTTTGTATGCTGGTGTATTTGGTCCGAACTACAAGCTGAATACCCAACTACTAGCTTGTAATTCAAATATAACGTATGCTGGTGTATCTGGGTTAAACTACAAGCTGAATACCCATCTACTAGCTTGTAATTCAAATATAACGCATGCTGGTGTATCTGGGTTAAACTACAAGCTGAATACCCAACTACTAGCTTGTAATTCAAATATAACGCATGCTGGTGTATCTGAGCTGAACTACAAGCTGAACACCCAACTACTAGTTTGTAATTCAAATATTGTATATGCTGGTGTATCTGGTCCGAACTACAAGCTGAATACCCATCTACTAGCTTGTAATTCAAATATAACGCATGCTGGTGTATCTGGGCTTACCTACAAGCTGAATACCCAACAACTAGCTTGTAATTCAAATATAAAGTATGCTGGTGTATTTGGTCCGAACTACAAGCTGAATACCCATCTACTAGCTTGTAATTCAAATATAACGTATGCTGATGTATTTGGTCCGAACTACAAGCTGAATACCCAACTACAAGCTTGTAATTCAAATATTATGTATGCTGGTGTATTTGGTCCGAACTACAAGCTGAATACCCAACTACTAGCTTGCCATTCAAATATAACATATGCTGGTGTATCTGGATTGAACTACAAGCTGAATATCCAACTACTGGCTTGTAATTGGCGAATTACAGCTGAACTACGATGTACAATGTACAAGCCAACTTCACAGAGGTCTTGTATGTCAACACCTGAGCCTGTGAATGCAAAAATAAATGCATTATACAATTAGATGTGATATTTTGATCTTAAAAAAAAAACTTTTAATAAACACAGAGGATTCTCATTAAATTAAAGTTTTTCTATTTAGAATAAGCAGGAAGTAAACCTCCAAACTTGTATGGCGTTTTTTGGAATAAGAGTACATATACAACATACATAACAAGTTGTTCATTGCAGTCAGCAAACTAGAATATAAGCCTTTGTTGCTATCTTATCTTTATACATTCTATGTTCATCCAGGGGCCGTATTCATAAAGCTCCTAAGGGAAAATTTTCCCTTAGTTTCTAAGATTTTCCTTAATATTTCACAGATTTCCCTTAGTTTTTAAGATTTTCCTTAACTCCTATTCATAAAACTCCTTAGGCTAAAAATTCCTTAACTTTGGTCGATTTTTCCCTTAAATATTAAGGTACCCCATATGCTCCCTTAACTTTTAAGGAAAAAATCTTGAAACAAAAATAGCTGACTAGCAAACGTTTTGTTTATTCATTTTTTTTTACAATAACAGCTCTAGTAAGAATAAAACATCTTCAACGATGTTATTTGTGTAATTCTGTCACTGTTTAAAAGAACTCGCTCCTATGTTATCCGGATACGACCAACAACAACAACATTATTGCGTAAGAGTGTCTGCAATTCCAGAATAAATCTGTTTTATTTCTTGTAATAACTTTAGTTGTGGAGTTTAAACTTGAATTTTCACAATCGGAATCCGTTTTACTTTGTACGTTCCGATTGTTCCAAAGTGGATTGGAATTCGGAGAATTTAAGATGTTAACAATGCAAAGGCAGTCGGATTGACGGTATTTCGGATACGTTTTATGATGGGACAAGTTGAAATGAAATTCTGGAACTAACGAATGTTTTCTAGAAGACTCAACATCAGTTGTAACGTATTCAACAGATGTAATAGCCACATCAGTACTGTAGTTCTATTGGTATCATGTAATCAGATTTTGGCAATATCCCGTGGTATACAGACACTGATTAGCAAGCTTTGAAAGGGGTAAAAGACTCGTGATGAATTCTCTGGATGTATTACGTAAGTAAATATATAGGTGTATTCTGTATATTTAAAAACACTTTGAAAAGTCTTTAAAAAAAGCATTGATAATGCACTGGTAATTGTCACTTGTTATTTTGGTACATGTATCTGCAAAATAGTTAAGAGCATGTATTCATCATCATTTTATTGCATTTATGAGCAGTTTTTTTAGGACTTTATATATAAAATGATGCATTAATATTTAACTATCATACAAAAATATGTAAACAGTAAATACTCCTGTAAATAAACAGCAGGTCATAAACAAATAGTAACATTATCTTAGGAGGAGGCACTGTGTTCCAGGGGTAGAGCACAGGGCTCCAGATCCAAGGTCACGGGTTCGAATCCCATCAGAGGTGACATTCTCTCATGATCCTCACATTCTTCCACATTGTGCAAATACTGGTATGGAACCCAGGAAGCAGTCATCGAGAGTGATAAATCTAAGTTGTAAGAACTTGAACTATCACTATAGGTGATTAATACCCCCACATGGGTGCTTGATACTGGAACTGGAAAGGTTAGAATCAATGGCATAAAGTGACATAAGAAACATGGAAATATGTATATATTTTATATTTAATAATATTGTATAAAGAGAAAACAATTACCGGTAGACCATTGAACTGTATATTTTCTAGTAGAACTAGCTGATGCTCTAGCTCATATCTTCATGTACTTCAAACACGATCATCATCAGAAGTACATAATTTGGGCTTGAATGCATCCTCATCACAATATCTCATTCTTAACTCAAGTTATTGAGCAGAAATCATTTATTTTTTTATTTTTAGTAACAGTGACCTTGACCTTGGCCCCACCAGCCCAAATATCAAACTTGATCTGTATCCTGTTATGTTACACCTGTGTAACGATAATTGTTTAAATCTGTCAAAATTCCATGAGTTATCATCTGGAAACCATTTTTCAACCATTTTATTATTTTTAGTAACAGTGACCTTGACCTTGGCCCCATGCACCAGCCCCAATATTGAAGTTGACCTGTATGTTATGATGTTACACCTATATACCAAAAATTGTTTAAATCTTTTAGCCATTCATGAGTTATTGCCCAGAAACCCTTTTTCTTTTTTAGTAATAGCGACCTTTACCTTGGCCCCACCAGCCCTAATATCCATGTTTCACCTGTGTACCAAAAATTGTTTAAATCTGTCTAGCCTTTCATGAGTTATCGTCCGAAAACCATGACGGACCGACCGCAAAGCTCACTCCTATATACCCCCTCAAACTTTGTTTGTGGGGGTATAACTAGTATTGCAGTCAATGTAAAATAAACTCTAAACTAAACTAACATTATCTTAAATGAAAATTAATTATTCAATAAGTAAGATAATATGTAAACTTAATGACAGTTTCACTGTATTTCAGTATTTCCATGAACGCCTTTGTGTTAATTGATTTGTTAAAGAAGAATCAACCTGTAATTATAGATATTGATGTGCCAATCTTATATGTAGATTAAATGTGCCATTGATATAACTGTACTATTATTCCTGTTTAAAATCTGAATACAGATTGTAATACAGAATTAAAATCTATCTCCTTTTTATTTCAGGTGACTGTCAATTCTTTGGAGAAATCCATACTTGTAAGCCTTTAAACATCATTCAGTTTACATGGAAAGATATCAGTTCTTGGGGATTATGATGTACAAGATAGCAAAGTAATTGAATCTTTCTTTTTTTTCTATCCTCTTTTTCATATCAGTGAAGTCGAAACAAATAAACAAGAAATACAGTACACATATAACTTGCTTGACTGTCCAAATTTAGATAAGAATTTTCACCCATTTAATATCATGATAAATTAATATTCTAGCATTCTACACATTCATGCATCTGCATATTGTTTTCATATATATAGATATTCATGAATATATAATTATATATATTATAAAATTTATCTTTCCAAATACATTAAACTCTAAGTTAAAATTCAATATTTGAACCCTTAAATAACTGTTGTTTCTTTTTCCATAGTGGAAACAGACTGGGAAAACACAGATGAAATTGTTTTTAACAAATGACAGATAGTTTGACAATCAGTGTGGCCAAATAGGATATCTACTCACAAAGACATATAACAAACAAACTGCTGATGTTATGGTATTTATTGCAACATACCTGTATAATATGTTTAATCAAGTAATGAATGAGAATTGTGGTTGAAAACAAAGTAGTGATAACCAATTAACCTTGGACAATTCTTGTTGTTATTTAAATTATTGATTGTAACAAGTTTACGTGTCATTTATTTATGGAATAAATCATTAGACTGAATGAAATGTGTTAGTCAGTATGATCTTGCATTTCTGCATTTTTTTGGCTGACCTGAAAACAATGAGCTCATGCTAAGGTTATTTTAAAGATTCCATTAGTCTGAATTTAGTCCATGCAAAATGCAAAAATAAAATTGATATCTCATCATTTTTGTGATCAATATTAGATAAAATGCCAAGTCATCAGTACTGGTCAGATCATAGAGAATCAATATAAATGCTCAATTAACAACATTTAACTAGCCAGCTTATCGAAAAACTAAATTTAAAAGGCTAAATGGATAGTAATTAGTGTTCATTATCAACTATAACAATCCGATATCAGTAACTGTTCATTTACTGGACCTGATACATATCATTCAGCAACACTATGATGATAATTATCATCACAGTAATTATCCTGTAACTGTGTCATCATTATTTAATTGTGTAAATTCATTAATTAACCCCACACTTTTTTAGCAAATTTAATTTTAGTAAGTTTGTGAACTTTCATTCCACTGTTACTTGTACAAATTGAGAAATATCCAACTGGCCAAAACAGGTTAACCATATTTCTCCAAGTGCAAAATGGGGGAGATAACCCAAGAAATAAAGTAGCCACAGTTATGTAACTTGTCAGAGTCATGACCTGTGCAACGTTAAGTAAGTGTGAAAACCTTCATTTCACTGTTCTTTGTAGAAACTGAGAAATAACCAACTTACTAAAACAGGTTAACCGGTTGGACGTGCGGACGGACGGTTCAATCACTAGATGTCTGGGGTATAAATATCATTACGATACATTGAACTGTTTTCAGTCAAATGACTCAAATGAAATTATGATATAGGAACCATGGCTTCAACAGCATACAAGATGTAAATTCCAGCAAGCATGGTATCATTGTCAACAAGCATGATGAAAGTGCCAGCTTGCATAGAACCCGTAAGCACTATCGCAGTGTCAGTGAATAAATTGTAACACTGAGTAGGTTTTATGAAATTTTTACCTAAATAACATTCCATAAATTGAAGTTGAAATTTTTTATATATCCTAGGATAGTTTATTTATTGGCAGTGGCTACGGTTACGGAACCGTAACCCTAGCCTCCGGGTCTAGGATTACGGAAGTTCCGTAATCCTAGACAAACCCACTGGAAAAGGCTTCGGTTACGGAAGTATTTTTAAAAAAGGATTTCATACCCAAAATCGAGTGATAAACCGTTTATTGTCTCAAATATTACATTTTCTCCAAAATGAGTCAAGACCAATGTTATGATACGCCATCTTAGTTGTTGTATTGACTAACGTTAAATGTCATTGTCGTCATCTACATGTACAGATGTGAATAATTTCCCTGTAATGTGTATTGTCTTAAGTGTTATCTTGTTCACATTATTATGACGCAAATGAACGACTATCTATTGAATTCCAAGTGTTCATTGAATTATAATGTTAGGAAGCAAATTCTGCAGGTCGATCTGGTCAATTTCTAATTGTTTGGGGAAGGTTGGGGAAAAACCATGGTGTCCTGGGAGTAAGTACTCGTTCATTTTGTGCAACAATAAATTTGACCACAGGTCATCTATTTTTGTATAAGATTCCATTATTAAAAGAAAGCAATTAATGATCAGAAATAAATTATCATGAAACGCTACTAATTTTGTAGTCAGATTTAAAAAAAATAAAAGGAGGTGGGCGGGGGAGGGGGATTAAAAACTGATCCAAATAAAAATGGAAGTGGATAGCAATTAAAAGAAAAACGACAGAAAAACATAACACATGTCATGAAGAACGAACACGTAATGCTTTGTGCAAATTATAACGCAGTCTTTTAACAACAATAATTTCATTCTTAAAAATGTTTATTCAAAATCAATATTAAAGTCACAAAACAATGACAAAAAGGAAGGAAAGGAACAAAGTAAAAAAAATCCAAATTACAACATTTTATTTTCAAAAAAAATTATATTACTTGTCCAACTACAAATGAGCGCTCAAGTGACAGTGTAAAGATGACACGGTTAGTTCGTTGCTAAAACAACAATCAAAAAGGCGTACAAAATGACAGTTTGATAACGCAAATTTGGTAAAATGGTTTGTTTAATTAATAAAAATTAAATTTAGCATGCTATTTGACATTTAACTGTTGAAAATATGCTTCTTCAAAAAACTTCCGTAACCGTAGCCTTTTCCGGTGGGTTTGTCTAGGATTATGGAACTTCCGTAATCCTAGACTCGGAGGCTAGGATTACGGTTCCGTAACCGTAGCCACTGCCTTATTTATTATTCTCTGTTCTCTGTTACAGATGGGTGTACAAAAGCAATTAATAATTTGTAAATACTCACTGCGTAGCTGGTTAATAATGGAATCTAACATGACCCCGTACTCTGCTGACAGGTACACTGTCTTTCCCTATGATTGACATAACTGCCTCAGTTTTGACAGATCTATTATTAGATCCGGGAAATTCCGATGAATTTGCAAGGTCAACAACAACGACATGTGAATGGAACTGATATTAACTAATAATTAAGTTAAAATTCAGTCAACCATGTCACAAGTGTTAAACCTCATAAAATAAACAGTTTGTATTTCCCACGGCGATTCCACGTACATATTGGCTTGAAAACTCTACATATTCATCAAAAGGCCGGCGAACAGCGCACATTCTACTCACGGTCCGCCATTTTGTTTCTGTTACTATTTTTAGTAACAGTCAGTGCTCGGTGGTAGGTATATACAAAAAGGGAAAATGTTTTTGAACGAAATTTTCACCTTAAGTTAGAATTTATCGTAAGGAAAATCTTACCTAAGGAATTTCCTTAGGTGATTTATGAATACAAAAGTTAAGGAATTTTTTACCTTAGTGGATTTATTCCAGTTAAGGAATGTTTTTCCTTAAATACTAAGGAGCTTTATGAATACGGCCCCAGGTCGCACTAGAATAGTGAAAAGAAATAGAAGGAAAATCCATTTCTCATTCCAAGAAGTTTTGTTTCGCACAGCCTGCTGTTGCAGTTAATTAATGAAGAATGCGGACAGCTATATTTTATGGAATTCCAACGATTTATATCAACATGACAAAAACTGTTATTTAAGTAACACGTGCGAGATTATAAGTACGATTGCTTTGTATGCGAGTTTGTTTTATACCATTAGTTTCTGATGTACTGTTTTAATGAATTCTGCAGCTGAATACTAGGCAAACAAATACCTGCTGCCGAGTCTATAGGCTGTGATCTTTAAAGAAAGAAGATAATTGAATAGAATTAATAGAATAGAAAAGAGAAGTATCATTCTGGCCGCTCTGTTAGAGAAGGACCTCTCAATTTCAAAGAAAATGTCATATTGTCTGATAAACTTGATCAGGAAAGATGAGCATACAGCCTCCACTTTTTCCGCGCGTTCGTCCGTTCGTCTATTACACTTTCTTGAACATCACTCTAAAGATACAAACTTTTAAAACCAGATACGGATAGACCGTGTGAAGAAAGAGTACAGCCTAAAAGAACCGTTACTAACTTTTAGTTTTGAATTTATAGTTAATTTCTATCCGTAAGAATACACGTTAAGAGTTTCAAAATAAAAAGTTTTAAATAAGAACAAACACATTACTGCCTAATAGTAACAATCCTGTTATTTCCATCTACAATAAATTCTGTGGCGCGTTGAAAAATGGCTTTCTTTATTAAAGCGACGTTCAAGATACTTGTAGGAGAAATTTTTAAGAGAAAACAAAACAATAAAGAAAAGGTGCGTGTCGTTTGAAAAGTTAAAAGAGTGATTAAATGTTTTTTTTTTTTTTTTTTTTTTTTTTTTTTTTTTGCTAAGCAGAAAAACCCGTTAAAGTTAGAAGGCAATAATGGCTCTTAATGGCTCGCATAGGTACAATTGAAAATTTAATGACAAAATATAATCTGCTAGTAAGGTCTTCCAGAATAAAAAAGGAAATTCCATTTGTCCTTTTTCTGGGGGAACATAGATGGGGGAACATTCCCCCATCTCACATAAAAGATAGGGGAACATTCCCCCATCTCACATGTAGATAGGGGAACACTCCCCCATCTCTCTAGTAGATAGGGGAACATTCCCCCATCTCTTTAGTAGATAGGGGAACATTCCCCCATCTCAGTAGTAGATAGGAAAACATTCCCCCATCTCAGTAGTAGATAGGGGAACATTCCCCCATCTCAGTATTAGATAGGGGAACATTCCCCCATCTCAGTTGTAGATAGGGGAACATTCCTCCAACTCACAAGTAGATAGGGGAACATTCCCCCATCTCAGTAGTAGATAGGGGAATATTCCCCCATCTCAGTAGTAGATAGGGGAACATTCCCCCATCTCAGTAGTAGATAGGGGAACATTCCTCTAACTCACAAGTAGATAGGGGAACATTCCCCCATCTCAGTAGTAGATAGGGGAACATTCCCCCATCTCAGTACTAGATAGGGGAACATTCCCCCATCTCAGTAGTAGATAGGGGAACATTCCCCCATCTCAGTAGTAGATATGGGAACATTCCCCCATCTCAGTAGTAGATAGGGGAACATTCCCCCCATCTCAGTAGTAGATAGGGGAACATTCCCCCATCTCAGTTGTAGATAGGGGAACATTCCTCCAACTCACTAGTAGATAGGGGAACGTTCCCCCATCTCAGTAGTAGATAGGGGAACATTCCTCAAACTCACAAGTAGAAAGGGGAACATTCCACCATTTCAGTAGTAGATAGAGGAACATTCCCCCATCTCAGTAGTAGACAGGGGAATGTTCCCCTATCTCAGTAGTAGATAGGGGAACATTCCTCCAACTCACAAGTAGATAGGGGAACATTCCCCCATCTCAGTAGAAGATAGGGGAACATTCCCCCATCTCAGTAGTAGATAGGGGAACATTCCCGCATCTCAGTAGTAGATAGGGGAACATTCCCCCATCTCAGTAGTAGATAGGGGAACATTCCCCCATCTCAGTAGTAGATAGGGGAACATTCCCCCATCTCAGTAGAAGATAGGGGAACATTCCTCCAACTCACAAGTAAATAGGGGAACATTTTCCTATCTCAGTAGTAGATAGGGGAACATTCCCCCATCTCAGTAGTAGATAGGGGAACATTCCCCCATCTCAGTAGTAGATAGGGGAACGTTCCCCCATCTCAGTAGTAGATAGGGGAACATTCCCCCATCCCAGTAGTAGATAGGGGAAAATTCCTCCAACTCACTAGTAGACAGGGGAACGTTCCCCCATCTCAGTTGTAGATAGGGGAACATTCCTCCAACTCATAAGTAGATAGGGGAACATTCCCCCATCGCACTAGTAGATAGGGGAACATTCCCCCATCTCAGTAGTAGATAGGGAAACATTCCCCATCTCAGTAGTAGATAGGGGAACATTCCCCCATCTCACTGGTAGATAGGGAAACATTCCTCCAACTCACAAGTAGATAGGGGAACATTCCTCCATCTCACTAGTAGATAGAGAAACGTTCCCCCATCTCAGTAGTTGATAGGGGAACATTCCCCCATCTCAGTTGTAGATAGGGGGTCATTCCTCCAACTCACAAGTAGATAGGGGGACATTTCCCCTTATAACGATTGTCTTTCCCCCATCTCACCATTGTCTTTACTATTCGACATGATAATATCCTGCATCTCTTATTCATTTTCCCCATTTTAGTGTAAAGTAGGTTATTATTCCCTGATAATCGTTATTGTGTATAAAGAAGTATGATGTAAAATTTCAGGAAACATTGTTTTGTTTTTAAATGCAAAAAAAAATGAGAATTTCTTGTATTGAGAGCAAGATCTATTATTGTGTTACTATATATAAATGTATACAAAGACTATTTTCATTTATCTGTATAAAATCAGTTTGTTCTAGATTGCTCGTAATATAAAATAAATCTATTATCCACCAAATGTCTATTTGAACTAAAGACATAAAAAAATCCTGTCTTTTTTGTATACATTTATATACAGTAACACAATAATAGATCTTGCTCTCAATACAAGAAATTCTCATTTCTTTGCATTTAAAAACAAAACAATGTTTCCTGAAATTTTACATCATACTTCTTTATACACAATAAAGATTATCAGGGGATAATAACCTACTTTACACTAAAATGGGGAAAATGAATAAGAGATGCAGGATATTATCATGTCTAATAGTAAAGACAATGGTGAGATGGGGGAAAGACAATCGTTATAAGGGGAAATGTTCCCCTATCTACTTGTGAGTTGGAGGAATGATCCCCTATCAACTACTGGATGGGGGAACGTTCCCCTATCTACTACTGAGATGGGGGAATGTTCCCTATCTACTACTAAGATGAGGGAATGTTCCCCTATCTACTACTGAGATGGGGGAATGTTCCCCTATCTACTACTGAGATGGGGGAACGTTCCCCTATCTACTAGTGAGTTGGAGGAATGTTTCCCTATCTACTACTGAGATGGGGGAATGTTCCCCTATCTACTACTGAGATGGGGGAATGTTCCCCTATCTACTACTGAGATGGGGGAATGTTCCCCTATCTACTACTGAGATGGGGGAATGTTCCCCTACCTACTACTGAGATGGGAAAATGTTCCCCTATTTACTTGTGAGTTGGAGGAATGTTCCCCTATCTTCTACTGAGATGGGGGAATGTTCCCCTATCTACTACTGAGATGGGGGAATGTTCCCCTATCTACTACTGAGATGGGGGGAATGTTCCCCTATCTACTACTGAGATGGGGGAATGTTCCCCTATCTACTAAAGAGATGGGGGAATGTTCCCCTCTCTACTACTGAGATGGGGGAATGTTCCCCTATCTACTACTGAGATGGGGGAATGTTCCCCTATCTACTACTGAGATGGGGGAATGTTCCCCTATCTACTAAAGAGATGGGGGAATGTTCGCCTATCTACTACTGAGATGGGGGAATGTTCCCATATCCTTTAGGTGAGATGGGGGAATGTTCCCCCATCTATGTTCCCCCAGAAAAATGACAAATGGAATTTCCTTTTTTATTCTGGAAGGCCTTTAGTAATAAAATATTTCATTATATCTTAGTTTGAATGAAAACATACCTATCCAAGCCAAGCAAAGAATTGGTAAAGATCTTGAATTTAAAAGGTGTTCGGGCGGTTTTCCACTATGGTGAATTCTGTGTGCTGTTATTGTTTTTCCCAATTGCATTACCCAGTTCAAACGTCTTCGACACGGACATTGTAACCAAGTTGCAAGATGATTAGGTAAAATATTACCTTGAGATTCGGCTCAGCATTTGGTCTCTATTGTTAGTAATGCTTTCCACTAATACTAACTCGTGACTAAGTTTTTGACTAAACATCACAAAGTTTCACACTAGCGATCACCAAAGCGCTTTATAACAAGAAATTGAATGAAAATGAGATCACTAGAGTATTCACAAGTATTGTCGATGATATGAAAGGCTGACTAATTTTAAAACCCTATGTGACCTAGTTTAAATTCAATAAATACGTTATAAAGTAACATTATCAGCATGTTCCATGGAAAATGGACAACTATATTACATCAACATTGAAACAGGTATCATGATAAAGTTTTATGAAGTTTTATGAAGGCTGGATACAAAACGTGGCTCTACTGTTCTACAAGCTGAGCTGTGGACGACGGCCGATCGCAAAAGCTCACCCTGTGTAGCATGGATACAAAACGTGATTCAAGTGTTCACAAGCTAAACTGTGGACGACGCCGATTGCAAAAGCTCACCCTCTGTAACATGTGTTCAGGTGAGCTATAACATATTAAAGAATTTTCTCTTAGAGTAATCATGCAATAATTTTTGCATCAGAATGCAACAACCTGTAATTAGAAAAAGAAAAAATGAAGAATGATCATAAAATGACGAGGTGATCGGAATTTGTTTCTTCTAAAGAAAATCACAACGAACATCGTTTCCGGCAGATTAACAGATTAACAACATTGTGCATTAAACGTAAGTAAAATAAAATAAAAGAAAAAAGGTCATAAAAAAATCAAATAAATAAAAAAAGAGATACTTAAAACGAATTCTGAACAAACTTCTACCAATGTTAACAAAAAAAGTAAAACATGTCATCGTTAAAGTATTGGTATTTAATATCAGGAAGCTATTTCCGCCAATGAAATAAAACATATAAATAATATGTTTTTACACGCTATTTTGTAATACGCAACATAGTCAGTAGCGTTACAAACGACGATATCTGATTAATCGTTTCTGTCTAATAAAGCACTTACAGCAGGTAAATTGTAGATCGTCTATCTAAAACGCAACTTCAGGCATCTCAATGAAATGTTTTATAGTCATTTCCCCATAACATTATGTTCCTAATTACTTCTCCATTTCGCAAATATTTCTGGAATTTCCTTGTCTAATGGCTAGCTTTTTTTCATTTCGTGTTTCCTGCATCTTTGACACATTCTTTTTTCAAGCTCAGAACATACGTTTCAAGTATTTATTTTTTACGGGTTTTTATAATCTTATGAGCGATTAAAAAGATGTTGATCAGAACAGGGTAGATACTATACAATGATGTCGAAAATTTAATGTTTAAAAGCCTGGTAAAAATGGTTTAATTACAAAACGGACAAAATCGTTAAATCGATTTTTTTTAAAGTTAAACAACAATATTGTCAAAAAGTAAACGTACATTCTTATTCATAGTCTGTATTCTTTTCTGCAGAGTTTTACTACAAATATTATCTTCTAAAATGACGAAGTCTGGTACAGGTGTTTCCTTCTTAAGATATTGTCACGGCTGTGTGCACAGCGCTATTCAGTTCGGATGAATACATAAATATATACCTCCGACATCTGTGGCATGATTTTCTGGTCTAGATAGTTGTGACCTTTATTTAGGGGGGAGAGGATGCCTAAGCAGGCTGAGTTGGAATCCCTTTAGAGCTGGATTTTATTAAGCATTGTATCTTAAGTTTATGCTATTGACGAAAGTTCCACAGACTTAAGTTGGTCTTATTACTTTATATTTCTGATATATCCAACTCGTTATCATAAATAAGTCTTTGAAGTTGGCAGTGGGATCAACATTCGACATTCCACATTCAATGTCCCGCAGTGCATTGGACATTCAGCAGGACATTCGATTTGATGAATGTTTTTGAATGTTCAGCAGTGCATTCGACATTCAGCAGGACATTCGATTTCATGCATTTTTTGAATGTCCAGCAGTGCATTCGACATTCAGCAGGACATTCGATTGAATGCATGTTTTTGAATGTCCTGCAGTGCATTCGACATTGGGCAGGACATTCGATTTCATGCATGTTTTGATTGTCCTGCAGTGCAATCAACATTCAGCAGGACATTCGATTTCATGCATGTTTATGAATATCCAGCAGTGAATTCGACATTGGGCAGGACATTCGATTTCATGCATGTTTTTGAATGTCCCGCAGTGCATTCGACATTGGGCAGGACATTCGATTTCATGCATGTTTTTGAATGTCCAGCAGTGCATTCGACATTCAGCAGGACATTCGATTTCATGCATGTTTTTGAATGTCCCGTAGTGCATTCGACATTGGGCAGGACATTCGATTTCATGCATGTTTTTGAATGTCCAGCAGTGCATTCGACATTCAGCAGGACATTCGATTTTATGCATGTTTTTGAATGTCCAGCAGTGCATTCGACATTGGGCAGGACATTCGATTTCATGCATGTTTTTGAATGTCCAGCAGTGCATTCGACATTCAGCAGGACATTCGATTTAATGCATGTTTTTGAATGTCCCGCAGTGCATTCGACATTGGGCAGGACATACGATTTCATGCATGTTTTTGAATGTTTTGCAGTGCATTCGACATTGGGCAGGACATTCGATTATATACATGTGTTTGAATGTCCAGCAGTGCGAATGTCCTGCTGAATGTCGAATGCACTGCGGGACATTCAAAAACATGCATGAAATCGAATGTCCTGCCCAATGTCGAATGCACTGCTGGACATTCAAAACCATGCATGAAATCGAATTTCCTGCTGAATGTCGAATGCACTGCAGGACATTCAAAAACATGCATGAAATCGAATGTCCTGCCCAATGTCGAATGCACTGCTGGACATTCAAAAACATGCATAAAATCGAATTTCCTGCTGAATGTCGAATGCACTGCAGGACATTCAAAAACATGCATGAAATCGAATGTCCTGCCCAATGTCAAATGCATTGCGGGACATTTAAAAACATTCATGAAATCGAATGTCCTGCTGAATGTCCAATGCATTGCAGGACATTCAAAAACATGCATGAAATCGAATGTCCTGCCCAATCAAATGCACTGCTGGACATTCAAAAACATGCATGAAATCGAATGTCCTGATGAATGTCGAATGCACTGCGGGACATTCAAAAACATGCATTAAATCAAATGTCCTGCCCAATGTCGAATGCACTGCGGGACATTAAAAAACATGCATGAAATTGCTTGTCCTGTTGATTGCCTAATGCACCGCGGGACATTCTAAAACATGCATGAAATCGAATGTCCTGCTGAATGTCGAATGCACTGCTGGACATTCAAAAACATGCATGAAATCGAATGTCCTGCTGAATGTCGAATGCACTGCTGGACATTCAAAAACATGCTTGAAATCGAATGTCCTGCTGAATGTCGAATGCACTGCTGGACATTCAAAAACATTCATCAAATCGAATGTCCTTCTGAATGTCGATTGCACTGCTGGACATTCAAAAACATGCATGAAATCGAATGTCCTGCCCAATGTCGAATGCACTGCTGGACATTCAAAACCATGCATGAAATCGAATTTCCTGCTGAATGTCGAATGCACTGCAGGACATTCAAAAACATGTATGAAATCGAATGTCCTGCCCAATGTCGAATGCACTGCTGGACATTCAAAAACATGCATAAAATCGAATTTCCTGCTGAATGTCGAATGCACTGCAGGACATTCAAAAACATGCATGAAATCGAATGTCCTGCCCAATGTCAAATGCATTGCGGGACATTTAAAAACATTCATGAAATCGAATGTCCTGCTGAATGTCCAATGCATTGCAGGACATTCAAAAACATGCATGAAATCGAATGTCCTGCCCAATCAAATGCACTGCTGGACATTCAAAAACATGCATGAAATCGAATGTCCTGATGAATGTCGAATGCACTGCGGGACATTCAAAAACATGCATTAAATCAAATGTCCTGCCCAATGTCGAATGCACTGCGGGACATTAAAAAACATGCATGAAATTGCTTGTCCTGCTGATTGCCTAATGCACCGCGGGACATTCTAAAACATGCATGAAATCGAATGTCCTGCTGAATGTCGAATGCACTGCTGGACATTCAAAAACATGCATGAAATCGAATGTCCTGCTGAATGTCGAATGCACTGCTGGACATTCAAAAACATGCTTGAAATCGAATGTCCTGCTGAATGTCGAATGCACTGCTGGACATTCAAAAACATTCATCAAATCGAATGTCCTTCTGAATGTCGATTGCACTGCTGGACATTCAAAAACATGCATGAAATCGAATGTCCTGCTGAATGTCGAATGCACTGCGGGACATTGAATGTCGAATGTCGAATGTTGATCCCACAGCCATTTTCAAGACTTATCATAAATAATGACTTTCTGAAGAGAAGTGGATTACGGTTGAGTGCACACTTTAGTAAAGATCCTACGTATGTCAGCTGCGTCACGGAATTGTTTGACTTAATGATCTAGAACGTTCGGTTTCTATACTGATGTACCTAAGCATTCTTGAGTTAGAATCCCTTAGGGAATTGAATTGAATCGTTCTGTTACGGACGAAATTTTAACTGGCCAAGCGTGGACGCCGGTTCTTAAGGCTTTGATTAATAAACCTATCATGGTTCTGACTTTAGTATGTACTTCGTAATCATAAATGATTTTTGTCTGAAAATGATGTAGGTAACGATTGAATGCGCACATACTTTAGTCGTACTAATTCCAGCTGCATCTGGGAATTAATTCTTTGACTTACTTGAAAGCTTGTTGGTTGTTCATGTCGGTTCGTCTTAGCAGGTAAATCCCTAGGTGACCTAGAGCTTTTTTGATGCATTGATTTTTTCTATTCGTAGGAATATGAACATCAATACAAAAGTGAATCACAGACACCTGATTAGAACATTTTCACAAAACTTTGTTAAAATATATGTGAGGCTGTATTTTTACATGCTTTTTATAAAGCATTATGGAGTTCAAATCGACAGACAGAGGACAAATGTTCTTACCATGAAAAATCAATATATATTGTTTTCCTTAAAAAATGACACTTTATGAAGAGGTAAGTGATTAAATACCCAACGAAAGGAATATTTACTTGTTAACTGGCATAGGATAGGTAACATAAAGTATAAATATGAGTCATTTTATCCTCAAATACACAAGCAAGAGGCATAAACATTAAGATTATGTCAATACCGTGAGATTAAGAGATAGCATCCAAATATAATGTTAATGCTTCACTTGAAACACGCGTGATTAACTGATGTAGAAAAGATTTTGCTAGCACATTATTAAAGTCATTTAAAGGACATGTTTGAGATATTATCTTATTTTTAAGCTGTTTACACTTTACCTTAAAGATTGCTAATCTATGTTAAAATACGACTGTGCACTTTCATTAAAATACCGTTTATACGCCCGAAGAGACGTATTTTATTTTTTTGCAGGAATCTCTAACATTTTTTTTTTGTTCTGGATTTAAATGACACTTACAACACATTAAACACATGGAGAGTAGATGTGCATGTACCTTTTCATAAGGGTCAGTTAATCCATTTTAGAGTTAGCTTTTTTTATATATGGAAAACTTTAATTTAACGAAATTCTTATACATTATCCATAAGAAGAGAAGATGTGCATTCGCAGTTTTTATAAGTGTCGATTCTTTCATTGGATATATCACTTAACAATTTCTTTGGTTTCTCCATCGGTTTCATTTCGACTGGAATGAATTTTCCACATGTGCCTATTATCGAAATGTAAAAGTCGTGTGCATATCGTATTTTCCTCAAGGGTCGACTCATGCATGTTTGAGTTATCCGTGGATATAAAAATATTCGCATTGTATCATAGGTAATTTTGTGATGGAAACTATTTCAGTTTTAAGATTATATCTGAACTGAAAATAAGTTTAAATTATCTATAGAAAGTGTACGAAACATATTTTACGCGAATGTTTACCCAATGTCATGCTTTTAGGAATTGTCTGCCCTTGAATACGAAATATTCATAGAGTTATAAATGGAAACTAAAGCGAACAATTATTTCTTCAGTTTCTTTCCGGAGCTGTGATCATGATTTCAAAATAAATGATAAAACAACACTAGCAAAACGTTTCAGTTATCTCCCATTATCAAGTACTTCCTTGCGGTGCTCTTGTTTATACGTCAAACCCTGGCTGTAGTTTCCCCCCTTTGAATTTAAATTTAATTGCATAATATTCAAAACGAAACAACCACATTGTAACTTCATGGAAAAGTTAACTCTTATATTAAGACCATATAGGCTAAATGGGTGTACATTTTATTGCTGTATTGTCAAAAGATCAGTTACAATATTTGCCTTTATTCTTGACTGACCTGAATCCTGCATGATTATGATACCTTTTAAGCTTAAAATATAATTTAAAGGTGCTTATGACAAAATCTAGAAAATAGCCTTCTATAATTATCTTCATGTTTAGCATATGTGTTAGTTGCAATAGAAGAGACAGGAAAGTGGCTAACAAAGCATTATATACTAAATATTAGTTACAATTGTCAGATTTTGGACACAAAATAAAAAAAAAAAAAAAAAAAAAAAAAAAAACACAAAAAAACTTAGTTTAAATTTTTTATATCCAATTACAGAATAATGTCTTCATTCAGAAATCTGTATCATTTATGTGGAAACACTTGTTTCTGCATGCGTTACATTAAACTATTCACAAACTTCATGGCATGATAATGGTCATCTGTCCTTTGTTATGCTGCCGGGCATTTTGTAACGTGCAAGCGTTGTATTTTTTATCCGATATGTTTTAGATGTAGCTACTTGCTGTTTATTTTGCATATTTACAATCGAGATATCTTATGCAGAGCAAAACATTTTCAAAATTTTAATATGTTCATTCTTACAACTAATTTATTCCCGATATAGTGACTACAAGCAATTTAATATATCATTCGTTTATCTATTTTTTTCTATCTGTTTGAGTTTATATATCCTCGGTACCGGTTTCGTATATGACTGACGCCGCCTGCAAAAATTAGTTTTTTTATGTTGTAAGGGATAGTGCAAGATACAGAGACACCCCTTGTTCTTTTGCATGCTCAGTGTACAGCACTGATACATGAGACCTCGTTTTAACGTCTCATCCGAAAGACAGTAATGTTAGTGTAAGAGCGGGGGGTCGATCTCGCAACCCCTGGGTTTTCAGTCCAACGCATTACCACTGACGAACACCTTAATATATATTACTCGCATGATAGTTTAATCCGAATCTATACGTCGAGTGTGTACACATTTAAATAGAACTGTTGTTTTAAATGTTTTAGACACCTGTTAGCCTACTTAAAATTTTCTGGTTAAAACGAAATGCAAGTTGTTCTTAAAAGATAAACCAACGATTCTTACTGCAACCGATACTGCAGATTTATTTCAGACTGTAAAATATAAGAGCTATAGTAATTATTTGCTTCAAGCATTTATGTAATTCTTTTATGATTTCACACAGACGATTTTTCTTTCTATCTATCACGCATATCCATAGAAAAAAGAAAGCTGAAAGGTAAAGAAAAATATTTAAACTAATAATATAGACGTTAAAATGCCTCGCTTCTTATTTGGAAAAAAGCCCGAACAATTTCCCTTGACAAAAGTAGCTTATACGTCGACACGGGAACTATTCATAGATATATAAAAAATGACTCTCTGACAACATGCATCTACAACCTGCAGGAAATAAAGGAGATACATAAAAGATCCAAAGTAACATTATAGTTATCTCCTGTGTAAACTCCTGGTAAAGGCTCATTTTTGTCACAAAAATTGTAATTTTATGACAATGAAATATGTATTGTATACACTGGAAGCCTTTTAGAATAAATACAGGAAAGTGGTTCTTCAGTTGGCCAGTCATAACGAGGAGGAGCAGTGGTGAAGGGGTCAGAGCGCCGGACTCCCAATCCCGAGCTCGCTGGTTCGAATCCCACCAGGAGTAAGAGACATCAGTGACTCTCTGGATTCCTCACTTTTGGCGCGAGTACTGGTTTGAACCAAGGAAGCAGTCATCGAGGGGGATTAATATATTGCAAAAACTTGCTTTCCAATCGATGTAAAATAAATAAGTGTAAGATAAACAGTATACAAAATATTGCAACCTTCGAAACATTAAGCAAATCTGAAACTTAAGTGCGCATGCGTAAAAAAACCTATTAAAGGTTTCAAATACTGTACTATATACAAGGCGTTCTATAATAAAATAGATTTTACATGCCATTTATTTAAGTTCTGATTTAAATTTCAACTAGTGTCTGTTAAATAAAAAACAATCTAATAATGTAAATAAGTAACATCTGCGCATTCAGTAAACGTGTTTGCAAAAGATGATAGAGTGGCCTCCTCAGGGGATAGCTGTATTTATCAAAATAAAAGATGACCTCGTATATGATATATATTTATGATACAGATGTTCCTGACAAAATCAATGATAAACTGTTGCTACCGTAATAGAGGCTCACCGAAGGAACATTGAGCACTTTTATAGATTTTACATAAATTTGTCGTCCATGAATTCGGAGTTTCTTATACACAAGATGGCCATACCACGTGGTATATGATGTCATTTAGGCTATCGCAAGCAGTATTATTTGACTCGATTCGGAGGAGAAAACTGTTGTAAGTATTTTATTTCTTCACCAATTTTAATGGTATATAGCGCATGCGAAGCGGAATATTATCTCCTACACATTGGCCCTGATGATTCTTTTGTCAGATGTACAGAATTTTATAACATTTAGGAAAACTGATGCGCTTTTCGCGATAACAAACATATTGTTTCGAACTCTTTATTCCCTGAATGGTCAGTTAACTGTACATCTGACGATAGAATCATTAGCGTCTGCATGTAGAGCACAAATGTCCGCTTCACATGCAATATGCCCCCTATATATTGATGTAGAAATGAAATACTTACAGCAGTTTTCTCCTCCGAATCGGGTCAAAATAATGCTGCTCGCGATTGCCTAAATGACATCATATATTACGTGGTATGGCCACCCTGATACAGCAGAGTCGACTCGTGCTTAATTAAACGTACGAAGTACCAAGTCAGACAACGAGCTTTACTCAACATAATGTTCTTTTCGCTCAAAATCAGGCATTTTCAACAACTGTTGGAACAAAAATGATTTTCGTTGCCATCTTCGTGTCAAAGAAATGCTTTTAATTAGGTCAAATGCAGACTTCAAGGTGCAGTATGATGTTTTCTATAAATACACACATTGGATAAATAAGCTTCCAAAATTTAAACGTTGCTATATCAATCAATCGACAATGTTTAATCTTAAGACAATACCCTTACGTATCAACTTATTTTTGTTGAATCGTTTTATCAGTCAATGTTCCTTTTATCTCTTGCTACTTTTTATTTATCCCCCGCCAAAGGCGAAGGGAATATTAGAAATGCCCTTCGTCCGTCCGTGCGTATGTGCGTCTGTCCGTCCGAAACAATTTGTCCGGAGCATAACTCCAAAACTACTTGAGGGATTTTATTCAAACTTCATACACTGACAGAGCACATTGGTAGGTAGTGCAGTGTGCAAGTGCAATAACTTTACCTTGCCTTTTTTAGAAATATTCCGCTTTATCAGATTTACTTGATAAATTTTGTCCGGAGCATAACTCCAAAACTGCTAGAGGGATTTAATTCAAACTTCATACACTGACAGAGTACATTAGTAGGTAGTGCAGTGTGCAAGTCCAAAAACTCTATCCTGCCTATTTTTAGAGTTATTCCCCTTTATCAGAATTATTTGATAAATTTTGTCCGGAGCATAACTCCAAAACTACTTGCGGGATTTTATTCAAACTTCATACACTGACAGAGCACATTAGTAGGTAGTGCAGTGTGCAAATCCAATAACTCTACCTTGCCTATTTTAGAGTTATTTTCCTTTATTAGAATTACTTGATAAATTTTGTCCGGAGCATAACTCCAAAACAACTTGAGGGATTTTATTCAAACTTCATACACTGAGAGAACACATTGGTAGGTATAGCAGTGTGCAAGAACAATAACTCTACCTTGCCTATTTTTAGAGTTATTCCCCTTTATCAGAATTACTTGATAAATTTTGTCCGGAGCAACACTCCAAAACTACTTAAGGGATTTTATTCAAATTTCATACACTGACAGAGCACATTGGTAGGTAGTGCAGTGTGCAAGTCCAATAACTCTACCTTGCCCATTTTTTAGAGTTATTCCCCTTTATCAGAATTATTTGTTTACATTTTGGGAACATATACATGTATATCTTATTCTTGAAAATTGAACTTATTATGCCCCTGCCAAAGGCGGAGGGGATATTAGAAATGGTCTCTGTCCGTCCGTGCGTGCGTCCGTTCCAGTTTTGTCCGGAGCATAACTCCAAAAGTACTTGAGTGATTTTCTTCAAACTTCATATACTGAAAGAGCACATTTGGAGGAGGTGCAGTGTGTAAGAATAATAACTCTACCTTGCCTACTTTTAGAATTATTCCCGTTTATCAGATTTAATTGAAAAACTGTGTCCGAAGCATAACTCCAAAAGTGCTTGAGCGATTTTCTTCAAACTTAATACACTGACATAGCACATTGGTCGGAAGTGCAGTTTGCAAGAACAATAACTCTACCTTGCCTTTTTTTTGTGTGATTTTCTTCAAACATTATTACATTGAGTGTTTGAAAGTACAACCTTCAGGTAGCTTCTTCCCGGCGGGGGGATTAACCATGTGTAACATGGCTCTTGTTGCCTTTATATAGGCACGTTTTAGTGTAACCATGAGTTTTAGCTGTAATCTTGCATAATGTATGCGTAAAATTACAATATTTAGAACTGTTTTTATTTTGTTGTGTTAAAGTAACAAAATAATTTGTCTTTTATACTTTATTTATTCTCAACACCTATACATTTGTAATATTGAACAGACATGAATATCTAAAGTCAAATACGGTTATACGGCTCACAACAACGTTTGAGCTAAAAAAGCTATTTTGTAAACAGTATACACTTTTATACAACTTTCAACAAAGCTCTACTGAATCGTGAGATCGCCGCTGTATTTTTCCTCACGTTCTTCCTTTCATTCCTTCTTTGTTTTTATGTGTGTCAGTGTCACAAACATATAACCGGTAAATGTATTGTTCGGCTGTATTAAATGTTTGTTATATAGATATTTTTCTAAAGCATACGTTTCACAAACAAATAACACCACATATATAATACTTATAATTTACAATATTTATCTAACTATAACTTTCATTTCTAATTGACTATCTACAGTATCTTGTCGAAAGAGCGGATTCGGATTTAGGCTATTTCTTTGTGTAACAGAATGAGAATTAGCTCCTGTTGTATTTGTTTGGCAAGACTGGTGTCCCCTGCTTAGAGGACTTCCGGTTTTACCGCCACGACATAGTTGCTTTAGCCAACTGAACTTTACGTTGAAGAGAAGGAATACGTAAGGGTTTGTAGCTGAGTTACACGCCGCCATTCCACCAAGCAGGGCATACAGTTTCTTTGATATGATACAGAAGTCTCCAAAACTCATGATCATCTCGATAATAAAATACGGCATTGTGCAAATGATGAACGTGAGAATGATGACAAATGTCATTTTTAGAGTCTTCATCTTTGCCTTCGGTAAGGAATTCGAATGAGTGCTCTGTAAACAAACTTTTCCTGGTTTGTATTTGATGCTGTTCTGGTTGGCCTTTCTTGCTATCTTCATAAATATTCTCGTATAACATACAACAAGCAGTCCTAATGGAATAAAGAACACGATTACACAGTTCCATGTTACCCATATCTGTCTGTGGAGAAGTGGACGGTTCCGAAATATATTCTCACACATTGTCTTCCCGCCCACAACATTAGTATGGAACACGCCCATCACAGGCAATGACACTATAAATGCCAGAAACCATCCGGCTCCAGCCATTTTCCACACCTGAAGTATAAATGTACATATACAGCCTTAAACGTAATAAAATCTTCATGTATGCAATTAGTAACGTCAACAAACATTTGACTCAAGGCAAGGAAAGATTGGAAACTGAACACTAGTAAATATAATAACGCCATAGATATACATCCAATAGTTAATGTAGACTACGCAACTTGATTAGTTAGTCGAAACTCCGCCTCTTGTTGAATCAGTAGTCTGAAAACTAACTCGAACAATGCAGACCTTTGAATGGTCATATTATCATACATCTTTAACTATAGTAACCATGAATTTCAATTCAAATGTCCAATCTGTATTTGAGATTACAAACTTTAGATACTTTCAAATGAGTAAAAGAATATTAAAAATACAATTATAGTCCATTTTATACGATCAAGCATTGAGAAGTAAAAAACATAAGAAAGTTTTGTATACAGTTAAAGAAAATGAAAAACTCGGCAAAGAAAAAAAGATATTTGCGGTATTTTTCTAGTAAACAGTGAAAAGGAGAAAAGAACTTGCCAAATATTAAAATTCTAGACGGATAAAACTGACCTAATTCGCTCACCTGAGTATATATAACTAATACAACGTAATGGATTTATTATCAAAATAAAAGTCAGAACCAGAGAATGTTGCATGCCAAGTTTTTGAAGTTTCTAACAAGAAATCTTTAAAACTTTGTGTATATAAGTCATTGTGAAATACCTGACTCCCTATACGGAGCCAAAAGTAACCGTTGTGGCCAAGTTTGAGCAATCTTGGTAGAGGTACAACACAATGAATTCCAAATTTAAGAATTTGAGAATTTTCCGACAATAATGTTTTGTTTTTGTCTTCTTGTCTTATCAGTCTTTGAAATACATCAGACTTCGAGGAAAGACCTAATATCCTAGTGCCAAAGTTTGAACAGATAGAGGTCGACTGCGCAATGTTTCATGACAAGTATCAGAACTTCGTGTTTTGAGATTACAGACTAGAATAAATTCCGAGTATATATTTCTATGGACCCCCCAACAGACACACAAACTCCCCGGTATACAGCCAGTTATGACTGCTGTGATGAATTATTTAAGCAGTCTTGGTAGGAGTTCATAAGACAATGCTACCCAACTTCAGAGGTCCCAGTCTTATGGTTTTGTCAAGATTTTTTGTGTCTATATAAGTGTATGTAAAGCATTTGACCCCGTTGAAGGGCTAGTGATGTCCTCAGGGGCAAAGTTTGAACAATCTATGTGTAGGTCCACTAGAAAATGTGTAAAATCTTTTAATTGTTGGCCTTCTTCTTTTTCACACACGAAGAGTTCAAACTTAAGGGAGTTTCCTATATATATTTCTATGTGAAAGACGTGACCCCTAAAAATATCCCCACCAAATTAATCATCTATGACCGAGCGGCAACGTAAATGTTGTTTAAAGCAAGAGTTGACAAAGGACGAGGTACGCAAGACGACTTGAACATTTTGAGCTCAGATGAGCTATTATTCATATCGAGCTCTGTTAACTACGTTTTTCCCAGCGGCTGTGAAAAATCCTGGTGCTGGTGTTTCTACTTTTGTTGTGCTTTCACAAGGGTTTCGTAATATTTTCAGGCTGATTTCAAACATTTAAATAACGTAGTTTTAAAGCGTATAGCAAAATGCTTCCTCAACGCCACCCGGCATGTGTAATGATATGATAAGAGCTTAAAAAGCTTCATTTGTTTTTCTTCTAATGTATCCTCTCATTATCTCAGGCAAGTTATAAGTGCTATTAACTATAACTGAAAAAAAAAAAAACAACAGATTATTAATTTTCATCGCTGAGTACACAAAAGATAAGCTAGTGATATTGTTGTAACATTTGTTGACAGATCTCATTATATTGAAACCGATTCGAAGAGCTAAATAGAGAAACGGAGTCGCTTAATCCTAGCTAAAAGCAGGGCGAGTCTATGCTACTTTGAAGCGAACATAAAACGGATAAATTTAATATCAATTTACGTATTTACAACATCCGATAAGACAACTCTTTGCTATATAATCCTAAAATAAATCATAAACAATGTGCAAATTGTGAGGGGCTATGTCGGTCATTGTTTTTACTAAAAGAGGGTATAGTACAGCAACAAAGGCGGAAAACGAAAAAGCTGACTTCAGGACTAAGCCGATAACTAAATTATAACTAAATTAGTGACTTTAACGTATAATAGGATTTGTACTTACTTTAAATTTGACCTAAACAAAATAGAAATAAATTGTTACCTTAAAAATATCTAAATTACCTTATCTAAATTTTTGAACAAAGCGCATATAATGCAAAACTGATTCCAATTCAATCGTAACATTAATGGTTAACTTTCAGACAGAGAAGCCCTAAAACTGGTAGAATCAACAGCCGGTTTTAAGAGCCACTTTTAGTGAAGCCTGCTCGACTGAGAAACTTTGGAAATGTAAATGTATAACTGATTTTTTGTCAACTGCGTTTGAAATGCATTTCACATAAAAAAATAAAAACAATAATTTCTTTCTAAAAAAACTGATCTTGTTGACTGCATACTAAAACACTTAGAAATGAGAAAAGTTTTACTTTATCAAAATGATGTATACATGCTTTGAATACAATATCAATTATATATGTTTGTTAAAAGCAACAGGAGAAGTAGTGGTCGAGAGACGGCTACAGTGTAATCTATATAGAACCTGTCTTAATGCCATGTATATCATATGGCACAAACTTCATCAAATATCAAACGGAGGTGACGCCTATTAGACAACATTTGTAACAAACCGCATTTGTAACACCTGTTACAAATGTGATCCCATGTGTAACAGGTGTTAAAATATGTAACGGAAATCAACCACATATGTAACATATTTTGTGACGAATGTGTGCGATGAATTTCGATGTGACAAACAATCACACTTGTCCCAAGTCAATTTTCATATAGAAAAGGGAACAAAACAGTGCATGTTTACAATTGAAACACATGTCACAAATTGTTTAGTAATTAGTTATAATACAAGTGGGGTCAATATCTTGATTTGTTATGAGAATGAAACGCATTCGCAAAGTGATCGTATGTCACTTATAATTTCTTCTTTTTATATATTCAGGGCCATTGTGGTCCTATAGAGCTTATAGTCGACGATATGTCCTTCCTCCTGTACGTCCGTCAGTCTCGATTTTTTGTCAGCGCGAATACTAAGCAAAGTTTTTTCAGTCGGGATTCAATTGAACTTTATGGCGATCTTCAGTACCAAGAGTAGATGTACACTGTTATGGCTGATAGAGCGAGTACAGCTTACATGTGTGCTGTAAACGTTATTTGAAAATGTGTATTCATTAATACTGTGATTTACTGCAACAAATACAGCATACGTAAACTGTGTACGTTTAATATACACGAACACTTTCTACAAAGGTCCTATAGCTACCATACAGTGTAATCTGTATAACATAAAATGTCAATACACCTATAGTGATTGATTTTTTTTACCCCCCCGCCAAAAAAAAAAAGTGGAATTTTCTTTTACTTTTTGTCATAAACATTGGAAATAAGATATAAAAAACTTCAACTGTCCCTAACCCTTTATATATTTAAAATTTACTCTACATTCTAACAAACTTAACATTAACACAACAGAACAGAACAGAATAACAAATTTACATAAACGATGACCTATAACAACATTGGTGAATCCAGCGTTGATAAAGGGAATGGCATGAGCCGCTCTACAAGGCCGCCCCCGCCCTGACCGACGGATACGTCCTTGAACCTGACGGATCCAAGTGCATGCCAACTTCCTGATATTAACCTAACTTCAAACAGCTGTGGATGGCGAAAGAAAGACACTTGTAAGGATTGTACAGACTCGAAACAGCGTACCTGGCAACCGAGTACATATATGTGGTTATACCGATTTAGCTAGCCGAGTACTAGCAGGTATATGTAGAAGTTATAACGACGATGTGATGATAACTTCCAGTGGCAAATACGTGGCATATTTTACCTGTTATGAATGTGATCAAATTCGTAAAAAATCTGTTAAATGATTTATTACGAATGTTGTCTAACAGACGTCTGTCAGTTACATAATTATATAGGAAAACGTAGTCGGTATTGTTCCGAACACCATGCAAATAAAAACATTTGTAGCTTATATCTCAAAGTTTGCAAAATTAATGTAGAGACATCTATTTTATTCGAAATTGATAAACTATTGGGGACTTGTTTATTTCTATTTATCCCTTCTCGTATTTTGTTAAGGATTCAAATAATTTGTACGTTTTCCATACCATAAAAATATCTTCCTGATACTGAAAGCAATTTTCATTGCACCAGTAACTTCCACTGCGTTTGTCACTTTAATAAATACAAAGCCAGTTTAATTTAGTTGTTTATGCAGAGTCACGATTTATCTTGAAATGAAGAAATTGCCATCGATCATTTTCACCACTTCGTCGTAAATTAAATCTAACACTCCTTCTCAGACCAGTCTGCACCAGCTCTTAGCAAAGTCAACTCGTATAACTTTTATCAAACTAGAAAGCGCACACATGTTTTGACGATTTTTGCGGTGTCTAAAAATCATCTACATATTTGAAATATTATACCTCTTTATTTACTATAAAGTCACTTAGAACAACTCATTGTTAAAGGGTTGTTAAACATGCCAACTCAAGAGACAAACATTAATATGAAGCAATTTAAAGATGTTGAAATAAATCAGTTCTAGGATAATTTTGTTAGTATGTCATGCAATAAGTAAATAGAACATTTATGCTATATTCTGAATGTTGTTAGTAAAATAATTATACATGCGTCTCAAACCGTGCACACATGTTTTTCGATTACTTACATACGCCCGTTTTCGCTGTAAATTTCAGTAATACACATTCACAAACAGTTTTCACGGTTTTGACGTGACAAATTATTAACATGTCACTTCCAGAAGCATATGTGAACTGTAAGAAGGTTGTAGGACTCTACTGAACAACATCAAACAATTACTCGAAACAGACTGCACTAGAGTATGAACCATATAAAACAATATATCGTGTAACTGTATATTGAAGCAATTCTTCGTTTAAAAAACTGACAAGGTGTTTGTTTTTAATTATTGGACTTTATTCAACATAAACAATTGTGTATTTGAAATTGTTTAAAAAAAGCGGTAACTCATATTTTAAGTCTCTCATTAAGTTCCATTCGTATCCTTACAAGAAATGTGACTTTGCTTCCCTACTTCACTGCTAAAATGTCCTTTAAATCTGAGTGAAAGATTTTTTGTCTGCTATTTTTGTAATAATAAAACAATGGTAGGATACTACGTCATCGCGCACCTGTTTTATTCTCTCTCGCGGACTATTTTTTTTTGGTCAACAATCCGTCGCTTTAAAGGTAAAATTATGGTCTTCAATAAGAAATCTGTAGAGTGGCAAAAAACATGTTGTGCACCGAAGATTGGCTGGGGAACTTTGTATTTACATAAAGAATTATTTTAACGTAAAATTCTAGTTTAGACCTGACCACGGGTGAAAGTTTTTTTTCAGCCTGCATTCAGAAAAAAAAATTCACCCGTTTTCAGGAATAAACTAGAATTTTTACATCAGAACAATTCTTTACGTAAATACAAAGCGCACCAGCCAATCTTCGGTGCACAACAAGATTTTTTGTAACTTTACAGATTTCCTATTGAAAAAGACCATTTTACCTTTCGAGCGACTGGTTATTAATCCGCGAGAGAGCATAAAACAGGTGCGCGATGACGTAGTATTATACCATTGAAAAGTGAATCAAATGTTTTCAGAGATAAATACTTGAAAATAAAGGACTTTTACCATGCTGTCTTTTCAATAAGTAGATATATGTAAATGTTAGAAGCACACAATCTGATTGCCTTTTACTTTGATTTTTGTTTCTACCTCTAAGAAGATGATTTCATGATTGACTTCTTTTAATAAAAAAGACATTTTTTAAGATTTCTATTTTTCAGAGTAGGTGTAGTTAAATAGGAGAAAGAAAAACAAGTACTCACAATACTTGTCATTTGAGATTCAACGATTTCTATGATCCTAGCGGATGCTAGCTTAAGTCAGTCTGTTTTAACTATCCAAACTTTATATAATGTATCAATTCCCTTTAATTTAACTCTGGTTGAACTACACCTTTACAAAACTCTGGTTGAACTACACCTTTACAAAACTCTGGTTGAACTACACCGTTACAAAACTCTGGTTGAACTACACCGTTACAATTGTTACGGTTTTTTTTCACTTTATGAGAAATTGCATTTAACCCCATGTCAACAGATTTATTACAAATAAAGCATATCATAAAATTAATGCTTGATTAAAGCCTTTCAATCATTCTTATCTGTAACTTTACTTACCATGTAAAAAAAGGTACGTGGCTCATTTTACATGGTGATCGTTTAAGGTCGAAATTTGTCAATGGCCGAACTAGTCAATAATTTTTTGTTTCTCTTGTTTGGTTATTGACAGTAAATTCGCCGTAACATTCCAGCAGTACTTAACTCACATAACACCAAGTCCCTATGCACTGTGTTCAATAATTGTGTAACCTTTTATTTCCAGCAGACATGACATTTTTTGTTATCGTAGATTTTTTCTAATCGTGTTTTCATCTTCCCCTAGGAAAACTTGACTATATTATATAACGATAACTGTTGCCGACATTTTTTAAAATGAGAGTCGGCAAAGCACAAACGACCACTATATTTGCCGAGTCCGTTTTAAGTTTGGAAACTCTACTAAAGAAATCAAGACTACAAAATTATTTATACAGATGATCGCCTTTCTTCAACGTAATGTTTTTTATTTATGACCAGCGCTCGTGTTTTAGAACCCAACTAGAAGCACTTTTGAAAAAAATATCATGTTTTCTTTATGAGACAGAATGCCAACCAAGTGTCCGTTTAGAAATATTTTTTATCAACTGTCAAAACGTAATAAGAAATTGCCGTCGCACAATCTAGTCATTGCCTAACAAATTATACTTTTTCAGAAATATGATTTTTTCAATTAATAATATTCAGAATTAATGCAAGCAACAATTATTAAACTTTTTTAATAAAAAAGGTAAAAATGATGAAGGTAACTCCTTAAACATCCTACTAAGGAAACATATACGTTTCATTACCAACATCCGAATTTAACGGCTCTCTTTTGTTACTGATGATTTGGAAGGAATATGACATTTTACCTAATGGTTAGGCTTGTTGGCAAAAACTCTTAATATATTTGTTGAACGACACAATATAGCTTAATGCACTTCGCCTCACTTTGTTTGAAAAAGGCATTGAAAGGTTATAATAATTGTGGCATTTTTATAACAATGATTAAATGTAGCAGGGTCTGCAATACAAGGAAACACCTTTAAAACTGCCTATGAATATATGTGTGTTAATATATATTAATAGTGCCTAAAGCTGTGCATATCAAAATAAAGCTTCGACATTCATTCTCGCTACCAAAGCTTGGTCAAACAAATAGCATTTAGTATTCATTAACAATATTAAGATATTGAATGTCTTCACATATACTCACCGACACCGTTTCTTTCAGTGGTGATCTTATGGCCTGATGCCTGTCCGCTGCAATGACAACTAGCATATAGTTGCTAGATACCATGGAAAAAATCTGAAGAAATTTGACCAGTCTGCACATGAAGTCACCAGCCACCCACTCTCTGTCTACATACTCCCAGATAAGCTGTGGTAACACGGCCAGGAATATAACTAAGGCATCAGCCAGAGTAAGATTCAGAATAAAAGCATTTACTCGCGATAAATGATTAAATTTCTTTGATATCCTTCTATTACAGACCATCCAAAGCACAACGAGGATGCTTCCGACAATGCAAAGGCATATGGTCAGATATAGCACAAGCAGACGATATTTCAACTCAAGCTGAATGTCGTGCACTGTGTTGGCACAAACTCCAGTTTTGTTTGTGACGTTAGTCAATGGAATCTCAACACTAACTGAATTTGTACTGCCGGGCATGTAATCAACTTTAGTTTGTGATTCCATAGTTTGACTTCAGTAACCTTTGCTACATAAACTTCCGCCCTTATAGCTGCGATTTGCTTCTGGGTATAGCTTGACTGCGCTTACTCTTCGTCTAAGAAGTTTATACAATGTAGTGTTTGTTAACGCAGCTTAAAAAGATGCTGTCATTCAGAAATAATCTTCACTTTTCGTTCAAAAGTGATATTTCACACACATTTAAAAAAATATATATTAAAGATGTGGTACCGTATTATTCCGTTTTGATTAAATCCAATGGATTGTATTATGTGCTTTAAGTGCTGCAATATCATTGTCATTTCCAAAGTGACAACCTCAGTGTATCTTACGTCAATTTACACAGTTAATGTTGTGCAATTACAGCAACCGAATTTTGTATCAAATATAAAATCCAATTACTTGATATATTTTCGCCCGCCAATGTCCCAAAATAAAATGTTAATAATTTCCCTGTCATCCAGTTGATAGCGCCAGTATGCTTTTTTCTGAATGATGCGCCATAAAATAATTTATAAATTTGCCACTTTGGTTATTTTAAATTAGTGCAATGCCCTTGGCAATATTAAGATTGACGAATTATTCCCTGGCACAGGAACAGAGGCAGATGAATTTTATCTGAAATATAAAAGAGTGTTTTAGTGACAAGCATATCAATTTATTTTTTCAGACATTTTCAGGGTTATTTTTTAATTTCAATTCATATCTAGTATAGAAATATAATATATCTTGTTTAACCAATGGCTTAAACTCTAGCTTATGTGATATGTTTGTTATAAGAAACAAAAATTGGAATACGGAAAACATACCTCTATTTCTTGACAAAAATAAATAAAAATATAAACGTACACTTTCCAATTAACAATTGAATGTTAACGTAATGATAAAGATTACCTAGAGTCAGATCGGGAGAAATTCATATATTTAGAGAAAGAAAAGTGGCAAGAACGAGAAAATCAATGACCTCGTAGAGAAAAACAATCAGAAGCATATAGAGCGGAAAAATATGGTTGAAAAATTGATATACATTCATCACATTGTCTCCATATCCGCCAATAAAAATAAAACGGAAGAAAAGATTTGTGCACGTTATTTTTTAATTCGCAGCAACACAGCTTTTTAAAGAATATTGTCTCCAACAAATCATTAACACTATCTGAATCACTGAATATCTTTTTTCAAAATGATTGCAGCTCAAGAAAATGATTTTTCAAATTTGCTTTCATCCATAAAGAGCATTTTTCATGTTCTAGCGTATTTTTTCCACTGTATTTAAAACTGAATACCAATCCCTTTGTGCAATTATAAGTAGTGTTTCAGATTTTAAGCAACTGATGATATGAACTCATAACTTTCTAAAAGTTCAAGGTTAAAGGCAGATGAGCATGTTTGATGAATGGAACAGATTTGCGAAAACGGTTATTAATCAGTTGAATATCGTTATTTGAAGCTGAAATATTGATTTACACCCGAAATATTTCAAGCCAATATTTTATAAAAAAGATATATAAAAATGGTGTCTCCTATCCTATGCGACGCGCACAGGTTAGCTTTTTTTGTATTTCCCGCGTAAAGCCGCTTGGGAATGTCATGTGATCATTTCAACAAAAATACGCATTCGGTGTACCTTGCCGATTATCGACAGCGCTATTTGTTTAAAATGCCGTTGAATGACCACGTGACATTCCCATGATGTTCCTTGTCGCTAAATATTTTTGTTTCGGGATTTCTTTAGCGGATTGTTTTCAGGTCAGGTAAAATGGTAAATTAACTAAAAATTTCCTTCTGGAGGGTTTGAAATGTAGAGTTTTAGTGAAAAGTACACGTAAGTGTTACATAGATTGGTCTGTTAACGATTTTACTGAGTACACCTGCTCGACCCTGCAGTTCCCCCTTTAACATATACGTACGAATAAAATCAGTAAAACAGACAACAAATATTCACAGTATCTAAGCATACACTATGATGAATACCCGTACATCTTGTCACAACTACAACGACGCATTTCTCACTGTTACAGTAGTCTGAATATTGAAAAGAAAGTTATTCGTCTGAAAGCTCCTGTTACGCTGATACTATCTCAAGATATTGTTAAACAAATGCTTAGCTAAATACATTGTAAGCACATTCATTTGTATTATTGATAAATAGGAATGAAATGCCATAATGGTTTAAGACCATCTAATAAAACTTGATTTAAATCTAAGTCTGTATAACAGATGCTATTTTGTTTACAGTCCAATCTTTTGCCGATATGTAACTGTCTTAAGACAGCATAACAGAAGACTACTGTTTCGTTCTTCATACGCTCCCTCAGCAGCTAAATGAATACACTACCGTTACTTCACACCGCTGCTTTAAAACCAGTGGATTTATGATATTGACCTTTACAATGAACTTATAAACAACCAATGAAAGTGCACAAATATCTCCAAGACCGAAAAATCTTTAAACCATTCTTCATTGGTTTAACCGATCATGTGATTCCAAAAATTATAAATAAACGGGTGTTTTTTGTAAACATCTTAATACAGCAATTAAACGTCTAAAACAACCATGCCATCATGATTTTAACCTTTTTGATAGTTTGATTGGTTTATTTACGTATACATATTAAAAAACACTTTCAAAAGTGAAATACATAAGTAACTTGCAGACATGCATTGTTTGTTTACATTTTCGTTGTAAGCTAGTCACTGATTAGCTGAAAAGTAACCGTGGTTTTTCCTGTCTAAAAATAAAAATATCGTTCTGAAAATTGAATTTTAGCAGATGTAAGAAAGTGAAACATTCGACCGATACGCAGGAGAGAAGGTTCTTCAGAATAGCGAACGAGAGGATGATTATCCTATAAGACATGGTTGGGACACAAATAAATGCGAGTGGAGGAAATGCGCTGAGGTTTTGCGAATGGCATCAAGGTCACCTGATCTTTATCACAAATAAGAATCACACGGATTACAGGAAAAGAAAGATAACTAGAAGTTATCTGGTATGTGTCCTGTAGTTGGAAGGAGTGCAATACAGACCATGCAGACCATTATGTCAAACTAACTTGGGAAATTTCTTTATCATTTTGTTTCAGTCGGCTACTATGATAATCGGTTTACACCTATTATGGCGAATAAGATAACACTTAACACATTCCAAAGCAAATCATACCAGCCATGTTGATATCATTACCTTTTAATCTGTTATTAGACATTTCTCTAACTAAGCACTGTTCAAGTCGATGAAGGAATAATGCACATTAATCCAATCTGGTAAAATTAATCCCAAATAACGACGCTAAGAATCATATAAACAACAACATCTCACTTAAAGATACGGCGACATCGTTGTGTTATTACTTAAACCATTTTTGATATTATTGTAAACAGTTAATAACTGCTCAGTTTAATTTCATTTTAAGTGTGTGTAAAAGATTATATCTTCCATAGCAGATTTTGTGTACAAGAAGTATTATACACTTAGCCTAAACGTAAATGTATTTTGTCAAAATACGCTTATTAGTTTTATTCATACTGTGGAGTGTTCCAATTGATTGAGCATCACTGCGTTTACAACTGCAGCTGTACAACAAATAGGCGATTAGTGATTTTCATTTGTAAATATTCGTTTTTGTCCTGCTATTCTAATCACTTCCTGGTCATAATTTGCCCTGTTAAAGTAAATATTTTATAATTGTTCTTTTGTCTAAACTGGAGTATAGATACGCTTTTAAATATCGAAGCAGAAAAATATTCTTTAATATCTTATCAATATGTGAAAATATGAACACTTAATATACTTAACACTTGTAGTTACAAAACATTCTGACACATGTACAGATATACTTCAGATACCGGTATTCATCTAGAGTTCAAGTAATTATTTTTCTGGATTTCTTCATTGGTACAGTGTCTGTTTTATTAAATATTTAAAAAAATCATGAATCGCAAAACTGACTTCTATATCTCCTCATACATTGAACTCCCTAGAAGATGTGAAACCAGTCTTAATAATCTTAACTTGTTCTGTTGCTTTTATTGCAACACATAATACTAAGGTTATACTCAAAGTCATTTGTTTTTTTATTTTATTTTAATTGGGTTTCAGGACCATAAATAAATAACTGCTTATTTCTAGTGTGTTAGTTTTAACCACTTTTTGTTTAGTGAAGTAGTCTATTTCCGCAAATCAACGCCTCAAGTTAAGCAGAATGAGAGGTGATGTCAACAACAACAAGAACAATAATAAAAGTCGACGCCGCGGGTGGGGTGGTGGTGGTGGGCTATTGCCTTCAACTATGTACAAAGTGAATCTTTAAATATTAATATCATTATGAAAAAAGTCTTATTCTGACTAAAAAATCATCCTTCTTGAATAAAACCTGTTATCTGCTAAGCGATCGAAATTACATCATATTAGTCAATGGTTTTGTACTTTAATTTCAGCAATGGTAAAGGCTTCAGACAGTTAAACAGATTTACTTACAATTAAGTGTTGTGTATACTAGCGGTCAAAAGAAGTGATAACATTTACAGCTCTATATTGAGTTCCAACATAAGAATTGTCAGAACGAAAAAAGCATTCTTTAATAGATGAATTCTGCACGATATTTCAACTAATAAAACTGTACAAAGACCAGACATGATGTCCAAGATAAGGAATAAACTTCTTAAAGCGGCAGAACAAATCAGCTCTGATTTTGCTGAAATATTCTCAGAATAACAGAACAGTAACAGCTTTCTTAGATCAACCCACTGGAACATTTGTTTTCTAATGATATTTATTCAATTAGACTTTAGCAACTAGCTGTTTGACGTCGTGTGATCTAATAATAAATCTAACTAGAAATGTTTCCATGCGATACGGATGCCCCCGCCATGCTTAAATGTTGACTGAAGATCATAAGCTGATGGTTAAAATGTAAAAAGAGGCAGGTGGAATGTCGAATGCAGTATAACTATTGTAGGTATGTAATGAACAGATAACTGCAAATATAGTCGTTTAAATGTGAAGAAATTTGGCTTTTATCAAAAATAAGTTGAAAAAAGCGTCATGATTCTTACGAAGTTGGAAGTGTCATGCTTCCGTGAAGACTTTCGTAAAGACATTGTATGTTAGTAAGAAACAGTTATGCACACTTAAGAGTAATACAATCCCACCAAGTGTTGGCCTTAAAATGTCCGGAAACTTTATTTTTAACTCAAAAAATCAAGTCGGTTTAGGGTCATAACTCTGATAAAAATCGGAGGTGTCACGCCCCTTTCAGAACCTTTATATTTACACGCAAAATATGAATGAAATCTGTGCAAGTAATTTCTTTAAAATCTGCGAAAACTTTTAAACAGAAATTAAGTCGAAAATGGGCCATGAATCTGGTAACATTGGAGATGTCGATCGCAATTTAAAAGAAATCTTTTAAAATAGTGTGATAAGACACTTATACATGCAAAATATGAATGAAATCTATGAGAAAGTTGTCTTTTAAATGCGCGGAAACGAAATGTGGACGGACGGATGCATGAGTAGATGTCAAGTGCAACATTTAATGCCCCGTCACCATTCTTCGAATGGCGGGGACACAGAAAAGGTTGAAGATAAAGAAAACAAAATAAATATTATAGTTGTATATATATTAGATTATTGTACAACTGACACAAACTGCGTGTTTTATAATTTGTGTCTGTCCTTTCCAAAACATTTTATGTGACAAAATACAGCGTTGTAAAATGTATCGGTCTGTTGCGCGTTACTTTTGGTTTTGCTTCTTCTTTTTTTTTTTGGATGATTTATAAATAAATTACCCAACGACTGTTTACAAGTAAAACACTGATTTAGACAATAAAATTGTCGATAATATTTTTACGTGATAATTTTAATAGCTTATTTCAGCCTTGGCCTGCTGTTAAAATACATATGCAGACAAGTTCGTAGTTGTAAAACGTTTATGATATTTTTTTCAATACTCTATTTTATTCATCGCGAAGAAAAATGATAAATAATCTGAATCATTTTAAGTACTATATTCAATCTAAAACATATAAAAACATGATTAGGTGCATGCATAATGAAATGATTACAACGTTATATAATGGAATTTAAATCTATTCTTTAATCAAATTGTGTAACTATGCAATAAAAAGGCTTAAGATTGGGAAATGATACAACTATAAAGTCTACATCTTGCACCTTATAATTGCAGGTGTCCATTGTGCCAATATGTATGTTTACAATAAGAACAAGTAAAATGTGCACCATACGGAATGAAGTGCAAAACGATGCACCATAACAATAAAAACTAAAAGTTTGACTTCCGGTAGTTTCATGTCAAAATATTGGCTAGAGAATTAAAGGGTTAAGGGGGCAGGATTTCTTTCTGACACCTAAACGCAATCTTGACCTGAAAAGACACATTCAACAGACGCTTAGCCGTGTAATTTACATGTAAATAGACGTATACATAGTAGGTGATTTTAAAAGCAAAATGTGTGGGTGTTTTCAGATGTAAAGAGATTGGGTTCTCTCAGATGTGAAGATTGCGGGAGCAGAGTGGTTGTGGTTGCTCTCTGATATAATTGTTCTAAGTGCCCTCTGGTTTATATGTAGGTGATGTTCTCAGATGCTGAGTTTGTAGGTGCCCTCTGGTTTATATGCTGGCGATGTCCTCAGATGCTTAGGTTGTAGGTGCCCTCTGGTTTATATGTTGGTGATGTCATCAGATGCTGAGCTTGTAGGTGCCCTCTGGTTTATATGCTGGCGATGTCCTCAGATGCTTAGGTTGTATGTGCCCTCTGGTTTATATGTTGGTGATGTCCTCAGATGCTAAGGTTGTAGGTGCCCTCTGGTTTATATGTTGGTGATGTTCTCAAATGCTAAGGCTTGAAGGTGCCCTCTGGTTTATATGCTGGCGATGTCCTCAGATGCTTAGGTTGTAGGTGCCCTCTGGTTTATATGTTGGTGATATTCTCAGATGCTTAGGTTGTAGGTGCTCTCTGGTTTATATGCTGCCGATGTCCTCAAATGCTAAGGCTGTAGGTGCCCTCTGGTTTATATGTTGGTGATGTTCTCAGATGCTGTGCTTGTAGGTGCCCTCTGGTTTATATGTTGGCAACGTCCTGAGATGCTAAGGTTAAAGGTTTCTATCCGTTGTAAAGGTTTTGGTTTTTCTTAGCAGGCATTGAAACAAATAGCATCTAGTAAATAGGGACGCTTTATAAGTTATATAAATGTGGCTTCTCTGACTGAAAAATGAATATATGCGACCATTAAAAGCAAAGATAGGAAAGGAACTTAATTAAATGCAAATCCATATTTAGTGTATTTACATTGTGATAAAACCGGAGTTAGTGAAGAAGGGGCTTCATAAATGCTGATTTGACAAACTGAAAAAGAAGTAGACATCGAGTTCTAGCCAAAAGCTTTAGGTTTGTGACTTTATCAAAGCATGCTCCGTAAGTATTTTTTTTCAGTTACTTTTATTGCAAATATCTGTCGCATTAATATAAGTCTGTGGGTTTCTTGAATATGTATTACATAAAATCTTGACAAAAATATGCTGTTTAATTTTGTTCGCTCTCTGACAACCGACTAACGTATACAGTAACTACCTTTTTACCCCCCTGCCTTGCCTGTGTCCTCGAACGTTCGTTATGTCAGTTACAACTATAGAACTGCCTAAGGTCTTATGGCTGCACATGTGCTCATAGTTAATTTAGTAAATGCATCTTCTATGTGAAACGTTGGTGTTATGGAGATCTTCATAGGATGGATTTGTTTAATTTAGATAAAATCTAATAAATAAAGCAATGTTTATATTATACAAATCAGCTTATCTTGTTCAACAAATCTGATTATTTTTTCAACAAAACTGACATAATATAGAAGAAGTTTGATAATTATTAATCCATTATCAAAATATGCGTAATGCGTTTAATCAAATTACAAATCTTCCACAAAACTTTTCAACGATCGATGAGCTTATGAAAATGAATAAAATTTATCAAACGCTTTTAATGTAACTTTCTGCAGCTTTCATGGTACATAATAAAAGAACTTTTTAACCACGAAAATTGTGCAATAGAATTGACAACTCCGGGATGTGCGTGATTGTGAAAGCACGAAGAAGCTACGAAACTAGAGTTGTAAATTATCAATAATAAGACAATAAAGCATAGGAACATTGTGGTGAAATAACGGAAACAGAATTATTTTTTTCTTATCGTTATGATTTTTATCTCGGTATATAGCTGACGCAAAGCTTAAATTGAAATACATCTGAAAGCTTTATCACGCAAACATCTACCTTTCTTTCCAGTAGACAACAATGTTAATATATACATTATGTTCTTTCCATCTTATTATTCCTCACCACAATGGAGGAGGGATAAAGAGTTGGCGTTGTCTATCTGGCTGTTCGTCCTTCTGTCCGCCCGTCACATTTTGATTGGAACATAACTCTAAAACTATTAAAGTTATAAACCTTCATATGCGGTTAAATCTCAAAGAGAAGAATTGCAGTGCATAGGAACTGAAACTCTTTACTTCATAAATTTTGAGTTATTCACCTTTGCTCTGTTTCCTATTTTAAGATATAAAGTTTAAATTGCATATGTGGTTACATCTCATTGAGTAGGCGTGCAGTTCATAGGAACTGTAACTCTTCACTTCATATCTTTTTAGTTATTCCAAATTTTCCTATTAAATTTTGTTTTGGATCTTAACTCTTAAAGTATTTTAGGTATCAACGTTGAACCTCAAAAGTGCATAGATGTCATTAAGGAGTCATACAGTGCATAGGAACTGTAACTTTTCACTTGATAACTTTAGAGGTATTGCCTTTTGTTATTTTTTTATTGTAAATTTGTTCGGAATGTCGGAATGTAACTCAAAAAGTATTAAAGGTGTCAACATCAAACTTCATAGTACAAAGATGTGATTGAGGAGTGATAAATTCAACTTTAGCAACAGCGATACTTACGCTTTGTCTAGAACGTCTCCTTATTGTTTCAGAAAACTTAATTATCTTTAAATATTTCATGATTTAGTTTTTAAATATTTATATATGTCTAACATGGCATTCTGTATAAATGGATGCTGGCAGATTAAACACACATTCCGACGTATGTGGAGCACTTTAAAATAAAAAGAAAGTTTTCCATGAATATTTTACAAATTAAACTGTGACAATGGGAACTGCGTAAAACGTTAATAACTTGAAATGACTTTATGTGAGTATGTCTATAAAAGTATGGGTCGGGCGTCCTTTGTAGGTGCGTTCATAGATTGTTTAAATGTTTACAAAGAGTGATGCCTAAAATGTTATTAAACTACATTTTATATAGGGTCGATAGCAAAGCCAGAACGACTTGCTATTATATTTCAGATTTCATTTTCTTGTTTTGAGTACCGAACAGAACATTTCCTTAAAATCTCAATCTTATCAGCATTCTTCAAAATTAGTAATGTATGTGTGCAAACAGTTTCAAAAATATTGACACGAATAAATTAATCATTATTTGACGTCAAAATCTGACGTTCCTGTCTACGAAATACCATGCCTTTTAGTAAATTTAATTATTTTGTAGATTTATCTTCAAATTAGAATTTTATTTGCCATGACATTCAGCTTCCTCCTTCAAAATTGAGACAAATGCATGACCATGTGCATGCAAATCCATTACTTTCACCTTTCTGAAACAAATTTTGTCGGATATAAATTTCCGTTATTTTTTTTTCATCAATTTTCTCTTGCAAAGATATCAAGTCTGTCTGGGAAAATGGTACGGTAAAACAAAATATAAAAAGAAATAAACATTGTTATTTTAGTGTCTTCTTTCTTGTATAAACAACAACCTATACCCAAGGACAAAAGTGTGAACATTTAATAATTCATAGTATAAACTTGCAAAGTTATATTTAGAGAAGTACAGTTTATAAAACAGAACAAAATAGTGTAGTACGCTGCGGTGCTATAGGTCCGATGCGGTGCGGTGCGATGCGATTCAATGCGATGCGTTGCGATGCGGTGCGGCGCGGTGCGATGCGATTCGATGCGATGCGATGCGATGCGATGCGGTGCGGTGCCGGTGCGGTGCCTGTGCGGTGCCTGTGCGGTGCGGTGCGGTGCGATGCGGTGCGGTTGGGTGCGATGCGGTGCGGCGCGGCGCGATGCGATGCGATGCGGTGCGGCGCGGCGCGATGCGATTCGATGCGATGCGTTTCGTTGCAGTGCGGTGCGGTGCGGTGCGATTCGATGCGATGCGGTGCGGTTCAGTTGGAGTATTATAGTTAAAACTTGAACAGTTAGGATAAGATACATAGTCTTATTAGTTTATAATTGTACATACGTCTGTACGCTGTTTTTAGTTTATATAATAAAAAAGATATATCACTGACATTTTGCAATAATGTGTCATGGGATTATTTAAGATGAAACTCCATTTTATTGATTTTGTCAGCTGCCTAAGACGGGGCCGACCAGATGTGTGACTGTCGACGAGAACATGATCTATTTTTCCGGTCAACTTCAGTTTTATCTTTAAAGCTGATATGTCATGAAATGTTCACTACAATTATTTAAATACAGCGGTATGTACTTTTTTCCGGAAAGAGATTAGTATTTTCAAACCATAAACTGTAAAATCATTAAAATGTAAAATCATTAAACTGCAAAAGAAAAGAACTGGTTAGAATACTATTCCGCTAAAAACGTACACATAAAGCATATACATTTAGCATAAAATCCATTGTATATCGTTCAATCTAATATAGCTTCAATGATCCCAACTACAAAGAAGAAGGTAATCCCGTAATTTCATCTTTAAAACTTTATTTGCAATCAAAGTTCCCTTTTATTAAGTAAACTTCCGTCTAATATTTACTTTCGCCAATTTTCAACGTAATCGTCTCGTAAAAAGACAGCCTGAAACCAGTCAATTAGCTTTGTCTGTGATAATATTATGTAATATAAATCGTTTGAGTGTCTTAACACTTTTCTTTCTTTATATATATCACAGTTAAGTGGCTCTATGTAAAGCAATTAAGGCGTGATTTACTTTAAATCAAAACAGCATATGATATATTCTCTAAAAACAACCTGATGCTAGCACCACGTAAAATATAAAATGTCCAGTAAGCTTTCATGTCAAAAAATGGTGGTCTTTTTTAATAAATATTTACTAGATGAATGAAGTATTTGAAAATAAGTACTTTGTTATTTAATTTTGCAAACAAATCTGGATTGAAAAAATAATTGGAGTACTGTTTTTAGCTCACCTGTCACGTAGTGACAGAGTGAGCTTTTCTGATCACCTTTTGTCCGTCGTCCGTCCGTCCGTCCGTCTGTCCGTCCGTCCGTTAACAATTGGTTTGTTAACACTCTAGTGGTCACATTTTTGCCTCAATTGTCATTAAACTTGGTCAGGATGTTTGTCTCATTAATATCTCGGACGAGTTCGAACATGGGTTATCAGGGTTGGAAAACTAGGTCACAGAGCCCAAATATAGAAAAACCTTGTTAACACTCTAGAGGCTACTTTTTCAGTCCCAATAACCTGGAAATTTGTCAGAAATGTTCTAAAGATGATTTCTAGCTCAAGTTCAAATATGGGTCATCTGGGTTCAAAAACTAGGTCACGGAGCCCAAAAATAGAAAAAACTTGTTAACACATTAGAGGTTACATTTTCAGCCCAAATAATCTTGAAATTTGTCAGAAAGGTTGCTTTGATGATTTCTAGGTCAAGTTCAAATATAGGTCATCTGGGGTCAAAAACTAGGTCACAGAGCCCAAATATTGAATAACCTTGTTAACACTCTAGAGGTAACATTTTAGACCAAATAATCTGGAAATCTGTCAGGAAGGTTGCTTCTATGATTTCTAGCTCAAGTTCAAATATGGGTCATCTGGGTTCAAAAACTAGGTCACAGAGCCTAAAAATAGAAAAATCTTGTTAACACTCTAGAGGTTACATTTTCAGCCCAAATAATCTGGAAATTTGTCAGAAAAATTGCCTTGAGGATTTCTAGATCAAGTTTGAGTATGGGTCATCTGGGGTCACAAACTAGGTCACAGAGTCCAAATATGGAAAAACCTTGTTAATATACTAAAGGTAGCATTTTCAGTCCAAATAACCTGGAAATTTGTCAGAAAGATTCTATGGATGATATCTAGCTCAGTTTTGAATATAGGTTCTCTGGGATCAAAAGCTCGGTCACAGAGCCCGAAAGTAGAAAAACCTTGTAAAAGCTCTAGAGGTTACATTTTTAGTCCAAATATCCTTGAAATTTGTCAGAAAGGTTGTTTCAATGATTTCAAGCTCAAATTTGGATATGGGTCATCTGGGATCAAAAACTAGGTCACATGGTATAAATATGTAAAAAACTTTTTAACACTTCAGAGGTTACATTTTCAGTCCAAATATCCTAGAAATTTGTCAGACAGGTTTTCTTGATGATTTCTAGCTCAAGTTGGAGTATGGGTCATCTTGGGTCAAAAACTAGGTCACAGAGCCCAAATATGGAAAAACTTTGTAAACACTCTAGAGGCTACATTTTAAGTCCAAATGTCCTGGAAATCTGTCAGATAGGTTGTTTTGATGATTTGTAGCTCAAGTTTGGATATGGGTTATCTGGGGTCAAAAACTAGGTCACAGAGCCTAAATATTGAGAAACCTTGTTAACACTCTAGATGCTACTTTTTCAGTCCAAATATCCTGGTAATTTGTCAAAGATTGTTTCAATAATTTCTAGGTCAAGTTGAGTATGGGTCATCTGGGGTCAATTAAAAAGGTCCATAGCAACTTTGTTAAAAGCAGTCATGCTCAGGTGAGCGATACAGGGCCATCATGGCCCTCTTGTTTAAAGATAGTGTCATGAATAATGACTTGTAATTCGGTATCAAGATATTTCGATGCATGTTTAGCATAGGCAGAAAAAATGAAAACAAATTGGCATAACAAAGCCATATTATTTTTGCAAGTATGTAGTTTCCTTAAATTATCTTGGCAAATCATTTAAGCATCTTGTAAAATTTCACATTATCGACTGTAGATTCTTTTTATTCTTGGTAAAACTGTCATCGCTGACCTTATGTACGGATTGCCTCAAACTAAGAAAAGAGAGCAGTCAATAAATGGTATTGTTTCATTTTCAAAGTATACGTAGAGATCCGAAAACAAAGCTTTTATCGCTTATTAATATGTCCTTAAGATTTGTGATCTTGTTGAATGATAAGTTAATTGAAATTTATAAATATAGTGTGCTTTTTCAATATTATTGCTTACACTGTGTAAAGTGATTAAAAAATGAATGATTCTTTTTTGTATTTAAGTCATATAACTTGACTGATATTACAATCATGTCAGAACTTTAGCAGAGCTCGGAAGATGCTAATTGATGTTGAACGCATTTAGTTTGTTTTCTTTACAAATATCACTCATAATTCTAATTTATTGTTAATTTCGTATTGAAAGGCCATGTTTTAGAAGTTAACAGTAGAAATTCAGAAACGCGAAAAAAGGGGATACTAAACGCGCTATTTTCATCGCCTGTTGTCGCGTTTTCGCTTCATGTTTTCGTTAATTCGTTAATTCGCAATGTAAATAGCGCGTTTAAGCATCGTGTTTTAGAGCTATCGCATCGTAATTTCGCGTTCTAGCATCAAATTTTCATGTCTTATATTTTCACCTTTAGGCAGCCAGAACGAAACTATTGCAATTTCATAGTGCCCTGTTAGGGCCATCGTAGTTTAAGTCTAGCGCCTTTAAGACGAATGTACAATAATACGAAGACACGGAAATACGATGCGAGGCCGGGAAATTACAACGCGACAGCACGAAAACACGATGCCAAAACGCGCTATTAGTATCGCAATTTCCAATGGTAGGATACTACGTCAACGCGCACCTGTTTTATCCTACTATTGAATTTCGCACTACGTTGTCGCGACTTCGCATCATGTTTTCGTTACTTCGCCCATTCAACCCCGAGGGCGAAAACACGATAAGACGATAAGAAAAGGCGAAAATACGATGCGAAGTTGCGACAACACAACGCGAAAGTGCGATATTTATAACGCATTTTTGCGTCGTATATTTGTGTCCTCGCATCGTGTTTTATTGTACTTGTCTTTAGGGCGCAAGAGCAAAACTAAAATGCACCAAACGGGAGACCGTAGCAGAGAGCAATCTGTTTTCAAAATTGGTGAAGATGACACTACCTATTGGAAAACTTTTCATTTGAACGTCACGTATACAATTTAAAATGAAAGGTTTTATACGATCTGTCATATAGGGTAGGATCTAGACAACCAGTATGAAACTGCATGTTCTGTACAGTAGCCTTTCTCAATAACTTGATGGTTCTTGATTGTCCAGTAATTCAAAAAATAACTTCAAATCTTTTAACCTTTGTAGACATTCAGATCTTTTAACCAGTGCATCTGAAAGTGAATCAATTTTATTCTATTTTCTATTTTCTTATGGACACTGAGTCAGTTAAATAGCTACTTCTGTTTGGTGCGATGCAACGAAACCAAAAAACTGATAGGTACCTTTGTGCCAGATGAAGATATATCACTTCAAATCTAGCAGAAGTATGTCTATTCAATATATCAGTAAAATTAAACTCAATTCTCGATTTTTAATGATTTGGTATTCAACAATATAGTTAAGTAGCCAAGAGGCAAATACCACTTTTTAGTTTTAACATTATCCTGCAAGAAATGGTTTGATTTCCTTAACAAAAGATTAACACTTTGCTTAAATAATTTAGAATGGCCAGCAGAACCTCAATTATACGCAGACCCAATTTCTATTACGCTCCACAAACAATTATATTTTCGACAGCTTTTTTTATCCGATCCATAAATAAGTTTATCAAATTAGCTATCTGACACATTAGACACAAACATACTCTGTTTGTCGTGTATGAAACAAATGTTTGACCACGAACTAGACTAGATTGTTTGTATACCCCTTATATCTAATAGAACTAAGCCTAATGTAAAATGTAAAACGCAGTTTGAAAGTGATTTGGTATTGAAATAATTCTGTTTATTCAAATTATGATTTAGCATAACATTTTATTGATAAAGTTAATATTTTAAAGTAACGCCAGCTGCCTCATCTTAAACTGTACTACCACATGTCTCACAATCATATATGTCATTTAATTGAAACTTCTCTTCTGATTACATTAGTGATAACAGAATTAATACTTTATTTATTACATTTATATTTTACTATACCCTCAAGGTTCTTGAAGGCTGTATCATACATGAATACACAGTGTCACCTAGTCCAAACGGAAATAAATCGAAAATCATAAGTATTATCTCTTAATACCCCTAGCGGTGAAAGAAAACTGGATCCATTAATGAACGACGTGTGATTTATATTGTAGGAAATTACATGTTCAACTTAGATTAATCATTCAGCCTGATGATAATTCTATTGATTAGGGGAAGATGCGATATGATTGTTATTAATACGAATTTCAAAAGTTTAAAGAAATAAGAAGTTATGAAAGAGACACATCCTAAAATTTCGAGCAAGCCATATCTTCAAAATGATGAGATAAATGAATGGTACTGAACGAATTATCACAAAATGCGAAAGTGTCAGTGGAAAATTCGAAGTACAACAAGATAACCGAATGCATTGATATTAACAGAGACATGTTCATATACCAGTTTTGCCGGACAGCTATTTATTAAATATGAGCAGTTTCTTAGTTACTATAAGATTTCAGAAAACATATTTGAACAATTGCGTTCTTTTAAGATTATCATTTATCAAGCGAATGACCCAATAAAATACATGTTTTATGCAGTGTACCATCACAAAAATTTAGGACATTTCTAAAACACTGTTTAAAACAGTCCCTTTAAAGGAAGAGACAATTTGAACCCATTCCTGTGATTCATCGAAATGTGAAAATTATAGGTTGCTTTGCAAAACAATGTCTGTGAATATATAAAAATGAAATAAATAATACAAACGTATATATCAAGGGTCACGTAAAATTCAAATTTTATGGCTTTTCTGCAATTTTGTTCTTTCGAGTGGACTCAAGATCATTGACGACAGCATCAACAATTTAAGTTTTCCTTTTGACTTGTTTTTCTCACTGACCTGATGGATAAGCAATATGTATCTCCGCAGCTGTCTGTCTAAAGCCAGCCATTAGGCGCTTTAAAATGAGAAGCGTGTTCTGACATGTACAGCTATAGAAAACCATTCATTTATAAAAACTCTCTAATTACAAAGCACTAAAACTGGAATAAAAATGAGAAAAAAAAACTAAAAAAAAAGACTTCATTTTCAAAAATGATTGTTTACATATTTCAACATAGCTAAAAATCGAAAATGCAAATATAACCTCTTTCTTTTAAGGACATCCAAATATTAGAATTTTTATATTCCTGCAAAACACTGTACATTAATTTAAAAAGCCTAAATTATAATTAGACTGACGTTTAGAGAAAGTAAAACTGTTCTCATTCATTAACTGTTGCACAGCTGTTCTCATAATTATTGTTATTTCTAGAATTCAAAATATTAAAAACTGCTTAAAATTTTATGCATAACTGGTTTAAGCATTCTTGGGACAACAACTGTTTAAGATGTTAAACTTATTGATATGACTTCAAGCTCTGCAGGCACCGTATATGATGTATTATCATCCTATAGCTTATAGAAGGCATTTACAGTGAAACTTGCAGTGAAAACCCTTTGTAAAATGTAAGTAGACAGGGCCAAAACAAATACTTTGTTTCACTACATAAACTTCTTTCCAAGATTTACCTATTAATCACTCAATTTCATCGTTATTCAGATCTGCTTACAGCGCCTAGAGCTTTCTTTAAAAGAGCATAGTGTAGCTTGAATAGCAACTTCAAAGAGTATCTTTCAGACAAGGAGGAAACTTAAAAAAACATAATTATGAAGCGTCTCTAGCAATGATTCTAAAGAGTAAATGCTGAAAAGTGAAGTATAAGTGAAGTGAAGTATAAGACACATTGTCTTTTCCCTACGACTGTATTCAATAAATAACACATTGTATGGGTCTGGATACGATATGTCAGGTTCTCATTAGAGACTAGGGGTATGATAAAAACACGTTTCATTCAACCATAGAATGATTTATTTATTCAAATATAAATGTTTAGTAAAATAAATAGGATTTGACGTCATCCGAAACTGACATAGATTGTCGAAATTTCAAACTGAAGCAGTAAATTAAAAAAGAAAAGTATAAGGTATTATGGTTTTTGATGTCCTTGATAAACTAATTGTGCAAGAACTATGATTTTAATAATATAATAAAGTGATTGATTTTCAGTTGAGTATGGCACATAAAACATATTAAGACGTGTGTTGACTAAAAAGAAGTATTATATAACATGCATTAAACATAAAGAAAGCATTGATTACGAATTATTAAAGTAACGACATTGTCGTATTTTTTCAACTCATGTTGAGTAATTTCTTCTTCAGTAGATATATCACTCTGTGTATTGAAAACTGTAATACGAAAAGTAATCTTAAATTGTATACAATCATGTAACATTTTCAATTCTAAGTTTCATATTTAAAACAGGATATTCGCGTCATGCAGAGACTAAATTATGTGGGTTTTTTTTTAAAACGATACTCTGAAATATATTCTGGAGTCATGTTGTTCAAAAGTTTGTATACAAGCAGTACGATATTTACACCTGTCAGAAAAGGAAAACCATCAAGAATTGTTGTCTTGGATTCTTGTCATACTCTCATACTCCTATGTAAGCTGAGTCACGTGATAAATCCTGATGTCGCACTGATGTCAGTAGCTTTACATATGTATATCTTTTAACGGTGTCGGAATATTGTCTATTATCAATGTCTTTTAATCTCCTAAGTAATTTATTCCGAAAATCCCCCAGATATAATAGATTGATTAGTTTAATACAATACCTAGACTCCCAAAGGTATATATGTTTTTTATATCTAGATTTGAAGGAAAAACATGTTTTGCGAATGAGCAAAAACGTGACTTTGTCACTTGGAAGTAAGTAATAAGTTACTTACTACCGCTTGCAAAATTGGTTAGAGTTCACCTCTTCGGGACGCGGTAAAAAGAGACGTTATGATGTTTATTTCGGTAGCTTAAACTGTCACTTTACTGATCATCCATCACAGCGAGGCAGTTTCCTTATGTATACCTGTCGATAAAACTGCGTCTAGCAATCTACCCGCAGCCAAAATATGTGCCTGGGCGGCGCCAAAGTTGCTGTGTCGTAATTGTCGCTGCGTTACTAAGTACCCAAAATAAATTGATCAGGTTTGTTCTTAATATGGAAAAAAAGGTCACACATTGATCAAGGTCACTTCTGGTCTATAGGTTGGTTACCAGTTGATAAAAGAGTGGATCAAATTATTCTAGGTCATGTTTTTAAGATTAGAAATGGTCTTTCTACAGGATATATGAATCAAAACTTTGTATCCCAAGTCTCCATTCATACTTATAGTACAAGGTCAAGTGATAATGGTTCTTATATTCTCCCAAAGGTCAAAGGTTTTGGTATAAAGTCTTTTTCATTTTTGGGATGCAAGCTATGGAATTCACTGCCTTTTAAAATCAGGAATCTGTCCAGCCTTGCTTCTTTTACAAAAACTGTAAAGTGTCATTTTTTAACAAATTTAGATTAAATTTTAATACATGTATATCATTTTATCAGTAATGTTGTACATGGCTGATCCTTTCAAAGACATATTTGCTCAAAATGTATTCTTTTCCCGAGATATTTTTTTTTAAGACTGTGATTTATAATATCTAAATGATCTATGATCTTAACTTTCTACAAGCTTAAAGTGATGTCAATTTTCTGTGATGATATTTTAATTATTTACTTACTCAGGATTATTGTTTTATGTTTTTTGTTCAATTGGTGTGCTAAGCAATTTTTTTTTAAAATTCTAATTTTTCTTTAAGGTCTCATGCCTCTCTATGTCAGGCCATTACTATCAAGGACCACAATGGAAATAAGGGATTCTCTTCTCTTTTTTGTGTTATCCTTGATACTGATGTAACTGACATGGTTCATTTTCATTAATATATCATTTCATTCTTATATTTGTTTTATATACTTATATGTCTATTTTAAATGTTTTGTATCCATGTTGCTTACACAATATTGAAATAAATATATCTATCTACTACCGTAAATCTTCACTCAATGTTTTTTTACTTACCGCTTTTCCATTTCGTATACAGAATGACACTAGAATGACACGACTGACAGGTAAAAGGCGGAGTTTGAAAGAAACACATTGGGCGGCGCTTAAATTGATTTTCGACAGGTGTACCGACGAGTCTCGTTCTTTACCTAACAGGGTAAACTCTAATCAGTTTTGCAAGCGGTAGTAAATGCCTATTAATTTCTTAGAGACCTCGGTATCGTTATCTCTTGAATTATCAAAAATAGTATTCATAGAATGCCATTTCACACGGTATGTAATACATCTGATATTAAATATATTTAAAAAAAGAAAAAGAAAAAAAAGGAAATGGAAACATTTTAATACCGACATGATATGATGTCATTTTAGTCATTATGGCTACTGAATCAAGCTTTATCTGGCTTTTGACAGCCTGATCATACACATGTCGCACTGTTTGTGTCATATAAATTGTATACTATGACACAATGCAAGAATCTGGAAATATGTTATACCAGTGACAAGAAATATATTATACCAGTGACAAGAAATATATTATACCAGTGACAAGAACTATGTTACACCAGTGACAAGAAATATATTATCCCATTGACAAGAAATATGTTATAGCAGTGACAAGAAATATGTTATACCAGTGACAAGAAATATATTATACCAGTGACAAGAAATTTGTTATACCAGTGACAAAAAATATGTTATACCAGTGACAAGAAATATGTTATACCAGTGACAAGAAATATATTATACCAGTGACAAGAAATATGTTATACCAGTGACAAGAAATATATTATACCAGTGACAAGAAATATGTTATACCAGTGACAAGAAATATATTATACCAGTGACAAGAAATATGTTATACCAGTGACAAGAAATATATTATACCAGTGACAAGAAATATTTAGACCAGTAACAAGTTCCGGCCTCCTTGTAAAGATTTCTACCCGAGAAAAGTGGCATATTGTGGTATATTGTAAAAGAAAAGTGTCATTAATCTATAAGGGAAATGTAATGTAGAACTGAGTGTAATTTCTTAATGAAGTATTACTGATACACCTGTCTTTAGTTGAATAACTTTATGGATCCATAGACTATACCTAAGAATCATGAAATGTATAAGTAATTTATAGGCCCGTGGGCCTGAGTGCTATAGATATGCTTTAGATAATGTATATGATATTATCTTGAAAGCACATATCCCAGTAATAAAAGGAACTCTCAATCACTAGTCCATAGTCTTCTAGTGTCATTGTGACGTCATCAGAGACACATTCATTAAGCTTAAGGTCTGTTTTTTAACATTTTAGCCGTTTTTATTCTAAAAATCATTCGTTTATATGAGACTGAATCTATTTTTTTATATAAAAGACGTAGACTCCCTAAGGCTATGGGCTGTCTGATATATGTTTTACATAACTTCGATTTGATTGGAAAAAAGTGTGGTGGGAATGTGTTCAAACGTGACTTTGGTATTTGAAAATATGACATAAATTAAACAAATACGTCTTTAATATTGGAATTTGTATGAAATTAGGTAACTTTTTTGAGTTGTTATACAGAAACGGGTATTACAATTAACACAAATATGAATAAAGTTTAACAAACAAACGTACTTCAAATAAATAAATCTTAGTTTTATTATTGACTGGTTTCCCTGCAATTGACAACAATTTAAACTAAGGCGGATAAAAGAATCTAACGTAGAAATTGGTATTTATTGTAGTGTATAACAAAACTAAGAATTAAAGTTTTAAGAGACATACTCTAAAATATACAACATATTTACTTTATCGGTTTATTTGTTATAACATGGAAAATAATTGATAATTTCAAGAAAAAATTAAAACTATGCTCATTTTTTCTAATAGGTATTTAGACACTTAGAAAGTGTTCTTTTGGAATGGTACACTTAAAGCTCTCATCATGTTGTACCGACACCTTGACATGGGTAATAATTCATTCAATACCATGAACATTTACACGTTTTTAAAGGAAATGGAATTTTCTAGATTTTAGGGCATGCCTCTTTAAAAGCAGTGAACTTCGGTAGTTCACAATCTAAGAACTAGTCTCAGTATTAATACGTTAGGTTGAGCAGTAGCTGGCTTTTGTTTCAACTTTTGATTGACAAAAATGGCGAAATGTTTCTTAACCATATTAATTCAAAAACACTTTCAACAACTTGGTTATTTTAACGAAACAGTGTTGTCGAGGCTATCTGCCTGACTTTATAGTGGTATCTATATGGACACATTAAAATGCATTAAATTACTAGTAACTGTTATGTTTTGTGTGGTATATTACCTTTTTTATGTAGCAGATAAATAATACTTCATTTCTCTCTCTATATATTTTTCTTTTAGAAAACAAACATTATTTCATGCAGTGTCTTATGAATGGCACTTTAGTGTCATAAAGCGACAGATATTCTTAAATTATAAAATCTAAAGCTCACAATTTTGGAATGAAGTACCTTTTAGTCCATTATCTTAATAGCTACTTCATCAGTGCATATTGAATGTACCGTTGTACTATTTGTATTATTTATGAACTATTTGCTAAAATCTTTGCTTGCAAATTAATATAAATTAGTATAATTTTCACAACTGTTTCCATTTTTTCTTTTTAAAAATATTCAAAACTTAACTGTTTGTAGATGATATGTTGCTGATACAGATGTCTGTGATACCTTTCTAAGTACCATTTTTAGAAGAACTGTTATTAATCATGGTTTTTGTATTACAGGAGAAATAAGATCATAAACATTTAAAAGGAGGTCTAGAATTATTAACTGTTGTAAAACAATTATACGCAAAGAAATCAAACGGCTCACAGCTTACAATATGCATGCAGTTTGTAAAAGTTAATAACTTACCTTTATTTATTTTCCGATTTCAAAAACAATTTCAACACCTTTAGTTGTTTGCTCTGCCTGTAGCTTCATTTATATTAACAGAGCCCGAGATTTGTCAGTTTATCGCCAGTAAAAAGAAAAACCGATAAACAAGGAAAGTTTCTATTGATGCTCCAAGCGACTCAGCGCTGCTGAAGCTAAACAAAATCTTTTATTCCTTGCTACCTGGTTCAAAGCAATAGGAACACATAGATGATGCAGCTGTACGCGATTATGTAATAAAAATCCAAGCTTTATTTGAATCTAAGTGAATATGGGTGCAACAAAATAGTATGAAATGATAAACCAGTCTAAATTATTTACTCTACCGTTTCAGACATCATTTGCAATTTGAATCGGAACTTAAATGAGTACATTGCATTAAGTCTGCTAGCTTATTTAAAGATCTCTTGAAATTAAATATTTTGTTTTTGTATTTTTTAAAAAAAATGACGTTTGTATTTTAATAGGGTTTCTGTCGAGTTTTAAGTAAACGATGTCATCGGAAACAATGTCTTTCTTAATTTTTTACCAACAGAGTCAGAACAAGAGCGATCAGTGGTCACATGTGTCGCCTGATGACAGCCAATTATGCAGATGTATTCAGGGTGATTGGACAGTTTGTTGGAGATTTAAATTAAGGTACCGATCTATCCGTAACATTTCATTCAAATTGCATAGGAAGTATAAGAGAAGTAATCCGGACAAACTTTAAAAATAAAAATCATTAAAGGGCCATAACCCTGACAAAAATCACTGAACTGGAAAATGCCAACTAAATGCACAACTAGACTTCGTACTGATCATTTCTGTAAAGTTTGGATGAAACTGCACCAGTAGTTTATGAGGAGTAGACCTGACAAGTTTTGTGACGGACGGACAGACGGACGGACGGACAAAGCGACTTACAAACAGACGACCGAGGAGTGATCCCTATATTTCGCGGCTACAGTGTAGCAGGCGACACAAAAATCAAACTTAAGTCGTTTTAAAAATAACATACATGTCATTTTCCATTAGACATAAAGAAACACGCGATACTTAAACATTCGAGCTAAATTTAAATAGCTTTATACAGAATGTATAACTTGATTACACAACTGTTAAAATAATTACTTTCATATAACGATATGTGCACCTATGTGTACTCGTGCTCGAGTTATCAAGCTGATGAACTACTGGAATGCCAACTGCTTCTGACATAAATTAAAAACAATATGTCGTAGATGAAAAATAGTTAATTCAAGGCTCCAACAAGTTGAAAGAACAACATTCGTTTTAACCAAAACTGCAATTTAAAAGCGTGAAAATGGGAAAAAGTTTAATTGTATCAAAAAACTTACCCTTTTCCTGATAAAATATATTAATCTCCGACATATGTATATCATGCAGCCTTTGCCTGAAGCTTCGCACAGAATAACTTATATAGACTTTTATAAGTACTAAGAATGATCTGAAAATCAAACGTCCGATACACAAGAAAAAACCAATAAAGTGTTAGTCGCTTATAATGCTTCTAGCATGGCTGGCAGGGCTATACTGACAGAGCAACAATAAAAAAAGGCCTTTGTGTCTAATCCCTTTTCTATCGACCATGTTGCTCACATACACATGTATTATGAAACAAATAAATTGACTGGCTGATTAACTCGTGGGAACGAGATATATTTTGTTGTGGAAACGAGTCAGCTATGTCGTGAGAACGAGATAGCTATTTCGGGGGAACGGGATATTAAGTCGTTCGCACGACATAGCTAACATGCAATGTTCTGTTTTATAAGAAGAATCATTTTTTTAATTGCGATACTCTTTGTTTTTCAAATGCAATACTTTTTTTCAGATTGGCACTTCTCATTTTTCATCTCGTTCCCACGACTTAGTAACTCGTTATTACGACATACTATGTCGTTCCCTCGAGTTAATATCTCGTGGGAACAAGATTAAGTGCAATTTGAAAAAGAGTTGTTCATGTCACCTGTGTGCCACCTGAAATCCCATCGCAACTGTCTGCTATAAATATGTTCGTGAAGTTAGAAGCCTGGCAGCCTGGAGTAAACAGACTAGAAAAATGACCAAACACCCTAAAATGCAAGTAAATCATATTCTACAAGGATTAAAAAGTTATTTGAAAGGAAATGAACACGAAACATTCACCAGATTTCTGGCCTCCCGGTTTTTGAAACAAACGATATGAAAACGAAACATTCATTGGATTTCTAGGCTGCTTAATTCCAGCAGCCTAGCATCCTCGCGGCCTAAAAAAGTGAAAGACTGAAACGCCCTGAAATACAAATATATCATATCATATAAGCATTAGAACGTTATTTGAAAAGAAATGAACATTTGTAGGCTGCCCGGATTTTGAAACAATCCGTCTCCCTAGAAGTCTAGATATAAAATACTGAAACGCCCCGACATATATATCCAAATAGCATTCTACAAACACAAGAACCTTATTTGAATGCAGTGATCATTAGATTTCTAGAATGCCTTATTATTTCAGCAGCCTGGCAGCCTGACAGCCTATAAAAATGAAATACTGAAACTTGATGAAGTCTATCCTTATAAGAATGTGAAAACAAACGTACGAATTAATTGAAAAAGGAACGAACAAGGAACGCCAACGGATTAACGAACGGAAAAAAAACAAACAAATGAACGAACGAACGAAAGAAAGAAAGAAAGAAAGAAAGAAGAAAGAAATAATGAATGAATGAATGAATGAATGAATGAATGAATGAATTAATTAATGAATTTAAGCTTGCTTCAACTGAACACTCTTTAAAAGACTTTCATTTCAAAAAAGTGCGGATGAACACCGACAAACAGTCCGACTTTGAGCGTTCTCATTTTCTGCGACTAGCGTTCTACCCAATCGTAACAACTTGGCCTTTTCCGACAACTTCGTATAAAGACATCGTATGTAAGTGTATGAATACACCAAATGGTAATTCGCCTCGGCATTAATAAAAAATATAAACAAACAAGGCAGAATTCAAGCAGTGTTTGTCTTATGCATTAAAAATGAAAATAAATTTAAATTTAAAGCATGAACAGGTAAAGGCTTTAAGAAACGTTTTCAATTTAGCAGACCACATGTGTTTTATAAAATAGTCCAATATAGCGCCTGCCATATTATTTCCGAGATTACTTACTGAAGTCGCCCGAGCTGTTCCGATTGGCGTTCTACCTACAATGTTACTTCCCCTGTGTAACTGGGCAAAAAGAATGAAAAGGTGGTACTGCATATGAAGTAATGAATTAACATGCATTTCAAGGCGTTTCAATATTTTATTTTTTCTAGCCTGCCAGGCTGCTGAAAAAAAAGCAGCCTTAAATTCCAGTGATTTTTTTAATGTCTAACGTTTGTAGAATGTGATCTGGAGTGATTTCAGGGTGTTTCAGTATTTCATAGTCTAGGCTTCTAGGCAGCTGGACTGTTTCAGGCATCTTAGAAATCCAATGATTGTTTCATGTTCATTTCTTTTCAAATAACCTTCTTCTGCTTGTAGAATATGACTTGCATGGATTTCAGGGCGTTTCAATATTTCATTTTAGCTAGGCTGCTAGGCTGCTTACATTACAAACATCATACAAATATAAATTTCTCTATTTGAGGATGAAATTTCGGACATACTAGTGACACCATTTAATTATTTTAAGATGTGTGTGAAATAAGCTCAACAGTCATACGATATTCGATAATCGACATTGGCCGAAACGAATGTCGTATCAGCACGACATTCGACATAAAACATTCAAATTTTATATGATTTTGTTTGAATCTTGTGCCAGCACGACATTCGACATTCGGAACAGTTGAAATTTGAATGGTGTGCCAGCACGACATTCGACATACAACATTCAAATTATAAATGATTTGATTTGAATGCTGTGCTAGCACGACATTCGGAATTCGAAACACTTGAAATCTAAATGTTTTGCTTGCACGACATTCGACATACGACATTCGTAATACTTGAAATTTGAAAGTCGAACAAGTACGACATTCGACATTCGAAACACTTGGAATTTAAATGTTGTGCTAGCACGATATTCGACATTCGAAACACTTGAAGTTTAGATGTTGTGCTAGCATGATATTCGACATACGACATTCAAATTATAAATGATTAGATTTGAATGTTGTACCAGCACGACATTCGATTGTCGTATGTCGAATGTCATCGTTGTTACTGATTTGACAAGAGCGTAGAGCAAGCACTAGAAAAGCCCTAGAAAAGTGAAAGACTGAAACGCACTGAAATACAAATATATCATATCATATAAGCAGTAGAACGTTATTTGAAAATAAATAAACATTTGTAGGCTGCCCGGATTTTGAAACAATCCGTCTGCCTAGAAGTCGAGGTACAACATACTGAAACGCCCCGACATATATATCCAAATAACATTCTACAAACACAAGAATGCAGTGTTGTGCTAGCATGATATTCGACATACGACATTCAAACTATAAATGATTTGATTTGAATGTTGTGCCAGCACGACATTCGAGTGTCGTATGTCAAATGTCATCGTTGTTACTGATTGGACAAGAGCGTAGAGCAAGCATTAGTAAATGATAGAGTTTCCAACATTTGTTTTAAAGATAGCAATGAAATAAGTGCTCTTTTGCTAATATCACTGTCTGCCTTGCTTCCAGCAAATTAATTTTATTGTCTATAAATGACCTTGCATCCTTACCTTCGAAACACTAGTTGCATTTAATGTGAACGTATCCAGAATGAGACACATGTTTAAAAACTACATGAACAAGTCTGTAATACTCCCAGTTGTCGCGTTACACGATAGCTTTCCACTGCTCAAAACCAAACATAATTGAACAAAATTAATAAAAATAATGGGAAACAAATAAAAAGTGAAGGACGGTGCCACGTGACAGGTTTAGTCGATAAAAGAAACTACAGCATTTACTTAAAAAAATGTTTTAAAAATTTTGTTTGACATGAGAAAAGATTGCTATATGGGTGAGACGAGGTCATTCCATCAAGCTCTGAATTAATGTTAATTTACATAGGAGTTAAGATAATACTTGTATGTATTTACGTTCAACTACCTGTTTCTTCTGTGTTATCTGCATTTCATGTTTGTGCTATGGCTTGAATTAATATTCAGGAGTTTTTGTTACCTTTGTTTATTATTGTGTGATGGGATAAATATAATATTCTTTGATGGAACTAATTGTAGAACTACGAGTTTCTGTACTGGAAACGCTAGGCTCTATTTTGTTTAAAAAAAATAATAGAAAATTCGTAAACATGGTCCTAAGCTACCGATTTCAACATGAAAAGTGAATTTGACTGAATGTATTATCATGGAAAAACAGCCAAATATTGAAAGCCTTACGGAGAAGCAGCCAACTCTAAATGTAAAAAAAGGAAAAAATGAAATAGAATAAATACTACACTAATTATCGTACAAAGAAAACTAGCAGGATCCACACTTTCTTTTAATTGTTACAGCTATTAGCCCTGGTAACCTGTTGTGATGGAAGTTGAGCTTTAACGAGCACCAGTAGTTACACTAAAATTTGTAATGGTAGAAATGTAATTTGATTATTTCTTAAAAAAATTAAAGAGAAACATACGTATACCTCTTGTTCACATGCTTATTGAAGAAATCAAGTGACTGTGAGACATTAACGTCGGAAAACATGCTTGAACTGTCCTCCCTATTTTCAAGTGCAAAAAGTAATAAGAAATAACTTCAAACAGGAAATATCTTAAAAAAGATGGATGATCGGCATGGATACAGAACAAAATCATTGTCCAAGTGCATAATTTTCGGACATCGCGCATGGTATACGAATGTCCTATTTCCATTACAGTTTAGGCTATAAACAAAAAAACAATGTTGAATTTAATGCTAGAAGTGCCAATATCATTTTCAATGGAGTAAACTAAACATTGAGACATATCTGTTATAATTACATTTATTCCATTCAGTATAATTGTTCATAACAACAACACTTTTAACCAATGACAAGCTTCCTTCCTCGGCATAAAATTTGTATCTAGCGATTTTATTTGTTACAAATGTAGGTCGAAATCGATTTTAATACAGCTATGCCGAAAAAGATGATCGGCGTAGAAACACAGTAGAAAATTAAAGCCCCGTAAGTGTATAGTTTTCTGACAAACGCGCATAATAATCGAATGTCCTATTTTCAAAACAGTTTAGGCTATAAACAAAAAAAAGTTGCGTTAAATGCTAAAAGAGTCAATATTATCGTCAATTTAACAAATTAAATATTTTGTCACATATTCCAAATAGTAGACTTTTTCATGGTTAAAAAGTACCGATTTTTAATTTACGGCTGTATTTATGTTACTGGTATTATTGCATTATTTTCAGACGTAATTAAATGAAGAGTTACGAGTTCTGCCCTCAACTGTCATAACAGCAATACTCCAATGGCAAACTTCCTTCTTCAGCTGAAGATTTTGTATCTTACAATTTCATTCGTAACAAATGAAGGTCAAAATCGATTTTAATATTCCTACGCCAAAAAACACTTCTCTTAACTGTGACAGCTCAACCATATCTCGTTTGATAGCCACTTTAATAGACAGTAAATGAATGTGATATTATCAATTATAGTCAAATGTTGAACTAGATGAGTGATAAAGAAATACTTTACAAAGCCTCGGACTGTACGGCTAATTTTCTGGCACACATTTATTACTAATGTATCATTGAGAATACATCACGTCGTGCTATTTTGAGTAAGAATAATTCATGTAGGTACAAGGCGACCTTTTATACTTTAGGATCTCGACTTCGATATTTAAAAAACAACAACAACAGAATTCTGATTACTATGTAGACCATTGAAAGTTCGTTTGTTGAATATAGAAAGGCATTTAATCTTTAACACAATCAAAAAAAAAAATTTCCTCCAAGGCATCATTATGATAAGTTAATTTAAAAAAAAAAACTAATTGCTTTCCGGTTTTATCTTTTTGAGTAGAAACAGAAAATATGCATAACAAGACATGCCCACGGGCAGAATGTCGAGCCCGCTCGTCTGAATTTAAACCTGAACCTATAAGCTTCAGATCAAGGAGAAAGAAGTATACATAGATGAGATGTGCGCAACACATCCTCTTTATACCCAAGGCAAAATCTTGGCATTGCATCATCTTAGGTGACCTTGACCTCTGACCCGGTGACCTGGTTCATGTACATGACACGAAGTCTCAGACATTTGTGCCTAAAAAACTCAATTCATGTTATTTGAAAATTCCTCCATGCACGAAGAAGTTATGGCATGGACAAGTTTGGACGCACGAACAGCCATTTTGACAACTATGTCAAGCTCAGCGCAAGCGGGCTCGACAAAAATCCTCTGACCACTAAGCAAGATTCAGCGAGACAAACAATTTTCATATTTTTATTTGACCTTTGACTTCTTGTGACCTTGACCTTCATTTTGCGCAAGACAATTCAATTCAACATGGAGAACATTTGTTATAAGTTATATTAAAATTTATACTCACAAATGAATGTTTTAATTTGTTATTTGACCTTTGATCCTGAAGTAAGACTTTGAGTTTTACCACAGACACCTGAATTCTCGTGACACCCCGCCTCACTATGGAGAACATTTGTCCCTCGTGTGACCTCGACCTAGGTTTTGCGTGTGACACACCACCCCATCATGGTGAACATTTGTATCAAACTATTTTGTAATTTTTCAAAGAATGAGCAAGATATAGACCGGACAAATCTAGACGGACGCACGGACTGACGGACGCACATAAGGAGAACATTTATCCCAAGTTATATTAAAATCCCGCCACGCATGTAGAAGTTACGCTCCGGACACGGGTTTTGAGCCGTCCCTCCAAGTGTGACCTCGACCTAGGTTTTGCGTGTGACACACCACCCCATCATGGTGAACATTTGTATCAAACTATCTTGTAATCCTTCAAAGTATGAGCAAGATATAAACTGGACAAATCTAGACGGACGCACGGACTGACGGACGCACATACACTTTAGCCAAAAGTGAAAAGCAGCGAATAAGTCGACCTCACCACAAGTGAGCTCAACAATTACAAACTCCTCTGACCACTAAGCATAATACTTCAAAGCATAAGAAAGATACAGCGCCAACAAACAAATTTTAATATTTTTATTTGACCTTTGGCCTCTTGTGGCCTTGACTTCCATTTTGTGAAAGATAACTCAGCTCAACATGGAGAACATTTATGCTAAGTTATATTAAAATCCATCCATGTTTATAGAACTTATACTCGCAAAAGAATGTTTTATTTTGTTGTTTGACCTTGACCCCTAAATGTGACCTTGACCTTTACAACAGACACCTAAATTTTTCAAATCCTCTGACCATTAAGCATAATACTTCAAAGATAAGCGAGAACGCCAACAAACAAATTTTAATATTTTTATTTGACCACTTGTAATATTGACCTTCATTTTGCGCGAGACAACTCAACTCAACATGTAGAACATTTGTGCTAAGTTATATTAAAATCCATCCATGTATATAGAAGTTATACTGGCAAATGAATGTTTTATTTTGTTATTTGACCTTTGAACTCTAAGTGTGACCTTGACCTTTGCCACAGACACCTAAATTTTTCACACGACCATCCGCCTCACTATGGAGAATATTTGTCCCGAGTTATATTAAAATCCCTACATGCATGTAGAAGTTACGCTCCAGACACGGGTTTTGGGCTGACCCCCAAGTGTGACCTTGAACTTTGAGCGGCGGACCTGGGTTTTTGGGCGACACACCATCCCATCATGGTGAACATTTGTACCAAATTATTTTGTAATCCTTTAAAGAATGAGCAAGATATAGACCGGACAAATCCGGACGGACGCACGGACGGACGCACATACACCGAACTATACGCCAAAAGTGGCAACTAAGTCGAGCTCACCGCAAGCGGGCTTGTCAAAAATGATTGCAAAAAGCCGCTTAAATAGACAATGGTTTTCTTCAAAGGTCATATTATTATTCATTTTGTATTTAATTTATTAAATGGTTTTTATTTTTCAGCGTATAATTAGCACGAATATCGATATAACTGCAATGATAATGCCCTATTCTTTTACTTTCATCTATTTTTTTCTAGATAAAAGTTTTTTTCTTTATTTAATAATTGTATTTATTTATGCCTAATCACAATTAGTTTATCGAAATAAATTATAGGCAGCTGTGTTGGATTGTTTCAGAAACAATCACTCCCTCCATAACGGTCAACTATTGCACACCAAGTGTTATTACGTACTATGTTGGTTGTTTCCTGTTGTATTCTTAGATTTCTGGAAAAAAATAATACCTTGCTACAAATCGTACGCTAAATGCTATATGTACTATGTTATGTATATATGTTTCAATGTTGGTGTTTGAAGTTTCTTAAATGTTCTTTTTTCAAAATTCTAGTATGGCTGAAAGATATGTTTAGGATGTGACATGAGTGTTTTTCTTTTTTTCATATGAACTTTTATTCACCCAGTTGAGGAAACTTAACTATTGCTAATTTTTGACGTTTGACATTTGCAATTCTATTCATTGCAGACGGTATTGGGAATCATTAGTTTTATGTCAATTTAAGGTTACAATAAAATAGCTTGAATTGCCTGTTGCAGCAATGTCAGTAAGTCTAGAACCTAGGTTTCTCATTTCGATAAGTTTATCAAGTAATCTCACAGCTGTATATCCTAAACTTTATTTGCGATTGCATTCAGAATCTCTACTAAAGTGAGAGGCATAACAACGACCACGTGAAACAACTCATTTAATTAACTCTTGCTTTAAACAATAGAACGATCTTAAGAACTATTTTTTGCTATATGCTTTATTCAGAATTACTGAGAAAATAAGACTGGTCTGGGTGTTTCTAATTTAAGGGGCCTCCGTCTGATAGATATTACAATATAAGTATATCTAATTTAAGGGGCCTCTGTCTGACAGATATAACAAGATGAGTATATCTAATTTAAAGGGCTTCTGTCTGACAGATATAACAATATAAGTATATCTAATTTAAGGGGCCTCTGTCTGATAGATATTACAATATAAGTATATCTAATTTAAGGGGCCTCTGTCTGACAGATATTACAATATAAGTATATCTAATTTAAGGGGCCTCTGTCTGACAGATATAACAAGATGAGTATATCTAATTTAAGGGGCCTCTGTCTGATAGATATTACAATATAAGTATATCTAATTTAAGGGGCCTCTGTCTGACAGATATAACAATATGAGTATATCTTATTTAAGGGGCCTCTGTCTGACAGATATAACAATATAAGTATATCTAATTTAAGGGGCCTCTGTCTGATAGATATAACAAGATGAGTATATCTAATTTAAGGGGCCTCTGTCTGATAGATATAACAATATAAGTATATCTAATTTAAGGGGCCTCTGTCTGACAGATATAACAATATGAGTATATCTAATTTAAGGGGCCTCTGTCTGATAGATATAACAATATAAGTATATCTAATTTAAGGGGCCTCTGTCTGACAGATATAACAAGATGAGTATATCTAATTTAAGGGGCCTCTGTCTGACAGATATAACAAGATGAGTATATCTAATTTAAGGGGCCTCTGTCTGACAGATATAACAAGATGAGTATATCTAATTTAAGGGGCCTCTGTCTGACAGATATAACAAGATGAGTATATCTAATTTAAGGGGCCTCTGTCTGACAGATATAACAAGATGAGTATATCTAATTTAAGGGGCCTCTGTCTGATAGATATAACAATATAAGTATATCTAATTTAAGGGGCTTCTGTCTGATAGATATAACAACATGAGTATATCTAATTTAAGGGGCCTCTGTCTGATAGATATAACAACATGAGTATATCTAATTAAAGGGGCCTCTGTCTGACAGATATAACAAGATGAGTATATCTAATTTAAGGGGCCTCTGTCTGACAGATATAACAAGATGAGTATATCTAACTTAAGGGGCCTCTGTCTGACAGATATAACAAGATGAGTATATCTAATTTAAGGGGCCTCTGTCTGATAGATATAACAATATAAGTATATCTAATTTAAGGGGCTTCTGTCTGATAGATATAACAACATGAGTATATCTAATTTAAGGGGCCTCTGTCTGATAGATATAACAACATGAGTATATCTAATTTAAGGGGCCTCTGTCTGATAGATATAACAACATGAGTATATCTAATTTAAGGGGCCTCTGTCTGATAGATATAACAACATAGGTATATCTAATTTAAGGGGCCTCTGTCTGATAGATATAACAACATGAGTATATCAAATTTTTGGGGCCTCTGTCTGATAGATATAACAACATAGGTATAACTTATTTAAGGGGCCTCTGTCTGATAGATAAAACAACATCAGTATATCTAATTTAAGGGGCCTCTCTCTGATAGATATAACAACATGAGTATATCTAATTTAAGGGGCCTCATTCTGATAGATATAACAACATAAGTATATCTAATTTAAGGAGCCTCTGTCTGATAGATATAACAACATAAGTATATCTAATTTAAGGGGCCTCTGTCTGATAAATATAACAACATGAGTATATCTTATTTAAGGGGCCTCTGTCTGGTAGATATAACAACATGAGTATATCTAATTTAAGGGGCCTCTGTCTGATAGATATAAAAACATAAGTATATCTAATTTAAGGGGCCTCTGTCTGATAGATATAACAACATAAGTATGTCTAATCTAAGGGGCCTCTTTCTGATAGATATAACAACATAAGTATATCTAATTTAAGGGGCCTCTGTCTGACAGATATAACAACATAAGTATATCTTATTTAAGGGGCCTCTGTCTGATAGATATAACAACATAGGTATATCTAATTTAAGGGGCCTCTGTCTGACAGATAAAAAAACATCAGTATATCTAATTTAAGGGGCCTCTGTCTGATAGATATAACAACATGAGCATATCTTATTTAGGGGCCTCTGTCTGATAGATATAACAACATGAGTATATCTAATCTAAGGGGCCTCTGTCTGACAGATATAACAACATAAGTATATCTTATTTAAGGGGCCTCTGTCTGATAGATATAACAACATAGGTATATCTAATTTAAGGGGCCTCTATCTGATAGATATAACAACATGAGTATATCTTATTTAGGGGCCTCTGTCTGATAGATATAACAATATAAGTATATCCAATTAAAGGGGCCTCTGTCTGATAGATATAACAAGATGAGTATATCTAATTTAAGGGGCCTCTGTCTGATAGATATAACAATATAAGTATATCTAATTTAAGGGCCTCTGTCTGATAGATATAACAACATGAGTATATCTTATTTAAGGGGCCTCTGTCTGATAGATATAACAACATGAGTATATCTTATTTAAAGGGCCTCTGTCTGATAGATATAACAACATGAGTATATCTTATTTAGGGGCCTCTGTCTGATAGATATAACAACATGAGTATATCTAATTTAAGGGGCCTCTGTCTGACAGATATAACAACATAAGTATATCTTATTTAAGGGGCCTCTGTCTGATAGATATAACAACATAGGTATATCTAATTTAAGGGGCTTCTGTCTGACAGATAAAACAACATCAGTATATCTAATTTAAGGGGCCTCTATCTGATAGATATAACAACATGAGTATATCTAATTTAAGGGGCCTCTGTCTGACAGATAAAACAACATCAGTATATCTAATTTAAGGGGCCTCTATCTGATAGATATAACAACATGAGTATATCTTATTTAGGGGCCTCTGTCTGATAGATATAACAATATAAGTATATCTAATTTAAGGACCTCTGTCTGATAGATATAACAACATGAGTATATCTTATTTAAAGGGCCTCTGTCTGATAGATATAACAACATGAGTTTATCTAATTTGAGGGGCCTCTGTCTGATAGATATAACAACATAAGTATAACTAACTTAAGGGGCCTCTGTCTGACAGATATAACAAGATGAGTATATCTAATTTAAGGGGCCTCTGTCTGACAGATATAACAACATGAGTATATCTAATTTAAGGGGCCTCTGTCTGATAGATATAACAACATGAGTATATCTTATTTAAGGGGCCTCTGTCTGATAGATATAACAATATAAGTATATCTAATTTAAGGGGCCTCTGTCTGATAGATATAACAACATGAGTATATCTTATTTAAGGGGCCTCTGTCTGATAGATATAACAACATAAGTATATCTAATTTAAGGAGCCTCTGTCTGATAGATATAACAACATCAGTATATCTAATTTAAGGGGCCTCTGTCTGATAGATATAACAATATAAGTATATCCAATTTAAGGGGCCTCTGTCTGATAGATATTACAACATAAGTATATCTAATTTAAGGGGCCTCTGTCTGATAGATTTAACAATATAAGTATATCTAATTTAAGGGGCCTCTGTCTGATAGATATAACAACATAAGTATATCTAATTTAAGGGGCCTCTGTCTGATAGATATAACAACATAAGTATATCATATTTAAGGGGCCTCTGTCTGATAGATATAACAACATTAGTATATCTTCAGTCTTCAGACCTTCATTATTTCAGCAATTTTCTTGTTTTACAGCAGACACTATGGGACGGGTTATTATAACGTGATTTTAAATTATGTGTCGCCATTTACACATTATTTTTTTACAAATGCATAATAAATACACTAAGTCAAGCATTTCTCAGAAACTTTCATATCTGCATAAATATTCAGATGAAATACCTGTTAATTTTTACAGGCTTCGAAGAATAATTTACCCTTGATATTAAATCTAAGCCACAGTTGCAAAAAAAAGTTAAGAAAGTCGAACGCGAATCACATAAATCGCGTATCAGGTACTTCCATTAGCCTGAAATATATTTTCAAAGTCGATAGGATGTGCGATTAGTGCGCAGAAATGTAGCAGTCTCGTGATAAAATATACATGCTGGATTTCATCTATTTATAGCTATACAGCTCGTTAAAAAATGGGGTATATCGTCGATCTGCAGACTAAGCGGTTTATAATCAGTAACTTGAAAATATGTAAGCCTAGACACTTGGTACTTGGTAGGCAGGCTGGACATGCTGGCTAAAAATCACCATTGGGCTCACTTGGTCTAAAGTCAAGTTCATGGGGGCTTGAGCTGTCAAAACGGTTTCCAAACTTTATAGGATGGCCTGGCACGACCACAGACACTTGGGGTGAAGAAATAGTACTTGTTTCATAAATGCGAAAACATAAGGCACTCATATACCAAGTTTGGTGCCTGTCTGAGAACGTTTCAAAAATTGCTAAAATTCACGAATTTGCATTATAAATATAAAGATATAAATGTTTGTCACATGTAAACATTCAACACGCGTTGATTTACATCGCGTATTTTTCTCGTTCAGTGTATATCATGTTCATTACTGATGTCATGCGACGCAGAAATGATTTATCTTCACGTTCATGTAACTTAAAATACTTGTTATCCTTGTTGGCCAACAATATTCGTAACGAAACTCCAAAATTTCACAAAATTAGTCTGTTTGAAGAGAATTATAACCAAAGAGAACATATTCTGTGAGAAAACTGTCAAGTGTGCAGAGTTAAAAATCACTTTAAACGTCATAAAAACTATCACAAAATAAAAGGAGAGTATTGTTTTCTTAAAAATCAAAGTCAGTGTTTATTGGTGAACATTTTTTTGTTTTAATTTTGAAATGTCAGTGCGAGGAAGAAAAAAAATCGATTTACATAGTGATTACCGCATGGGTTCTTCTAGTTCCTACGTGTACCGCGCTGTGTATTATAGAACTGGGCAAGTTAGGAACCAGCAGAGTACCTGTCGAAAGATTGTGTAAATTGGTGAATAAACGTTGAAATTCGAAAAAAATTAGATGTTTTCTCTTGGCTAATTCTCACAGCGGGTCTTTTCGTGTACATAATCCTGAAGATAAATCATTTCTGCGTCGAAGGACACCAGCGGTGAGTGTGAATAATGCTGAACGAGTAAAATACGCGGTGTAAATCGACGCGTGTTGACAATTTTCGAAAGACAAACATTTATACCTTTATATTTATAATGCAAATTCGTGAATTTTAGCAATTTTTGAAACGTTCTCAGACAGGCACCAAACTTGGTATATGAGTGCCTTATGTCTTCGCATTTGTGAAACAAGTACTATTTCTTTACCCCAAGTGTCTGTGGGCACGACGACCTGGCACGATTCTTCTAATTTAGGCAACTTGGTAACAGGTCAAGCTCACTGGGCTTGTCAAAATTAGTTTCCAATCAATAGCTCAACAACTGCAAGATCCAGGGACTCTATAGGATGGTCGGACAATATGAGTTGATTCTCTCTTGATCTAAGGGCAAGCTCACTAGGGCATGCACTTAAAAACAATTTTTTATTCATAATTGAAAAACGTCTAAATTTAGAATTCATAAACATTACATTTTGGCTGAGCATGATTGAAAGAGAAATCATTTTGTTTTTGAACTCACTTGGTCAACGTTCATGAGTACAGGAGCATGCAATTTAGAACGGTTTCCAAGAAATAGCTCAAGAAAGAAAATCTGAGGTTGGATCGGTCAAACTTTAAAAGATGGTCAGAGATAATATAAAGACAATTTTTTTAATATGGGCACAGCGGGTCACAGGACATGCTCACAGAAAGATGTATTTCAAAATCAAATTCCAGTCAATACCCCTAGAAAAACTGAACCAACGACCTTAAAAATTATAGTTACAGGATTGTAAATCCTGGTGAATATGCAAAACCATTTAAATTTTTGGCCTACCTGTCAAAGGTCAAGCTCACACTGGTCTATACAATAAAAACGATTTTTAGTCAATAAATTAAGAACAAATTGACTCAGAGACTACATTCATTCAGGATGGTTGGTCGTGAACGCTATAAACTTCAAGACCTTCACTACGAAAATGCTAACCAGTCAACAGATCTAGAAAAACTTCCCAAGAACTTTGAAGTTCATATTTTCTGACACATTGTAAGTAGATATAAGACTTTGATCCTACTTAGTCGAGAATCACGCTTATAGGGGCAAACTTTGAAGGCAAGTGAAGTGAAGATACATGTTTTGTTACACTGAGTCTGAAATGAGCAAGCAAGTTATATAGATTTGATTGATTTAAAATATGCCCCAAAATCAAACGCACTAAAAGAACAGGTATACAGTGTCATTAAAGATTTAATATTGAGTGCCTTTTAAAAATTATCGATCTGAGCCAAAAATGATACTTGCATTGTTTTTACAACATACGAGACTTATGTAGGCGCATAAACGAACAGGACGAAGATATTTCCTTGGTTTAGGATCATTCCTTTTCAGAATTATGATACAATCAACAGAAAATCATAAACTTTCAAGAACAGAATTCATAACGGGGTTACTTCAAATCCCAAGAAAGAAATTGAGTATGTCTGTCTTTTAAACGGCCAATGTACATTTGACATTACCATTATTTATCAAAGCAAGACACTCTAAATTGAATATAAGCAGAGCAAATAGTTTACCAGTCGTGCTTCTTCAGAATTTTGTATAAAATAGAATTTGAAGAAATGCGAGTATTCGAATTAAATGTTGTAAAGTGTTATTGTGAATCGTAATAATGTCCTTGTTCCAAGAAACATAAGCCACACCAAGAACTAATTTAAAACCATACATGACACAGGGAAAAAATCTTTTGTAATAGCGAGAAGACATGTCTCTGATATCTGAGTAATTGTGATACAACTGGAAAATATCCAGGTACGAAACTGTAACAGATTTACAGTGATATAATTGAAAGAAACATGGATTATGTAGAACGCTGTTGCTTTACACAGTTTGTCAGCGGGTTGCTGCTGACATTCCGTTTTCATGTTAACTGTTGAACCTAATATAATACCTGGATACATTAACCTGAACCTGTTTCTTGAGCAAGATATACCTGATTGACTGATTGTCCATGAATTAAACAATACCTTTTGGAAAGAATAATCATTGTGATAGTAATGCGAGTAGACGGAGATAGATAATTAAAAATACTTCATTTACAAAAGCACTTGGGTCCTTGGTAAATAAACTAATGAATCAGTAAGAACATTTTATTTAGAGTATTGCAGCTATACATTTAAGAGTTACATGGTCAATTTCTATCGACTCATCTTCAAAAAAATCATTTTTGTCTTGTAATGTAACACTGATTTTCAAATCTGTCAGTGTATGTAAATATTTATAGTCTTTTTGATTTCTTCATAAATATATCAACACGTTTAACGTTTAGATTCTAGTGCATCTTATGGGAGATTATAAGTGCTTTCTTTTAACAGTTTAAACTTAGTGAACAGATATTAATGAAATAGATAATTACAGTTTCATCTTCACAGGATTATCATAGAACCTTCAAAACAACTTGTAGCTCTGTAAGTATTGTTCAAAGGGCGAAGCATTATTGATCAATCTAGGAAACGAAATCCTGGACCGAGAAAGTCCAATGATTCTGTTATACGTACAATAAGAACTTTAAGAGTTTTTATATACAACTTGTCGTGACTTAAAGGTGCTAAGCTTTTAAGATTTGTGAAGTTAGCGGCCTAGCGGCCTGGCGGCGTGAAGTTAGCGGCCTGGCGGCCGAGCGGCCTGGCGGCGTGAAGTTAGCGGCCTGGCGGCGTGAAGATGGCTGCTTTTATCACAATTTAGGTTGATCTTAAAAACGGATTGAAATCTATTTTTACAGCATATAATGTAAATTGCAGGGGTGTATAAGAAAGTTATCGACATGATTTAGCTTTTATTTTTTAAAATAAATTATTTATTATAACAAAGTTCTAGCTTATCTGCAAAGACGACTCGGAATCTCTTTGTACATTTACTCCCATGTAGTCTTTGTAAATTACATTTCAGTTGATGATTAAGTAAAATATCAACAAGAACTAGCTTTGATTTTTTTTAACTTTTCAAAGCCTGGCGGCCTAGCGGCCTGGCGGCCTGGCGGCCTAAACTTAAAATTTATCATAATTTATGTTTATCTTAAAAACGTCTTGAAATCGTTTTTTTCAGCATGTAATGTACATTTCAGGGGTGAATAAGCAAAATATCAACAAGAACTAGCTTTGATTTTTTTTTAAGTTTTCGAAGTCTGGCGGCCTAGCGGCCTAAACTTAATATTTATCATAATTTATGTTTATCTTAAAAACGGCTTGAATTCGATTTTTACAGCATGCAATGTACATTTCAGGGATGATTAAGTAAAATATCAACAAAAATATCAATATTTTGCTTATTCGCCCCTGAAATGTACATTACATGCTGAAAAAATCGATTTCAAGACGTTTTTAAGATAAACATAAATTATGATAAATTTTAAGTTTAGGCCGCCAGGCCGCCAGGCCGCTAGGCCGCCAGGCTTTGAAAAGTTAAAAAAAATCAAAGCTAGTTCTTGTTGATATTTTACTTAATCATCAACTGAAATGTAATTTACAAAGACTACATGGGAGTAAATGTACAGAGAGATTCCGAGTCGTCTTTGCAGATAAGCTAGAACTTTGTTAAATAATTTATTTTAAAAAATAAAAGCTAAATCATGTCGATAACTTTCTTATACACCCCGGCAATTTACATTATATGCTGTAAAAATAGATTTCAATCCGTTTTTAAGATCAACCTAAATTGTGATAAAGGCAGCCATCTTCACGCCGCTAGGCCGCTAGGCCGCTAACTTCACGCCGCCAGGCCGCTAGGCCGAAGGGCGCTAACTTCACGTCGCCAGGCCGCTAACTTCACGCCGCCAGGCCGCTAACTTCACGCCGCCAGGCCGCTAACTTCACGCCGCCAGGCCGCTAGGCCGCTAACTTCACAAATAATAGTTTACCAAGAACCTATTAACAGGACTGCTATTTAAGGCCTGTTTTCGGAGGACGACAAAAACTTTTCTTTTATTAAATGGGAATGAGGCAGTATTTCAGCCCCATAGGCAATAAGGACCTAGCTTTCCATTTAACTCTAAAAAACACTGATTTCCCAAATAAACGTGACACTTCTAATATACTTTTCTAATATTTGTCTATAAAACAGTATAGGCAGACATATTTTTATGACATTGTCCTCAAAGTATGAAGTCGAAGTCATTCATTTGCTCATGTAAACCAAACGTAAGTGGAGTTCAAATTGGCTATTACTTGAAATAAGCAAGTCAAGTATGAATGCTATTACTTATACCTCTTATATATAATACGAAATAAATAATGCACAGCATACAGTTTATACATAAGATTATTCATACACAAGATGTTATTCAATTCATAACACAGTGCCAGCTTTAATAGTTACACATACAATGTTCTGTCCTTAATACATACACCTTACTTGTTTTTCCAAAGCAAGTTTGATAATCATGCATCTAGAAGATGCAAGTGACTTCTTTTTCAAATGTAGATTAAACCATCTTAATACGATAAGGAAACAGTTTTACATCTTTTGCGAAACAGAGAGATGCTAAAATATTCAAGTCAATCATTGTTATAATAGTAATAAAATCTGTTAAGCGTGTTTAAAAAATTCACTCACAGAGGGCAAGGTACGTAAGGATTCGACAAGACTACTTTGTGAATAGCAAAACATATTTAATTTATTGAAGCTTTCCTGCTGATTGGAATGAATATGTTTCCACTTTTAAAATCCCCTTAAACACCTTAAGCTTATGAAATACCCCCTAACTGATTTAGTAAGTATAATTTCCGACAACTGTAAAAAACCACATTCTTAGATATTATCCTCTGATCGTTTACGATTTCACAATTCATCAAATATTTATATAATTTCCGTCATTAGCAGTTGCAGCTACTATGTCTATATACCAAGCGGTCTCTGTAGGGTGCTTTTATCGCTGCGTTACTAAAGTTATGTTATTGGCTCAGTGCTTATCATGGAATTGTTTTTAACATGTACATTCAGACGTTTCCTTTTAACAATTTCCGTAATAGTTTGCTATATTTTAGGGAAAATCACTTTATTGTACGAGCTTTTATTAAAACGTATGGAAAGGTATTGTAACAAACTTTCATTTGCTAAAGATAAGGAAACCATCGGCTTCTTTTCGATTGATTTTCAGAACAAACGTTGGAATATACAGATTTGGAATTACGTAACCAAACAAAAATTCAAGATTCTCATCTTGATTCTTGATTGTCTAGAACCAATTAGGATTCCAAATTACCCTGATTACGGATCTGTTTGTTTTTCCGAACTAAGATAATATACTGCTATCAATTATCCATTCGATATATCTTTTCACTCATCGTCCGTACAAGACAATTTAATAGATCAGAATTATGTTAAATATTATCAGTTCTTTATAGTGCCATAGCATGTCGGATCGGATATTCGGGGATTTTACAAATTCACGCGCCCCTACAGACAACGGTGTCCTTCGGCGCTGCGGTAAAAGATTGCAGACAAAGCTTGGTTTGATGAAACATCACACACATATAAATGGATGAAAAAAGTTGCTATTTTAGATTCGGACTTGATGAATTTAGGCAAAGTCATGTAGTTTGCGGTAACACAGTGGAATGTTGTTACCACTAAAATGCTGTTTTCGGCCAGATTATATAAAATAAAACTCAAACTATTAGATAATATTGTATTCTAACATTAGCCAACCTATTTCATACTTAAAATAGCCTTTTGTGGAGCGTGCGAATAAAATCAAATGGATTATTTCACAATTTTAAAGAGAAGACTGAACTTCCTTTAGTTAGTGTAACATTTACAGAAGAAATACATGCTTCAACTTTTGCACATCTCATTTCCTGTTACTGTACGGAACTTAACTTTCATAACATGTTTTTTTTTATACCGCACAACGCACCTATGACTTATATAGATAAACTCTACTTGGAAGCTTTACAGATATTGTTTATTAGGTAAAGCTTACTAACCCAATTTTTGTCAAAAGACTCATTACATTTGTGTCCGCAAAAAGATTAAGATGTCAGATGAACATTCAATTCAATTATTTTCATGAAAAAAAGGCTATTTGCGCATGAAAAAGTTTATTTTCTATTTTCACGGTCAGTGTTATTCACGAATATGATGATTTAAATCGAAAATACTTGAGACCAAGTGAAATAATAAGTGGTGTGGCTGTCGAATACAATATCCTGTAACTATGTTCTTTAATCAAGAAAAGCAGTATGACTGATACCCGCACTAGAATGTTCGTCCCCGAACGTAAGCTAAATTACAGTGTACGATTAACCAAATCCAGCGTACGGAATAATAATTTGTAAGTTCTAGTGAAGATTATAATAGCGGACAAGGAAGAGCGTGTTGCTTTTTAAAATATTTATGAAACTAAACACACAAAAATATAATTTAACCAGCCAAATCAATTTTACTGAAAAACTGTTTATTATTATGTTGGATTTTTATCGTCATCTACATTTATATTTATAACCAATAAATAATGTGTTTTAAAACTTGAACTGCAGCAAGTTTGTATTTTATTGACCGGGTAAACTCCTCCTTTTAGAGTATTTATCAATGAAAAAAATAGAGCAAGGAGATGTTTGAAAACATTATATAGAAAGATAAAATAAAAATTTAATTTTTTTTATTTTTTTGTGTCGGGGGAGGAAATGAAAATGACATGATTTTTAGAAATAACTCTGACCTATGGTTAACTATTAGTAAAGTTAAAAAAAACTCCTCTTTATGATACATGCACTATGGTTTACTAGGCAAAAAATGCAATAATCTTATTTTTCGTATCATGCATAAATAATTTATTAAGAAGAATGTATTGACTACTTACCTCGATGTAATCGACTTTACACAATCACCAACAATGTATCTCTAGCTTAATTCATTTGTTACTCCTGAAACGTTCCCACAGAATTACTCAGATGTATTTATATTGTCTGTAGATTCCAAAGTACTCTCCTTTACCCGACAGAGATAAATACCAATAGAAATATTTACAGTAAAAAGCTTTGTTACCTTATGTTTACACTGTGAATACGTGTTAACCTGATCATAAATCTAAAAGGATGGTTGTCAAAAAATAACCTCTCCCTTTATTATCTGCAGTGTCTAATAGAGAACCACAGAGTACCTACTATCGTTATTTTTTCTTGTTTGTAAGGCTTATATTCGTAATCTAGAATGTTATTAATTTATGATGAGTGTGCAAGGCTTTTATCTGTAATGCATTCAACTTTCTGTATTATATCCATCGGCAAAATGTCTGTATATTATTTTTTATAATATATATCTTTTTATCGGGTGTCTCAGTTCTAAATTAATTTGGAAAAGCGTAGTTACTGTAGCAACGAGCCGCGTAAAAACTTGCCAGCCAAATGTTCAGACAGACAGGCATACTGATATGTTATTTAAGTTATTTATGATAAAAAAACTATATTCAAATCAGTATGAAGAACTTGAGATCCATTTGGTAAATACTAAGCTGTAGACACTTTTCTTGTACGATTATTTTATTTTTTCAGTATACAAAAAATGTTTCAATGATAACTAATAGGTCATAGGCCTACATAATACATAAATAATACATAAATAACGACAATGTCCGCAAAGCAAAATACATTAGTAAACTTTCATATTACAATCATATTTAGCCCTTATACAATGTGGTATTCTATACCCAGTAAAATGGCATCTCAGTGAAGTATAATAAATGATAAAGTCTAACACTTAAGGCTACTTAAAGCTCAACTGAATGGTATTTGAACCATAGAACATCTAAAGATACTTTAAGAATGACTTACTGGTATTATGCTTATTTTTAAAGCACTATAACATATTCATACATTATATTTGTTATATACTAAGCATATAATATTGCAGGTATAATGTAAAATGTCATTGCAAGAATATTCAACTCTCTATCACATATATATACTAATAGATAATGCTATACATCATTAACCGTTTGCTAATAAAAAATGGTCTTTACAGATTCTTTAAGTACGACATACAAAACAGTTTTATTTCCAGATAAGAAAATAGTAATGTTTGATAACTTAATATTTGAACTTTAATTGAAAGGCTGTACGTAAAGAATCTGATTTTATTTTATGTTTTCCATTGAATTATACAGTTTTCTTAGTGAAATAAAATCGATAATACACTGTTTTAAAACTGTGGAATACCATCTTTATTTTCACTGTTTTTTTTCCGAACTAATTTTTTAACCTTATTACCTCCCTTCGTTACATTTGTCACAAGTTCTACACAACAGTCTCATAATTTAATATCCAGGATCTCCAGCAGGAGATAATAATATTTTAATGTTCTCATTCTACCTGCTGTCAGTATTTTTACTAAAAGCTTGATGCCGGGAAATAGTTTATTGAATATCATTTAAATTCATATCGTTTAGAAGGCAGGAATTGCTCCACATGCTCCACAGCTATAGAAGTTTTATAATATGTCTCTTTAACTATAACCGGTAAATGGTCATTTACCTTGCGGTTATGTCTTTCGTTGATTTTTTTCGTTATAACCATTTCTTTTACCAACATTTGATTCTGATTACATATTTATAAAAAGTTACAAAAAATTATTGTGGCCATTTTACATCTGCTAAAGCAAAAAAAAAAAAGTTACATATTGAGTAAATTTCAACTGTAAACACAACTGTGTTTGTTTAATTTACTATGATGTGCCGGATGCAGGAGTATATCGCGACGAAATTACCGAACTGAATACCGAGCAAGCTTTATCTAACTATATAGCAGCTGACATTAGATGAGATTAGTTTAGTAGTTTAACTATTCCATCGAACACGGAATCTGGAGATCTATATATATATATATTGGCTTCTTTTATAAAAGGCTTAACGTAATTATCTAAGAATGAGAATTTAGAAGTCAAGTTTAGCCGTAAATTTATGTACATATGTTTTAGACAATACATATATATTTCTAAAGTGTGTTCTTGTTCAACAAACATCATTTAAGGCAGCTTACATTAGATGAGATTAGTTTAGTAGTTTAACTATTCCATCAAACACAGAATCTGGAGAGTTTTCATTCAGAAACAAAACAGTCTATGTTGGAAATCCCACTAATTTGTACTGATTTTGATACACACGCCGTGTAAAGTGAGTACGTGAATTTCTTCTGACTGGAAATTAGGTACTGTTAAATCCCTTCTTGTGACATTTACAGATGATATCCTTTTCGTTCCTTTTATTTATTGTTTAATTAGTTATGAAATAAAGGTCGCATGCACGTATTGACAAAAATCCTCTCCAAGCAGCCTTTTGTTTTGGGAGTTTGAACGTTTGATGCGAGTTGAGACATTCTCAACACAAAATTATCTCATTATTTCCGATTATTACATCATGTAAGATATTGGGGTTGGTAAGTTACAGTCAGGCATGTCCTAGATACATATTGCGCGAACTGTGAACGTGTCTCGCAGTCATCGAACTAATGTGAAACCACTTCCATGTTGTGAAAATGTGATGCATTTTAAAAATTAATGTAATTAAAAAGCACGCACAAAGACCGATATATCGTTGTCCAGTCTAATCGATATTGGTTTGACTTAAGAAACATTACAAAATGTAACAGAAAGGCAGGAATCTGCTTAGAAATTGGTTGCACGGTGCTATTTTGAAAACAAGATTTTGCTGTCATGTGCACAAAAACTGTAGCTGAACTTAACGTCTTAACATTTCAAGACAGTATGTCGGATTTTTTTCAATTCAAGATAACGTTGTTTATTCAGATCATGCGTAGACGCTGTCAAGCTGTGGTAAATGCCGGTGGACATCAGGAGGAATATTGAAATCAATTTTCATTTAGAATATTGAAAATATCCAGTTACATTTTCCCGTTTATATCAGTTCATCTACGACATTTATTCCTACTTTAAACTGACTTTACGGTGGATTTGTACCAAAACAAATAATATGATTAGCAGTTCATCAATCAGATATTAAGACCAATCATCTGATGTCACATATAACACTTTCTGTGAACCAACCAGCGGAAAATGATGCTATGATAAAACGTTGGTGCTTATAAAATTACAGATTGAAGCGAACTTTGCGACATAACTAAATAGTAAATACCTTTAAAATTTATATAAAAACAGGGTCTACACTTGAAAGCACATCATAAATTTATTTCAGAGTAACTTGATTAAAACATAACTTTAAGGTGCTATCTATATTTTTGAAATCTGTTCTTTTTATATTTCGTGCGAATAGATACTGGCACCGACCAGATTCATTAGCATTCATGAGCTAATCTGTCTATAGTACCAGACGAAAGCAATGAAAACAAGTAATAGCATTTCCAAAAATGCTTGAAATCGCCGTTCAGCCATGCATTTCGTCTTATCCATAGATGAATGTATTTCATGTTCTTCATTCATTAATTTGATAATCTTACAACATGCTTTGCACTGAAAAGCGAAGTTATATTTGATAATTTAAACACAGAAATTATAAAGTAGATGAAATATACATTGTAATTTTTATTGTAGCTGGACTATTTTTGAAAGCGGACGATTTGGCTTCTTAATGAAAAACATCCGAATATCTTTATACATCATGTTAAAATTTGCAGCATTAAAACCTTGTAAATATTGCTTTGTTGTGAACCAGTCTACGCATAAATAATTGACTATTTGCGCATTTTTTAACTTTATTTATTACTAAAAAATGTATACTTAACAAAAGCTAGATACAGTTCTTCAATACCATAAGAATATTATATGCACAATTTAAACAGAATAAATTTTAGGTAAAAAATACGATATTGCCCTACCCTAATCAAGCATATATAAAACACGGAAAAATCCTGATCAAACTCCTCGCACCGGTTAAGTCACGCTTTGCTACTTTTACTGTACTAATCAGGGGAAGTAACCCCTGCGGGGAGTTTGTATCCCGATTAGAATCGCCCGGAAGCAAGCATTTATTTTTTTCTTTAAGTGCAAGTTTTGGAAAAACAAACAAACCATACTCTTATTTAGACTACATTCTTTAGTTAAAAAATGACATGTAGGAAAAAATATTGCGATTATCCTGTATTTATCCTACACGAGCCTAAAGACTGGTACTGAGATCGTACATTGATGATGGTATTTTTCAGTTGTAAGAAAAAGTAACCCGACAAACATGGCGGTTGGGCGAGTCCATTTACGCATCCCTTGCAGAAGAATTTCGACGTCCATTTTGTTATCATGTGATATGAAATGCTTTGCTTTGATTGGCTAAAGGCAGGCGGTGTACAGGCAAAACTGTTCAAATCTTGTTAATTGTATATATCGCCGTCCAGGAACGGCGATAATAATCTTGTAGCTTTGCTACAATAGAAGCTGCAGTATATATCGATAAATAGAGCTTTGTGTCTAAAAGAAATATGTATCATTTCGAGTGCAGGTAACCCATAAATATATGATTTTGTCTGTAGCCTTAATATCCTGAACCTTTTGGAGACATGCTGATCAGACGCTGTTTCTTTCATTTCATCAAAAAAGAAGAAGCCACTATTTCACTTTATTAGTAAAAGCGATTTTGCCATAGCCTAAAGTTTCCGTTTTCTTTTCAATTTAGAAATTCCGGGAAATAACAAATGGAAGGTTAGAATAAGCTCATCAACTCTGTCTAGCCAGATTGCACAGACAGGCACATTTATTAGACATAAAGGCTTGACTCTTACAGATCTGTATCCGCTTTAGTGCTAACTATGTGACTGTAGTTCATAAGAGACATATTCTACAGATATATATTTATAGCTTCTGGCAAATTGTTTGGTAAATGCAATTTGTATTAACTAGGAGACAGGATGCGGCAGGGACAATAAGTATTCAAAGGTATTTAGAAAGATTTCCATAGCTTACAAATTTTATCAGTGTTATAAATGATACAGAACCAGACTAGATTATTCGTGTAGGTTAATGTCGTAGCAAAGAAAACTTATTCAATTTATTGAAAAAAATCTTCAAAATAAAAACTAGAATACTTATGACATTTATAAGAAATGTTATCGTGCTGTTGACATAAATATATAAGACATTACAACCCTTGGGTCAAGGTCATCTTGACAACACCGGAAATCTGAAATATTCTACAAACGTATTAGTTAACATATCTAAAACATGAAACATATGATAAAATCAATGTAGAACGAGTCAGAATAATAAACTTGTATATATAAATCATCTGGTGGCGGATAATAGGTAGTTGTGTCATAAATTAGCTTAAAAAATAAAAGCAATGCTCAAACCCGAAAAGTTATCAATCCGGATTATGCTGGGTAACACATGTTCGACACTGATTTACCTGCAGCATCTTTCGTGCTTAAATACCAATATTTAATATGGAACAGAATTACTGCATTTATTCCATCTTGCTTGGTGACATTGGTACTTACATAATGCTTGATTCCATCTTGCTTGATGACATTGGTACTTACATTATGCTTGATTCCGTATTGCTTTTTGACATTGGAACTTGCATTATACTTTATTCCATGTTGCTATATTTCATTGGAACTTGCGTTATGCTAAATTCTATCATTCTATCATTGATTGTTGACCTTTAAACTTGCATAACTCTTCATTCAATCTTGCTTTGTACTTTTTCATCGTCTTTTGTTGGCGGCGCCGAGAACGGCGACGGCTATATTTGGATACTGTTTCATTTTGTACCATGCGCTGACGTTATCAATTTGGGAGAATCTTGGATCATTGTAAAAAAATCCGATTATTCTGTACATCAGTTAAAATATGTCACTTCAAAAATCGTATTTATTAATTTTAAAAATAAATTGATCCAAATCAGGTAAGTTTGTATTTTTAATTAAAAGTTTTTGATGCAAACATTACGGATTTAATGACTTTCCCCAAAACAAATCAAAGCGCTGCAAGTACTTGGGTATTCACTGCATGTATCTAGTAGTGTGTTGCTACTTAATCTGAAATGCAAATCTTTGTTAATTCTTTCCACTAAAGCTATATAAAGAAAGGTGAAGCCGAGTGGTTAAAAGGTCGGACTTGTAATCTAAGGATCGCTAGTCACGACACGAGTTCGAACCCCGTCAGCGGCCGTGTCGGCATCGGTTATTTCCTTCAGCAAAAAAACTTTATTCTCATTCCTTAGTACTGGTTGGTTCCAGGGACGGATTTGAGAATGATTCTATTTGCTAAAAGCTTTCGTCACAATCGAAATAAAATTGATTTGTATACACTAACTTGAAACTAGAAATTGTACAAAGTCTGTCGTTTTAATGCAATAATAAAGATATGATTCTGTCTTTGTGAATACAGACACGAGGATGAATTTGAAGAACATTCTTACTTTGCTGGAGTCAATTCAGTCGTTATAGTTACAAAAAAACAAATCTGCTCACTACGCCACTAAACCGTTAAACCATGAATATGATTGAGTACCAGTTGTACTTCGGGTGTTATCTAGTGCAGACAAATTACAAAATATTTGAAATGATGTAATACCATACTGTGAAATGTGTAATTCGAACAATTACATTTAAGGTTTTATTTTTTTCGATGTCGATAACATAGGAATTGTTTTTTCAAAATCGAGGACACACCTTCAGATACAAGTATCTTGGTATATTTTTCACTAAATCTGGGAATATTATTATATATTCTGGCATACAAGAAAATATATAGTAGTAAAGCCCTTCATCTATTATAGGAGAATGTGTACTCCATAGTTGATTACCTATCGGAAGCAATGTCAGGTCGGCAGCTCTCTGTTCCAATTTCAGAAATACACTCACACTGTATTACTGCTACTGCTACACAAAAATTCGTTTCCCGTTTCGTACCAGAGACGGTAATTTTATTAGATATAATTTTCTCTTAAACACAGACCGGGGAAAAAGCAAGATTACGAGGTGATTTTAAAAAATTTATAATGACCATTCTCTTCTACAGTTCTCTTCTACAGAAATAACCGTCCATGGATCTCAAATTCTCATTCTCTGTGGGAAGAAAAACATATTCTTGGAATTGTCATTCAAGGTTTAAATTTGAAATTTTGACATGTCTTGGGCTGCCTAGAAACTTTGGAAAGTAAACTTAGCAACCCTTTTTAAACTTTCCGATCACTGAAGTCATCCTTGTTTCAATTTACTTAATTTGCTACTGATGGTTTCAAGATGTTCCTTGATCAATCGCAGCAAATCTATATAAAGTATAGTATTTAATGTACGTTGAAGGCTTATGACCACTGCATGTGCATGTGTGATGGTATTTTCTTCATGCATACAATCTAAACAATGAAAACATTGAAAATCTGAGTTTGAAAACATTGGATTATATCCTGTCTATCATGGTTGCGCAACCAGAATAGAATAGAAAACGACACAAAACAGTAGGATTTAACCAGACTAAACCAGACTAAAATCATTAAAAGGGTATACTAGATTGTTGAAATAAAGCAAAAGTAGACATTTGGAATATTCAACTGCTGAATTGTGTCGCAGACGAAGAACACTTGATTATTATCCCATTTTTTTATTTTAAAGGGAGACAATATGCCATTGTCATAAAAAGTGAAAGATCAAATGATTTTTTCTGAGAATATAGTCATTCATATCTGGTCATTTTGTTGAAGAAATGTGAATTCACATGATTTCTCAACTTCAATAAAAGTGATTAAAACATGGATATAATTCAAATGTCCCCCTTTAAAATCTTTTTACATCCCATCTGTAAATAACTTGATTATATCATCAAAATGTACAACATGTACTACACACGTGTACAATTGTTTAGGTTAATTTATACACTTATTATTTATCTTTTTTCAAAACCATGTGCGCCGCCTTTGATGCTTAGCATCAAAATTAATCTTGTACTGTGTTGGAATAATGAAAATGCGATGTCATGTAGCTTAATGTATCATCCAACTTTCTTCATGCTCTATTCAAACTATTTAGGGATAAATGCTTTTTGCATGTTTGTCATTTGTAGTTTTTTGTTTTGTTTTTTTCTTGTCGAGCGTTGTCATTAATCCAACTATTTAGCATTGTCGGAACACGGTACTCATTCCGTATAAACTACTTTGTATCGTATTTACATGGTATGATAAATAACCTGGGTTACCGAGAGTGCTCAGGTAAAATAAACACTAAAGTTAAATCGTTCTCAAGGTTGTAGCGTTTAAGGATATTCCATTTATGATTTAGTCGAAATTTTTGGTATGCAAACAAAGTATTGAAATAAACATCACAACTTCTCAAAAATCTAGTCGCAAAATATCGAGATCATCCGGAAAATAACGGAATGTACCGACAAAACGCCATCTACACGAATATTGCAAATCGCATTATGCTTACTGCTTAGTGCTTACCGTAAAGCGAATATTCTGTTATTGGTATCGTTGTCATCCACGTGGTCGGTGCGTAGTGTTTATGAAATGCTTTTATATTTGTGTTGAATAAAAACTGTTCTATAGAACGCCAAACATATTGCGTTGTCAGTAAAGAAAGCTGCAATTAAACATATAGCATATTGCATATGTCGGAGAGGAAAAGTTGAAGTTGCAATGAGGTGATAGCGCATTCCGTTACCATAAAGCATGATGTTATTCAGCACAAATATTTGGAAATCATCAAATTCAGCAAGAATATTTTTTTACAACTCTGTCTAAACGACATTAAAAGACTCTTATCTAAAAAATCTATATACCAAAAATCTTTTAAGAGGGGAGATAATTAAAAAAGAGACCTGACAGGGATATATTTCTTGCACAGTGCACTTTATTTCTTACCACATTCCTTTTTATTTCAAGTTTCAAGTCAATCCCTTTCATAATCATCAAGTTATGCTCTGCCATAAAAAAATCATTATAAAACCAAAGAAACGGAGATCACTTAAAACTGGATAAAGTAGAGTTATGCTTCTTGGGAAATGCACTTCTCCTTGTCACCAGCTATCTTTATTTTAAGTTTCACGTCAATTTAGTTCATACTTTTAGAATTATGCTCAGGACAAAAAAATAGATAAGGAGGAGATAATTAAAAAACGTGACCAGGTTAGTTATAGTTCTTGAGCAATGCACTTCTACTTCTTACAATCTGTCTTTATTTTAAGTTTCAATACAATATCTTTCATTTTGTTCAAGTAATGCTCTGGACAAAAATCCATTTTAAATATTAATGAATGAGGGATTACTAAAAACTGGATATGGTAGAGCTGTGCCTCTTTGACACTACACTTTTCCTTGTATTAAGTTTGTATTTAAGTTTTTTGTTTTACATCAATTCACTTCAAATTTATAAAGTAATGCTCCTGACAAAACAAATTAAGAGGCCACATAATTGAAAAAATGGGACCTGAAAGAGTTATGGTCCATGTGCAGTAACTTCAACCTCTTACCATCAATCTTAATCTTAAGTTTAAAGACAATCCCTTTCATAGTGTTCAGGTTGCTCTGGACAAAAAAGTCATGACAGTAATTAAAAAAGGGGATATGATTATCATAGTAATACCTCTTAGGTATTGCACTTTTCTTTGTCGTCGGCTATCTATATTGTAAGTTTCACAACAATTCACTTCATAGTTTTTAAGTTATTCTCCGGTCAAACTTTTTTGAAGAGGGGCGATAATAAAAAAATGGGATCAGGAAAAGGAATGGTTCTCAAGGACTGCATTTCTTCTTACCATCTGTCTTTAATGTAGGTTTCAAAAAATCCCTGTCATAGTGTTCAAGTTATTTACAAAATTCATTATATTTATTAAAGAAGGGGAGAATAGACAAAAACTGGATAAGGTAGAGTTATGCATTGCACTTCTCCTTGTCACCAGCTATCTATATTTTCAACTTCACATCAATTATCTACACAATTATAAAGTTATGCTACGTTAAAAAAATATTTAAGAGGGGCGATAATTCAAAATTTATACCAGGTAGAGTCATGTTCTTAAGCAATGCACTTTTTCTGTTGTCATCTGTCTTTGTTTCAAGTTTCAAGACAATCCCTGTTATAATGTTCAAGTAATGCTCCGGACAAAATTTCAGAAATTCAAGAAGAGATAAATCAAAAAGTTATGCTCTGGAGAAAAAAAGTTTCATTAAGGGAGATAATTCAAAAATGGGAACAGATAGAGTTATGGTTTTTGTGCATTGCACTTCTACTCACTGCAAGAAGTCAGACAGCCAACCAGCAACAGAGTTATTGTCCGGAAAAGTCTAGACACCGCCCGCAATGGGGTTTCCCATAATACGGCCGTCTTTCAACGGGCTTATAATAATGGTCTATAACTAATATGTAAGCCTATGTCTTCTCTTTAGAAGACATTTGATTCATTATGTTTACTTAAACGTAGTGCATAATAAAGTGTTTGTGTCAAAAATATTAAAAGAGTTTTTACCGCATGTCCAGTCATTTACGAAATTCCCAATTACATCACATAAACTTGAATTATTGATGTCAGATTTAAAATAGCGAGGTGTTGTGCCATTATTGATCTACAAAATGAGCAGTTATTGTCTAGATACCATACGGAAACTTATTTGAATATTTGTTCGTGTTTGCTTTATTAGTGATTTTCATTTTACAGAACATCTGACAACAAAACACGCATGCTTTATATCACTTGTCAATTTCAGAGGTTGTCCCTTTAATTTGTTTGATTTATTTGATTAAATTGATTTCTTACTGTCAAATATGGAAAACAGACTTTGCAAAAATATTATTTTGTTTTGTAATGTTAGACCCATCATAACATTGATGGCTAATATATCACCCTCTATTCTTTGTTTCCTTGCTAAATGCATTTTCTTTCCGAAAAAGGTCATTGCTTTTAGTTAATTTCCCTCTTTCAGCGTAGTAAGAGGTCTGAATAAAAGGAAATTTTAGATAACTTCCGTCACTATTGCTTTAAACACGAGTGTGAGCTCTGAACAAATATTGAAAGTGTCAAAGCACGAACATGGTGGTTGATATCATAGTCGGACCATAAGATCTACATGAACATGGTCACGTTTTCTTTTCACCTTGGCAACGAAACATAAACTATTTCTTCAGGCGTTTAAGGTCTATGCCTAATATTTACCAGATTTGTTTTATAAGTTATTGTAGTTCTGATAAATATGACAAAATATAGTGTTGATCTGCTAGTATCATAGTTTCAGTAAATGGTTTCCTGTTTCTTTTATATTACTTTCTGTTTCGTTTCGTAACAGTTACTAATGACATTTTTGAATTACAGAAACAACCAAATAACAATCTAGAGATAAAAGCCATTTGCCTGACGGACACCAAACTTTTTTACGTTATTTTGACTTACACTTTCCACTGTGAGATACAAAAGTGTGTAGACGTTTGCTTCTCTGTTTGAATTTTACAACAGCATTGTTTTGTTACAAATGTCATTATCACAAAATAACCTGTTTAAAGGCAAGAGGACTATTAAGACGCTCATGTGCAAAGCGTTCTTTTTAAAATAAAATGGACATTTCAAACATATAAATGTATCTCTTTCAATTATGGTTTATAATAACTTTCTACATTTTAGTTTCATCAATTTCAAGTTGCCTTTGGCTTCAATAAAACTAAGATGTCTTCTTGATATTTTTACCATTAATTTTATTGCTTTAACATGTGTTCCACTAATTTGTTTTTGCAAGACGTCAACAGTTAAGATATGTTTATACAATAAAGCTTCTCATTTAGAAAACACAGGATCTCAAGCAAGTGAAACCCCCTGTTAAATAGATTGAATTATCAGAAAATCGTTTTAATAAATCTCTTTATCGTTTTCATCTCTTCCTATTCAAGTGAATGTGCCTGTGCCTTTCAGACCAAAATATCTGATAAAATGTATGTTAAGGAAAGTAGTGACATATTTGTTGCTAATCATCTTAGAATGATCGAGAAAACATTCCCGTTGTTAGTGAAAAAATAGGTAGAGAGAAAGGTATGTACCATGGTTCGTGAGACATTTTATTAAGATAACGCTTTTTGTGCTTAAATATATCAAATGCATGCTGACAATCGATCGAGTCAGGAAAAAAACGTTCTGTTTTCACTGGATAAGACTGTTTTATGTAATTATGAATTACATGTATAATACACTTTGCAACTTAAAAGAACCTATAAATCAAGAAAAATGCCACAGACACGAATGCCCCCGAAAACTGGCAATGGTCACAGTTATGGCATTTTATAACTTGATGTTACCTTGATCACTGTTGATCGTATACGCCAAAATATTTTGCAGTCTGTAAACTTATCTTAGTAAACATAAGTGTCCTTTACGTATTTTCATGGCTGATGAAACGAATACAATTCCAAAACTGATGTATTTCAACAGATTATGATCTAGCGTTTTGTAGCCATTGGTCATCTTTAAATTAATGGTGTAGCATGGTTCACGTGACATAATCTAATTATTAGTGCCATACTGTTTTGAGATCTGACCATTCAGATAAAGGGACTAGGTGTGTTAACCTCTTCAAGAATGACCCCCATCTCTGGCACTTTTTATGTCTGGAATAAAACCTAGTGCGAATGTAAGCATTGACCAATGACGTCCTAATATATCATACATAACAAAAGAGTGTTTGATGATGATGATGATTATGATGATGATGATTATGATGATGATGATATTCATTTTTTAGTCTTCTGCATTAGTTGTTTAATGTAGAAAATATTCGCATAATAAATGAAGTGTCCTCTGTTAAATCTCTACAGATAGTGCACACTTGAATTGAAGTAAAAAAAAACACTGTTTCGTTCTGAATCTAAGTTAACTTACTCTACATATTACGGAATAATTGCTATCTTTCATAAAAGACAAGATGTTCCTTTAAAGTTTATGATATCCTTTTAATGCATTTGCTTGGTTCATTTCCAGACTTCAAAAGTTGAGATAAAAAACAGCGATTTATTTGTTTCTTTTACAATACCACAGAAAATCCTACTGTAATCATAATTCATTATATTTGCTTTTCATTTCTAATTTAAGCAAATTCCCTTATGCATACTTAAAATCATATGAAACGTAAATGATTGAAAATGATATGAAGAAAATCCCACAACTTCTCAGAATAATTCTACAAGAGTTTTCAGCTACAGAGAAAGAATGAAGACAAGAACAGGTTTTGGACAATGCCTATTAAAAGCCAAGAAGTTTGAGATTCGTGTACTGAATGTTTATAGCTATATCTGAAATAACCGTGCTTCATTTGCCGTACATTTGTTTACTTTAATCTTTATGCTGGACAAGTTATTTTTGTACGTTAGACTCTTGTTCTTAATTAACAAGTGATCGATAGCAGAATCTTTCCCTGAATCTCGTTCGGCTGATGTTCTATTTCATATATTGCGAAATAATACAGTCCAGCTAAACCCCGGACGCCCTCCGTAGTCTAGTGATAAACGTCGCTGACTTCTAATGTACACCTAACAATAATATACGGCCATACCGACCATGACTTCTTTTGTACGAACGTTAACATTTTCTAACGCAGGGTGTGAGTTTAGTATCGGTCCATCTCGGAAACAATAGTTAACTGCCCGATTGTTGTCTGAAATCTGACGTTACAGGGATTTACACTCAGCTAATCTAAACATAGAAATACCGACAAGATAACTTGCTAATAACCTCGTTTCTTAGGTGTTTCAACTCTTTACTTTCCTGTTCAGTTCAGTTCGATCTTGTAACAAGTCATTTAAACACACCAAACAATCCAACAGGTGTTTAAAATACATACCTCTGCAAAACAAAGTATTTAGGAGTCATCTTACGGTCGATTTGTCGGGCGGGCGGTCCATCCGTCGGTTGCAGAAATCTTGTGACGCCAACTACTTCCACATTTCAAGGACTATTGATTTGAAACATATTCACAAACATATACCAATTAGATATTAATTGTCATTTTTTATTTATCATCTATGGTTTTGTTCGTATTTATCCTCGATGTAGACATAGGTACGAGGACTGTCCCCTCAAAAAAAAGATTTGTAAAAGGCTTTTTATCCTCCCCGAAATGAGAGCATATAGTCGCCTACTTGTCCGTCCTTCCGTCCGTACTACTGTCCGTCCGTCCCACTCTTGTCCGGAGAATAACTTGAAAAGTAATTAAAGAAATTGATCGAAACTTAAGACATTGATAGAGACCAGTGAGAGGAAGTGCAGTGTCAAAGAACCATAATTCTACCTTGCATATTTTTAATCATCTTCCTTAAGTTGATAATGTTTGTCCGGAATATAACTTCACGATTTTCTTTCTGCTACTGCTCCTGCCAACTTTTTTTCCTACTGCAACTGCTCTTACTGCTACTGACAACTTCATGTTTTTCCTACTGTTACTGCTGGTACTGCTACTGCCAACTTATGTTTGATTTAATTTCAACTGCCAACTTCTACTGTGTACTGCTACTGCTAACTTCCTACTGGTCAATAATTGACCAGTCTTAGTGAAGGATCTCTTGATGAACCTGTTTGCAAAGCATCAAAGCTCTAGGCCTTGTTGTTTCAGACTAGAAGATTTTTAAAGTGTTTCCTTTCTGTTGCCATAGCAACCAGAATTCTTAATGAAATTCAATTTTATGCAACAGCATCCCTGCTAAGTTCTTTTTACTTTGGCGTGGAGGTTTTAGTTGAATTAAGCAATGGCGGACACCAAACGGAAGACGGTCACAATGCACACCCTAAGCATCTTGCTCAGGTAAGCTGAAAAAAAAACACCTCATCGAAAACTGGCATAAATTTCGTTTGAAGGAAGGGATGTCAGAAATATACGAAGATTTCAGCGGACAATTCAACCAACCGAAACTTGCGCGATTTTATTCAGACCATTACCTGCTCACGATTTGCCTGTGCCGTTTGTTAGTGTCAACCATGTGACTCTACCGAATGAAATTTTACACAGGTACGTATGTATGTCGACATACAACCATTTTTATCCTTACTTAATAAAGCTTAGATGGACATTTCGTATAAAAGATACCAGTGAAAATGCCATCTTGCTGATGTGCTAGTTAGAACTGTACAGCTCTTGGTGGTATTTGTTGTCGTATTTTTTATTCAAATACTTTATAGTAGTTCATTACATTTTTACTTCCATTTTCCTTGACTTACTGTAAAAAATATTAATATTGATGTTAAAGATAAAGATATGCTTAAAGTTATACATATTAAATATTGCTGAAATAGGAAAGCTTGATTTTCATTATGTTCATTGTTTAACCAGTTATCCTGCGGTAGTTTCTTTTTACACACTAACAGATATATTCAGTTGCTTTAGGATAGCATGTCATTGACTCATTGCATTAGTCTGATTTTATTGTTCAAATTTAGTAAATACTAAAACGAAATAAAGAAAAAGTGTTAGTAACACGTGCAGAAATAGGATTTAAGTTGTATTTAATAGTTATACTAGAGAATACTTACTTCGTAGATCAAGAGTAAAGTTAAATTCACTAGATCTATTCTAGACCCAAGTCTTTTCCAATGTTGTTAAGATCCTTCTCTTTGTTTTGTAGGTAACAAGTCATATTGCTCCTCCTTCCCCTTTCCCCTACACAAACCCCCTGCCCCAACGAAAAAGAAAATTGCAAACCTTATATTTTCAAACTTTATATCAGCGCTCAAGCAACATAGAACATAAGAGCTGAAACGCTCGCGTTTGTCATATGACTTTTTTTCTCCGGGGGTTCGTTTGTAATATTTCCTGGAACTTTTAACGGACAGTAAACGACAAAAAAATCCTTGTTGTCTAACTGTTCAGTTGTCGCTAGGAAGATTATATCAAATTAAATAACTAACAATATATTGTTACGGCATTGTCACATTGCATCTGCAATAACGATCTATTGGATTCCTTCCCTTAGAGCATTAGATATTTCGACGACAAGCAGAGTATTATTAGATAATGATTATGGTTAACTTATATTCATGTCGTTGAGATATCATTTACTATGCAGTGTGAATGGTGAATTCATTAGGCTAAGTATGCTTATTTACCATTTAAATAAAAACATTTTTCTGAAAATCTTGATAATTAGATGCAAATTAGCTAAACAAACAAGAAACAATTTTTACTTTGCCATGATCAGCCTGCATAGCCAGGCAATGTAAAGAAAGCCGCCATCAGGGTGAAGCTTAAAGAATTTCCTCATAGTCTATTAATTTTCAGGGGCTGTATCAGATCAGATTTTTTTTAGAATTCCGTTAAATATTTTGATACTTTATCATGAGATAAGACATGTGATTCAATTTCAATAACTAAAGTATGAATTGATGGAAATTAATTTCAGGTTGTGTTAAATACCAGATGAGAACAAAACGATTTTAATGTGATATGTTGCAGAATTTTAATGCATAATAATAAAAGTTTCATTATGCTGAGTTAATTGATGCAATAAAATATGAAAATTTCTAAATAAAAAGGCAACATTGTTTAACGGTAAATAAAGAGGAAATACGGCTACCTTACAATAAATTAGATGTAACTTTATAATGATGATATAATTTATTCAAAGCGGAAAAAAAAAATCTTTATGTGTTGTAACATGGTGGTCTTGGAGAAACAGAGTAAACAAGTTTATGTAATATATTACCTGATCTGCAGAATGTTATCTTTAGTGAGTTTTTATTGATTTTTTTTTTCAAATATATGGATAAGCAGAAGAACATTTCACCAATTTATCTTATACCAGTATTTGAATCAAATCTGGCTGTATTTTAATATTGTATTATACATTTTTATACAAGACAGATAGAATAAAATGACAGAAGGAATTTTGTTAATTAATGTTGTCTTACATTTACTTTAAACTAGTTCAATTTCTCTTCTAATAGAAAAGATCCTGTTGTTTTCCGATATGTTCATACGGATTTGATGTTAACGTTAGTTTTCTATGCCCCCTGAGGGACGGTATATTGTTTTGGCCTGTCTGTCTGTTTGTCTGTCTGTCTGTTTGTTTATTTGTCACGAAACTTTAACCTTGACCATAACAAGAAAGTCATTCCACCTACAGCCTCCAAACTTCACAGGTACATGCGCCTTGATAAGCTCTACCCGTCAGACCCACTTAGAGGTCACGGGTCAAAGGTCAACGACTCCCCCTCCGGGGACATAGGGTTTAGAACGAACCTCGGGTAGCTCTATTGATATTTCCCCTGAAAGCAGTAGAACAAACATGTGTATTTCTTTCAAGCACAAAGTTAACATCTTTCCTCCAATATTAACACTTTGATCAGAACGTTCTCGGTCTACAAAAACAATTGCCATGGATTGTATATCTAGCTCTTTTATTGTCAGAAATAAAGTTTGGGTCATTGAATACTAGCGACAATTACTTCTCACTCTATTATCGAAGATACTGGTAGGATCTCGAAACCATTTTATTACCAATTTTTATGCATGCATTTTGAATCTTAAGACTATTCCCTAATGGAAAACAAACATGTGAAAATGGATTTTCGAGCCCACGTTAGTGGCAAGTCCTTAATTTGATTTTATTTCTTTGGCTTGAGCTCTAATCGTGACAACTAAAGTACTTTTATATTTGTCTCGTATTTTCTAATGGATGCGCTTTATAGCAAAGCCAATGCTATGCTTTACAAACTTTCAAGTTTTAAATTAGTTATTACTCACACCTAGGAACAATACCAGCGAAAGTATCTGCGGAAGCTGAAGTAACGTCTGCGTTCAAAACGTAAAATGAGTGTCTGAAATGAATAACAACATAGTTCTGCTATTCTGCCCGAGTTGTTCTGATACTCTGCTGAAGTTTTTCTTTCAACAGAATAAATTAAATATGATTCTGCTATTCTGCCGGAGTTATTCTTCTATTCTGCTGTCTTTCTTCTAGATCTTTCTTTATTTTGTTCTATGTTCATGTGTAGGTTAATAGATTAACTTCACGAACAAAAATTTTGACCAGAGGAAAAAATAAAACAAATTGAAAAAGCATAATCTCAATATTGCAACCTATTTACCTACTAATTCATTTTCAATACACTAGCTCCTATATCTCTTTTTTATCAATAGATCCGTTTGTTAAGGCCAGATCTTGACTATTTTCGTTACCTTAGCAACCAGAATTTAGATCTGAGAAAAATAAAAGAAACGGTTATAGTCTAAAAATTGCCATATATTCAAACACCAAGTATTCTGCTATTCTTCAACTTAAATTATCCGGTTTTTATTTTATCACGGGATACAGATCTTCGGGTGTTCGGGCGAACAGACAGACAAACAAGCAGCAGGAGGGCAAACATCGGTAGTGTACTAAAAACCTCTATTAGACTTCTTGTCTTTTTTCAGGTTGTTCTGCTATTCTGCCATTCTGCTATTCTGCCGGAGTTGTTCTGCCATTCTGCTGGAATTTTTGGGGGGCGAATGCTTTCGCCCTCCCCCCGCCAAAGGTATAAATATGCTTGCCAAATTTTCAGGAAAATCGAGGCATTTCACATTAGATTTCAGAGAAGTAGTAATCCTACGCTTCGAAATAGTTCGATCATTTTTTCATAAATGAATTGAAAATTGTTTATCAATGATGGACTTTTTGTTCAGTTCTGATAAAGGTTCTTTATTATGTAATCATTTTAATTTTCAAATGAAACCAAATATCGAACACTTTTTACTGAAACAAAGTGATTACGCGCATTGATTTCGCAATGTCGGATCATATTTCTTAGCTTACGGCCATTTTGGATCGTGCAGCTGATTTGTGATGGAGGATATAATTAATAAAATAAAACAGCATTGTAAGTATTCTTTTTAAAATTATTTTAAGCAAATTATTATTTTCAGATATGAAGGAAATGAAAACAATTTTGTCTTTGAGCGCTTATTCTGAATTTCACGCATCGATACTAGAAAGTAGGTCAACCTTCTTTGTAGGCTTCAAACTTAATCGTTCGGGCGAATTACATTTTACAGAGTCTAAACAAGATCTTGTCAGTTGCAAATTTAAGATACGGAGTTATCGAGCCATCAACATGGTTCTGATTGTGTATTGTCGACATAACTGTTTTGACATTGCATCATTTTTGCACAGGATTAAGTATTTATAGATCAGCCAATCAAATCGCCGAAATTTAGACAATGGGAATTCCGGAAGTTGTGTTGTTTCACATAAATACTGTAATCTGTAGGAAAAGAATGAGAAATTACATGAGGTTTGTGCCTTTTCTGCATAAAAACGTTTGAACTCGTTATTGAATTATCCGCTTAGACTGTTCATTGTGTTGAAGTGAAGTTCTGCATAATGATAATTTGGAATCCCCGATTGTAGCCTAGTTAAAGTGAAAGTGAAAGTATCAGAACTGTCAATAGTGACTAAGTGAGTCGAAATCTGCAAGCCTGTCCATCTTAAACATATTCTTCGAAGAAAGGCAGTGAAAACCAATTAGAATTTTATGTTGTTTTGACTTCATTTTCGTTATGATATACATGCACATATAGATCTGTTCAATTTTATTATATATGTTCTTGAAAGTCGTTCTAGCCTCAAACCCTTTGGGACAAGCACAGTCACTCAGGAGTTAGGACCTATCCCTGCCTTTATTTCCCGCTTTAACTGCCCTTGTACAAGAGTTTTAAAGTACAAATGCCTTTGCACAAGAGTTTAGTAGCATAAAAGTCATAAATGACAGCTCCCTACAACTGTTCGGACTACTGTTATCTATTACAAATGTAGCCGTTTCAACATAAAATAAATCCCATACCCACTATCCTACACATGTTCAAGTTATGAAACATTTTGCTGCAAATTACCTCAACTGCCTATGTTTTTCCTTGGTTTTCTCAATAATAACAAAAGTCTGTAAAATGTTGGTTGTGCCTATCAATTAAGTGATAATTACAAGTGTATTCTACATGTACACATCAGTATTGGTCTGACCATTCTAAGTGAAAGAATAAGCTTGAAATTCAATAAGAACACTCAAAATAAACTTGTCGCCACATATTCTTTCGAGAAATAATGACAGTGGGAGACAGAGATGGGGACTAGTTCCCAACTTCAAGTGACTGTGGGCCCAAGTTGGTTAAGTTGCATATTCTGAAATTAAAAACAGAAGAAGGAACAACTTTATTTTCTTAATTTAGAAAAAGAATGAAGAGAACTGCAACTCAGTCAGTTGCGCCAAATGAGTTTTGAATTTTGCTTCCCTCAAAAGCACAGGGACACAACAGCACATTGACCAAACATTATACCATTTGGTCAGTGAGCCATGTCCCTGTGCTCAAAAGTAGTATATGTTCATTGAACAAAAAAACTACAGAGAACTCTGTCTGCATTTAGGGTTTTTTATCATACCAGTTGTCCATATGACTGATAGCATAGTTATTAACTACTTATTTCTCTGAAGTTGCATAAAATTAGTTTTCATAGCTGCAAACAAATAACAAATTAACATACAAAACACTGTGTCTTTACCCAATTTAAGGAAGATTGTCATTCTTTTGTTTCATGTGTATCAGTCAATGCTGAGAAACACAAATAATAAAAATAAGCAACTTGCAAGATGAAGCTTTAATGCTCGAAAGATATGAAAATGACAGCTTAGATACATTAAACTAGATTCTAAGTATTTTTTGTTTACATTTCCTTTCTATCGGCTCATATATTTCAATATAGGCATTAAAGATAATGGAAACTTTAATTATTCTTTATTACTATTATTTTGATTACCATAAAAGAAGCATTTTTTCCTGCATGGGATATTGCTTTTTAAATTGAAATCATCTTTGAAATTAGCACGTGTTTTCTGTCTTTTGTATAATTATGTTGATCAATTGTTATCTCAAAATTTGTGACATTGAGAAATGGGGCAAAATGTCTTTTTGTTTTCTTTGCATGAATGGGTCAAAGAAATTGAGGAACTAAACTGTGAAATGATTTGACAAGGCTGACTTTTTAAGATAAAGCACTGTAAACACTTGTGATGGTATCTGAGATGGTTGGTGGTCACCAAATCACAAGTTTCATTCCACTTTTACCATGTATTATTTGGCTTTTTTTGTTTACCCTTATTATGGTAACAGTAAGTATGTGCTTACTGTGCAGCTGAAACAACCTGATATTCCTAACCTTTGAACCCCAAAGATTAATAAAGAACAAATTGACTCTGAAATTATAGAACATTACTATTATTTATCATTTTTACTCTTGTTCCAGATTAGCATCATTCTAAAGAAAGTAAACAAAGGAAGTGGACTGTATGGGATGCCAGTACAAGTTATGGCCATTGCACAAGTCACTCACTACAAGGGCTCTAGTGGAAGTGATAGACTGCACGGTCATGTGATGGAGGCGTATGCAGTAAAGTGACTTTTTAAATAATCATGGTGTGACAGGTAAACCACCAGCCAAAAGGAGGAAACTGTTGTTTTGGGGGAGGTAATTTTGAAGAGGGATGACAAACCAGCCTACCTTGTTGCAACACAAGCAACAAACGTTTTTATCACAAATAATATGATAACGACAGAAGAGCACAGAGTTAACTGTGATAACGTCTCTACGGAAGTACCCCTCCCTTGCTCCTACTCTGCATGTTGGAATTCACTGACCTGTGGTTAAACAAAGGGTCTGTGTGTAGGGTATGATTATAGAGGTGAGTTGTGTAAGATTAAACAAAACAAATTTATAAGATTTCTCATGTTTAACATGTCTTTATTCTAATTCCATAGTTATCATACATCCTTATATTGATAGATATCATAAAAAACAACAAAAAAACATTCTATGAAAAATGTAATATTTTTCATCTTTTGCATTAAACCTTTGTCTTGGTTTTACTTCAGATCAGTTGGTTAGAGTCACTGACTTGCAATAACTAAACCTTTTTACTAATAAAAAGGGCAGTTGGTTTGAGCCCTGGTGAGCTACATTTGTATATGTAATAAAGGCTGCAGATTCTCAATGAGATGAGGAGTGGAGTACAGGCACATTTATGAAATGATCATTGTCTGACAGATAAACCACCTGCCTGTGCTAGATGAGGCTGAAAATTTATTTAAAATGTACATAAAACTCAAAATTCATGAAATCAGACTTTCTTAGTGGAAGTTATATGTAGTAGGTTGCCTAATATAGGTCATTATGTTTGAACAAGTTTGAACCAGTGAGTAGTTCAGATATGTTGTACTGATTATTTCATCCTGCAGGAAGACAACCAGAGAATGTTTAAGGTCAAAGGAAAAGATGTTTCAGTAAAACAGTTACACATTAAGATGGATTTTGGAAGGCAATGATCACACTCTAGTGGGATGCAAGATGTTGTGATGCCACTTGGGATTTTGTGGAAGTAACAAAGGTGATGATTTATTAGTGAGAAAATGAGACTTTGTCCACAACTGTACAAACATCAATTAAGGTATGTTTGATAAATTTCAGTTGTGGTATCAAAATGTTATGGTCTGTTTCATTGTATGATACCTTATTATGTTACATTTATTACTATAATGGCCTTTAATGCAAGAAAGTTGGCAGTTTCTTATGGAGACTGGCTATTACCAAGAAGGATGGTTAGATAAACTGCCCACTCTGATAAGTTATTGAATATGATATGGGCATTAAATTCAAAACAAATCTTAAAAATAATAACTACAATAAAAATATATTTGAACAATATTCCTGTGAAGTTTGAATACAATTCTATGCAGAATTTTTGCTTATAATTATTACCTATCTTAATTAATTCCACAATTATCTTGTATTTTACTACAATGCCTTCTTAATGTGTCATTACAGTGATCTATGCTTTTTTGTGTCGCCTGCTACAAAGTAGCCACGACATATAGGGATCACTTCTCTGTCGCTTGTCTGTCCATCCGTCACAAAAATTGTTCGGACTACTCCTCAGAAACTATTGGCGCAATTTCATCCAAACTTTACAGGAATGATCAGTACCAAGTCAAGTTGTGCATATCGTCGGCATTTTCCAGTTCAATGATTTTTTCAGAGTTATTGCCCTTTAATGAATTTTTTAACTTCTCTTATTCTGCTAATGCAGTTTGAATGAAATGTTACAGGACTGGTCAGTACCTCAAGTACTTGCGCGTATTTAACGGGTTTTTTAGTGGAATGATTTTTGACTGAGTTATGGCCCTTGATTAAAAAATGGTGTTTTGGCCCGTAAATGATTTTTGTGTTGCCTGCTTCACAGTAGCTGCGACATGTTACAAAGTAGCCATTACATGCAGGGATAACTTCTCCATTGTCTGTCTGTCTGTCCGTCCATCTTTCACAAATTGTCCAGACTACTCCTCAGAAAGTACTGGTGCAATTTTATTCAAACTTTACTAGAATGATCAGTACGAAGTTAAATTGTGCAAATCGTCGGCATTTTCCAATTCAATGATTTTTGTCAGAGTAATGGCCCTTTTATTTTTTAACTTCATCTGCACTACTTCTCTTATACTACTGAAGCAATTTGAATGCAATGTTACAGGATTGATTGGTACCTCAAGTACTTGGGTTTGTATAACAGGTTTTCCGGTTAAATGATTTTTGGCTGAGTTATGGTCCGTGAATAAAAAATCTCGTTTTAACCAACAATCTGTCCAATCACCTCTCAATGCAACTGCTTAATTGGCTATCATCAGGCGACACATGTGATCACTGATTGCCCTTGTATTTCCAATTAAATTTTCAGTGAATACATCTTTTGATATTTTGACTTAACGTTGTGTAATTATGCATTTTTTTCATAATTTTTAGAATTGTGAAACAGGCTTTGCATTTGAGGAACTGCATGTAGTTGTGGTCAGTATGGAAGACAGCAAGGCAGAGTTATTACTGCAAGATACATTGTCATGGTATTTCCAGCAGATGTTCTCTTCTTTGCTCTTGGTGATGGCCCTGCCACTGTGGTTTGCAGAACATGGATCAGTTCATTTGGAGATCGAAAAGCAAGGCAGTGAAATGTTAGGAGTTAAAATTGTTGAAACTTGGAAATCTAGTTTCCAAAATCACAAGAACATCCCAGCAAACATTTGACGTCTACACAACGTTGTATAAACGTTGGACCCCGACGTTAGATCAACGTTTGATTTTGGTTGGTTTTGCAAATCGTATAGACGTCAGAATCCAACGTCCTCACAACGTCACTTTATGACCAAACTCCAACCATTTTCCAACTATAATACGACGTACATACAGCCTTTTTGACCTCATTCCAACCATTAATTGACTTTAATCCAACCTTAATCTATCCATTATATGCAGACGATTGTCAGATATATTTTCAGTTATTGCCAACCTGTTTCTTTTAACGAATCAAACTTCTTCAGATCAGAAGAATCTTATTCCATTCCCACACAAGCATTTCTTTTCCTGCAGCCTGTATGATTATGACCAAGAGTTTTTAATCTCACGATTTATTGCTATATAGGTAAAAAAGCAAGAAAACTCGAGTCAAATTAACATCATTTAATGAAACATGTTAAATTAATTTCACAACAATCTTTAATAAACAAAAAATACATAAAAACAAAATCAACAAGCATTTCACTAGTGCTGAAAAATACCTCCGATTTTCACTTTGTCCTTAGAACATTTTAGTCAAAAAATGGCCATTATTCTGTTACAATGCAAGTCAGCTTATATCTGATAGCTTGAGAAGGTACCAAGCTCACTTCACTGGGATAGGACAGGATGGGATGTGTCTTTACAGGTGACTTGCTCGATTCCTACGCAGCCCCTTTCGGAGTTAAAAAAATGTTTTAAGAAATCAATTATCTTTAATCATAGAAAATAATGAAACTTACAAAGAGGTAATGACAGGGAACAAATTGCCATTTTCAACAAAACATTGAAGAATATTTCTCATACCCAACTCATACAATTTGTGAACTGTCAAAACGTAAAAGATATGAACAGCTCAATTTGTTTAGTTACCACAAACACTTATGTTAAAAAAATAAATATAATTAACTGTTGTATGAATCAAAAACCAACAGTTCAACTAATGGTACCAGGGAAACATGCATACAACTGACATATTTATACTTAATACTGCGACTATTCATAGTATATTGGCAAGGTTGTGCAAATATATTACACAAGTTGTATTGAAAGTTTCAACTGTCATCAGGGTCTATCATGTGAAGCAACTGATTTCCAATCTATTTACATATGCAGACACAAATGTCATGCAGTTTTTAGATCTTCATTATAAACTTGAAGCAAAAACCTCAAGCTCAAGTCAAATTACCTATTATGAAGGACTTGGTTAAAGAGCTTACTTCAATGAACTAAAAAACACCAATATTTTTTTCCAGTGAAGTGAAGCAGGTAGGACAGAGATTCATTCTTGTAAAAAAAGTTTAGCACCTTCCTCTACAAATACAAACTTTCTGCCTTAAATACATGTTTAACTTCTTGTATTCAATTGTCAAGGTTACAGTATTACACAACATCAAATGATTTGCTAAACATACAATGCATATGCATCAGCAAGACCTGTCCCTGGAGAACAGGCTCCACTTTTCTCACTGCTGGATAATATAATAGCTAAAGTAATATTAGCTAAGTCAAGCACAAAGCCCAAGTGAAAAATAAATTAGTGAGTGGGGGAGGACAAGTATCTACTGATGCAAGAGATTTTTTTTTTTTTTGGGGGGGGGGGGGGGGGCCGGGGGCGGCAAGTACCTACTCATCCCATGCAAGTAAATAGTTTAATCCTAGGTTTTGTGCTTTGCCTTTAGTTTTTTCCTACACAAGTCTAAAGCAAAATCAAGTGACTCCTGGGATGGGGCTAATTTTGATCCCATTGATGTGGGTACCAACTTTCTTTGTAAGGGTCTTGCTGGTGATCATCTATCCAAGTTTGACGCTTTTTGAGAAATGGTCATTAACAAAAAAAGATTAACCAAGAAATTTTAAGTTGAAAACAGGGGCATAATTTTGCAAAAAATAAATTTGATGGTTATCTACCCTGAAGTAATGGTGTCACTTTTTGATAGTGAACAAGTATTCCAAGATACCTGAGAAATGGACCTTAACAAAATGTTGACCAACGCAGATGGTCACACTTTTTTATTCGAAAAGTGGAGCCTAATATACAGATACATGTACATGAACAAAGATGAAAAAAATATATATACTGAATTGTACATATAACTAAATGTCATTCATATTCCAACCACACAATAATGTTCCATCAAGCACTAAAGAATTAGACAGAAGCAAGATTCTTTTGTCTACCCCCTCCACCACACCTGTCTGGAGCATACTTCAGACAAACAGCAACTGCTTCCAATGCTGACTGCTCAGTTGCATCATTATCGTCTTCATAAAACTAGCTGAAAAATAATACAATGTGTCTTAAGAAAACATTCTACACACACCTACATGAATTTCATAGACTTGTGAAATTCAGTTAATTTCAGGGGGCATAATTTCAAGGACTTTCTAGTTTCTAAGAGGTGCATCCCTATTTAAGTCACAGGGTGATCATTTTAAAGAGATGACCTAGTAAATGACTACACATACAGATTAACTTCTAGTTTCAAACTGAATACCTGTTACTGTAACAACCTTTAATGCAAGTCACTAAGTCAGTCTAAAAGTCTTGTGCAAAGCTCTTTTGTTTAAACATGATTCAAATCCATAGTAAGTAGTAAAGTTATAACCCCCTTTTTAAATATCATGAATGACAAAGGCTAGAATGCCACCACCACTGACAACAACAGCTAGATTCTTTCTTGAGAAGTCCCTATAGATCTAAAGTATTAATTGCCTTGCATAAGAGAAATATATCGACACTTGACTATTCAAAATATTTTCTAAGACTTAATTCTTTACCTATTACAAGTCCATAACCACTGGTCCATTTGAAAGCCATCGTCTGCTTCCTCCTTTCATATTAAACCTGGGCATAAGTTCATTTGTCATCAGTCTGAATACAGAATGAAAAAAACAAAGGTACGTATTTTAATGTTCTCTAATTAAATATACTATTTTCTTTTGATTGAACTTGACTAACCAATAGAAAGTTGTAACAAAACCTTAGACTGGAAAGTGAACATTGATGCTTGCGTAAAGAAAAAAAGATCCAGTTTCATTGAAAGATGTGCAATTTCATCACACTACACATTTCTTTTTGTTTTAGAGATTTTCAAGGACTTACAGTAAATTTCAAGTTCCATTTACCAAAATCAAGATCTTTTTCAAGGCTTGCATGAACCTAGTGCTTATATATGTTCTAATGCTTAACGAAATATTTACCTTTCCATTATCTTTTTCACTTCGTCTTTTATGCTTACACCCTCAATCATTGATAGTATCTGGATGTATAAGAAAAATACAACAATTATATGTTATACCGAGTATTCTTATATATTAAAGAAATGTCATGAAGACGGTATATTTTTATCATTATTGTTCATACAGTCACAGTAATTAACTGTTATATATGCAGGATTAAAATTTTCATGTGTTAACAGAAAACCTGGTAGAAACAATTTTTAAGGAAAGTACCATTTTTGCCACTCATTTGGCACTTTTGATTTCGAGTCTCTGATTTTCCAGACTATAAAAATCTTCCACTGATTGGGCCCGAACATTTTTCTCAGTCTGTCGGTGTTCTGTCTCCAGTGTAGCAGCATCTTCCATTATCTCTGCCAGGAGAAACAATATCTGTTTCTGAATCCTGAAATATGTCAATTCAAAGTTGTTTCTCTATGATTTGACCTACTGCTAGTGACAAAGTTTTTGGTAATATACCAAGTTCATCTTGGCCTAGAGGATGGAGACAAACATTTTAACAAAGACTGGATTAAAAGGTGGCCTCTACAGTGTTAACAACTGTTGACAACAGGCAACAACTGACGAAAAGTAGCAATCAGAAAATTTCACCACGTCCGGTTCAGGTGAGCTATAGAAATGTTCACTAGATTTGTATTTGCATTTTTCAACCATATTTAAGTCATATAACAATGGTAGATTTATCTACTCAGACACACTTTTACTGGTTAGACTTAACCTGGTTTACCTGCAAATTAGTAATGCGCAAGTTCAGAAAAGGTGTGCATACAATTGAATGCTAAACCCTTCCCACCTTGTACAATACAAGCCCCAAGATCCCAACACCACATAAGCCATCTATCATGTAATACAAGCCCCCGTATAGCATGTTGACCACATGTTGGTACAAAACAAGTCATTGATCGCAATGCACAGTTGGCCACCAGCTTGTAGAATACAAGCCCTGGGACTACAACGCAAGGTTTGCCACCCATCTCGTAAAATACAAGCCCCGGGATCGCAACGCAAGGTTGGCCACCCATCTCGTACAATACAATCACCAGGATCGGAACACTAAGTTGAGCACCCATCTTGTATAATACAAGCCCCTGTAGCACACGCAAGGTTGGCCACTGATCTCGTACAGTACTTCCCCCACCAAAATATTGTGTTGCGTTGCCATTTACCCACAGGCCTCTCAGCGCCCCCTTGACCCAAGGCCAAATCAATTACTTCCAGCAAAAAATCCACTTTAAATTTCCTTAATGACAAAATCCTGCAAACATTATCTGATTACTTGATTGCATAGCTATTAATGCGTCACCATCCTGCCAAGGATTTCAAAACAATGGGAAATTTGTCCAATCAATCCTTAAAAAGAGGACAATTTCCAAAACTAATGAGACAATTTATTTTAAATATATGTATATTAATGATTTTGTTTGCTGTTAAATGCATATATGATGTACTTTAAAGTTAAAAAATCTTTATTACTTTTTACCAGTCTATTTTTTCTTTAAAAGTGCTTATTTCATATTCTTATAAAACTGAATATTGATATAGGATACTGAATATCATTTGTCATGCACAAAAACGTAAGGTTAAACTGCTTCTGTGAGTGATATCATGCACCCATTTCAAAACCCGCAATAGGTTTTGATGACACACTTTATCATACAATATCACTAGTTGAAATAAAGATCAAATTAATTTTAGAAACTGGCTTCCAGTTTTCATGATGAATGGCAATTGTTAACTTGTTATGGTCATCAATGCTGAGTGTACATGTATTAGTTCCCGGTTCATAGGTTTTATTCAAATTATAAAAAAGAACACAGGATCAATATACTTTTTTCAACATTATGGTTATACAGGGGTGAAGGACGTTATGCTCCATTGTCTTTATGCGCCACTACTGATGGTATAGTACTTACTGATAGTGAATGGGGGTGTAATTGCTATAGTCAGTATCGAAGCCAGTTATGAAAACTCAACTAAATTATTGATGTTCTTAAGTACTTTGTTTTATCACTGATTATTCTAAAATAAATCAAAACATGCTAACATATTATCGGCTTTACACATCTGGGTACTTTTTAAAGGTACTATATCGGTACTTGGGTGTAACTCGGATTTTATCGTTGAGCTATATGTAACTTCAAGATTAAACATTACAAAACTAGAACATGTAACAAAAGAAACAGTCGTAATTTCAGAAACATAGAGCCTGATAAGTGCATTTTTAACAATTCTATTTATTTAAGTTGTTAGGTTTCATAACAAACGATTTTAATGTCACATAGGCTCCAAAGATAAAGTCCGAGTAACGACCGTCAACTGAATGCCTAAATTAGTTAGTTACTGTTATCTAATTGGTTAATGGATAGAATTACATAATAGTGGCATATAACATCTCGTAAAAAGGCGCATGAAGACCACGTGCAAAGAGTCGGACATTCGATTTACAAACCTCTTTTATGAGCAGTATATTTATGTCACTGTAAATTAATCCTGCAATAAATCATACATGTATTAAGACCTGAGAAAACATGTATTATGGGCAGGTTTTGGTAGAGACTGCATCAACTACCTGTTCACTTGTTAGGTTTTATTTTATTCAGAGTACTAATATGCAACAGGATAAGGGCAGCTGAAACGTTGTTTAAGACAGACCTTTTCTTTAAAGTTTAACCGTTATGCTGCTTTGTAACGAGAGCACTTACCCCACCCTCCCGGTGTGACATCATTGGCCACGAATTTACTTTTAAAAAAAAGAAGATACATTAACCAAAAAGTATGATTCGACACATTTTTACATTTATTTAGAGAAAAAAGTCTTACATACCTGATGAAACTGCAATATGTGAAGAAACTTTGCTGTAATTTACTGGTCATCTTTTCTTGCACGTTTCGTTTTCCTCTACAATGTGCGCATGCGCAGCTGCTGTAAAGCTGGCATTTTTTTGTTTTCGAAAATTTTCGAACCTGAATATTTGTTCTTTCGTCAATGATTGCACAGCAAGTGCAGAAATTCTTCCGTAATAAAAATGTGTTTTGTATTTCTACATGTTTAAAACAAGTCAGTAGCATCAGATTACAAATAAATAATTTTATTCGTATTTCGCGCCATAATTTACGAAAAGGCGGATAACTTTACAGCGCCACGTAGTGGCCTGTGTTTCGCCTTAGATGGGGGTAATCTTTGGAGATAAACAAAAACAAGATGCATTTTGGTCGCAGTAATTGCACTTAAATTATCGCAAGAAAATGAGCTTTTTGGCAAGTTCGTTAAATAATTGCAACCATTATCCAACGTTATGTCAACGTCTTTTTACGACATCTTATGGACGTCGGTCTTTTAACGTAGATTAGACGTTGGATTCTCGTCGGCGACGTCACGACGAAAATCCAACATTGAAACAACGTTGTATTAACGTCGGGTGTTTGCTGGGATTATACAATAGGAACAGGAAAGACAAGTGCATTAATAGATGAATAATTCATGAAAACTTCTTGTATATGAAGTTGCATAAATATGATAGAATAAGTATATCACAGAAAAAATGAAGCTCAGATTTAGAAAAACTGTAACATAGTTATAGAAAAAAAATCTTTTCTGTTAATTTTGTTTTTATTTCATTTTGTTGTCGTGAACTTCTATTTTTTTCTATTATATGATGCAAAGTGTGGTCAGTTTATTGTTTGAGTAAGGTCTTGATTTGGAAATATAAGTACAAGGTTTATTTACATTTTACTGTGTACTAGACTAGTTTAAAGTTTCAGAGCAGAACGGAATTCCTTAAATAGAAATCATCCAGAAATAAATTAACCTAAAGCAAATAGTCTTAGTTAACATTTAATTTTGGCGATGCCTCGAATCCCCAGTCTCTCAGTAGCCTTTATCCACAGTTGTTGAATGACATTAAAAAGGTTTACATGTACCTAAAAAAGTGATATAAATGTGTTGTCCTTTGTTTGAAGAATGTATGTGAGTGGAACTTATGTTGTCTTTTACAGTTCTGCTTACCTTTTTTAAATTTGTTCCTTTGCATAAAACCACTGGGATATACTAGTCTGATCTCATTTATTTTATATTCTAGAGTAAATGTTATATTGACGTCGTGTTCTTGTCTGTTTACAAATCTCTTCCTGCTGATGACTATGTAGGCAAAATTACATTGTGTGTTGCTAAGTTTTTTAACATGAAAAAATAAAAAGTTTTACCTCCGTGGTAAGAATCATCCCGGGTCCATTACACTTCAAAATACAGGGTACATCTAGTTTCAGAGATGATCTGCAAGGCTTCTAAAGATTTGTTTTATTAAATGAACAAGCTCATGTATAAAAGGCTGTAACTGTCAAAATATTAGTAGTTTTTTTTGCTTTGCACTGGTGATGGCCCTGAATGTAAAAATGGGTGCAAAATGCTGTTCCTAAGTTCAGAGACCTATTTTTGTAAATGAAAAATCTTGTTTCCCTTGTACCGGTAAAATATGTCACTTGCACTGGTGAAATGTTTAAATGCTGTTATTTAAGTCGTAGTTCCTTAAACGGACAATAACTAGGAAATGTGATAGAGAGTCATGTGCGTCCTACCAACTACTATATCTGCAAAGTTTCAGTTCTGTATCTTCAAGGTTTTCAAGATACTGATGTTTCAAAAAAGTGACGGTATAATTAAAGTCAAAGGACTGAAACACGATCAGACAATTTCCAACATTTTGCAAAGGAATTGTTACTTTTGCAACTCTTCATTGTAATCATTCTTCGCCCCCCATCAGTACTTTCAGTGCTTTGATTCTGTTACTCTGCTGTTCTGCAGAAGTTTTTCTTTCAACAGATAAATTTATTCTGCAGATTTCCGGACAATCGGACGGACAGACGGACAGACAATCGAAGAGCAAACATTGGTAGAGCACTATAAAACTCAATTAGACTTTTTGCTATTCTGCCATTCTGGTATTCTGCGGGAGATACTCCATTCTGCTGTTCTGCTTAAGTTTTTTTTTCAACAGATAAAAATGATTCTACAATTGCGCTGGAGTTGTTTTACTAGTCTGCTGTTTGTATCTTTTAGTATGTTCTATTGGCTGATAGACTTCATGAACCAGGAAAAAACAACAAAGTAAAATGCACTGTCTCCATGTTAAATTTTAATTTATATGCCCATTTCCATTAATCTTACTCTTATACTTTTAGAGTGATAAAAATCAATCTGTTAAAGCCGTTATTTTTACTATTTCTGTTACCATAGCAACCCGAATTTTGATTCGAGGATAAAAACAAAGTAACTTACGTAAAAACTATTCATATATCAAGTTTCAACAACTTAACGATTTTTATGTTACAGCGGGATTCAGATTTCTGGACAGTCAGACGGACAGACGGAAAGACGTACATATAGACGAAAGGAAATCTTCGGTAGAACACTATAAAAGTCAATTAGAATGCTTGACTTCTTGAAAGTTGTTCTGCTATTCTGCTGCTCTGCTATTCTGCTAGAGTAGTTTTTCTATTCTGCCATTCTGCTGTTCTGCTAGGATTGTTCTGCTATTCTGCTGGAGTTGTTCTGCTATTCCGATGTTCTACTGAAGTTTTCTCTCCTAGAATTGTTTGTATTCTTTTCATTTTTTATTTATATACTACACATTTTCATTTTCAACTTACCTCGTATACTTTTTAAGTGACAAAAAGATCAATCTCTTAAAGCCATTATTTTTACTATTATAGTAACCATAGCAACAAGAATTTTGATCCGAAGATAAAATCAGAGTGACTTACGTAATGACCACGTTGTCATGCATATACCAAGTTTCATTAATTTAACGTAAACGTTTTACTGTTATCGCTTAATTCAGACTTCCGGACAGTCAGACGGACAGACTATTCCGCTGAGATCTAGAGAACTATAAAACTCAATAAGACCTAAAATTTGTCTTTTTGAAAGTTGTTCTGCTATTCTGCCATTCTGCTGGAATTGTTCTGATATTCTGCTATAGTTGTTCTGCTATTCTGCCGTTCTGCTATCCTGATGGGCTTGTTCTGCTATTCTTCTGGAGTTGTTCTGATATTCTGCTATAGTTGTTCTGCTAATCTGCCATTCTGCTATTCTGATGGAGTTGTTCTGCTATTCTGCTGGAGTTGTTCTGTTATTCTGCTATTCTTCTGGAGTTGTTCTGCTATTCTTCTATTATTTATGCATGAGTTGTTCTGCTATATTGCTACTTTCTGGAGTTGTTCTGCTATTCAGTCATTCTGCTGGAGTTGTTCTGCTATTCTTCTGGAGTTGTTCTGGCTATTCTGCTGAAATTGTTCCTCTAACCTGCTGTTCTGCTATTCAGACGTTTTCAAAACCCATATAAGGTACTCCTCTGGGATGAAAAGGAGTGCGGTAGTTTCTCTTATATATGGAAGTTTAAGCCCACTTTCGAGATATTCTAATCTTTCATTAGTGCGATTTGGCATATATGATCTTAAAATTTAACAGGGGAGTAAAATATCCTCTCCTAAACATCACTATACCTTTGCTGCAAATTCAAATTGAGTGATTAATTTCATTTTAAAACGTTGAAGTGTAGCCAGTGTCATATAGGGGCAACGCCGATGGATAGAACGTTTTAGTCAAGCTTTATAGTTCCAGTCTTACCAACAATTCTTTTTTTATAAAAAACCGTCTTAGTCACTCAAAACGATTAACTTTTCTTATTTTAAGTAAATAAGTACAGTCCAAGTTGAGAAAACCGGACGCTTTGAAAACCGGAACTTTCTAGATACCGGACACTGTGTACGGTCCCAAAATTTTCCTTCATTAACCTATTGCATGCTCCATTGATAATACTAGAAACTGTAAAAACCGAATATCGGACGGCTGATAGGGTACAAATAAGCCTAATAATCACTCTGACAATACTGGACGGCAAAGGTGTGAATAATTTTGTATAATTATGTCAATTGGTTGTGTCTAATACGCTTACTGAATGATAACGGAAAACTGATTAATATTGCAACTTGTTGATTTGTCTAAAATTTTGCCACAAAACCCAGACAAGCATTTCAAAGTTTTTTACTTCAGCTAAATGATAAACTGTGACAAAAAGTCATTTTGTACATAAATAAGTTTTATATGTAATTAATTTAAGTTTGTTTTAAACTTGTCCTTAAGCAGGTTCGTTTAATCATTATCCTGTACCCAAATGTAAATACGTGTGGATATACTCAGACTTTATCGTTATACGATAAATACGTTTTTGAATCCAAAATGTGGTTTTATTTTAACGAAATTATGTGACAAAGATAATTAACCACATTTTTTTGTATTTATATTATTGTTCATTTATTAATATACGTGCATGTGATTACGGTAAGGAAGATATACAGGTATCTGTGACAGGTCGTTGCTCCCTACATACGTGAAGGGGGCTCTGATAATACCGGACCGCTGAAAAAATTGGTCTGACCGCCGTCCGGTTTTATCAGCTTGGACTGTATTTTCACAGAATCTTTTACTTTAGCTGCTGCAGGATACTTTCAACTCCAGAAGTGTAAAAATACATCCAATTCGATGTAATCTTTTTATACTGTTAATTGATGTTTTAATATTTGAGATCAATCTAGGATAGTATTGATATTTTCATAATTGTCCCCATGTTAATCTTTAATGCTAAATCAAAGAAATGCGCATTTCCTGTCTCAGAGTATCAAACAATGCATTCTGTCTGGTTGATTGAGAATATGCAGATTACATGATGTTGTAATATTTCTAATACCGAGATATTTAGCACGTTATTTCGATGCATTTTGTTTGTTTTACTGAAGACATAACGTAGAGATTACATGTTTTGTAACATGTTTAATACTGAGATACTGAGCAAGTTATTTCGATGCATTCTGTTTGTTTTACTGAAGACATTTTGCAGCGATTACAAAATATTGTAACATTTCTTATACTGAGATACTTAGCAGGTGAGTTCGATGCATTCTATTTGTTTTACTGAAGCAATTATGCAGATATTACATAATATATTAACATGTTTAATACTGAGATATTTAGCAAGTTATTTCGATGCTTTCTGTTTGTTTTACTAAAGCAGTTGCGCAGATATTACATAATATATTAACATGTTTAATACTGAGATACTTAGCAAGCTATTTCAATGCATTCTGTTTGTTTTACTAAAAAGACTATTACGTAATATTGTAACATTCTGTCTGTTTTATTGAAGACATTATGCAGAGATTACATAATATTGTAACTATTTTGATTATGAGATACTTAGCAAGCTATTTCGATGCATTCTGGTTGTTTTACTGAAGCGAGTATGCAGTGATTACATAATACTGTAACATTTCCAATACTGAGATACTTAGCAATTTTTTTCGATGCATTCTGGTTGTTTACTGAAGAGAGTATAATGCAGAGATTACATAATACTGTAACATTTCTAATACTGAGATACTTAGCAAGTAACTTCGATGCATTCTGGTTGTTTTACTGAAGAGATTATGCAGAGATTACCTAATGCTGAAACATTTATAATACTGAGATACTTAGCAAGTTACTTCGATGCTTTCTGGCTGGCTTATTGATGACATTATGCAGAGATTAAATATTATTGTAACAGTTCTGATACTGAGATACTTAGCAAGTTACTTCGATGCATTCTGGCTGGCTTATTGAAGACATTATGCAGAGATTAAATATTATTGTAACATTTCTAATACTGAGATACTTAGCAAGTTACTTCGATGCATTCTGGCTGGCTTATTGAAGACATTATGCAGAGATTAAATATTATTGTAACATTTCTAATACTGAGATACTTAGCAAGTTACTTCGATGCATTCTGGCTGGCTTATTGAAGACATTATGCAGAGATTACATAATACTGTATCATTTCTAATACTGAGATACTTAGCAAGTTATTTCTTTCTACCTTTGCCTCATCCTTAGTCTATATTTCCGCGAACAAACATGTACATCTGTCAAATTTCTGGAATATGATATTAATAAGATAGTATCTATTCGTAAGCTCGGAGAGACGGACATATGGACAGATACATGGTACAAACTAACAGTCCCCTCCAGTGTAAACAACGGAAGGGGACTAATTACTAAACAACCAGATACAAAACTCCTTGAACATGTGCACAGTGTACATTTAAAATATACAAATATGAAACAATAGCGTAACAAGACAAACTACAGGAGGGCCATGGTGCCCTAAATCCTACACTGTGTACCATTCATCTTAACATCATTGCAAGAGAAAGACATTCAACTATTTTCAACAAAATTTAGACATCCAAAATCATGTTCACTTAATTGCAAGTGGTTTTTCAGCCTCTAGACAGGCTGTCTACTTAGCATTTGACCCCAGATGACCAATACTGAACTTGAACTAGAAACCACCAAGACAAACATGACCAAAATGATGATATATGAATTAAAATGTGGCCTGTTGAGAGTTTACACGGTTTTCCTTTGATTTAGCTTGGTGACCTGGTGATCCAACATGACCCAGTTGAACTCGTTTGAGCAATCACCAAAGTATCTATTCTGAGCAAGTTTCATCCAGACTTGATAAAGACAAGACGATCATGATGACCCTAAATCTTTCACCTGAGTCCCATTGCTACAGTTTCATAATTATAGTTTTGTTAATTTATTTTGAAATCAAGTGTGTGGTTTTTAAGATTATCAAAGCTGTGAAATCACTACCATGCAGACGTGGCAAAATATGCATTGTTTGATCCCCCTACCTCTGGATCCCATGGTGGGATCAGATTTGCTAAGGAAAAGATAGGAGTTCTACCGTTTATAAATGTTTTGTGAAAGTTTTGTTGAAACTGAATCTAATAGGAGTATAACACTATGATATAAAATATAATTTAACACCCATCATTTAACTATTTTAATCCTTGTGACCTTGATTTTGCCCCCAGTGGTAGAGGTCTATGCAAGGCACATGCATACCATATATCTAAGATATTGGATAATAATTGAAGGCACCATAACGAAAAGTAGTAAAATCTATTTTAAACCTTGGTGATCTTGACCACAATGAATAGTAGAGGTTCGCAGAAAGTGCCTATAAACCGAATACCTAAAGTATCTGAAAGGAACTTGCATATCAAATATCTAAAATATTGGTCAATAAATGAGCGCCACATGAGGTAAAGTAAGGAAAACCTATTTTTAGCCTCAGTGACCTTGACTGCAGTGCAAGATGTCTGTATGTAAAATATATAAATATCAATCAATAAACAAAGGCTCAATGACAAAAAGTAGAAAAATCCTTTTAGCGTCTGTGCCATTGACGCTGATCCCAGCGACCTTAAAACCCAAAGGGTAAGGGTTCTTGCAAGTTACCTTAATATCTAGGGTATTGATCAATAAGTTTGTAGGGAAAAGTACAAAAATCTCCTTTTAGTCTCGAGAACTTTGACATTGACTACAATGAATGGTAGAGATTCATGCAACTTGCTTATACAACACATATCTTAGATATCTGTTGATGAAAAAGGACTATTTGGCGAAAAGTCGAAAAGTCTATTTTAAGTCTTGTTGACCCCAGGAGCAGGAGCAAGAAAAGTCTATTTTTAGTATTGGTGACCCAAGCGGCAGGAGCAAGATTTGAACAAAACCGGTAGAGGACTACTAGGCCATGTTGCACACCAAAAACCTCAACACTATGCCTTGTGGATACTGGAAAGAGTTTGAAGTTTTTTTCCTATGCAAGTGTTTACAAGAATAAATGAACCCCTGTGACGGGGTCAATTTTGACTGATGGAGCATAATTTAAATAGTCTTGACTTCTAGATAATGCAAAATATCTTAGCCCTACGCTGTGTGAATACATAGAAGAAAATTTGCAAAGTTTTCTTTGTATGAGCCTTTATTAAAAAGATGACCCCTGGGCGGAGACATTAATGATCCCAGCACAGTAGTTTCAGACAAAAAGATGTTTGAAGTTTATCTATGTAAAATCAGGTTGCATTTGGGGCGGGGCCTGTTTAGACCCAATGGTCATGATTCCAAAAAAATAAAAGTCAACTAGACAATGCTACATAGCAAATAGTTTAACTCGAGGCGTTGTGGTTTTAGAGAAGAAGTATTTTAAAGTGTTTCCTATATAAGCTTATGTGTAATCATGCCTCTTGGGCGGAGCCAATTTTGAGCCTTGGGCTATGATTTGAACAAACTTGGTCATCTTGACAATGCTACATAGTAAAAACCTTAGCTCCAGTCCTTTAGGTTTCGGAGAAGGCTTTTTAAAGTTTTAAATTTTAAACTTTATTTATAGCTCATGTGACCAAGATTAGTTATGGACTAGATAAATTTTAACAACTTAGATAAAACTTTTTGCAAGGAACGTTCAAAGCTAATTTAATCAAATTTGGCTTAGAGGTTTCAGAGGAGATGTCCTTTGTTTGTCGTCTGTTGCCACGGCTTGCTCTTACTTTTAAACAGGTTTATTATTTCAAGAACTGTTTAGCTTCGTCTGGCAGTGCTTGAACACAGATGCCCTCCGCATCGTTAATCATCTCTTGGGCTTCTACAAATCCTTCATAAACATAAACAACTAAAGTGGGAAAATATTATGGTTATTACTTGGTACAATTATCATACCAAGGTAACAAGAAAACACTTACCCAGTAATTGAAATAGAAACAACAAAAAAACAACATATGTTTTAATGCATTGTCCTTCATCCAATGTCACAAAGTATAAATAATCTAAACCAAACATAACTACAATGAATAATATAATTTATAAAATAATCAAAATAAATACAAGACCAGTGAGAAAAATAACCAAAATGCACATGAATAATTCTGGTAAAATATTTGATAATGGTGTGCTTAAATTCTGCGTTATTTTAGTCAATAATGTCTAAAAGATACTCAAAGTTATGCAATTGGGGACACAGGCCTCCCATTCAAGGCACGTTCAATTGACAAACAACATTTGTCAACAAACCAATTAGGCCAGGCCAACACTCAAACTTTGAACAGAAGTTAATAGAAGTTTACCCATAAAGTTACAAAAAACGCTTTACACCAATCATTTTTAGGGTAGCTAACAGGAAAATCATACCCTGGTAGCTGGTTAGGTGCCGGAGCCTTGTGATCGGGAGCACATGTTGTGCTTACATTTAGCTTATAAATGACTGATAAGTTACATTCAAGAAATAAGTAATTAATACAACAAGAGGGCCTCACCAACGAACGGCAAGGGCAATGAGGAAATCAAGGAAAGTTCACCGTCGCTCACTTGATTGCAAGTTTCCTGACTTAAAAAAAGTTAAAAAGTGCAAGCAGATGTACACATGTAATTTAAAAAAAAAGTGATCCAAAGAGTATTAATTGTTCCAAATTATTTCAGATGTGTTATGTAGACAGATATGGATACCGTTGCTTATTTAGATCAGCAACACAAATTGCTTCTGATATTAGCTTTTGTTATAAAACATAGGGACAATAGTGTAACAAAAATACTTATGCTCGAGAATGTTTTCAGAATCGTTTCACAGATTCCTGCGAATATCTTTGAAGAAAAAGAAAAAAAAAACACACAACGTCGTTGATCCTTTCCCTTTTGCTCTCCACGACGTCACGTGTAAAAATTTTCCATAAGCATGACATTTAGTCTGGTTCCCGTGTATTCGATGACAACACCAGAGTCGACTGGAATATTGACTACATGTACCTTTGTTTTTAGTGAATTTAGTTCTTATTCAAGATTTCCAACAAATGATAAACAGTTAATCACTCGCTAATAATGATTGTTAATATGTGTCTGTTATGCTGGCTTACTAATTTATTTTATTAAAATACTTGATTATTTGCACAAGAGTAAATCTGAGTAAATCGGTTCGGCCGTAAGAACACATGTACAACAGCGTCGACTACAACAATTGTAAACAAAAGAACGCTCAGCGATTGTCGAAATGTGGTCATAATAATTGTTCTACTAAATAGTTAATGATATGCAGTAAAAAAGTAAACCTGAAAGACGTATATATGATCCATCCTGAAATATTTTAGCCTTATACAGAAACTTTAAGTATTTATAATGAAAGATGCAAGAAGCAATTCAATCTGTTGAATTTGAGAAATTTCATTACTGTGATAAATTTGACAGACAGACGTGTCCGTAAATAAATTCTTATTGACGACGAAATTCTATTTACGCCCTTACCGTGTCTTACTAAATTTACTGCAAAGTAATAAGGTTCATGTGATTGAATGTTGTCAGTGTCAATGACCAAAGTTATTTGAAAACAGTCTTTTCACATTATACTGCTGTACAGGAAGATTGAATCAACAGCAACCAAAAACAGCATTGCTTTCTACCGTCATCAAGTAACATTTGATTATTGTTAATACGGTATTCTCCCATGTGGCTAGCCCCAGTTAAAATCTAACAACTAGAGTAACAACTTCAAATAAAGAGGGGTTTCAAGCAGTGATACAATGAGGGAACATTGATCCTTTAAAACAGCAGATTATGTTCTGTTTTCATGGTCTAAATAAGAACCGTAAGCTTTTTTATGAATTCAACCAAAGTAATTTCCCTAACCCATAGACAAACTACTCTAATTTTTCGCAGTGTGACTTCTTTGTATATTTGTCACGGAAAACAGTTTATGTTCTTTTTCTCAGCAGTAACTAATTAAGTGATAAGTCTTCAATGCCTAGATTAATTGCAAACGGAGACGCATTTCCTGTGACTCGCAGAAATTTCACAAACGAGGCGTCGAATTCCTGATTTATTTCTGAAGAACATGATACCGATTCGTTTCAAAGGGTCACTATCCAATTTTTTTTATGCTAGTACTTGATTACATCCGGTTGTAGAGGAAATCAAAGTGGGATTTCTTTCTGTTTTTGTCAAAGGTATCTTTGTCAAAAGTAACTTTCATGCCGCTACGAGTTACTGAACATTATGCTTTCTATCATACATTTTGGAGGAGCAATTAAATGTCTGCGTGAAGTTCGCAGAATAGCAGAACAACAGAAAAGCAGAACAACTCCTGAACCAGCAGAACAACTCCTGCAAAATAGCAGGATGGCAGAATAGCAGAACAACTCCAGCAGAATGGCAGAATAGTAGAACAACTTTAAAAAGACAAAAGTCTAATTTAGATTTATAGTTCTCTACCGGTTTGCCCCCATCTGTCTGTCCGTCTTTCCGAACGACTGTCCTGAAATCTGGATCCCGCGATAATAAAAAAACCGTAAGTTAAGTTGATTAGATTTGATATCTGATTACACGGCAAAAAAGAAATTATGCAAGTTACTTTGTTTTTATCTGCGTATCAAAATTCTGGTTGCTAAGATAACAGAAACAATAAAATACGGCTTAAAAAGATGGAACTTATCATCACTAAAAAAGTATACGAGCCAGATTACTGAAAATTAGTATGAAAATAGATGGCAATATCGAGATATTGCGTTTGATTTTGTTGTTTTATTCCTCTGGTTTGAGAAAAGAGCCAACAAAGGAGCTGAGAACAAAATGTAAACAAAATCAAGGAGAAAAAGTTCAGCAGAATAGCAGAACGACCCTAACAGAATAGCAGACCAGCAGAATATCAGAACAACTCCTGCAGAATAGCAGAATGTCAGAATAACATAAGAACTCCAGCAGAAAAGCAGAACAACTCATGCAGAATAGCAGAATGGCAGAATAGCGGTACAACTCCGGCAGAATAGCAAAACAGCTCCAGCAAAACATCTGAATGACAGAATAGCAGAACAACTCCAGCAAAATAGCACAAAGGCAGAGTAGCAAAAGAAATCCAGCAGATTAGCAGAATAGAAGAACAACCTTTGTAGTTCTCTACCGAAGTTTGCCCTCCGTCTATCTGTCTGGAAATCTTGAGCCCGCGGTATCATAAAAACCGTATAATCTAAGTCGATGAAACTTGATATATGAAAATGCAACACTGAGATTATACGCTAGCCACATTTTTATCTTCAGGTCAAATTTCAGGTTGCTATTATAACAGGAATAGTAAACTATCATGGCTTTAATAGATAAATCTTTTTATCACTCGGTTAGGTTACTAAAATTATAATGTAAGTAGATCGCAATATCGAGCTAATGCATTTTCATAATTTTGTTTTTCTTCTGGTAAAAGTCTGGTTCGTGAAATTAGACTAATAGTCAGTCAACATAGGAACAAAAAACAAAAAGAGAAAAACTTCAGCATAACAGCAGAATAGTAGAACAAGTCCAGCACAATAGCAGAATCACTTTGATCTGTTGAATGGGAAACTTCAGCAGATGGCAGAATAGCAGAACAACTCATGCAGAATAGCAGAACAAGTCCAGCAGAATTACAGAATGGCAGAACAAATCCTGCAGAATAGCAGAACATCATTTTACAAAAAAAAAAAAAAAAAAAATGTTTAAATTAATTTTTCAGTCCCCCCACCGGTTTTTTATTGAGCTTATTTGCATGCATTATTCGTCTGCAATAAAAACTATGATATATGAACCACTTTTTCACAGAGGAGGGCCTAAATTACGGAATACCGTTAGGGCCATCGTGGTCAGACGTTATAATCAAGAGGGCGACAATGCGATAGTGCGATAATGCGATGGCGACAGTGCGATAACGCAATGGCGACAATGCGATAATGCGATGGCGACAATGCGGTAACGCGATAGTGCGATGGCGACAATGCGATAGTCATATCGTACTGTCGCCATCGCATCATCGCATTGTCGCCATCGCACTATCGCATTGTCGCCATCGCACTATCGCGTTTTCGCATTATCGTACTGTCGTCATCGCATTATCGCACTGTCGCCATCGCATTATCGCACTGTCGCCATTGTATGAATGGGTTGATGCTTCGAGAAACAAATACCTGGTCAAAAGTAGAGCCAGTGTTTGTGGTAGCAAAGTAAAGGGAAATAACTAAAAAAGTAACCAAAACTAATTGTACTTATTCAATGAATTTTCTTTCAATGTATTCTTTCATTTTATTAACTTTCAAAACATGCCTTCAATAGCTTTGAAGTTATAGTGCAAATAAATCTGGTCAAAAATTTCAACAAAAGAATATGTTAAATTTAATAAAGGGAGATAATTCAGAAAGTGAGCTAGACAGAGTTATGGTTCTTGCACAGTGCAAATCCTCTCATTGTATTCTATCCTTGTGTAAACTTTCAACAAAATCACTAAATTAAAAGGCATCAGGGCATAAATAAATGAAAAATTACTGAACCGGAACATGCCGGTAAAATACACACGCTTCCTAATGAGTTTCAATGAATTCCAGTCAATGGTTGTTGAGGAATAGTTTGGACAAAAATCACAGCTGAAAAAGTATCAAAGGGGTATAACTTTGTGAGAAATCACTGAACCGGGACATGCCTGTAATATGCAATTCTCCTCTTGGTAATAAAGCTTCCTATTGAGTTTCAGTGAATTGCATTTAATAGCTGCTGAAAAATAGTCCGGAAAAAATTACAGCTAAAAAGGCATCAAAGGGGCATAACTTTGTGAAAAATCACTGAACCGGAGCATGCCTGTAATATGCACACCTCGTTTTGGTAGTGAAGCTTCCTATGAAGTTTCCTATGAATTCCAGTCAGTGGTTGCTGAGAAATAGTCCGTACAAAAATGTCAGTTGAAAGGGCATTAAATGGGCATAACTGTGGAAAATCAATGGACCGGAACAGGCTGCTAATATGCACAGCTTCTATTGGCAGTGAAGCTTCCTATTAAGTTTTAGTAAATTCAAGCCAGTGGTTGCTGAGAAATTGTCCGGACAAAATTTCGGGACGGACGGACGGACAGACGGACGGACAAGGCGGCGACTAAATGCATTCCCGTTGCGGAGCATAAAAAATCATGAAAAATGCCATTGTACTCAAAATCTGTCATTTCAAATAGATTTCGCCTCGTGTTACTACACATTGAGCTTATAAATGTATTTAATCCAAATCTGAGTCAGAAACGATTACACCTGTCAGCCATCAAAGCTGAAATAAAAATGTTTGCGGACGGTAAGTGCAGCGTCCACCTATCGGAGTTGGAACTCGAATCAATTAATAGTCAACAATATCATAAATAAGAATATTCAGAAGCATTGACTTCTTTCTAAACATGTGATTTATCATAATGAAACCTTTATTACTGTATTAATTCACTTAATGAACGTTTTTAGAGCAAATGCCAATGTTTCTTTACGGTTATTGTATAGATCGTTTGGTAATTATGCTAAACGCTAACCCAGATAAGTTATATATAGAATAATGTTTTAGAAGGAAATAATAAAATTTTCTTTAAAATATCATCTGAAAATAGATCGTGTTTAATTAAAAAAAACTAACGATACCATGCAATGATTACTTGTGATTAAGATTTATCTCTTGGAATAAGCCTTAGGCTTTTGGACAGTGATGTTTGGCTAGTCACTGCTCCACAAAATTTCTTATAAATACAAGTTTTTGAGAGTTGAAAAGGGATTGATTTTGGGATCAAAATGTAGCTGAAAGTTGACAGAGTCTGATGTGAAAAAAGGAATGGAAAAGCTCTTTTGATAGTCAAATTATTTGATGCAAATTGAAGTTTGATGGACTAAAAACACTGTGAAATCTTGCAAAATAAATGGATTTACTGACTGTTGAGAAAATCCCTGGGTTGTAAACCTATTGTGCAGAGGATATATGAATACATAATTGGATATAATTGGAATTATACATAACAGTACACCTTTAAATCATTAGCATAAAGTGAAAAGTGTTATCCACCAGTGGATTTATAGCAGTGAATTACCTTTGTAAGTTGAACAATGAATAAAAGCGAGGCAAAATCAAAAATGACTAGCAACAATGAAAAAACCTGCACTGAAAAGGGGATAAAGACTGGACAAAAGGAAAGTGGGCAGCCCCCAGCTTAACGTACACATTCAGAGGTCAGCAATTGTAGCACTGAAGAACTTAGCTACATACACACACAGTTAGATAGTATGAATGAAAATCTATCAGAAGTCAGGGGTGAACTCAAAATAATCATGAAAAAGGAAGACATTGAAAATCTTATTACCTCAACAGTCACAACTGTAATGGAAAAAATGGAAAAGAAACTGACAGATATAATAAGTAGAAAAATCAAGGAGAACACTGAAGAACTATATGATAAAATACGTTGTCTGGAGTATGAGAATGCAAAGTTGAACTCGAAATTGGACAATATGAAATCCAAAATTGACCAGGAATATAAAAATCTAACTGAACAGGTTAAAAACAATACATTTTTGGCTCAGGAGGCAAATAAGGGGGCAAACTATAATGAGCAATACAGCAGAAAGAACAATATCAAAATAATGAATGTCCCTTCAAAAGAAAAAGAAACTGAAGAAGTGTTGACAACAAGTGTGAAAGAGATCCTCAGTAAACAAGGTATTATTCTTGAAAAAGAGGAAATCCTTGCAATTCATAAGATTCCAGGAAAGACTGATGAGATTAAACCTGTTTTAATAAAACTGAAAAATAACTATGCAAAAGTTAAAATTATGCAAAATAGAAAAGCCATGAAGGAAGCTGGACACAGACTGGTTGATGATGTGACAAAACTAAATCATGGTCTCATAAGCAGACTTTCCCTACACCCAGACATCTCCACTGCTTGGTTTTTCAACGGCAGAGTCTATGGTTCCACCAAGGCTGGAAAGAGATACAAATTTGACATTTATGACACAATTAGTTCAGTCATTACTTGAGACATTCCATGTATGCTTTAGAAAGCAAATACTGAGACATTTTCCACTCAAATATTTTTAACACATTGAATTTAAAACTGTGTATAATTTCAGATGGTTTATACTTACAATACTGAAGTATTTTTGTATCAAGTACATTTTTAAGCATTTTTTATATCTAGTACATATTTAAAATATCATATTATTACTATGTGCAATTGGAAAAAAATAAGTATGATGATACTTGTCAAATTGTTAAACTTTTTGTAAAATAGATGGTTTTTTTCTACGGTTTAAAGTTAAAAACTATAAACTATAGCTCAAAACCATGTATAATTGCAGATGGTTTAGGCTTACAATACTAGATTTTTTTTGTTTCGAGTATAAATTTAAGTAGTCTTTATATCGAGTACATATTTAAAATATCATATTATTAATACGCGTAATTGGCAAACATAAGTATGGTGATATTTGTCAAATTGTGATACATTTTGTAAAACATATGTTTTCCTACTTATTAAAGTTAAAAACTGTAAACTATAGTTTAAAACCATGTAAAATTTCAGATGGTTTAAGCTTACAATACTAAAGTATTTTTGTTTTAAGTACAAATTTAATTTTTTTTTGTATCAAGTAAATATTTAAGTACATATTTATTATACAATAAGTATTTAAAAGTTAAAAACTATAAACTATAGTTTAAAACAATGTATAATTGCAGATGGTTTATGCTTACAATACAAACATATTTTTGTTTCAAGTATAAATTTAAGAATTTATATCGAGCACATATTAAAAATATCATGTTATTATTAAGCGTAATTGGCAAACATAAGTATGATGATACTTGTCAAATTGTAAACCATTTTGTATAACATATTTTTTTTTACATTTTAAAGTTAAAAAACTATAAACTATAGTTTAAAACCATGTACAATTTCAGATTGTGTATGCTTACAATACTTATATATTTTTGTTTCAAGTACAAACTTAAGTTTATTTTTGTATCAGGTACGTAATTATCTAAGTATGTTCTGTATTGCGTACGTATTTAAAATATTATATTATTATTACACATACTTGGCAAACATAAGTATGATGATACCTGTCAGATTGTTAAACATTTGTTTCTCTACATATGCTTTATAGGAAAATAGTAATACTGCACTATTGAGTACATAATACAAGAAACAGGTCAAACTATTAAATCATCCCTTTTATATGTAAAAATACTTGTATTTAGAGGAATTTGTTGTCCTTTTTTTCTTTTTAGAAGTATAATCTGTAAAATGGATTGTACAATTTTTGTTTGTTTTCGTTTTGTAAACTTGTTGGAATATGCTCTGTTCTGTTTACTTATGTCAAGTTGTTTAAACATTATTAACACAGAGTATGGCTGAACTAAAAATTTTATCGGCAAATTGTCGTGGCCTACAAGGTAATAAGAAAAGAGCTGATGTCTTTAAATTTTTAAAAGAAAAAAAGTATCATATATACTGTTTACAAGACACACATTTTACTAAGAGTCAAGAAAAATTTATATACTCCCAATGGAATGAGGTTAATTCCGACAATGTAGGTAATATGATTGCTTTAGATATTACACTTGAGACAAATAGAATAACTCTTGTAAATGTGTATGGACCAAATACAGACACACCTGACTTCTTTGATAGAATGTTTTCTCTAGTTGATGAGATAGGTAATGACTCATACATTATTTGTGGAGATTACAATTTAGTTCTTGATCCATCCTTAGACTATGATAATTACAAACATATAAATAATGGTAAAGCGAGATTAAAGCTTCTTAATCATATACAAAATAGACAATTGTTTGACCCTTTTAGGGAAATATTTCCGGACCAACAGAGATACACATGGCGTCGTAAAAACCCTCTCCAGCAGGCTCGTCTCGATTTTTTCCTAATAACAGAAGACCTTCTAGTAAATGTCCACAAAACTGATATAGAAACTAGCTACAAATCTGATCATTCCATAGCTTCTTTATTTTTAAATTTTTCTAAAATAGAACACGGTAAAGGTTTATGGAAACATAACAATTCACTACTTAAAGATGAAGAATATTTAAAAATGGTGAAAGAAAAAATCAGGGAAGTGAAGCAGCAATATTGTCTAAGGGTCTATGATATAGATAACATTGATAACATACCAAATGATGAAATTGAATTTGTAATAAATGATCAATTGTTTTTAGAGACAATGCTTATGGAACTTCGAGGAGTCGCAATATCGTATGGTAGTTACAAGAAACGTCAACATAACAAAACAGAAGCTGAATTAATTATGAAAATATCAAATTTGGAAAAACATATAAATGAACAAAACATTGATCAGTTAGAAAAATTGAAACTATACCTAACAGAAATAAGAGAAAATAAATTTAAAGGACATATTATTCGATCTAAAGTTAAGTGGATTGATGAAGGTGAAAAACCTTCAAACTTTTTCTGTAATTTAGAGAAGCGAAACTATTTAAATAAAACAATTTCAAAGTTGGAGCTAGGAAATGGGGAGATAATTAGTTCACAAAAAGACATCCTGAAAGAAATGCAATTTTTTTATCAGACACTGTATTCTAGTAAAGATGATAAAATGATAAAGGATATTGATTTAAACAATTTTTTTTGAAAATAACTCAGTTAGAAAATTAACAACAGACGAGGGTCAAAGTCTTGAGTGTAAAATTACATACTTAGAGGCAAGCAATGCACTGCGCTGTATGGCAAATGATAAAACACCTGGCAGTGATGGTTTTACAGCAAATTACTTTAAAATGTTTTGGAAGGACCTAGGTCATTTTGTAGTAAGATCAGTAAATTATGCTCTTGAAATAGGGCAGATGTCTGTAACTCAACGACAAGGTATAATAACATGTATTCCGAAAGAAAATAAATCAAAACAATTTTTAAAAAACTGAAGACCAATAACTCTTTTAAATACTGACTATAAAATAGCTTCTGGAAGCATTGCTGCACGTATAAAAACAGTCCTAAACAATTTAATCAGTGATGAACAAACAGGCTATATAAAAAACAAATATATCGGGGAAAATACAAGACTTATATATGATATTATGTATTATGCAGATGAAAACAACATTCCCTGTCTCTTACTGCTGCTCGATTTTGAAAAAGCATTTGATTCCCTTTCTTGGTATTTTATTAAAAAAAAACTTTAAATTTCTTTAATTTTGGAAGATGCCTGAAAAGCTGTGTTAAGCTATTTTACTCTAACATACAGTCATTTGTTAGCCAAAGTGGGTTTTTGTCGGAATCATTTAATGTAGGTCGCGGTTGCCGTCAAGGTGACCCTTTGTCGCCTTATCTTTTCATCCTCTGCTCAGAAATTCTTACTAAAAAAATAAAACAAAACAAGAAAATAAAAGGCATAAATGTTAATGGTATAGAACACTTAGTATCACCTTTTGCTGACGATACATCTATAATACTTGATGGAAATAAGGAGTCATTAAACGAAACAATGAAGGAATTAGAATATTTTGCTCAGATTTCAGGTCTCAAAATAAACTTTGAAAAAACCTATATAATATGGTTTGGTTCTAAAAAATTTAGTAGCCAGTCAATTAAAACAAATTTTAAATTAGTATAGGGAAAAGATGAGTTTATATTATTAGGAATTAAATTTCATGTTGATTTGGAAAAAATGATTCATTTGAATTACAAAGAAAAAAGGAGTAGTTTAGAACAGTCTGTTAAGTTCTGGAGTAGACGTTATCTTACTCCCATTGGAAGATGTACAGTCATTAAAAGTTTATTGTTACCAATCTTTAATCATTTATTTATTTCTCTTCCTGATCCTGATGACAAAATGCTTAAATCTATCAGTGATATTTTGTATAACTTTCTGTGGCATGGGCCAGCAAAAGTAAAAAAGTCAGTTGTAACTAAAGATTTCTGTGAGGGTGGACTTAAAATGACAAATATTCAGTGTTTCATTCAAAGTCTTAAAATAACTTGGATAAGAAGATTGATAACAACAAAATCAAAATGGCTAAATTTAGCAGAAAATCTATTTGATGTACAAAAACTGATAAATTGTGGAAAACTTTACGCTGATAAAATGGAACACAAAATAACAAACAAGTTTTGGAAAAATGTATTGCAGTCTTACTCTTATTACATAATGCCAGCTCCAGTTAAAAGAAACAGTGACTTTTTGAAATGTCCAATTTTTTACAATCACAATATCCTTGTTGGAAAACAAAGTCTATTTCTAAAATCATGGTATCAAAATGGAATAAGATATATAAATGATTTGTACAAAGGACAAAAGCTTATGTCGTATGAGGAATTTAAAAATAGCACTAACATTCCTGTTAACTCGTTACATCATCTTGGAGTAATAAGAGCAGTTTCAAGTTACAAAAGGAAAGTCACTTTAAAACAAACAGAAATAAGCTCAGAAAGTAATCCTTTAATTCCCTTTCCAGTAAAAACTATTATCCGATCAAAATCAGGATGCAAAGACATTTACAATATTCTTAACAAAAACTCTGATATGCCAACAAGTCAAATAAAATGGAATATGCAATATCACTTTGAATATGAAGATTGGAAATTTTTTTATAGCATGCCTTTTAAAGTGACAAGAGACAGTAATTTACAATGGCTCCAATATAGAATTTTACACCGAATCTTACCAATTAATAAATACTTAAAAACATTAAAGTTGAAAGATAGTGATCTTTGTGACTTCTGCAAGAATGAAACAGAAACAATAGAACATATTTTTTGGAAATGTAGATGTACACATTCACTACTGAATGAACTACAAAGACACTTAGAAAAGGAAAATATTCCTATTAAAATTAATGAAAGGAACATAATCTTTGGATCAAAAAATACACCAGAATACTTAATAACCCTCTATATAAAAAGTACATATTCACAAGCAAATCTCTTGGAAGATTACTGTCAATAAATTCACTTAAATGCTACTTACAACATGAATATAATATAAACAAAGAACTGTCAATAATAAACCAAACCCTAAGTATGTTTGAGACTAACTGGAAAATAATATACAATTTAATAAAGTTAAATGTGTTGCTGATTTTTTCTTGTTCTATGCAGAGGAAGCCAATTTATGTAAAAAATTCATATATCAAAAGATTTTAAATTATGAGCCTTTGACATTCTTATAATTGTATTCTGAAAACAGAGCAATATGTCCAACATGCTCTTAAAATTGATCTTGAAAGTGATCTTTGAATGCCATATCATTTTAACGTTTACATTTCAAACCTAAACTTCCTATCAAGAAAATATGCAAATACTCAAGGCAGTATCACTGTAAAGAAGCTTACAATATTCTGTAACGAAAATTTCAAACAACGAAGCTTGTTTCTCTTCTTAAAAGTTTTGAAGTTTTATGGCAATACTTTATATCAAAACAACCTTCCCATTCATATATTTATCTACGCTAAAGGTCGTTTTTAGGATTTTTTTTAAATTTCTAGTGAATTTAAGATGACTCTGAAAATATTGTAAGACAAGTAATTGAGCAGAAAATGCATATTTGATTAAGTACGTGTTGCTGCATCGATAATGCCAATTTTATCTTTTTGTCTTCATTTTTGGAACTTAGATGTCATTTTAAAATAAACATTTTAAGAAGAATTTTTTATAGTATTATTCTCTTACGAGGAAAGTCTATCAAAATATGTCTGCTTCTTGTTTTACATAACAGATATTAAAATGCTATTTTGAAAACAAGAATTTGGCTGCCCGTCAGACTAGCGACCTAGCGGCCTATCTGCAAAGGGCTTGGCGGTAAAGCAACCTAATTGTAGCGGCCTAAAATATGCATTGTTGATCACAATAGGAATACTATATTTGAACGAAATGTCATCAACCAACAACAGTAAAAGGGTTCTGATAAGTTTTTTTACTAATTCAAAATAGGGGATTTTACATGAAAATAATTCTTTGTTATCTGAAGGCTGTTAGCGACCAAGCAGCCTAACGGTCTAAAATATACATTTTGTTGTTCTGCTGTTCTGCCATTCTGCTAAAGTTGTTCTGCTTTTCTGCCATTCTGCTCTTCTGTAGGAGTTGTTCTGCTATTTTCTATTCTGCTGGAGTTGTTCTGCCATTTTGCCATTCTTCTATTCCGCTGGAGTTGTTCTTCTGTTCTGCTATTCTGCCGGAGTTGTTCTGCTATTCTGCTGAAATTTATCTTTAAACAGAAAAAAAGGATTCTGCTATTGTAATGGGGTTGTTCTACTATTCTTCTAGTTTGTTTTGTCTTGTTTTATTTTGTTCTAAGTTACTACATTGGCTGACAGACTTATTTCAGGAAATAGAATTCCCACCAAAAGGGTGAAAAAGTAAAATGCGTTATCTTAATATTGCCATCATCTAGTGTACTATTTTTTATTAAACTTTGTCGTATACGTTTTGAGTGATAAAAAGATTCATCTGTTAAAGCCATATTTTTAGTATTTCTGTTACAATAGCAACCCGAAATTTTCACCCAGGGATTAAAAAATGACTTTCATAATTTCCTTGTTGCCAAATATTAATATATCAGGTTTCATCAACTTACGAGGGTTGATCCAGAAATAATGTCACTACCTTCATATTTTTTTTATTTCTTAAGGTATGGTATCGAAATTTCTATATGTTAGTTCTCTAAGACTTTTTTATTCACTGACCAAGTAGCGTTAAATTTGACCTTCACATATTTTCACTACACACTATCATAAAACCGTAGTGATGCATGGTCGCCGCGCGTGAAAAATATGCCGTGTTGTGGACTTACGATCTCAAATTAAAGTAAAAATTTGCTGAGTAACAATGCGCGAAATCATAGGATGTTATGATGACGTGACGTCATGAATGTCAGTTATCATGTGCTGGAATTCTATTGATGTGGTTTAAATTTAGCGTGCGTAACCTATGTTTGAAGTCGGGTGGTGCGTAAGCCAAAGATGTCAATATCCGACAAAACGCCACAACGGGCAATTATTCACTTCTGCTATAAACTCGGGAAGTCGCCATTAGATACGGTCTGCATGATCAATGAAACATACGGCGAAACTAAAGTGAACAGAAGGTTAGTGTATAGATGGTTCCAGCGATTCAATGACGGAGATGAGTCACTTGAGGACAAAGAGAGACCTGGAAGGCCAGTTGATGCACGATCGGATCACAACGTCAAACTTGTTTCAGACGCCGTCAATGAAGATCGACGTTCAACGATTAGAGCGTTATGCGAAGATCTTGATATGAGCTTCGGTACAGTTCAAAGAATACTACATGAAGACTTGAAAATGAGGCGGGTGAGTGCTCGCTGGGTTCCCCGGTTATTAAAAGATGAAGAAATGGCAACTCGTGTAAAGGAATCACAGCGATTTTTACGGCGGTGGAAGAAGGAGGGGTACGACTTTCTGAGACGAATCATAACAGCAGACGAAACATGGGTTTATTTCTTCGATCCGGAGTCCAAGATGCAATCGAGCCAATGGAAAAACATCGACTCGCCGCCTCCAAAGAAGGCACGCACCTGCAGGACCGTTGGAAAGCACATGTTTATTGTGTTTTTCGACATGGAGGGTGTTGTGTTATGCCATGCTGTTCCCAAGGGCCAAACTGTCAATGCAAAGTATTATTCGAAGGTAAGCGCTTTCATATTAAAAAAACACCACTTCCTGTTTTTGAATATGACTAATTCCTTTTAAGATTTTATGACAAATGATCGCTGATTAATATGCCTAGCTGCAATGTGGAGTCTACCCAATATTTGAGTGATTATAAATTTGCTCTACTGCAGGTGCTAACCACCCAACTCATGACTGCATTGCGTAAAAAGAGAAGACATTTCTATGAAGACATTGAGCGGTGTATCCTACATCACGACAATGCCACGCCTCATATGGCACGTGAGACAAGACTCACTCTTGATGTCATGGGAATGGAGACACTTCCGCACCCACCATACAGTCCGGATCTCGCGCCCTGTGACTTTGCCTTGTTTCCTTACCTGAAAAAACAGCTCCGTGGAACTAATTTCCAGACATTGGGTGAACTACAGCAAGCCTGCAACAAGACTTTCTCAGCTCTTTCCAGAGATTGGTTTGGGGATGTTTTCAGAAAATGGGTGTCCAGACACGAACGATGCGTATTGCATCAAGGACGGTACTTTGAAAAGGAGTGACAATCAAATAACCTAAACGACGTACGATTCAAATAACGTCCGTGACGTCGTTGGTGCGCGGCGCTAGTCAATACCCTGCCTCCTTAATTGTCCTATATTTCGAAAGTGGCAAGTCCGATTTAAATAATTTTTGCAGAGTAAACTTCAAAGATAATGAAGTGCTGCAGTACAAATTTTCCGTTTGATACGTCCATCAGAAAAGATTTCATCACGTCAGTGACATTACTTTTGGATCAACCCTCGTATCTTACATGTTTTTATGTTATCGCGGGATCCAGATTTCCGGACAGTCGGGCAGGCAGATGGAAAGACGGACAGACATACGAAGGGCAATCTTAAACTATTAAAACTCATTTAGACATTTTGTCTTTTTGAAAGTTGTTCTGCTATTCTTCCATTCTGCTGGGGTTGTTCTGCAATATAGTTGTTCTGCTATTCTGCTAACTTCACACAGACAGAAGCATTGGAAATTGCTCAAAAAACGTTCGTTACAGAGTACTTCGTATTAAAGGTTTCATAACTTGATATTCAAACATTCTATGATATTGTTGACTATTTATTGATTCGAGTTGCCATTAATAGGTGGGCCCTGCACTTGCAGTTCCCAAACATTTTTATTTCAGCTTTGATGACTGACCGATGTGACTGTGTTTGACTCAGACTTGTTGAAATACATTAATAAGCCCTATGCAAAATTTATTTGAGATTTAATATTTTGTTTACAGTGGCATTTTTCATGACATTTTTTTCCATTTTGTAACGAAAATTTCCGCCAGGGAAATTTTTTGCTCTTATTTATTAGTACTTTGGGCTTGGTATTTTTTTTCTCCTAAAATAAACTTGACAACTACAACAAACTGATAGGTTTCTTCGACTTGATATGCCGTTTAAGACTATTTATTAGCGTTTGACAGTGTAAATTTTCTCTAAAAGCATATGCAACGAAGATTTCCTAATGTAACGTTACTTTTTCAGTAGACTATTGCGTGTCAAACGTTGCAATATTCGCTAAGTTTCATTTGACATAATGTATTATGTATTCTATACTTCTACTTATATTCAATATATCTTTTCAGTCATATTAAAAAAGATTATTTGTTACCATATTAATGAAAAATTATTGAATATAATCAAGAAAATATTAAATGTAAATGAAAAGAATTACATATAAATAAGAAAAATTGAATATAAATGAAAATATATTACATATAAATAAGAAAATACAAGTGAATATAATGTGTCCCTTAAAACATGGTCTTCAGAGGGTGGGCCTATTTTAACTACTATATGACTTCATGGAAAACTCTGAAATCTTCTCCGAAAAAAAAGAAAAAAGAAAACATAAAATATTCTTATTATAAGATATTTTCACAAAAAAATGTTCCTTAAATGGCCCGTTATCAGATTTTTTCAAGCCATTTGGGCCACTTAAAAATCTGGCGTACAGATGGTGAAACCTGTTGTCGCTATATGACTGTACAGAAAAGTTTGATACTCTTCTTTTGAGTAACGTTTCTTGTGTTGCCTTTAATCGATTTCTTTCACGCCTTTTTTAGTTTGAGCAAAAAGTTGATTGGCAGAAAACAAGCTTTTGGTAGCTTGTCAGTATATAACTAAATAGAAAATTTTGAAAATCTTCTTCTGAGAAACCGCTGACACGATTTCAAAAATCTTCACGGAAACTCTTGGCCCAAAATTCTAAATAATGTCTTAGAAATGTTACTGTAGTGGCCTTTTGTGAAATTCTTGGAGCCATCTTGGTACATTAAATAAATGACAGTAATTAAGCAAGTTTTCACAATATGACTGCATGGGAAAATATCCTCCCAAAAACCCCTGGTAAAGATTCAAAGTTATTTCACAGAAATACTCCTTTGGTGGACCTTCATCATATTTGTTTGAGTTAGGTTGGTTAAAAGAAATTCTACACCTGGACAATTTTGAAAAAATATTTAAACCTTGACATACTGATCTGTGTTCTATTTTTGGAATTTACAGCATGAAAAAACAATATTAGTTGTTGCGAATGTCAACATCAAAAACTGCTACGTTCTTATGTTTGCTTTTCATTATCTTGACAATATGTGTAACAGTTCTAAGATGAGTGATAAAGGGCCATACTGGCCCTCTCGTTGTTTGTTATAACCCTAGTCATAGTGTATATATATTATATATATACATTCTCACTACACATATATTAAACCAGAAAACGCTGCAATAGGATAAAATTCTTCCTTACTGTTCAATGGTATCAAGAAGAATAAGACAGACATTAAATTGGAGTTCTTCAAAAATGTAATGGGTAGATCATGTACTTTTGCTAGCTGTAACAAGCGGGGAATCTTAAAGTTGTACTTTAATACTACATGAAGAGAAAACGATACACGTTAATAAAATTGATGTGAAAGTAACAAGACAACTGTGACACGAAGACGCCTTTGTCATTTAAATACAAATGACGAACATCTCCTGAATCTTCAGATATTGCAATTTTTAAGATTCTTCTTCTGAAAGGAATGTGTTTACAAAGTAGCGCTAATCCCACTAGAAAGCTCAGAAGCAATTTACAAGGTAATAATTGCGGTTTCTTGAAGCGAATACTTGTTTCATGACACCAACACCACCCCAAAAATAAGGATCGATGAAGAATATTGATATTTGTTGAATTTTGACTGTATTTTGAACACTTATACAACTGATATTCAGGGGTTTGTTTTCGTGCAGACTGCTCTGGTTGACATTATTTACTCAGACTATTGTCTTCCCTTCCAAAGCCTTGAAAATAATGTTACGCAATTTCTTGTCCTAATCGGTAGATCGGGCAATATGACTTTTGATCATTTTAAGTAATGTTTATACATTCAAAATATCACGTATGAAATGGACCTGTTAAAAGTCATCAATTTAAATAAAGGAGGTGTTTATTGGTCAGCTGTGGTTTTCCTTTTGTGCGAGAAAAAATGACTTATGTTTCAACGGTGCTTCTCTTATTAAAATGAAAACCTTTTTATGTTCTGTATGTGGTGTTTATGGTCAATTTTGAATTTTGTTATTTGATTCATGTAGTTTATGGTTGCTAAAGAAAGACAACTAATAAATTGATATAATTATCAGAACAAATCATAATGCGGCATTCTTTCTTGCTGCTGTTTAACGATTGACATTTTCAGCAGTTTTCTTTCTTCATTTTTGTTCTTTTTAGTCAATGTTTAACCGTGTTCCATCATTGCATATTGTCACAGTCGTCTAGAGAATATTTTATTCTTTTTATTATATCGGATGTTGACAGGTTTTTGCATCTATTCCCACAAAATATATTGTTTATAATAAATTCTGTCTACGTTGTGGAAATCGTTCGAAGAGCGCAGCACGTCTAGCGAAATATTTGTGTTCTCCTTTTGAAAACATATTTCCAAATCTAATAAACAACATTTTTACTATTGGATTCTAAATAAGCTACAAAAGCAGGGATTTAATTCTCAGTTTATATATTATTATATAATAGTTAGGAATACATTTAATTCCGTGAGCCTTGCTGTGCATTTTTACACATATATATGAACCAAAACGCATTAAACGCTAAAAATGTATCTTGTTAAGTTTGAACGAATATTTTGTAATATAACTTAGTTGGATACAATAATTTCATGTTAATGTATACAAAACACATTAGACTGTAAACAACATTTATTTCTGTATTAAACTGTCAGTTTTCTTCATCTGGCTTTAGGCCAGATAGGGTTTTACTTGAAAAACAACGAAAACTAACAAGAACTCCGAACACTTCCGAAGCTTCAAAGCCGCCTGGCTTCCAGTTTCAAAAGGTTGTACTTCAGAAAAGCTGGAGACCAAACATTACGTTACGGCAAATCAACCAATAGAAAGCCCGCTTTCAAAGCAGACATATGCCCCCGTATTCGGCCCATAATGACGCAAAGCACACTTTAAAGCGCAAAGGCACATGAAACATTTTAGCAAGTGCCTTGATAATCTACTGTTTTTATATATTATTAACTTAAAATTGCCATCATTAACAGAAAACAATATCTAAGCCAAATATAGAGCAAGAGTAACATCGATTATTTTTCTTCGTTTCCCAAACTGTTGTTACGGTCACTCAACCTCTTTTCGTTTCTCCCGCGTCGTTCGGGGGGTTAGGATAGAGTGCGAAATGAGTTCATTTCACAAAATGGACTTTACGTCTACAAAACGGACTTTTAATTTCTTAATTATGGCTATCTGTATTGTCTTGGTTAGGTGTAACAAATAAAAGATATACCTATATTATGCCTCCTTTTATATTATATTTAAGTAATAGATGTTCAAAATTTAACCATTTATTGTGACCGCGCCCTACGAAATGGACATTCTCTTTCAAAAATACCTACAAAATGGACTTCTGTTGTTTTAATTAAAGTAAGAATATTAGATAAACAATATATACCAGGTGGGAAGTGAAAATCAAACAATAAGTGCTTTCACAGGAAACAGCAGCTTACAAACGGATTGCGGTGTGCACAAGTACACCTTTTCCTCAGATATATGTTCACAGCTACCTTGTGTTTGATCAAAACTTTTGTCGTCATTTTCCATATACCCGCAAAGCATTCAAATATACAAGGTCAACGTCACAGCTATTCCCCGGTTCAGGGGGGAGGGGGGGAGGGGGTTGTGGGGTGTTGCAATTGACTAGTTGATTACAATAAGACTAGCTCGTGGAATGCTTTCTCTAGTACCGTTCTTACATGTTATGAAGCCTGTAATGACTTCTTGCTTCTTTCAACAGTGTGTGGTATTGCAACAGTCATATGTTATCGGAATGCCGTTAGTAAATTAACTCTTTGTGTGAGTGGTAGTAGAAGAGTAAGCTGCAACACAGTCACCCATAGTTACTGAATATAAATATCTAAGCGAGCCGCTACTAGCATTTTTAAAAGCTAAACTTGTTCAACTTTTAAGCAATTTTGATACTTTTGAAATCATTCAACTTAATAAGCAGTGTTGACGAAAACTGTAAGTTAGAAGGGACATAACTCCAAAAATAGCTTTCAGAATAATGCTCCTTGTGGTACAACTGCCCCTTGACATGCCTTTTGTCATGATAAGCAAGCATTCAAAGTTTCATATTGATACCTTTTAAATTCTTTGAGTAATGGACTACATTAAAGTTTTTGCACGACGACGACAACGACAACGATGACGACGCGGCGGTCATAATAGCTCGACTTTTTCTTCGAAACAGACGAGCTAAAATGAAACTGAGTAATTAAATTAAATAATGACAATGATTTTCCAACTTCAATAACTTTCTCTGAAACCACTGAATTAAATGAAAAGTTCGTATGAATTTCCTTCAATGAAGCTCTACCACAGTTGTTAAAAAATTAAATCCAGCAGATTGCTATGGCAATAAGAAAAACCTGTTGTCCAAAATCGCCAAGTTGAAATTTAAATGTGTAGCATTTTCTGGTTATCTTTATTTACGTTTTCAGAAAATGTCCTTTTGGTTACTTTTGGTCCCGACCGAGGGATCATATTTTTCATATAGACCTATAATATATATAAACCATCTAACTTTTTTTTCATGCTGGCAAGAAGTCTGAACGTTTGCAGGAAGCATTGTCTAATAGACCTTCACCAAGATTAATCCAACTGTACCGATAGGGTCTTTTTTTTCACACTTCAGTGGGTCAGATTAACAACATAGACTAATACAGACAAAATTTTCTTTAAAAAAATCCCGTAAGACTGTGACATCTAATATGAGTCTAAGAGATCTCTACTCACAACTGCAGAGCCTTGGATGTAGTTGTTTGAATAGTATTACTGTTTAGTAGACGTCTACCAAGATGGATCAAATGATGACAGCAGGCTCCGTCCCAGTGGTCATTTTTTAGTACACTTAAGAAACTGTTTAAAACCATGTTTCTTTTCAGAAACCACAAGGCCGCCGGTTCAGATATATACTGCGTGACACTGTGTTTACTTTCAGTAAAATGTTCAGATCATATCCTTATCATCAAAACTTTGATCTTCATTTGACCTTGACCTTAATCTTGATCTTTTCCTTGCATAAGCTTCTACAGCATTGAAATTGAAACTATACGCTCATTTATGCATGCAAATTTCAATTTTGACATCTTGACTACTGACCAGTAATATGCTGTATTTATGTCTCAATATTTCGACTGCAAGACCGACCGATTTACCAACTGATATTACATAGATGTCGGCCTTTACCATCGTCTATATAATAAAAAGCCCTGGCGCACAATTTGCTGGGCTAGTAATTTTATGTCACTGAATGGTGGCTTATGGTAGTCAAACTGTCCTCCGTTATTCCGTCTATCTGTCCATCCTATCGTCTGTGCGCAACTTCTCCCACAACTCTCAATTGATTTTCACCAAACTTTCACACAAAGATCATTATGATGTGCCGTAGTGTGTATTCTCCAGATTTTGCAATTCGATTTTTTTGGCGGAGTTACTGCCGTTTGTTTATTCATTTTTTTGTATTTCTTGTTTGCTCAAATTCTCTTACTTTTCCAATGCGATTTTCACCAAACTTTCAAAGAATAGGCATCATCAAGTGCGCAGCATTTTGCATTTGCTATTCAAGTAATTTTTGTGGATTTATATCCCTTTAAATTTTACTTAATATTGGTTCTGTGCACAACTCTTCCTACAATTCTCAAATGGTGTTCACAAAACTTTCATACTTGCTTGAATAACGAAATAATATGATTATTTAATAACTGTGGCGTTTTCAAGACATAAGCCAAAACATTATCGTATAGCATTTCTTTAACAATTGATAGCCACTTGTTTTACCATTTTAACAGTATATACCCTTTTTAGTATAACATTATCAGTCATTTGGAGTTTAAAGAAATATTTCAATATTTTCACGTAACGTGATATAAACTATTTAACCAACGGTACAGGCACTATTTCGGACTTTGAGAATACTTTAAGAAAAAAATCAGATGGACTATTTCAATTGTTTTAGATTTACTATATTCCTATATTTCAGAAGAATAACTTAATATTGTACCAACGAAAGCATCAATAAATTGACTTGATTTTTTTGCACTTAATCAGCAAAATTTTTGAAGCTTTTGTGGCCTTACCAGCACATACTCTTGATTGTAACTAAAAGTTCTTGTATAGCTAAAATCTGTCTCTAAATAATTAAAACTATTAACCGTTTCCTGTTTAAAACAAATATAGTAAAACACTTTATGCCGTAGCAATGCATCTCGTTTTTTTAATACCATGACTGCTGTTTAGACGTGTTACCTCTAAGCTCCATCTGTTACAATATCAGTACAGTAACATATTAACAAGTCGAATGATTTTTATTTTCATTATAAATATTAAATGAAATTAAGTATTACTCTGCAAGGAAATCACTGAGACATACTAATTGGAAGCAACTATGGTTTAATGTTTTCAAATTGTGACAGATCAAAAGTGATTAAAACAATTTACAAGATCACTCGCCATAAACTTTTGTTGATAGTCTCAACTTTAACAATAATGGATCATAAAAATGTTAATTGTTTGTTTCGACAGCTATGCAGAATATACAAGGGTCCCTTCTAGATAGTTTAATCTGCATAAATCCCATGAGGCGTGATTTATGGATCTTTGACATTTCATGTGATATTAATTTATAAGCAGACGCAAATCCCTGCTTAATGTATATGCCATATTATTATTCTTCAAACAATATACCAACGTAAAAATAGTGTGAATTTCCACTCCAGTGAAACCAAAGTTAACACATTTGGTCACCTGAATTCATTACAATTTTACTTAACTTACATTACAAAGGTTTTGTTTATGACGTAATCATCAAAGTTGTTTTAACACATTGTTTTAAAAAGTTTTTTAAGTCTATTTTTGTACCTCTGTTTTTATTGTGTTTCTTGCACGTTACAGCCAAATAAAGCGGCTAACGGTGTCTAGACGGAAATAGCCGATCATCAAAAACACATTTTTTTTTCTCATGACAAGCAATATTTTCATATGTCTGTAATTAAATCATTTTAGTCATGACGTTATGATTATTTTGATGATTTATCATTATTATTTTAAGTCCTTATGAATGACCTTTAACTTAAAAGCGTGTTTTTGAGACTCAGTATGTTTATACATTCTTAAAATAATATTTGTCTTTTTATTCACAGATTCATGTTCATTTTGTGGAGAGAAAACACCAAGAACTGACAAGTTAAGCTTTTCTAATGTAGCTGTTTATCTGCATGTTGAATTATCTCTATCATAGATTCATGTTAGTCAAGTTTTGAAAGTATATGCCACGCGACACCGTTATATTGAAAAATTCCTAGAAGACATACCCACCTTCGATTTCGATAATGAGGCACTTGCTCACAAATGTCTGTCATATTATGTTTCTAAATCGATGTAAAATAAGTGTTTGAAATTAACAATTAAAATGTGATTACTTAACGTTTCTTCAAAGAGCAGAATACAATAATGAGACACCAAACCTAGAACCAACGATTCTGACGCCCCTTCTTCTCCCCCCCCCCCACCCCTCAAAAAAAAAACAAAAAAAAACAAACAAACAAACAAACAAACAAACAAAAACCAAGATGATTATAGACACATTGGTGAATCAATTTCTCATTGGAACAATTAATCATTCGCTCCTGACATTTTAGTCACTGTAGCACAAAAAAACTCCCCATAAAAACAATACCTCGACAACTTGATACATTGTGATTTCTAATAATGAGTATAAAGTGAGGACGGTGATGGTAAGATATCGATTCTGTAAGTTTAGTCTCTCCTCAAAATACAAACAAGATCAATAATGTTTATACTCAGAGAAGAAAGCACTGACACATAGAGAAAGAAAATCCAGGTGACCAATATTTTCAGGAGTACACTAACTGTATGAATGTATTGACAAGGTACTGTATGGTCGTATTCTCAATAGTTAGGATTTAATTTGTTTTTTATTTTGTTTAAATAACCAACATACGGTCCATTTGACAGACTAAATGCGGCAATATGAGTGCATGACGTATGAATTAGCAGTGTCCGACATTAATTGTTATAATCAGAGAGCAAGTGTACCACAAACATGAATGGTTCCAGACAATATTTGCTTTTCAGCAGTAGACAGTGTCGTAATTTTTCTTAATAACTACAAGAAGTAGTAAAAGTTAATTTAGACATCAGCTTAAAATAAATCTATTATTTACAAGACTCAGAAAGGACGGCGCAATAATGAAGTCGATTGGGCAGGCTAAGAGTCGACAAGGTGGCAAGAAGAACGTGTGACTGTCTCAAATGATGTTTCAGATAAAGACAGTTAAAAAGAAGTTCAGTAACGATTTAAACATAATTTTATTATATTACAATATTTAAATTACAATACGTACTGGTTAATTCGAAGATTGGAAATTTTAGCCATTCAAACAGACCTGGATTGTGAGTGACAAATCTTTTATCAGCAATACAACTGAGTGCACGCTATTGTTGTAACAAAAACAAATGAAATCACATTTTATACTTTACAGCCGGATGCGCACTGGTACTTAACATCGAAAATGACTCTAATGTAAACATCTGTATCATGTTTTGTGGAAATAAATCGAGATATCAAGGCCTCCAATAGTGACATTTTGTAAACTTCCATTAACTCTTAATCTTGTCACCACTTATCACTTCAACTATAACTTCTGAAAGGAACGACAAATATACAGTCACAAAAGGTCAGGTTTCGGCAAGTTCCCAATACAATGAGAAACACTTGCTGCTTCATCCGAGTTCTCAGCCGACCGACTTGCTTGAAAATACACTAAATACTGAAACGCTTCGAAACATTTTTGCATTTAGTCCGCAAAACATTAAGAAAAAAAAAACGCTTAAGCTTCGTTCAAATTTGTAAAATACAACTTGTGTTTAGGGAAAAGAAAGTTAAAGATGAACATGATTACTAATACGTTGACTGTAGGACTGAAGTCAAATTCAGTTAATTAATTTGATAATATTTGCAAATACTTATCGATATGCTGATACTACAAAATATTAGCGGACGTATAATGAAAATATATTTTAAACGAAGTACGTAACAGTTTTGCTTAAAATATTTTTTTATACTCCCCTAAATTGGATGGTTTCTGCAGGAGCCTTAACTCAAAACAAGAGGAATTTTTGTCCTTTTTTGTTTCATATTTCTATTTACAGCTCTGAAAATTCAGTATTAGCCGCCGGCTGAACTGTCACATGAAAATTTGATCGACAATGCTACTCTGGCCTGAAGCAAGCTTGAAAAAATCTATCTTAAGTTTCTGAATCGTAATAATGCTTTGATAATTTAAGTTTGATTGGTTATTAATGCTTAAAGTTACATTTTTAAGCCAGCAATACGCACTATTCTCTCTCTCTCTCTCTCTCTCTCTCTCTCTCATTCTCTGTATATATATGCCGCTGGTTGAACTGTCACATTAAAATTATATCGTCTATGCTACTTTGGCCTTAAGCAAATTTGAAATAAATTATCCTTTTGGGTGGTAAGAATGTTTATTTAAGAAGTTAACTCCTTTACAATTGTTAATTTAGCTAGTATGTAATTTATGTTTCGACTGTCTCATGATATTCTTGAGAGAAGTTCTAATTACGTTCACATCTCTGAGCTAGTAATAAACTGCCATTTTTTCTCTTAAAGCAGTTTTGAGGTGTTCGTGTTACAGATTCCTGATAACTTTACACATTATTCATGTATACTGGACGCTAATTGCCGCCATCAGCAAGTCTTAAGAACAGTGTTATTCCAAGTATATTCATATCATGAATTGTTTAATAATTAACAAATGGATAAAAAAATAAGTTTTCTCGTTTCAACGCTCTGTTGAGAGACAGAGACAAGTTATAATACAATTTACGCAATATCAATAAAACAATTTTCCATTACTAATTTTATTAATCAATATAATTTCAAGATCTTATTTTGTGAATTATAATGTAAATGAATACATAACTTTGCTATGTTACCTAGTCTAAAGTAAAATGTTCAATGCAATATGTTACATTGAAACAAAGAGCTTCATTAACAATCTTCAAAAGAAATATGAACGTGAAGTTGGCACATAGATCGCAGCTCTACATCTAGCTCTGCGATCTTATATCATTGCAGAGCTGGGTCGCAGCTCTACATCCAGCTCTGCCATCTTATATCATTGCAGATATTAGATTGCAGAGCTGGATTTAGAGCTGCGACCCAGCTCTGCAATAATATTAGATTGCAGAGCTAGATGTAGATATACGACCCAGCTATGCAATGATTTGCAGAGCTGGATGTAGAGCTGCGACTCCAGCTCTGCAATGATATAAGATTTCAAAGCTAGATGTAGAGCTGCGACCCAGGTCTGCAATGATATAAGATCGCAGAGCTGGATGTAGAGCTGCGACCCAGCTCTGCAATGATATAAGATCGCAGAGCTGGAGTAGAGCTGCGACCCAGCTCTGCAATGATATAAGATTGCAGAGCTGGATGTAGGTCTATAATAATATAAGATTGCATAGCTGGATGTAAGTCTGCGACCCAGCTATGCAATGATATAAGATTGCAGAGCTGGATGTCGAGCTGCGACCCAGCTCTGCAATGATATAAGATTGCAGAGCTGGATGTAGAGCTGCGACCCAGGTCTGCAATGATATAAGATCGCAGAGCTGGATGTAGATCTGCGACCCAGCTCTGCAATGATATAAGATTGCAGAGCTGGATGTAGGTCTGTAATTATATAAGATTGCATAGCTGGATGTAAGTCTGCGACCCAGCTCTGCAATGATATAAGATTTAAGAGCTGGATGTAGAGCTGCGACCCAGCTCTGCAATGATATAAGATTGCAGAGCTGGATGTAGAGCTGCGACCCAGCTCTGCAATGATATAAGATTGCAGAGCTGGATGTAGAGGTGCGACCCAACTCTGCAATGATATAAGATTGCAGAGCTGGATGTAGAGCTGCGACCCAGCTCTGCAATGATATAAGATTTCAGAGCTAGATGTAGATCTACGACCCAGCTATGCAATGATATTAGATTGCAGAGCTGGGTGTAGAGCTGCGACCCAGCTCTGCAATGATATAAGATTGCAGAGCTGGAAGTAGGTCTGTAATTATATAAGATTGCATAGCTGGATGTAAGTCTGCGACCCACCTATGCACTGATATAAGATTGCAGAGCTGGATGTCGAGCTGCGACCCAGATCTGCAATGATATAAGATTGCAGAGCTAGATGTAGAGCTGCGACCAAGCTCTGCAATTATAAGATTGCAGAGCTGGATGTTGAGCTGCGACCCAGCTCTGCAATGGTATAAGATCGCAGAGCTTGATGTAGAGCAGCGAACAAGCTCTGCAATGATATAAGATTGCAGAGCTGGATGTAGAGCTGCGACCCAGCTCTGCAATGATATAAGATTGCAGAGCTAGATGTAGAGCTGCGACACAGCTCTGCAATGATATAAGATTGCAGAGCTGGATGTAGAGCTACGACCCAGCTCTGCAATGATATAAGATTGCAGAGCTGGATGTAGTTCTGTAATTATATAAGATTGCATAGCTGGATGTAAGTCTGCGACCCAGCTCTGCAATGATATAAGATTGCAGAGCTGGATGTAGTTCTGTAATTATATAAGATTGCATAGCTGGATGTAAGTCTGCGACCCAGCTATGCAATGATATAAGATTGCAGAGCTGGATGTCGAGCTGCGACCCAGCTCTGCAATGATATAAGATTGCAGAGCTAGATGTATAACTATGACCTAGCTTTGCAATTATAAGACTGCAGAGCTGGATGTAGAGCTGCGACCCAGCTCTGCAATGATATAAGATCGCAGAGCTGGATGTAGAGCTGCGACCCAGCTCTGCAATGATATAAGATTGCAGAGCTGGATGTAGGTCTGTAATTATATAAGATTGCATAGCTGGATGTAAGTCTGCGACCCAGCTCTGCATTGATATAAGATTGCAGAGCTGGATGTAGAGCCGCGACCCAGCTCTGCAATGATATAATATTGCAGAGCTGGATGTAGGTCTGTAATTATATAAGATTGCATAGCTGGATGTAAGTCTGCGACCCAGCTCTGCATTGATATAAGATTGCAGAGCTGGATGTACGTCTGCGACCCAGCTCTGCAATGATATAAGATTGCAGAGCTGGATGTAGAGCTGCGACCCAGCTCTGCAATGATATAAGATTGCAGAGCTGGATGTAGAGCTGCGACCCAGCTCTGCAATGATATAAGATTGCAGAGCTGGATGTAGAGCTGTGACCCAGCTCTGCAATGATATAAGATTGCAGAGCTGGATGTAGAGCTGCGACCCAGCTCTGCAATGTTATAAGATTTCAGAGCTAGATGTAGATCTACGACCCAGCTATGCAATGATATTAGATTGCAGAGCTGGGTGTAGAGCTGCGACCCAGCTCTGCAATGATATAAGATCGCAGAGCTGGATGTAGGTCTGTAATTATATAAGATTGCATAGCTGGATGTAAGTCTGCGACCCAGCTATGCAATGATATAAGATTGCAGAGCTGGATGTAGAGCTGCGACCCAGCTCTGCAATGATATAAGATTGCAGAGCTAGATGTAGAGCTGCGACCCAGCTCTGCAATTATAAGGTTGCAGAGCTGGATTTAGAGCTGCGACCCAGCTCTGCAATGATATAAGATCGCAGAGCTGGATGTAGAGCTACGAACCAGCTCTGCAATGATATAAGATTGCAGAGCTGGATGTAGAGCTGCGACCCAGCTCTGCAGTGATATAAGATTGCAGAGCTGAATGTAGGTCTGTAATTATATAAGATTGCATAGCTGGATGTAAGTCTGCGACCCAGCTCTGCAATGTTATAAGATTTCAGAGCTAGATGTAGATCTACGACCAAGCTATGCAATGATATTAGATTGCAGAGCTGGGTGTAGAGCTGCGACCCAGCTCTGCAATGATATAAGATCGCAGAGCTGGATGTAGGTCTGTAATTATATAAGATTGCATAGCTGGATGTAAGTCTGCGACCCAGCTATGCAATGATATAAGATTGCAGAGCTGGATGTAGAGCTGCGACCCAGCTCTGCAATGATATAAGATTGCAGAGCTAGATGTAGAGCTGCGACCCAGCTCTGCAATTATAAGGTTGCAGAGCTGGATTTAGAGCTGCGACCCAGCTCTGCAATGATATAAGATCGCAGAGCTGGATGTAGAGCTACGAACCAGCTCTGCAATGATATAAGATTGCAGAGCTGGATGTAGAGCTGCGACCCAGCTCTGCATTGATATAAGATTGCAGAGCTGAATGTAGAGCTTCGATCTATGTGCCAACTTCACGTTCATAAAAGAAATGGTCAACTACAGATCACTTCAGGATATGACATTGAGGTTTTAAAAGGTAAAATGTTAGTCAGACAGACTATCCAAAATTGTTTGATAATAAAATGAATGAAAGTATAACGATATATTCAAAATTATTAAAAATAAGTGAATGCAGTAATGACTGTCGACAACCATTCAGATGTTAATACACAACCGAGCCAGGCCGTGAGGTCATAATTAGCCTACTTACTTCCTTTCTTATTATTAAGCCCGGACTGATTTTGATAACACGTATTGTTATAAATAAATAAATAAATAAATAACTGATAAGTCCTAAAAAAGGAATAGATATATAATAAATATGATTAAACTATCACAATTTTCTGAAAAGAAAATGGCGACCCTCAACTAGTCTTCTTCATTAGACACTATGTCAAAAATAGATGCAAAAAAACTTGACATTCTTGTGGCGTTTGAGAAATTTCACTTAAGAAAAAGTAAAGACCAATTAATTAAACTGTACGCAATCGTAGTTATGTTTGCACGTAGGTTTTGACGGCACAAATTATTTGGTAGCCATGCTTAATTTCCACTACTTCAAACATTGCATCATTAACTACGTCAGTACGATACTGCATGTCCGTAAATAACATTGGGTACTGTAAAAGAAAACAAAAACTTTTTCAAATAATCTAAGTAAGTCAGTCATGAGCATAGACTAATTGTCACATAGCCTTTCCTTTAGCTAAGCCGAAAACAAACAAAAAAAAAAGATTATTTGAGGCACATAACATAAGAGAAGAAATGATGAACTGCAAGAAAGCAGTCTGTTCAATATTAGTCCAAAATTTTCATTTACACGTGCTTCCACAGAATATGGAAAAGACTGGTTTCAAATAACAACAAATTAAAACCTCAGGCTATGTATTAGAACTACGTGTGTTTCTTTCAAGGTCTGGTAAATTCTGTAATGGCGCAGTTACCTTAAAATGTCTTTGTGCTGTTATATGTAATGCATTTATGAACGATATTATGAACGATATTTATTTTATCTAATGAACAAAGTTTCTGTCAATATTTTTCATGTATTTATTTTTCAAATCCATTGTTAAAAATGTGTGCGCGTCGATAACTGTATTATTTAGTACAGTAAGTTTCAGTAGAATTGCCGGCATTTACTTCTTTCTTAGCGAATGCGGTAATAGAAAAATGGACGTGACGAAACGGTGGCTGACTGCATTGAGTTACAAGCAACCGAATAAAATTAGTGTAAGTAAAAAGGGCACATGTTTTGAAACCTCGCATGGCTAAAACAACAAGCCAAGAGTTCTAAAATTTGACATAAAACATTATCCAGTAGACGTCTATTCAGCCCTTGGGATAACTTTGCATTCAACCTGATGTTCGGTGAAAGAATTATATATAACTAATTACAAGTTTCTCTACAATGCAGCATGAAGCTTAGTCTTTTATTTCTTTACTCGTTGAGGAGGTTATATTTCCCTTTTTTCGATAATAAATCCATATAATTCACTTGTTGGCTTTTAGCTGTGATACTCGGGTGAGTAATGAGGGCATCATCTCCAACTTGCTGTCGTTGTTACTTGGTTGCTGTCTTAAATGGAAAACATTTCATATCTTTTTGACCGACAAGTGTAAATATGACTTTGAAAGCTTGTCGGTATGTATTCGAATTACATTAGTACTTTGATAATAGTTGTTTTTGAAATGTCGATATGTTATTTATATACCGACTTTGAATAATCACACGAAAATAAAATGAAAACATAACAGACAATTTGTTTTTTCCCCTCGAAGTTAATGTCTTAAACTGTTTCTCTTTGATAAAATTTGATCTTCGAATAGGAAAAAAATCAATTTCTTTTCAATTTCACTAAAACTATCATAATGATTTTTACTACTGTACTACCTTCTGATAAAAAATTATAATTAAAAAAAAATTGTACGATTTTTACAGAAAACATACAAGAACAAAACAATCCATTTTAAATGTTATTTATTGCAAGTCCTAATAAACGTAAGTGGAAAGCTAAAAGATGTGTTTCGTATTAAAAAGAACAATTTCAGTTTTTAGGCATATTTTGATAATGACTTTGATGGCAATGGGCGAAGGAAGCAACGAGTTTTAATAAAAAGAAGGATCATTGCTCAGAGTATTTAAACATGTTGCAGTCTAAGCGCTTCTGAGCGTAAATTACACAAAGTAAACTTATGTGATTCGTTTTTTTCCAATTTATGTTACTCTGTCTTACACGTTAATGTAACAATTACCTTTTATCTAACAATATCGCTGAAATTCCGACTCGTCGATTACAGACATTTACAACAGCAATATCGCTCCAGTCAACTCATTTTCAAGTGTTGAGTATACTTTTGTTGTCTTTACTAAATACATGATATTCCAGTCATATAAGTTCGATAATTGTGACGACATAGAAATGCAAGAAATTGATGAACACTTGTTGATTTCTTTCCCAACTTTCAGAACATTTTTATAATCAGCTGTTGATCAACAGTAAAATATAAAACACAAACAGATGTGAAGACAAACATGCACAAAGTATTGAAACTATAATGTTTACTTTACAAGACGAAACATTCTTCTTTTCTTTTTGTTCGCATTTTCAGTCGTATTTGCATCAGTGTTTAATAACTCATTAAATCTCGCGATTATCAACAATTCCATATTTCATGCAACAAAACAATAAAATAAAATCGTATCAGAATAACACGCAGAAGCGGTCGCTATCTGGCTAGTTTGTTTCATTTGATTATATATTAGATATTAATTTTAAATACATCTTTATGATAGTATCGACGCTTATTTCAATTTGCCTAAATACCACTTTAATATACAGGACCAGCGTGTAATGACTGGGCCTCTGTTTCAAATTACTTCCAAAATGCTGTATGAGTATCAAGGATTTTGGGAAAATCTTTTTCTATGGTTTACGATATAACACTTGTACAACAAATTCATGAAAACGCAACAGATACATTTATTATCTGACAAATGTTATATCACAAAAATAATGTCTATGTCTTGTGAGTTTTAAAGAAAAAAAATGTTTTCATAAATCTACATAAAACCATTAATTTTTTAGGCGAAGACTGTTTTCAACAAAAGATCATCGTTTGAAAAATCCTGTTAGAAAACTATTGGGCAATGTTTCACACAAAACAGTATTCCGTTGAACTGACATCTGGTTTTGGACAAAATTCTATTTCAAAAGCTTTTAAATCTTGTGTGCAGTGGAAGGTACGTACCATCTGAATAAATTTGACAAGGGTCAATGCATAGTTTCAACAAGTCTGGTCACAAATCCACTGTAGATATATTGTTTGAAATAAATTATTTGCTGTAATAATTAGCCCATCCTTGGTAAATGCCTTAGTAAATGCAAACTGAATCAACGTGTGTGAAATGTTTTAGTCAATTTTCAACATGTGAATGTCGAAAATTGGCTCCCTGCTACATAAATATATGTATATTCAGCGTTTTTACACTGGCACTATTAATTTTCACAACCGAGAGACCATGAAATATCACCATCGTCGTCTTACCACATTAGCGTAGCGGATTGGAGGATATTTGTTTTAATCAGATTACTCCTTTTATTTTTTGTTTTTAGGCTTCTTCTAAAAAATAACAAAGTCGAGATACATTTATAACCGTTCTGCCAAGTATTACGAAATATACTTCAATTAATTCTCAGGGAATTTAAGATTTCAGACAAGTTAATACAAGATTATTAGTATAAATGTATCAAAATAATACGATTCCAACTCTTTTATGTAGTACCAAATGTCATCTCACAAGAAAGAAGCGTGTATATTGAAAACTGTATTAACAGTATCGGGATTGAGGTGTTTTATGTTGTTTTTCCCTGAAATATCACATAAGCAAGGATAGTTTTGTGACGATAAGCCTCTTTTGATAATAAAACATTGAACGAATTTTCTGTTTGTGGTTCTTGTGAGGTGATACTGCGAACTCTTGATTACCTTGTAAAGGACTGCACAGACACAACTTAAGATAACTACAGTGCCTATTATGCTTAAAACTTCTTCTTCAAATTTCAGAACATGCGACCACTCTTTAAAATCTGCATAATTTCTAATACAATTAAATTTGAAAATAAATATAAAGCTGCATACAAATTTCTGAAACATTTTTTTTTTTACATTTGGAGAATGTTTTCAGCTAGATAGTGTTTCAATAACTCATTACTACAGCTGTATTCTAGAAATTTTTCAAGCTATAGCTGCACAGTTATATATATTGGTAGCAAGATTTAAATATTTCCAGCTTCATACTTTTTCATCAATTCAAAAGTGAATTTTAAATTACACAAAGAGTAATAGCCTGGAACCTGGAAATCAAATAAGTCAGTGTTTTAACACCCGCTAGTTTCCTGCGTGCCTCGTTTACAAATAAATACATACTTTTGTCTAGTGAAATTTAGAAAAGGACAACTTTCCCAGTTTTATTGTGCAGGTTTATTTTGTGAAGAAACACGAATAGATTTGTAAACAATATTATCTACGTAGGATTAATATGACTGTATAAATTTGCCCGTGGCTATATATATCATACATGTTTGGCACAAAGGTCACGAGAAATGACGAACACACGGAAACAGGATTGTTCGATTACATTTACCTCCATGTACATGTTTTGTTGTTGTTATTGTTGTTTTGCTGGGTTTTTTTCGACGTAGTGGACTGGTGTGAACTTTACTGATATGGACGCGTTTCTAACTTAAATGTTTAAAATCTGACCAATCGGGATCTGAGAATATGAGTAGTCTGAGACGGCGTAACCTGACTGTCTTAAAGACTAAACGGCCATCTGTTTACGTAAAAGAGAGAATGGTAAACCTTAGAATTATCGACTGGTTACGAATAACCTCCTCTGTCTTAAGGATGAATGTGGAGATATGTAACATACAAAATGATTTTGTTCAACCATCGGCAAAAATTCCGACTTTGTTCGTCCACTGGGGGAAATTCGGTCATAGAAACGAGAACAATCTTAACGCCTTCAATGAGACTGGAATGCAATCTAATTGGAACCGACTGATAAAGGGATAACATTTCTCACTGTGTTTAAGCAAGGAATTGGAGACTTTTAAAAATTTTATTACCTAGTCAGGACAAACCGGTGCAATTGATGTCTTTCAATAGTCTTCTGGACATTCGATTAGTTCTGTAGGGTAACTAGTATACGGAATTGTAGCTCCTCTTCAAAGCAGAGCGTAATAAATTATACTTGTAAAATCAGCAGTTTTTTTTTATTGATTGATAAATAGATAATCCCTGTTACCTACGTCGACCAAATTTTTAAATTTTTATTTCTTGAACCTTCTACTTTTTAAAATCAATAGTTTTTCTCTGATGTTCAGCCTCGTGCAAACTTAGCTTTGACTTCAGTTAAAATTGCTTTGTACCTTTTTGCAAAAGAAACTTAAAACATTCATGGCACTAAATCATCAACGTTTTCAACTTCTTTTTATTGTGACATGTCAAAAATTTGATAATGCACGGTTATCGCTAGAGATCATCTTTTCTGCAAAAAATATGCGCAACACCAGGGACACCCTTGAAGTTTCCTTACTTTTGTCATCAACTCCTTAATTCTGTCACATAATGCATTATCGAAGATCAGAAATGCATAATGTGTTTCTCTATTTATAAATATCCTAAGTGTTTCATTCATATAGTAAATATTTCAGGCAATTTCGCGCCTCTTGGGTTACTGTTTTCATTTATGTTCAAAGAACTCTGAAATTAAAATTTGAAGGACAAATAAATGTATAACGTATATTTGATATTCACTGATTTCATCTGTAATCAAAAATAGTTATAATACAAACATTTTTCTATTCTCATGCAATTAATCTGATTCTCATTTCATAAAAAAATAATTTATACTGACTTTGAAGTATAGGCATTTTAATGTTTTGAGCATGATTTGTTGTTATGTATTTTTAAATAGTATTTACATTGTATATACTATTGCATTTAAAAAGTGATTATTCATAGCCACTGCTCCTAATTAGTTCAAGCTTCTTTGTCTTAATCTTGGTCTGAATGAAAGACTTATCATATGCTCGACGTCAGTAAGTGACGTTTAAGGCTTCGCCTTAGGCATTTGGTACATGTACTAAGAAAATGAACGCGCAAGCCTGTGTTTAAAGATTTGAATTATACGATAGAAACATGCAATGTTTGTTTGTTTGCTGTTGTTTTTTTGTCATCTTGACAGTACCTTATCCCGCAAAGTAATTTGAAATTAAAGTATATTTAAGTATAGGTTAGTTACTACGTAAAACACATTTGGACTAATTAAAGTGGTTGAGTACGCACGTTCAGCAGGGTTGCCTTAACGAATGTATTCTAAGACCGATGCAGTGTTATATCGTTTGTTCTTTAAATATATGCAGATATATATCAATATTTTAACATCGAAATAAACAGATTTGTCCATTTAGATTCTTCCATTCTTTTATTACTCATACGAACATTGGAATAGCCGTGATTAATGTTAACTGTAAACCCGCAACCTTTCAAAGTAAATTTGGCTGATGTTTGTTCATTCTGATGCAAATCAATTAAAAGCTTAGTAAGGTATACAGTCACAAAGCATACATGAATATACTGACAATAGTAGAATTTCATTGCTAGTATGAAGAGTTATTGCAAACCATTCATAAAATAATTTTATGATTCCGTCATCATTAAACGCATCCATATTGGATAAGGGCTACCTTGTTCAACTGCACTGAAGGTATTCAAACATTTTGACAATAAATGTGGGTATTGATTGATACATTTTCTTTGTTTAATTCAGTGCAATGCTGCACGAATCGTTGACAGTACTTAAAAAACCTTTTATAATGCCACTGTTTTCTATGTCATATACGGCACCAAATAATACTGTATGAGATGAATGCCAACCGCACTACGAGAAGCGGTATTCAAATATCCCAACTACTTGTATATGAAAAGAAAACTGGAAAAAATCTACTGTACCACCACCTCTGAATGTCTATATTGAAAGTCTATGGATGTTATGGAAACTCAGATTTAGGTGTGATAGACGAGTACATTCTAGTTAAAATGTCTACTCTAAAATAAAACTACACAACTACATTACTCTACATAACAAGTGTACACCCATTCCTGGTAAGTAAAGTAAACAATTCAAACTAAACACCATGTGCATTAAGGTACATCTGTAGTCAGCACTTCCTGAGAGATTTGAGAGTTTTAGGCAGTGTACCATTTGTACATGCGCAATACTGCACTTTTCTTGTGAACATCTGCTTTTGCCTTAAACTAGTTTGTCTCAGCACTTCCCTATCCTGCATGCAAAGTGTAATCAACACACTAATTTTGTCATAGGATAAGACACAACAAAAAACAAATACACATTTATCACATTCTTAGTTCGTTCACCAAGAAGGTAATTTTTATGCAGGAGAGAGATGAGAATTTTTTATCCATTCATTCCACCTTCAGTAATTCATGCTTTAAGACTATCAAACAAAAATGTTCAGTTTTATAATATTTGGTTTCTTCAGATGTATTGTTTATATTATTTAAAGAAATAATGAACAATTGAAATTTATATATTAAACCAGAATTTGAAAATTAGAATGTCAAAAATAGAGATGATGTAGATTTGTGAAGTTAGCGGCATAGCGGCCTAGCGGCCTGGCGGCGTGAAGTTAGCGGCCTGGCGGCCTAGCGGCCTGGCGGCGTGAAGTTAGCGGCCTGGCGGCCTAGCGGCCTAGCGGCGTGAAGTTAGCGGCCTGGCGGCCTAGCGGCCTGGCGGCGTGTAGTTAGCGGCCTGGCGGCGTGAAGATGGCTGCCTTTATCACAATTTAGGTTGATCTTAAAAACGGAATCGAAATCTGTTTTTACAGCATATAATGTAAATTGCAGGGGTGTATAAGAAAGTTATCGACATGATTTAGCTTTTATTTTTTAAAATAAATTATTTCACAAAGTTCTAGCTTATCTGCAAAGACGACTCGGAATCTCTTTGTACATTTACTCCCATGTACTCTTTGTAAATTACATTTCAGTTGATGATTAAGTAAAATATCAACAAGAACTAGCTTTGATTTTTTTTATTTTTTCGAAGCCTGGCGGCCTAGCGGCCTGGCGGCCTAAACTTAAAATTTATCATAATTTATGTTTATCTTAAAAACGTTTTGAAATCGATTTTTTCAGCATGTAATGTACATTTCAGGGGTGAATAAGCAAAATATCAACAAGAACTAGCTTTGATTTTTTTTAAGTTTTCGAAGTCCCGCGGCCTGGCGGCCTAGCGCCCTAAACTTAATATTTATCATAATTTATGTTTATCTTAAAAACGTCTTGAAATCGATTTTTTTTCAGCATGCAATGTACATTTCAGGGATGATTAAGTAAAATATCAACAAGAACTAGCTTTGATTTTTTTTAAGTTTTCGAGGCCTGGCGGCCTATTTATTATTTAAACCAAGACAGATAAATGTTTTGTTGTTGTTGTTGTTTTTAGGGAAAAAGTTATCGACATCATGAATTGTAAACTAGGATCGTGTTTATTAAAATTGGATTAGCTAGTTATTATGATACAGAATAGCAACAAGTAAAATATCTCAGTTTTACAGTTTTCCCGAAGTTATAACCAAGCCTTATGCTTACATCTGCACGAGATACTGTCTGAATATATGTTTCATATATACTTACGAGAATACTTGTGGTGCGAAATTCAACGGGCAGTATACGTGATTTGTCAGGATTTCCGAACGGATTTATCTCATAACAGACATAAAGTCCCTTGTCAACAATCAATACAATATCTAGTTCATTATTTCAAGGTATCAATACTGACATTGAGAAAAGTCTATCTGTTTCATGATAAACTTGTTTCAAACTCAGCTTCAGTCTTATTTTTTATTATAATCATTATTTAGAAAAAAAGACCGCCAGTATAAACACCTGCTTTGATTGATATGATATTTATGATATACTCAATATAATAATATAATTCATTTTAATTCTAAGGTAAGTTGAAATGAAACGAAGATATGTTTGACACTTTGAATAGCGTACTTCGTCATATATACCATGTGAAATTTAAGGTGTATATTGGGCTTAAACCGAGCCTGTTGTGAATAAAGCACCTCACCGGTAAAGTTCACCCATGCACAATCAAGACCTGAAGGAATTAGATATGTATATGATAAAGGAGAACAATTACTCATGAGAAACGAACCACACTTTAACGAACATATCCTATTTGCAATCTAGTTGACAGTGTCATACATCATAGTTTGATTATCTTGAATAGAATCTAAATTTAAAAAAAAAATTCTAAAAAAAAAACTTTCAGGTGTAATAGGACACGTTTTTATCTATCCAGTTTTTTAATTAACAAAATTCCATGGGCGCAGCCATTTTGATTATCTTCCAAATAGTTTTTTTTATTGGTCGAATTTTTTGCAACTCACATCATCTCGATTTACTCGTGCCTTTTTCTCTATATAAGCCAGTGTTCAACGTTATTAGTGGAGTTGGTACTGGTGTTCTCTGGTCAGATTATCTAAGGCTTTCAGCTTTAATTTAATAAAGACGCCAGTGTTTGAAAATTCAAACAGGAAGTGTTAAATTTAAGAAAAGCTTGAATTAGAAAATTTTCCATATCTCTAAAATTACTTCATTCTCTAAACATAAAATTAATAGAGCTAAGTAGTAAATTTAACAGGGCTATTATATTGGTGCCGTGACCAAGTTTCGAACTGAACCAGGCAGACAATCTCAGTGAGCTTGAATTTCATTCAAATTAAAAATGAAATAATCATAGTAAACTTTTAAATTAAACATTAAGCTAAAACTTTACGTAGGACGTTTCTCTTAATAGATTAAAGATAAAAAGTAAGTGATGATATAAAGTTTATAAAATTTAGATATTTAAAAAAAAACCCATAGAATTATGGATTGAGTCTAAATAGTTATCTTAGGGAAAGTAAATTGTGTATTTCATAAAAGCGGTCGTCTAACAGTCAATTGTCCAGGCAGGACTATAGAAGACAGGTTATAAAATGGAAAGTAACGCTTCAATACATTCGTGTAATGCAAGTGTTATACATTAACGAGTTCATACCACACCCGCGGTTACTACTCAAGTTAGCACGGGGAACTTACTTAAAGAGGCTGTACTCCAGATTTGACATAAAAAAAATTTTTTCATAAATTATATATTTAGATGCCGTAAGATTATAACAACATAACATTTTACTTCAAAACTGATTATAGATGTCAAAATAGAATAAAAAATATTTTCGCTCCAGCCTGATTTTAACTCTGGACCATCATGTTAACAAAATATTTCCAACGCTTTTACTGTCACCACCATCGCCGCATGTGATATTACAGATATTTACTTTAAATCTTATACGATATAGTTATACCGTCGCGTTACAGTATAGCACTTTGAAAGGGAAAAAAGTCAATTTATAATGTAATTATTTGACTTATTTTTTGTCAGTAATTTATTTTTTAAGCGTTAGTCATAAATATTACAAGAAATTTATAATACAAGAAAACTCTTTTTGTCATCTGGAGCACAACCCCTTTTAGTTTAGACGTGTCAAATACTTCTGACCCTAGTCCATTACCAAATGTAAGGTCATTTCTTTTACACTCTACACGAGACGTGGATAGTCAACAACCAAACAGGACTTTGGTAAATATTGATGATAGTTATTTGCATTTACCAATTAGAAAATCTTACTTTGCACAGCCTAGCTCTGCTATTTATTCCCCGGGAATTAGACAAGACATAAATAGAGTTACTTTGATTTAGAGCAAAAACCTTCATTTGCAAATACACACTCGGATTATCCATTTGGACATACACATAGTATGACAATATCGACGCCGCGTTTATCCGATAGGTATGACAGAAGAATGACTATAAGTTCCAGTGATGGTTTATTACGTGAAGGCACGGGTCTAGGAACTATACATGACCCAATAAATTACACTTCGCGTGTAACCCAAGCTAATACTGTTGGGTTGGACAATCCCAGTATGATGATTACTTACCATTTACCAACGAATCAAACAATTATTGATAGTACACTTGGATGTTTGAGACAAAACACAGTGTCAAACAGTAATTATTCTTATGTTACTGTAGCAAATGTGAACACTGTTCCCACTCAAACTTTTACATCATGTTCAAAAAGACATGTTCCTAATACAGGTCATGTTTCACAAACAACAGCACCATTTCAGCCTAGTATGACACAAGGCTATTCAAGTGTAATAAATACTACACATTGTAGACCGCCTCTGCTACAGTCTCACTTAGCCGGCGTTCCGCATATAAATAATAACGCCTATTCAAACATGAATCCTTTTCAGTATGACGTTCCGCAAATGAACAAAAACGCCTATTCAAACATGAATTCTTTTCAGCATGGCATTCCACAAATGAACAATGATCATTTTTCATATGTTCAGCCAATGAATAATCCATACGCAAGTACTCAGGGCTTCCCTCAAATGACAGGTCAAGGTCAAGCGAATAATTTTTTGCACATCAATTGTCCGATCGACAACGCAAAGATAGCCACGCCCCCCAAATATCATGGGGGACTACTCTTATCATCTCCGACAAACAGTATGTCGACTGCTATGAATGTCATTCCCGATGATATTAATCTTAACTATGTGAGAGACATATCGTTGAAAAAGAAAGTGAATGCGCAGGGTTTTGTGTCTGGGTCCTACTTCCAGAAAGTCCTTTTTCATGTGAAGGACGCGAATGTTGTTGATATCGTTGGTTACGTCTTCCCTAGTCAGCGCAAGAACGAGAGGCCGCACAGACCAGTGGTGACTGTCAGCATGTGTAAACAACGAGTTGAAGAGTCAAAATGCACATGTCAAACCGGATAGGCTTGTGTATAAATTTGTGTATTTTCATACTATACAACGTTTGGATGTACATTTATTATTAAAATGCAAATAATTTTGTGCACGGAATCACAAAACCATATAGTGTAGAAATTTGTTTTCGGACATTTCGGTTTTCAGACATTTCTCTTGGACGTTTCGGCCCTGGTCTTTTCGAGTACCAACTGAAAATAGTACTATAACGGAATTATATGTATAGATTATGCCAAGCTATCAAGTAAATTGACCTTTATTCAGAATATTCAAATGAATTTTTGCATTATAAATACAAGGGATCATCCCCATGTAAAGGATATATTTTTCATTCGTGATATTAACAGTGTCTTTTGCATTTAGCAGGTTAATAAGGATGGCCACACTAACAATATAACCATGCATGTCCTATTAAGATGTGTTATCAATAACTATTGTTAATCATGCAGAAAGTGTTGTGATAGTTTGAAAAATCTTCATGTGTGACATGTTTATTTTTGTTGTAATAGCTTGATTGGTCACAGACTGGATTATCTTGAATGGTCACTTCTATCATTTAAAGGTGTCCTATCAATGTGCGATCCTACTGTAACACAACATGTCTCAAGTCATGCATACTGTAATCCAATTAAAGTACTTTACTGAATTAATAGTTGAAAAAGAGTGATAGCCTTTGATTATTGTAAACTAATTTATCTACTAACAGGTTAAAAAGCAGATAGACCATGTTCCCACGGTGTTGTCATGCTGCTACTATTGGAGCAGTGGAAAATGACAGGCTACAAGGAGGTACCAGCTATGTTGTCCTGCACGAGCCTGCCACAGTAGTGGGACAAGCCCCGGTGTGAGCGGATTGAATCAGAGCCGGTGGCAACAATAATAATAGCTAAGCCAAGTAACACAAACAGAAAAAGAAAGTCAGTCATTGCTTCATTCACAGACAACAGGTATTTAAGTTTATTTTTATGGATAGTAGTTGACAAAAGTTTACATTTCAAATCATTCCAGTCTCACTTCTTCTATTTTTTTGTTTCATTTGCCATAATTTTGAGACATTACAATGTCCTTTGTTTTTTAAGAATACCTACAAAAATATTCACCTCATCTACAATTAGTCATCATAAATAAGATAAGACATGAAGTTTGTTAAAAAATAACAAGTAAACCATATCTGATTAACAATAGAAAAGAGTGCTAATTTGACTTTGCCTCCAAGAATTTTAAACTGTTTAACTCGAGCAATTGCCCGTTCCACATGAACTCGATGCCTTGCTATCTTCTCCGTCAATGCAACATCTAAGTCTTCCATTTGAGCACCACTTACTGTAAAAGGAGAAATATTCAATTCCAATCCAATTTTCTTTAACTCCTCATGGATTCGAAATCCTTTATCTGCCATAACTCCATCTCCAGGCAATATTTTCCCAGTCTTTAAATGATTTTCTATAATCTTATAAAATCCACTCTGGCATGTTATCTCATGAGATATATTTCCAGTAAACGACATAGAAGAAAATATAATAGATCCACGAGGGTCAATGCCAACAAGATCCTTTAATGTTGTACATGACTTGTAGTCAGAGTAACATTGACTTTGGCGAGTTAAAGAGCTAGATTTTTCTATTTTGATTTCAGTGCTATCAATAATAACTAAAGTATTAGGAAATTCCTTTCTAAATATTTTTGGCATATGTCTAATAATGGTATCTCTGTGAGGCCAAATCGATACAGATGAAAATCTAAAATACATTTACTAAATCCAGTCAGAAAACAATGTGCTACAGTCTTGGGATGATATTTTAAATAGTTTGCCTAAATGAATAAAGTCAAAATTTTGACGCAATTTAACAAGAACAAGTAGTAACTGATCCTCCAGAGAAAGAATAATTAAACATTTCAATTTTTTTCCTGGGTGAAAATGGACAAATTTTGTTATCAGGCACAAGAAAATGGAAAATACTTGTAAACTGTTCTTTGTTAAAGTCTGTATAGTAAACACATTCATCCTTATTTTTGGTCACTTTTAATGCATGGAAGTTTATAACAGGAACTGAAGAGCACTCTTGTTGTTGTGAACATTGAGGTGATGATGTTTCTCTCATCAACTGTTCATTCTGCAAGATGAGTTTCGCATTTTGTTGTTTCAACGCGGCATTTTCAGAAGCTACTGCTAATAGGTCCAAGGGGTTACATCCTGCAACAATAAATAATGTGATTTAAAGAATATAATGGAGGCAAACAAATGATTTGTTTTACAATTTTTAACACATATTCGGGTTTAATATGTTATAATAAGAAAGGCATTCATTTTGTTTCAGGCATCTCTGATTACTCCACTGCACATGCCCAGACAAGATAAAGGATGTGGCACTATTTATTTTCCATACACAGACACAGCATTACTGCCTCTACCTAAGACATCAACATCTCATTTCAGCACAATACCTTTTTAAATGGCCAATTCCATAGTAATGTTAATAAGGAAATTGACAGGATGTTAGATCAAAAAGTAATAGAGCCTTGTCATTCACCTTGGGTTTCTGGAATATGTCTAGTACGGAAAAAAGACAATACTAGGTTCTGTGTCGACTTGAGGAAATAAAAAAATGTAACAATATTTGACTCATATCCTTTGCCTATTATTAGTCAGACTCTAGAAAGGCTAGGAAGAGGTCATTACTTTCATTTGTTAGACTTAGCTTCAGGTTACTGGCACTGAAACTTAATGAATATGATGCACAGAAAACTAGTTTTAGAATTCCAGGACGGGGACAATTTTGTTTTCGGGTTATGCCATTTGGCCTTAAAAACGCCCCAGCATCCTTTCAAAGACTTATGGAGGCAGTTGTAAATGGCTTGAGATATGAAAAATGCTAAGTATGCCTAGATGATGTTTGCGTACTTGGGAAAACCTTCTCTGAAGCTCTGGAAAATCTGCGCTTAGTATTTTCTAGGTTAAGACAGGCAAATTTAAAACTTAAATGGTATATTTAGGTCATCAAATATCAGAATGTGGCATAGCGTGTGACCCAACTAATGTAGTTACAATTAAAGAATGGCCTGTCCCAACAAATAAACAAGAGGTTATGTCATTTTTAGGCCTATGTGGCTACTACAGGCAAATGATTGAGAACTATGCTGAGATATTTTTAACTCTTACTGCCCTTACACGGACAAATGTTAAGTTTAAATGGGGAAAGGAAGAAAATGAAGCCTTTCTTAAGTTGAAAGAATGTCTGATCAATTCTCCAATATTAACTTTTCCAGATGAGGAAGGAAAGGGCCAATTCATACTTGATACTGATGCTAGTGCACATACTATCTCCGGAATAGTTTCACAAGTTCAAAATGGGGAAGAACAGGTTTTGGCATATGGCAGCAAAATACTTAGTCCTGCTTAAGTAAACTACTGTACATTGAAAAGAGAAATGTTTGCAATCATTAATTTTGTTCAGCAATATAAACACTATTTATTAGGAAGAAAATTTACTATCAGAACAGATCACAAAAGTTTGACATATTTGCACAAATTCAAAGAACCAGATGGTATTATGGTACGCTGGTTCAGTATTTTGGGTCAGTATGAATTTGAAATTCAGTACAGGCCTGGTTCTAAACGTGCAAATGTTGATAGTATTACATGCAAAATTAAACGTTCATGCAAAATGCCGAACTGTCTGGAGTGCTTGAATACTCAAAACAAAAACAAAATTCAGCATAAAGACAATTTAACTAAGTCTGAGAGAAATTTACAGAATGAAGTTACAAATCAAAACAGTTTAGGTTTGTCAAACAAAAAGCTTCAAAATGTAACAGATTGTTCTTGTATAAATCCTTTGAGCAAAAAATAACATTTTGTCAACATCAAACATTGAACCAAACTGGCTAAGACATTGGTCGAAGCAGGAGCTAGCAGACTAACAGAATAGTGATGTTACAATTTCTGAGATTAAGAGACTAAAAGCAGAGTATTGTGAAGAACCTGATAAATCAAAATTATTAGTATTAAACAATGAAACAATTAAATTATGGCATTTATGGGAAGTTTTGGAAATACATGACAATTTGTTGTATTTTAAGTCTGAAGCTTCAGCTGTTAATGCAACATTTAGGTTAGTGCCTCCAGAAAAAAATAAGGTCAGAAGTTTTTGTTGAGTTACGTAGTCAACGCTACTCAGGGCATTAAGGGCATGATCGTGCAATTGATGCTGTTAAACGCAGATTCTTTTGGCCAAATATGTCCTCCGATATAGCACTTTGGGTTCGTCAGTGCGATTTATGCGCTAGACGTAAACCGGGTCCTGCTAAAGGGAAAAAACAAATCCAACAAATAAAGGCATATCGTCCAGGAGAGGTCATAGCTGTTGATATCCTTGGTCTCTTGCCATTAACCAAACAAAACAATGAGTATATTATACTGTGTGGCTGTTACTTTACAAAATGGGTTATGGCTTTTGCTGTACCAAATCACACGGCTTATACTGTGGCGGACATCTTGGTTACAAATGTTTTCCTCCAGTTTGGTTTTCCTAGTCAAATCCATACTGATCAGGGTAGAGAGTTTGAGTCTCATTTGTTTAGTGCTATTTGCGATTTTTTAAACATAGACATAACCCGAACATGTCCTTATAATCCAAAATCAGATGGATTAGTTAAACGCTGTAATCGCACTATCCTCCAGATGTTGTCAATGTTTGTTTCTGCAGAACAAAACCAAAAAGATTGGGATGATCATCTTTGTTACATTATGTCAGCTTATCGTGCTACGCAACATAGTAGTACTGGTTGTAGTCAAAATCTTCTGATGTTAAACCGTGAGGTAGATTTGTCCTGTTGACCTCACACGCTCATCCTGAAATAGAATGTCAAATAGAATATGTACAATGGGTGAAGTCAGCAATAAGAGAATCTTATTCATATGCTTTTGACAACTTAGGAATAGCTGTAAATAGACAGAAAAGGTATTACGAACGGGGTTTTAAGCCAAGAGAATTCTCACAAGGAGATTGGGTGTGGCGCTGGTACCCACCTGCGGCTAAACAAAAACTAGGTTTAGGTTGGACAGGAACTTATCTTGTTTAGAAAGGTTAACCTATTTGACCTAAAAGATTCAGAATCTCGAGAACTTAAAGTCAATTGTTGTCCTTAGAGACCATCTTTTGAAGGGAAGGTTCTTAAATATGGGCAAGGAAGCAAAAATCATTCTGAAAATGACAATTTTATACTTCCCGGTATAAACTTTAACCAAGTGCAAGCTCAAGCTCAGTCTGAAGAAAAGCTTGAGATTCTAAGTAAGGATCTACCTTTGCAGAGTACTGGTAAAAGTAGAGGGAAAACTCAAGTAGATCCATACCAAACAAAGAATTTAAATAAAACACAAAGTGGAACTGTTCATTTATACCCAGATCTAGACGTGAGAGGATTGTTAAGCCTCGTGAAGTATTTTCTCAATAATAACCTGAATGAAATCGTGGAATTGGATACTGGTAGAATACTTTAAGTGTAAATATTTTGAGGTTTCATGATAATCACTTAATAAATTGCAGTTTGATTGATAAGAACAGCTAGGAACATTTTTTAAATGCTGTTGTCATTTAATTATTATTATTAAGTTATGTTTGTAATGTTGGCCATTTAATACTACATGTATCTGGACTTTTAGTTAATGTAAAAGAAGTTAATATTTTAAACCTTAGTTTTGTTCCAGTTTCAGTTTATTTTAAGATGGCTCAAGCACAGCTTCTGCAAGACCATATGAAGCGTCCATTTTTCCCAGTACAAGGAGCTACTTGTCCGGTGCCCAGGCGTGGTACTGGTGTTTTCACTACTTATAAGAAGTTTAGTCAACACTGGGACCGTACACACAAGCCTTTTAATCGTGTTTTACTATGCCTATTTTGTAGGTTTATAACCTATCGCAACTATGATGCACGGAAACACACGTTGGGATGTGGTCCGTCTCATCTCCCTACTCAAGAATCTACTGTTAATGCTTATTACAAATGTCCAGGGGAAATTCTTAAATTTCGACCCCCACTAGAGAGATGAGGGAGGAGGAGAAAGAAAACGAGAAGATAGAACAGAAGGAGAAAGAAAGACAACAACGAGTGGAAAAGGCGATGCAAAAACTAGTTAATTTATACCAGAGAAGAAAAGAGCTTTTAGATTACGAGGATGATTTGTATTGAATTTGTATTGTTGTTATTGAGTAATGTTGATTTATATATGTTTTGTTTAATTTATTTTGTTGAATACTAACTATATTTGTTTTCATTTTTCATTAAGGGGGGAAGAATGTAATAAATGAATTAACACTCGTCAGTAGATTGTGTTTGTGTTTCATGGAAACGTCCTATTTCCTAAATCAAGGTCAGTGAAAACTTTACGATCACCTTGTGACCGTATTCAGACTTATGGTGAACAGTCATTTGGCCAACAAACTTTATATTTTTCTTCTGTTCCAAGATAGACTTCGGTCTATCGGGTTCGAACTGACCCTGGCTTAGCCTGCTACCATGGATTGTTTCTTTGAAATTGAAGAGTGAACTTTAGAAGACCGAGCTAATACACAGGCATATCATTCCAAACAAATTTACAGTCCTTATGCTCAAATTACTTATAACAGATATTATTTGTATATGAAACAGATTTCTAATCGGCATTTACGCATATTGACCGTGTCTTTGAAATGTTAACTTGACATGAATTCATTGATTCCAGTCTAACTTGAACTAGATAATTATCTTAGTCTTGTAAAGTGTTTGCTTGTAACTGTAAAATCTACATACTAAAGCCCCTACAATGGATAGAGTCTTCTTAGTTTGCTTGATATGATTCGATCAAAAGACAGTTTTCTCTATGAAAAGATTTTTCAACAATTCTTCTTTGAAGATATGTTTTATTAAGGCCCTTGTGCGCAACTAATTCTTAAAATAATAATAATGATAATTAAAATAATAATAATAATTGAACAATCTTAACTAGGAAAAAAGTAAGGAAGAAATTCATTTCAAATGTTAAAAGTAGAGCCCAAGGCTACAAATCCTTTACTCTTTCTTACTTTTTTAAGGACACAAAGAAGTACTACATTTACATTTTAAAGTAATTTTTGAACGATGTCAAACAGCCTTTTGGCTGAGCTCTGTTCCTAATCATCGTTGAAAAAAGGATACTATATTACTCAGGTCGTTATGGAAGTACAAATAATATTCTAAGACAAGAATATACAAAATATCATACATATTCATATATACTGAAATACTTTTCGCATTGGTCGAGATCAACTTCCGCCCTAGAAATATAATAGTAGCAACCAGTCAGTGCGTCATGGGGTCAATATTACTGCCATCATTCCAAATATTCCCATACAACAATTACTGTATTTCTAAGCCTTTGGAATAATAATTATAGAGTTCTGTGTAGGTATTGTCACTACAGACCGACATTCATACACATGTATTAGTAAAAATAATCATAAGGAGCAAATAGTTGACGGATACACGTATAAAAATCCTTCCAAAGTAGAAAATATTGGCAATTTCCCATTTCCAATCTCATATGAATTGATGAATATCGATGTTAAGTGTTTTGATTAAAGAAAGACTTGATGAAAGAAAACATTCAAAGACAGATAAACAACACTTCCTATCTACAAGATTTCCAACAGGTCATAAAGAAATCATAACTATCAACATGAATTATTTTAAGAATTAGGTAGAATATGACGACAACACTGTTTCTTTCAATATCTGTAAGCCTATGATATTAACAAAATAACCCTGATGAATGATAAAAATATATTTAACTGCTCTTTTATCATTCCTGACTCAAGTGAGCAAGACATATTTTACAGTAGCAAATTTATGCCACGTCACGTTTACAACTTGGTGGGTGACAACTCGAAAACATGAGAAGTCAAAAACACGAAAAGTCGAAACACTCGACGAATATCTATTTTATTGTGCTTTCGTGTTAGCGACTCTTCGGGGAGAAAGTCGAAAACTCGACAAATTAAAGACAAACGGCGACAAATATAACTCCGAAAATTATTGTTGCGTCGGCTTGTTTGACTTTGTCGTGTTTTCGCCCTGTATCTGACATTTCTTCGTGTTTTTGACTTTTCACCTGCCATATCGGAAAAAGCCGAATGTGCATTTGTTGTTCTTTCTGCTTCTGTACCAGGTAACTGACTAATATAAAAACACAATAAAATAGATTATTTGTCGAATTTTCGACTTTTCGATTTATCGCCCCGTTAAGTTGAAAAAACCGACATTGCAGAAATCAGCCATATACATACCTCATATCATATCATATGACTTTTACATATTAATATTGTTTTTTCTTCTTTTCAAAGTAATATGTAAAGCGATAGTAACCTAATATTGTGTTCTTTTACCTAAAACGTTGATTAAACAATGAGAATAAACCTTTTCATAGTTTGCTGCATTCCGAATCGATACAATGTAACCAAACTGAACAAAATTAATTCCAAAACAAAAATGATTCACAAAAAGACAAGCTTGATAGAAATCAAGAACAGAACATGGTATACTAAAATGTAGGACAAGGATTACATGCCTGTTGGTTGTAATTGAGCTGATATTGAATCCGAACTAACCTTTAGGGTAATAAAGATGCAAATAATATAGTTTGGAACATAACAGAAGTTATATCCTGCCATGAAACGTTCTCTTATGCCTCACTTTCCTCAAACAAACATTGTCATTACAACTCATAATCAAGGTTGGAGAATCATTTTTCTGAGAAACCTTCAATTAAAAATCCTATATTCTAGTAGTGCTTTGGAAGACACAGATGTACTGTTAAATCTAAAAGCTGTCACAAAAAAATCAAGCAGTTAGCAAAATGTAAACATTAATAGCAATATGTTATACAGTTAAAGGCTTTTTTACAGGTCCGTCAAAACACATATTGACTTCAATTCTGTATGTCATTGCTGTTTTAACTACAGATTGACCATGAGTATTACATGTCAGATAAAACACACGTTTTATGATACATAGATTGGAATAGTATCTAACAAGGTTTTAAATGATTTTCTATAAAGGAAACAAGTATGTTACTTTAAGGCACTCGTTTTCTTTTTCTTGATCATCTTTTAATTATATTTTCGATTATGACCTCAAGCTAAAAACTTGAAAGTGTTAAGATTTTAGGCTACTTTGAATAACTGTTTATCTGTCTTTTAAATTGTAGCAGTTTTGTCACGCAACCTACATCGATTTTTCATCGTAGAGATATTTGTTGTATTAAATAAGAAGGCATTAGATACTTTGCAGCAATTAAAGTATTTGTTGATTAAATGATTGAATGTTCGTATACTTACCATTGGCATTCTTACCTGACATAAGGTTAAATAAAACTACGGAGACAGTTCAGACTGGACAATGTTATATAATTATTGCATGCTAAATCAAATTCTATTACTTTATTGGATAGTTTATCATTCCTCTGAAATTCAGGAACAATAAAATCATGCAAAGTTCATACGGAGCAACTATATAATGCTGTAATCTCACATAAAATGGCGTTAGTTGTATTCCCAAAAATTGCACTGTAAAATACGGAAAAGCCGTCACACGAAGAAAAATGTTGGCTGAGTATCTTATACAGTATAATACAGAAAAGCCGTCACATGAAGGTAAATGTTGGCTGTATATCTTGTACTGTAAAATACGGAAAAGCTGTCACACGAAGGTAAATGTTGGCTTTATATATACGGAAAAAAACGGTAACACGAAAGTAAATTTTGACTGTATATCTTTTACTGTAAAATAATGAAAAGCCGTCTCATGAAGGAAAATGCTAGCTTTTCATATACAGAAATGCCGTCACACGAAGGTAAATGTTGACTGTATATATTGTACTGTAAAAATACAGATAAGACGTCTCACAAAGGTAAATGTAGGCTGTATATTTTGGACGGTAAAATATGGAAAAGCTGTCACAAGGTAAATGTTGGCTGTATATATACGCACAAGCCGCCACTCGAAGGTAAATGTCAGCTGTACATCTTGTCCTGTCAAAATATGAAATAGCCGTGCTACGAAAGTAAAGGTTGGCCGTATATCTTGGACTATAGAATATGGAAAAGACCTCACACTTTGATAAATGTTGGCTGTAAACTGACTAAGCACAGTGTGTGTGATCATTCTTTCATAAAATAAAATTACCTTATCAATATCTACATATGAATATATTGCAGACACGTTTGTCATCAAATTTTGATAACAAGACAAGCACTACATATTTATCATGAATCATCTCATGACATTCCAGTCCCTGATGGTGTTATTAAAAGCCATAAGAATTCATCTTGCATGATTCTGAATAACAGCATTGATTTGATAGATAAAATAAGTATGTATGTCTTAGTCTTCTGCTGAAACAGGAACGCAGAGAAATGAATTACACTCATTCCTTTGTCTGGTTTGGTAAATGTCTAGTAGTAATTTTTCGTTTCTTCTATTTATACACGATTGTGAAAGACTTTGTATGACTAAAGTTATAAAACCTTTAATTCTGATAAAGATATGGCAGTTTCCTATTTCCAATCTCACATGAAGAAAATAAATATCCTCGAATAGATAACGAAATAAGAATAAATGCTCGTGCAGATTAAGAAATTTATTGAAATACTGATAAATCATGGGATGCAATTTCTTGATATCTAGGGGCTTTCTCAAATGACATCAACAAGTCAGCGCTTATAGTTTCTACCAACGGCAGATGGTAAATACACTCATTCTTAAGTTATAAGTCTAAGAATACTAAATTAATAAACATTTTGTCATCGTCGTTGAATTGAGTTTTTTTAAAGAAATGTACTACACTAGGACAAAATATAGACCATATAAGACACTTTTGCCATGGGAGTTTCAAGAAATGACTGATATTCACATCAAATCTCACCCGACTTATTTGGTTTATAGGGTATAAAAAAACACAAATTATGTTTTTTTCTAAGTCTGACCATAACAAAAAACTTTTACTTGGTATGTAATCATTCACTTTATGAAGACCTGCAGAATGTTGACAAAAAGAAAGAAAAGCCGAAAGTGAGAGAAAGAAAACACGAAATATGATTATAAACATGGCACAACTTTACCCCACCAACTTCATTATGAGGGGATGTTATCAACGTTAACTTCAACAGATATCTTCAGGACTTCAAATTAGCTACAATTATTTTCATCCATGTAGTATTTTGATCCAACAGGCAAAATACCAAATATTTTTACCGTTTAGTTTTAGAACAATTAATAAATGAAATCACAGATACCCAATTTTCATCGATTTAATATGTTGAAAAGTTTTGTTACAATTGAAATATATTTTGAACAAAAGAAATTGAATTTAAATTCTACAAACGTTACTGTTTTAGAACCAAAACAATGTAAAACTGCCAAAAACTAGAGAAAACATGGCTTCAATCTATCCATGTCCTTCAGTGAAAATGTCTCAGTCCTACACAAATTAATGGAACTGAATACTCTTCAGAGTGGAGGTAGGGTATTAGGAATCTGATACCTTAATACTGTGTTAAAATCACACACCAATGAATCAATGTTGGTAAAAAGGGAGTTTATTCTAGAAATTTCAGTTTTAAGAACTAATCAAATTTAGAGCCGTTGAATGTTAGACCTAAATTGTTATCACACATGTATAATCAGTTGTGAATTCTCTTTTTTTGGTTTTTACCTTAAAATAAAGAGAAAAATAAAACAGAAAATCAGATCTCATAAACGTACTAAGAACGTTAAACATTTAGTAACATCGTTATGCCTTTTATGCCTAAAAACACATAAACACAGCAATATGTGTGTAGATGAAATTCATAAACGGTACCTTAACCTCATTTCTGTATCACACGTTTGTACATCATAATAAACATTGATTTGATCAAAGTCCGAAAAGTGAATGCCTACCTGTACGGGTATCATACGCATCTAAATTTGCAGATTACCACTTGATATGACTACAGTAACTCTTCGCTGAACTGTGATGTTTTAATTCATGGATAGCATGTAAGATATTCCAGTACAGAATTCACAGCTTCAGTTTATAGACTTAAACTTAGTGAGGATCTAGTTATAGAGCTGTCTATATCACTTGAATAGCCGTATTTTATTTTTGGTAAAAACAAAAATCAAAATGTAAACAACCTATTCAGACAAGACTTGATTAGTCAAACTGTCTTACAATATTCAGTCAAGAAAATATGAGAAATTTCTTCTAAACAGACAGATGCGCCTTATATTTTATATATGTTTAACTGTCTCGCAAACTTTACTGGGTATTCTGCTTCTGAGGTGTTGTGATGAAGTGTATATGTAGTTTGTGAACTTTGTAATGAGAAGATGTTTGCATCCATCAACAAAAACGAATGGCAGTGAGTGTTACAATCGGATGTCATTAAACACAGAACTACGAAGATGACACCTTGCCGGAGTGAAAACAATAAAATATATCCCAACGCTTGTTAATGCCATTTCCGGAAAGGGAGAAATTCGTCTTAGATGACACTTAATAGTGGCACTGGCCTCAAGATGAACTTCTTAAAACACATCAGTGTTTGTTTTATGACGTGATGTAACCTAAAAAGTACGTTAGAATATAAGATAAAGTGTAAACTTAACAAATGATTTCTTAAAACATCATGCTTGAATTTGTGTTTGGAATACAGTTTATGAGTGTTACGACAACGTAAACAGAAACACTGCCTGATACTGAATTAAACTTTGTCTGGAAACACACTTTTATCAGTGGTTATATATCTTCAAGATCTTCCAAATGCAAAATAAAGCGATGAGCTGTCTTGGATTGTTTACAGTGTGGTATTTTAACATCCTTGTACGTAACTTGCTTGTTTGGACAACAAATTATCACCTAGTATGAAGATTTGGAATACTTACCCGCTATCAGTATGGCCATATTGCATTCTGCAGCCTAATGGATAAACTAAAAACTAACGCACGTCTTTAAAGTTTACTGAAGGACATATTATTTTTGTAGAAAATTTATAGATGCACTTGAAAATAACCTGAGGCATGTGGGAAAGACAAATGGTGTCTTTTTTATTGATTAACAAACAATTACAAAATTTTTTTTATTGATTAACAAACAATTACAAAAATATCTTCAGTGTAGTATTTTACTCTATTCGCTTACATTGGTTTTAGCCAGTTAATAATATAACAAGTTGGCAGCTTAAAAAAACATCCAATGGCTTATGCCTAGTAATTGATTGTACATGTGATCACATTTTGATGCAATATTTCTTGCGATATTGATAGTTATGTTCTTGCTTTAATGTTTCTGTCCATGTAAGTAAATATTCTCAGAGTGACAAAGTTAGCAAGTAATTTTATTAGAAGTCTTTACAGGCACAGGATATAATGAATACACTATAAAATATAATCTTTGGAAACTAAACTAATATCATTTAATTTTAGAAAATAAAGTTTTGTAAATAGAGCTGAAAGAGAACAACATAGCAATTCTAAATTTTACAAGACTTAAATTTCCAATGTACATTACATACATTACATTCACTTATCAGTGCTATATACTGAACATGGAAAAGAACCAGAGGTATCATTCGAATGGCTTTTAAGCTTGAAGCTTTTTGTATCGTGCACTATCCCCCAACAACCTCTTCATAGGGCGTCAGTCATATGGGCAACCGGTACTGACTATGAATAAGCTCAAGTAGAGCAATAAATAATTATTTTAGTAACGCTCGCATCGCCTGCTAGCATTATAGGCGTTTTCAGAATTCTATGAGATTGTAAGTTGTACATGCGGTAAATAATTTTCAATTTCATTGCAGTCGATATTAAAAAATCTCTCTAGTTAACATTTAGAGAAATCCAAACATCGCACATTGTTAAAACTAGGACCGCAATGGGGTCGCAGATAGGATTGGAGGGCCGCAGAATAGGGATGTCCGAAAATCTCCAGCTCCAGACGCTCTGCTGCATATTCTTTCTCATTAGATGCTCTGTCGCAGCTGGAAAACTCGCCAATGTACTGGGTGATGCCCTAAGGGGCATAACACAAAAATGACATTCAAAGGAAAACTAACCAATTCAAGGTAGTTTTGCTAATTCACCTGATCTCCCTATATCTGAACACTTGCGGTTACTGTCAGAACATTACCGCATTTTGTTTATACAGTGTACATCAAACAAAGAAGAATTTGTAACTGAGTATAAGGTATTCAGGTTTGAAATGATTACCTTCCCCTGTTCATCAACAGCCGACAATACATTACCTTGTTAAACTAGTCAGATATGTGTATTTTAAATCAAATTTGACTGGAAGATTGACTGAACTTGTAACTGGTCAAATATAAACCCGTTCATTCTAGCCTGTTCATTTTTTCTTCCATTTTCTCTACGACTTTCTGCAAGAGAAGAAATTACAAAATATCAAACTCAACTGCAAATGACAAATGATGTCAAAGACTTTCGAAACGTCTTATCGAAATTGACCTGTCAAGGAAGGTTGAGTTTATCATTTCCTGTCTTGTATTGTTGCTTGCGTCGTGAAAACGTAGAAGAAGATGAAGTTTAAATTGTAATTACTTGATATTTACTATATATTTTCAAATGAAATTGTACGTGTAGCTATATTGTGGCAATAATGAGGTAAAACAGTCTAAATTGTCCAAGGCATCGTAGAAAAACAGCTTACTTTCGACCAAACATGCTTTATTGTAACAATGAATTTTATCACGCCATTAACTATGCAGTCATTGTTAAGGTATTTTTTTTATTTCTCTCTTTCATTTGTTATATTAAGTAAAATAAGATATACTTAAATAACAGAATCTACGTAACTATTCTTCTAAAGAATAATTTATCTATATTAATTACAGTCATTAGACATTTGTTACGTTTGTATGCTAAGAGTCTCGTCAATACCCACGTGACCGTAGCCATTTGATGTACCATCAAGTTAAGGAAACCTTTGGATTTTCCTGCAAACTGTAGATGAGGGGTCGTTTTCGATGTATTGATAACGGGGAAAGTTCTATCTAAAAGTAGTTGTAACGCATATTGTGTAAATCTTGTTATTCTAGTACATAGTTATTTTTTTTGAAAATTTAACATGGCCGTTAATGAACACAGTTCATTTTACTTCAAACGACGTTAACACAATACCTACTGTGTCCATATCATTTTATCCAAAATGTTAAATGTTACCAGAGGACACAAAGGATCGACAAAAAGTGTATGAATGCAAGAGAAAAACGATAAATACGACAATAAATATATTTATAACATGTCCACAGTATTTGATTTCATTGAGAATAAAACAAGATTTAGACTGGTCACTTTACAGCAATTCTTCCATTAAAGGGTATCAGAAAAGTACTTAATATATTTAGTTTAACTGCAAATCTTCAAATTAACAGAAGTTTTGTGTCAATATTTTTTAGAAATTTTCATAGAACATTGAATTTTTTACCTTTCCTCATTTTTGTCTAGGAAACTGTTTTAGCAGCAGTAGTAGGAAAGAATACCCATTAACTGTTAAATGCCCAATTCAGACAGCCACTTGTCTGTTAAAAATGCTTATTAAATGATGACGGCTTATTTACATAACTGTTGAATGTTGTTTCCCAAAGGTATCTTTATCACGCTATCCACGTCACGATATCGAAAGGAAAGTTTCCCAAAGGTATCTTTATCACGCTATCCACGTCACGATATCAAAAGGAAAGTAAAAGGATTCTAGTTATAATAATCCAGTACAAAAATAAAACTTATATTTCAGATGTATTTCGATTATTATGAGAACATTTTGTGCTATTCTCTTGCAGCTTAAATAGTATCACTAACGGTTAGAAAACAGAAAAAAAGTAAATTTATTTTACATGGCATTGTATTTCACTTTTAAAGATATTAATACTTTTTCTCTTTTTTATTTAAAGCTGTCATTAAAAAAATGCAGGAATATTTATCAATCAGACCAGCCTGACCTTTTGAAAATACGGTGTCTTTAACAATGTGTTGTGCGTAAAGAGTGCCCGACGATTGTGTTGATAAGTTACACTCGCATATAAACTGGTCTCAGTAAACAATACAAAGTACTGGACCTAGCAATCTTCTTACGTTTTGGTCCATTGTCGGAAACCCACGTTCGATCCATTCCATTTCACTCTATTTATCTACCGTGGGACAATTGGTTGGTGAAAATTTCGTACTCATAAATAATTCATTACCTACTTTCATTGGTTTCCGAAAGATTTCCCTTGCGCAATCTCAGCCAATGAAAGTACTCGTTACAATTTGCCATTCGCGCCCATGTTTAAATCTTGGGAAATACGTCTATTTTAAGTAATTTGTCATTATTCATACTCTTCACACTGAAGAGTATCTATTTGTATTGCGGAATCTCATTCGACGAGTAGTTACTTCCCTTTGCTAATAAATATTCATGAAAACGAATAATTTGCAGTCAATTTTCCCACGGTACATAATGTAGTTGTGCGGAATATGTACCGGGGGTCAACGACGATGGTTTTGGTCATGACAACGTTAAAAGTCACAAGGTTAAAGATAAGGTCGTCATAACGTACTTCGAATTTAACTTATTAAAGTATCTGAGGTATCAAAATAAAACTTCAAAGGTTGATAGATGTCATTAAGGAGTCATGCAGTGCATATGAACTGTTACTCTTCACTTGATAATTTTTTAGTTATTGCCTTTTGTCGCAACATAACTCAAAAGTATTTAAGGTGTCAACATGAAAATTCATAGGTGCATATATGTCTTTGAGGAGAAGAGGAATACAGATTTGGCATTGTCTGTCGGCTGTTTTTCGTCTTTCTGTCTGACCATCATGCTTATTATTTGGAACATAACTCAAACACTTTCAGTTATAAACTTCAAACTTTATATGTCATTAGACCACATTAAGTAAAAGTGCAGTGCAAAGGAACTGTAACTCTTTTTACTTCATAACTGTAGATATATTCCCGTTTGTTATTTTCAATACTTAATATTTGTTTGGACCATAACTCAGAAAGTATTTGAGGTATCAAAATTAAACTTCAAAGCTGCATAGATGTCATTAAGGAGTCATGCAGTACATAGGAACTTTCACTTTTCACTTGTTTAGTTCCGCTGCTTTTTGGGAATATTTTGACATCATTTCTCTCAAATGTCATTTACTATAAAGCTATTTCTGCTTGGCATATCTCAATTTTTATAGGCGTTGATTCATTCTAGATAAAGATACTAACTTGATTTGTCGTTCAAATTCCAAGGACAAAGATATATGTAAACTTAATTGCCCCATTCCAGTTTTTTGTATTATTCGGCGGGGGATATCAATTCAACGAATGTGCTTGTTTTTATAGTATATTGAATGCTCCTCTTTAAACAGAATGTACAGTTTAACCTTATTGTTTTTTTCAAAAGATCCTTTTCTAGAAAAATTCCTTAAAAAGCTACTCGTCTGAAATCAAAAGGCCTTAAGTTCTGAAACTTGGCATGAAACATTGTCTATTGGACCTTACTTCCCTTTACACAGGGCACTATAATTTGGTATGTAGTCTTAGCAATCGTCTTCTATGATTACTCTAAATATGTTCAAGGGATAATGTCTTGCTGTGCATGGGTGTCACACTTTTTAAATGGAAATACAGTGGGAAATATTCATATTCTCTTTAAACCCATTAGACCCAGTGTTCTAGAAATTTGCCAAATGTGATATAGTGACTACTACCAAGATTGTTAACGTAATATCCCCAGGGATTTTATTTGTCCAAAAAACAGTTTGTATTTTTTCCGTAAGCTCACCTGAGCAGTGATTAGGCTGAGCTTTTTGTTATCGCCTGTTCTCTGTCGATTTTCATTCCTCGTGGCTCCTCAACAGTTTATCTTGTAAACAGGAGACACCTGGATAGAGACCAGATATTATGCTCAGCTGAGCATGCAGTCCTCATGTAAGCTTTTAGAATCGATGATTGTCCGTCGTTTGTTCGTCAGTTGTCCACAATTGTTTCAAAGGGCATCTCTGAAACCACTAATCCAAATTTGATTAAACTTGCCTGGATTGTTCCCTGCATAAAGTTGTATTAAGTTTTTGAAATTGTTTCAGTCTATTTCTTATCTGGATTACAGTAGCTAAAAATATAGTTTAAAAGTAAAAACTCTAAAAATCTTCTCCGAAACCGAAAGGACTGGAGCTAAGATATTTGGTTTATTTTGTTTATTTTTATAGTATTTCTTGAGTGCTCGAATCCTCCTACATTTCCCATGCGATTTTCACCAAACTTTTAAAAAATGAGCATTATCAAGTGCGTAGCGAATAAACCCCGACCTTTGCATTCAAGTATTTTGGCGAATTTATATCTCTTTAAATTTTACTTAATATTGCTTTTGTGCACAACTCTTCCAATGATTCTCATACCAAATGATGCTCATATGATGTACAAAACCTTCATGGAATAATCATTATCATGTGACGCAGCGCATATGCTTAAGCTTTTGCGATTCAATTATTTTCGGTGGAGTTATTGCCCTTTGTTTAATTTTACTTTTAATTTTACAATTTAGTAATTGAACTATAGTTTTACCTATGGTGTTTATCTGAAGCATAAATTCAAAAGTTAAGACGTCAGAAACTGTTCGAAACACTTATGTTAGCATACAAAAACAACAACAAAAAACATATAGTGACATACCGGTACACAACTTTTGAAATACATCATTTTTGGAAATATATTATTTTTTTCCATCCTGGCAAACAGATAAACGATATATAATAGCCCTACCCAGCAAGTATTGGTACTTTGTTCAGTTAACGGACTGCAACAAATATTTTGCACAAATTGTTGCGGCAACATGAAGTTGTAGGCTACCAGTGACAATTGCAATGTTACGGGGGCATTCGTGTCTGACACATTTCTTGTTTGAAGCTACATCTTTGATATTCGGACTATATTTACAGTTTTGCATGAAGATTTCAACACTGATATTGGGACACTACCTCGTTTTTTGAGCTAAAGCATTGACATCTAAAATATATGTATAATGATCTTGCTTTTTTGCACATTTCAACTTCTATTTTGGCCAATAATAATATCCTTAATATACTGACCTATTTTCTGAGTATGAAGTTACATTTATATAATTTGGACAATGTGGAGTTTTGCAAGTAAAGTTCATCTTTGACAGTGGCTATGTTTGACCATTTGACTTACTTCCCTGTTGCAGGTACAGATAAGAAATTTAGAATTGATGATATTCACAACTTGCAACCAAATTAACGTATTTTAGATGACCTTTTTCATAGCTTTTTATTTGCCTACCAGGTTAGAGCATAGATATTCAGGTAAGCAATATAGGGCATACATGGCCCTGCCGTATATATATTCTTTTTCGCCATTTACTCAGAAACTATGCCTACCGATTGGACATCGATTAATGACAATGACAAGATTTATTATGTAAATGGCCTCCGACCCATACATTATATACAAAACTATATAACAATTTGGAACTAATTCAATGCATTCAACAACGCACTATTTTAGCCATAAATTGTAAGATCTGCTGTTTTGCCATATTCAAAGCAAACACTTAGCAACATAGATACAAACGGAATAACAACGTATTTCTTTACGTTGACAATAGATAGTCTGTGCGTTTCTTAATTGCATGAAACAAGTAAGTCCCCACTGTTTCTTTATAATATGTACATTTCTCCAAGAAACTATAACTTTAAATACATGTTTGGTTGTTTATAGTATTGATAGTAAATCACTATTATTGAATTCACAGCATAGTAAGAAATAGTATCCGTCTTCAGTAGAATATTTATCATGAAGTGTGCATAATCTTTCAACTATTTCTACCACCGTCTATCTGTTAACCATGGCATGATGCACAAAATTTAACATATGTATATCTAGATTTACGTTATTCAAAATATCTAAATATGACCAGATTCAAATTAAGACTTTTAGGAAGCATATTAACATTCAAATTTAGGGTTATTATTTATAAATTGTTGCAAGTCTTAAAAGAGAACATCGTTTAGTCTGTTTGTTTATTTATAGAGAAAATATTGCGTAATAACAAGGCGGGTTTTCCAAAAAAAACTAAACCCTAAAGTTTGCAAACATCCCCGCATTTACGTGGATTGGACATAAAACACAGTAGCTGTAGTATTAAAATGAATTACTAGCAAAGTTGAAAAGCATATTGCAAATAAATGACTTATTAGCTATTTACAGACGTTGTAAATGATCTCTAAAAAATCTGTTAAAAGAAGAGTAATTAATTATCTTATTAGTAAAAGATTTTCTCTTCATGTCGGTGACATAACGACACAATATAAGTAATGCGTGCATTTAGAATTATTACTTTCATATAGAAATGCCTGGAACTATGATGCAGTCTTAATCATGTTTACAATAACTCCCTGTATTGCTCATGTAATGAAAACTCACATGTCTTCTTACCAATTTAGATAATAGACTTGAAAAAAGAACACCTTTAATTGTTGAGCTTAAACTATAGTTCTTTAACTTCTATAAGTGTTACACTAATAGGCAAAAGCAACCAGGACGAAACAAACACTGCTGTGTTTTACTATAAGTCATCTTGTGTCCACGCACATTTTATCAAAAATGACATACATAATTAGTTCGTTCTCTGCAGAAAAAGGGAACACAGGAAAAATGTTATATTTATTAAAAAAATTCTCGAATAATCAGAAATAGTATCATGATGTTTATTATGAAGTGGTCATTAACCGGTTTTCTTGCAATAATGTGCAAAGTTAAAACATGCTTGAAAACGTATAACACAGATAACAATAAAGAAAAAAAAATGAAGAACTTCTAGGATAATTATGCATTTTCGACACCAGTAATGAGCGAGCGAATTGTAAACGCTCTAAAGGATCGATTACTGTATGCCGCAGGTTTTCAGTCCGTCCGTTCATAACTCCTCCAAAAGTTTTCATCCGAGTAAAATTGAACATTCAGAACATCGTCTACTTGCAGAAATGGTGTTCATGCCATTTTATTTTGTTAGGGTCAACTCATGGATAAGGTATCAGTTATCTGCCCTTGATGACGTCTGCTAGCAATGTTCTTACGCAAATAACTCATCCGATTGTAATCTCTCTTGCTATATATTATCTAAATGAAAAAAAAAATGTATATGACATATTTTATACCAGAATTTTCGTATGCATTCAGGAGTTATTGGCCTTTTGATATTCCTTCTAGCAGTCCTTGTTTTGGATTATTTCTCTTATATTTTTCATCGGATCTAAATGAAAAGATGGTGCCCAAGACAAATTTCTGCAACAGTCGACCCATGCATTCTAGAGTTATTTGCCCTTGTATAGAATGTTCATATTCTAAAGGAAGCAATGTGCAGTAATGCTCTTGCACAATTTTTCATACGATTTTAATAAACATTTGTATTTAAATTTTCATTAAGATGATTGTGTGATTTTCGCGAGAGCTGGCCTATATTTTACAAGTAACCTGCAACTGGAACGTTTTGCCGTAAACTACTTTAAATTTGCGGTGTTCAATCAGTTTTCAACGAAGTTAATTCATCAGCAGAAAAGAAAAATACGAGACCAACAGAACTCTTTTCAATCATCTTCCATTTACATTTACAACCTCCGGACGTTTATTCCTTCGTCTTTCGGCGCTCAAATTTTACGAAAGTCTCCTGCATCTTTCTACGAGATTTTATGGTGTCTACAACTTTTAATCAATATCTGCAGATGGTATCATTATCAATTGTTGTTGTTTTTAATTCAATCCCTACTGACAAACTAAATCGTCTTAACCAAAGACATTTGTTATTTTCTTACGAGGAGTTATTGTATAATGTTTTATTTCAGAAACAGGCCAGATAAAAGTAAATGCGTTGAAATATTTGTTCATTAATTCTGATTGATTAACAAGAACTGTCAATGAAATTTGACAATACCCCCAAGTTAGGGTCAGTTTGGGTTCAATGCTAAAAAATAAGTGATATGTTACCAGATAAATATAAATTGAAAATACTTCAACAGAAGTGGGTTTTTTTCTTTGCCATTTTAATCTCAAGGTCAGTGTCAAGTAAGAGACGAGGTAAAAGATATCTATGCAATTGGAAGATTTTTCCCAAAGGCTTGTGTTGTGCAAACATGAACTTAATATGTTTAGTAATAAGGGAGTTATGGCCAGTTTTAAAGATTTTGACAGCTGGCCCTTTGAGATCAAGGTCATTCAGGGGTCAAGGTTAACGAATACATGTCAATAAAAAGGTTTTATCCGAACGGGTATTGTGTTCAAGTGTGAAGTAAATCCATTTACTAATAAGGAAGTTATTTGGAACGTTAAAGTTTTAGACGGACGGACGGACGGACGGACGAACAGACGAACAGGTCAAAGACGAACAGGTCAAAGTGTCCTCATTCAGGGGCATAATGAACAAAAAACGTTGTTCTGTAATAAAAAAGAAAGTTTTAACTGGAGTTAATAACCAATTTATTAGGCAGACAGCTGTACTTAGATGTGAATGGAAAAGACGTAAAAATGCAAATGTGAAGAAAAATCGTTATAATTATCATTTACGTTTTATATAAATGACAAGTAGAAGATGGTTACATGTACCTTAATCTCGGAAACATTTTTAGAAAACAATGTTTAAACGAAATTTGTGTTTGTTTGTTCATGCCACACGTGCCTACCTTACTCAGGTATAACGGAAATAGCTGAGACTTGAAAGAATTATCAACGGTCTGTGAAAATGAGTCCAATTAACAATTGCGTTTTCATACCGACCCTTATTTCAGCTGCGTTGAGCAACATGGAATGAACAGTAAAAAGTATAATTTGACAACATTTCTATTCCACCAAAGATATGTATTCCCCTGTACCATTTTATCTGTCTACTGCTAACATACAGAAAAAAGTGACAAATTAATATATACTGAATATGACTGCCTTGCTCTTCCAAATATTTTATACGCATATACTACAAGAAATGTAACTTCTTTTATTTTTTGTCTAGTCTATAGCGTGACGAACGGTATATAACGTTAACACTTAGAGTAGTGACGTTCAAACAAAGTTCAAATATATTTTGGTCAGATTTTTCGCAAAATTAGTAAAGTTTCAATTGTATTGTTAGTTATAGTTTTAACATCTGTTGTTGCCAAAAAGTCTTTGAGAAAGAATTCATTTTGTTTTCACCAAAAGTGCGAATAGTTACTTTCCTTAATATATTTAATCGTAACGTCCTTCCTTCGAGTTTTTGATCGCCGGTGTAACATTAAATTTTGACCCCGTTAAAAATTGACCCCATGGGTCATTTTTCAACGGAAGCGTGATCAGTTTGCAACGTTGAAAATTGACCCGTCCCGTTAATTAATGACCCAACCACACGTAAAATATTGACCCCCGTTGAAAACTGATCAACTTTAGGCAGGTCATATTTGAACGTTGAGAACTGATCCCAATAATCTTACGCAATATACCTATTACCATACAGATGAAAGATTAATATTTCTGTATTCTTTTCATATTTTAAAGTGATAAACATTTAGTTATTCATTCAAGCGCGCCACGAGCTAATAAGACTTCTACTTACTTGCCAATTCATCGATAATAACTCTGATACTGGTCAGAAATAGAAGTTAAACACAGCTACCCTTTTTTGAATGCTTATTTACAAACTGATCTACTACAGTCGGGTTATATTTCAATCTCTCGTCAATTTGGGGCCGTTGGTTCGAATGACAAGTGGTTGTTTATCACGTGTGTATCAGACGTATTTAAGAGAAACTGCCTAGTGTAATATTAGAAACTATACCAGTTTTTTTGTGAGCAATTTGGCAATATTTTTGGAAAGCATTTCTCTGGTTAGGTCAAACGAAACAAAAAAGACTTCTCAGAAAACTGTCAGATTTTGAAGAAAATATCCTATCGGGCACATTTAATTACATGCTTTTAGCGTAGAGTAAGACACTTTATGACTGAGCCGATCTGCTAGAAAAATTAGGATGTAGTTAAAAACGGTAACAGGATAAAGGGGATAATATTAGGTAACCAAATTGTTGATCATGATGTAGAAAGTTTGGCTGTATGATTTCCGCATAAATTTTCGGATTGTGCGCTTCACAGAGTGGTTTGACATGACTGGCATTCGTATAAGTTGGCGTTTTGCTTTCGGTCATGTAAATGTGATGTAATTATATTTAGGGCCCGTCGGCAATTTAGGGGTCATTTTACAATGTTGACCTCCTGGGTCATTTCAACATTACACCCCATTACATTGAATAAATAATTTCATATCCAGTTGGGCACTGTTACAATCCTGTTATAGTAATAAACGGGACCTCCGTGGCCGAGTGGTTAAGATCGCTGACTTCAAATCACTTAGTCCTCACTGATGTTTTTTCGAGCCTCATTCGGGACTTTGAATTCTTCCAGCTGGCTTACAGAAGGTGGTTTATTCTACGAGTTGCCCTCTCTTGATGAAATAATGCACGGAGGGCGCCTTGGGTCTTCCCAATAAAGTACCTATATTTGAAACCCTATTCTTTACTAGTGTCGTATTAAGATAATTTTATAAAATAAACTAAAAAACAACCAGTTGAAAAAAGTGTAATTTCAATGCTTAACTCATACAGTTGTATATTTGCATTAGCTTGACTATGCGAATGAGAATAAGAGCTATTTAAATGGCCCCTAGCGTCTGCGTCACACCTTCGTTGAGTTATTATCATAGCCATATCCAAAATAACCACTCAATGCACCAGCCTTCCCAGTGATTAGCCTTATTAAATACAGTTACACAATCCTTGCATGAATATGGCCCTTGTTTGACTTAACAAATTCTGATTGAGTAACAAAAAATGAATTCAAACATCACACATAAAACCTTGCTTTTTCAAGTAGTTCTTTTCGAGACCACTGTTACTTATTTTCTTCTATAATGAATATATTGTAGAATATTTTATGCAGTTTGGTACAATAATACTTCTAAAGAAAACATGTTCTTTACTCAATATCGAGACTTTAGTTAATTTGGTGCAAAAGTGAACCTTCTCTTTTTCGCAAAACATGGCCTCTTGAGTGTAAACAAGCCCATTCTTTGATTTGACCTGGTGTCCTAGGTTTTGACCCTACATGATCCAGATAAAAATTCATGCGATATTTCATACACAAAAACATTCTGACCAAGTTTCATGTACATTAAATGAACAAGAGCGTTAACAAACTTTCCCCTTAATTTTAATGGGTGACCTAGTTTTTGACCCCATATGACCCAGTTCCGCATTGAGCCTAAGAATACATGCTGTATACCTTAAACAGTGCTAGTTTTTATTTCTGTAGCTTTAATGAATTTTGAGTTCAGATGTAGATAGCAATGAAAAATTTGAAAACTGTTTCAACAATTTTGAAAGTCATTTTTTTAAAATATATACAGCAATGATGAATTTGCTTAGGAGCAATGATGATTTATCTCATACTGAGGTGACTTTGATATTTGTGCATCGTAAAATGTCTGTTTATGATAAAAAAATAATTTTCATGCATTTTTTATTGTGCTACTCCGATTGTGTTGTTGGCGACACCTTAAACACTATCTCGATATCATTACCCGTCATTACGCATTCATAAATGTTTATCAAGAACACATTGACGAAAGTCTTTATAATATCTCCCTAATATGTAATGTCCTTCCATGATCAATATATCTATGGTGTCAATATCGAAATTACCCAATTTCAACCCAACTGCATGTTCATAGAAATGTAAGAAAAATACTCCAAACAGAATATAACACATATTAACATATTTTAATAACACAAATTCCTTCACGACTTCGATGCTTCTTTGAAATTTAACATGAGGCACTCACAAATATTCTGTAGTAAAAACAACTCCATAAATACTAGCATAACAAACCAATCCTGCTAATAAAAGAAAAAACAAGCATCAATTAAACATACAAAAAGGGGGGAGTGGGTGGAAATTCAAACGTTAATGTATTATTTGCAATGCACAAAGACTCGACTGATTTGAATTTCAATCTGTAAACCTTTATAGTTACACATATTTAACGAATCTTAAAAAACACGAGAAAACCGTGCTAATAAACCACTATAATTCACTGTAAAGAAAGATGTAGACTAAAATGATAAACTTATCGAAAACAAAGATAAATACATTTAAATGTATCAAACCTTTCACGAGTTATTGTCCAGAAACCATAAAAACCAACGGACCATCAGACAACAAACTCACTCCTTTACACTCTCCCTCATTTCCCAAACTTCGCATGAGGGGTGTATAATGAAGTACGCCTTACAGACTCTCTCTATATATAGTTTAATCATTATTTTGTCAAAGTGACACTTGAACAATGAAAACGCAAGACATGTGTTTGTATTATACTGAGTATGTTAATATGGAAAAAAAAACAAGAGGACCATGATGGCCCTGTATCGCTCACCTGAGTATGACTGCTTTTAACAAAGTTGCTATGGACCTGATTAATTGACCCCATATGACCCATATTTGAACTTGACCTAGAAATTATTGAAACAATCTCTTTGACAAATTTCAAGGTTATTTATACTGAAAATGTTACCTCTAGAGTGTTAACAAGGTTTTTCCATATTTGGGCTCTATGACCTAGTCTTTTTAACCTAGATGTCCCATATTCGAACTTGAGCTAGAAATTATCGAAACACTCTCTCTGACAAATTTCCAGGATATTTGGACTGAAAAAGTAGCCTCTAGAGTGTTAACAAGGTTTTTCGATATTTAGGCTCTGTAACCTAGTTTTTGACCCCAGATAATCCATATCCAAACTTGACCTACAAATCATCAAAACAACCTTTCTGACAAATTTCCAGGACATTTGGACTGAAAATGTAGCCTCAAGAGGGTTTACAAAGTTCTTTGATATTTGGGCTCTGTGACCTAGTTTTCCACTCCAGATGACCTATATTCAAACTTGAGCTAGAAACTATAGAATAAAGTTTTCTGACAAATTTCCAGGTTATTTGGAATTAAAATGTTGCCTCTAGAGTGTTAACAAAGCTTTTCCATATTTGGGCTCTGTGACCTAGTTTTTGACCCAAGATGACCAATACTCCAACCTGAGCTAGAAATCGTCAAAGCAATCTTTCTGACAAATTTCCAGATTATTTGGGCTGAAAATGTAACCTCAAGAATGTGAACAAGATTTTTCTATTTTTGGGCCATGTGACCTAGTTTGTGACCCCAGATTACCCATATTCAAACTTGAACTAGAAATTATTGAAATAATCTCTTTGACAAATTTCAAGGTTATTTGTACTGAAAATGTAACCTCTAGAGTGTTAACAAAATGTTTCTATTTTTGGGCTCTGTGACCTAGTTTTTCACTCCAGATGACCCATATTCGAAATCGAGCTAGAAATCATAGAAGCAACCTTCCTGACAAATTTCCAGATTATTTGGTCTAAAAATTTTACCTCTAGAGTGTTAACAAGGTTTTTCAATATTTGGGCTCTGTGACCTAGTTTTTGACCCCAGATGACCCATATTTAAACTTGAACTAGAAATTGTCAAAGCAACCTTTCTGACAAATTTCCAGATTATTTGGGCTGAAAATGTAACCTCTAGAGTGTTAACAAGATTTTTTTATTTTTGGGCTCCGTGACCTAGTTTTTGAACTTAGATGACCCATATTTGAACTTGAGCTAGAAATCATTGATAGAACCTTCCTGAAAAATTTCCAGGATATTTGGACTGAAAAAGTAGCCTCTAGGGTGTTAACAAGGTTTTCTATATTTTGGCTCTGTGACCTAGTTTAACAACCCTAATAACTCATGTTCAAAATCATTCGAGATATTAATAAGACAAACATCCTGACCAAGTTTCATGACAATTGAGGCAAAAATGTGACCACTAGAGTGTTAACAAACTAATTGTGGACGGACGGACGGACGACGGACAAAAGGTGATCAGAAAAGCTTACTCTGTCACTACGTGACAGGTGAGCTAAAAACAACAGAAACTGGACATTTTTGAATGGAAAATTATAGCCAGTGAGCAGCAAAGTTCTCTTCGTCGCAGAGAAGATTAAAAATATTTGGATCCATCTGGTTTGCTATAGTTTCAGTTCCAGGAATATTGTATGGTCTATTTTTAAAAGCCCGTACGTAAATCATGTCTGGACTCGTTTCTGTTTCCTCTAACACTCTCTCATCGCAGAAATCGTTCACAAGTGCGGCGCCGAGAACGACGTCTGACACATACCCCTTGAATTGTTTTGGAACATATTTGTCAATTAGTAGATACGGAGGTTTGCTAAAGATATCATCTTTAACGTCTAATACGGACTCGTAGTGGTCATTTCGGTGTAGCATGTAAACGTTGTCTTCGGTCGTTGAATTTATTGGCGAAAATTTGGTCCAGTATGTTCTTCCCCTATAATTGCAATACACATACACGTTGGTGTTTAACATTGTTGCAAAAGCCCGAATTTCCACATCCGTCCCCCACTGTCCACATTTCCACATTTCGGTTTTATTCAAATACATCGATAAAGTATCATCTGTGTATCCCTCAAATAGTGCATAGTTAGTTAATATGTAATTTACAACGCCATGTCTTATTTCAGTATGGTAACTTTGTACCCCAGATACCAAATAGCTGAATGTTCGGAACAAGCAATTACCATCGCCTCTCATTTGTGCAGTTTTGTCTGGTCGAGCAGTAATACTCATTGGTCTATTATTAACCTGTCTATGATAGTTCCTGACTTTAATACGAAAGACCTGACATGTTTCATCTTGCCACGTATGTCCAACCGGGTCAAATGATATGCTACTACTCACCGTTACCTGAGTAATTACAATATCTTCGTCATTATTCATGCAAACTTTTCTTTTCTTTAAGGGAAGGCCACTTTCTTGTTGTTTTCGTTTGTGCTTGCTTTCGGTTCCAAGCATGCGGACACGGTGATCAGCCGTGTCTGGTGTCTTTTCACGCTGACTGGCAGTGTTAGGTTTCTTGCCACGCTAACTGGCGGTGCCTGTTGCCTTCTTACGCTGACTAGCGGTGTCTGGTTTCTTGTCACTCAGACTAGCGGTGTCTGGTTTCTTGTCACTCTGACTGGCGGTGTCACGTTTCTTGTAACGCTGACTGGCAGTGTCTGTTGCCTTCTCACGCTGACTGGCGGTGACTTGTTTCTTGTCACATTGACTGTTGGTGGATGGTTTCTTGTCACGCTGACTAGAGATGTCAAATCTTGTCACGCTGACTGGCGGTGTCTTCGTTCTTGTCACGCTGTCTGGCGAGGTCTGGTGTCTTGTCAGGCTGACTTGCGATGTCCTATTTCTTGCAACTCAGACCGGCGGGGTCTGGTTTCTTGTTACTCTGGCTGGCGACGTCTAGTTTCTTGTCATGCTGACCGGCGGTGTCTTGTGTCTTGTCACGCTGATTGGCGGTGTCTGGTGTCTTGTCACGCTGATTGGCGGTGTCTGGTGTCTTGCCACGCTGACTGGCGGTGTCTGGTGTCTTGTCACGCTGATTGGCGGTGCGGTGTCTTGTGTCTTGTCACGCTGATTGGCGGTGTCTGGTGTCTTGTCACGCTGACTGGCGGTATCTGGTGTCTTATCAAGCTGACTTGCGATGTCTTGTGTCTTCCCACGCTGAGTGGTGTCTAATTTCTTGCCACGCTGAGTGGAGAAATCTGGTTTCTTGTCACACTGACTGGTGATGTCTGGATTCTTGTCACGCTGACTGGCGGTTTATTTTTCGGCAATGAGAATTCTAGTACCTCGGAGTACCAGACAGCCTGTTGTACATTACTCATCATTGATTGCTATATATGGCCTCAATTGCTAAATCTTAGGCCACTCATTAGACAATATGCATTCGCGAAAAGCACTCACTTCATTATTGCATCTAGACTGGCGCTTCGTCATAGCACTAGGGGTCGACCCCCTTGCTTTAAATTTAACATATGAGTATGTTTGATCAAGAAGTCCCGATAACGCGTCGGCAATATTCTGTGAGCTCTTAATATGCCGTATTTTGAACCGGTAGGGTGCTAACCTGAGAATCCAGCGTTCCAATCTTGCACTAGGCTTTGACTTAGCTGAATATATGTTTTCTAAACTTTGCAGTCCGTAAAAAGCTTGAACCCAATACCGTAGAGCCATGGATGAAAACGCTAGAAACCGGGATAGAAAATGAAACAAAGCTGATAACTTACACATTATTCAAAACGGAATTTGAGACCGAACAATATGTCAATTTGAGTATAAAGAAATGAACGATCGCTTCTTGCCCAGTTAAGGTGTGGCATTCTACCACCGGACGTCATATTGGCAAACATGTAGAAGATAGACTCTGTCGTTTTTGTACAATTTTGTAACAAAGTGCTCATTTTATAGACTGATTCAGAAAAAATAGTATATTTGATAAATAGCAAATCTTGAACGCTAGCCAAATACATTGTCAAAGCATACTAAAGCATTTACAAATAACTTTGTTTGATATATCACAATCACATGAAGTGTAAACTGAGCGAAGATTATACACATTTTATTACCGAATGATGATCCATGTTAAATGCAATTATGAACGATTCTCTTCATATTTCTATGACATTTTGCCCGCGAGTTTGGCAATTGAGCCTGTGAATATAATAACGCGACTTTATGTAAATATTTTATGTTTATTTAAGGTGACGTATAGGCCCATTGGGCCGGGTGTATTTAATATGTTATTAAATTTGAATACACATGGCACTATAAATTAATTACTTACTTACTTATAAAACTGACATTTATCTCCTTTGCTTTGTAACACTGATAACACCTGATACCATGCATGTTACTTATCACAGGGACATGGTACGCATATACAAGTTCGTAAAATAGTTATGGTCGGAAAAGATGCTTCCTGTGTGGAAGTCTCGATGTGCATGTCGAACTCTGACCACACACACCCGTCCATCGGAAATAATTGTGTTAAACTTTCGTTAACAGTTCCCTGTCCAACATATATAGACGATCTTGCCTACCTCAGCGAAGTTGTCATTTTGAGTCAGGGTTCGGCCTTGTGAAATCATTTTTAAGAAGCCTTCCTAGTGTTTCTCTACCACAAACAGACGATCTCCACCGTTTAACTTCAATTTAACTAACCGTTAAAAAATGACCCCATTGTTGATCAAAATCTAACGACTGATCAGGTCTCAACGATTTTTTGATCAAAATTTAATGTTTGCAGTGTCAGTTCTCAACATTGAAAAATGACCAAGGGTCAATTCTCAACGTTGAAAAATGACCCATGGGGTCAATTTTCAATGGGGTCAAAATTTAATGTTACATCGGCTTATAAACTAAATTTAATGCTGGATTTCACTCCAGTTCACCACTTCTTGACATGTGTCATGTGTGTGACAGAAGCAACCAAATCATCGTTTATCAGTTTTATCTAGATGTCTTTCCGTTTCGTTTTATTTCTTATGTATGTGCTTAAAACATTCACACTATTTGTTGAATTTCTGCGCCGTTCTCTGATTAAAACCAAAGTGCAAGGAAAAAATCTCATCATCTCACTTTTTTACAGACATTTTCCATTAAACGACAGGCAAGAGTCGATATCAGTTTGGAGGATTACATTTAAAAGTTTCCTGTCGTTGTATATTTTGTCCCTTTGAAAAAATAATCAGCATCATGCGATTTGTTAATTGTTCAATTTGCGTCGAACGATAGCACAGATTCAGCTGTAAATAGCACGCATATATGAAGCTGTCATCTCAGGGGTACAGTTATAGGAACATGTTTCAGTATAAAATTTATTAATTGTCGACTCTGTACTGGCCTTGAATTAAAACAAAAGAAAAAAAAAATGTTGTTATCTTTTTAAGGGACAAATTCCCTTTTTTACAGCAAAAATAACAGACGTAATATCCAGCCGTTTCAAACATATTTTATTCTACCTCACTGTTCTTTTAAGGAATTTGACGTGTTTTTTTTATTTTAAATTAATTTAATTTCAAAGATTTTATTTTTACTTGTGGTTGCAAATTTGTCGATTTAATTCTTTTATGATATAACATTGTTTTGAGCAAAGACAGGGTTTACAAAACATAAATTACAACTTCTAAACGAGCATTTAAATCTATAACAGATATTAGACAGTCGTTAGTTTGTACGTAATTCACTAAGATTTGCCTAAGGAATCGTGACTACCCACTTGATTGTATCTAATTTGCATGTCATCAAGTTACTGAAACAGCCGGACTTCAGTTTAATACAGCTGAATAAAGAAAGCGAGACTCCCATTGATTACAGACGAATGAAGAAAGAGAAATGCCGTTGAATTCAGCTGAATAAAGAAAGGGAAACTCCCGTTGAATTCAGCTGGATAAAGAAAGAGAAACTCCCGTTGAATTAAGCTGGATTAAGAAGAAGAACCCCCCCACATTGAATTCAGCTTAATAAAGAAAGAGAAACGTTGCATTCAGTTGAATAAAGAAAATAACTCCAGTTGAAATCGGCTGAATAAAGAAAACGAAACCCCGATGAATTCAGCTGAATAAAGAAGGATAATCTTCCGTTTTATTCAGCTGAATAAAAAAGAGTTACTCCCGTTGTATTTAGCTGAATAAAGAAAGAGAAACTCCTGTTGAATACAGCTGCATAAAGAAAAAGGAACCTCCATTGAATTCAGCTTAATAAAGAAAGAGAAACTCCCGTTGAATTGAGCTGAATACTGAAGAAGAATATTTTATTGCAGTCCCAGTTATTCCAGATATAATATGTATTTTAGCGAGTTTGAACTGGCGATTGTGCGAATATTGAAGGGGCTTGCCACGTCCGTAAAAAATGAAATACTCCTGGTCCAGAAAAAAGGCATTGATGAGGTACATAAGGCTTACTTTTGTTTCCTGGTCATGCAAAGATCAGTAGCGACCCCGGATTATCAAGTCTTTTTTTAAAGTCAGTATATCTAGTTGAAATCAGCATGGTGGCATGGTGAAGATCACATATATTTGGTCACCGTATTCCAAATACAACCGGTACGTAACATTCTTTGCATCTAGACAGAAAGGCAGACAGAGGTAGGCAAGATTATAACATTATATTGACATACACTATTCCGGCACATTTATTTTTTTCTTCTAGAAAGGGTTAACGTATGAGATTCAAGCATCCCAGACAGTTTCACCAATTTCTTTCCGACGTTTTGCCAGCTGTCATCAACAAAGATATATTGAGTGATATAGCGGGCTTATTCAATAACACTGGATATCATAAAAGTGAAATTCCCCCGTGTATCAGATATGTTATTTATAAAGACAACACAATAATGAATACATTCGTAATGGCTTTTATTTCGTTGATTTCCGTGGCCTCATTTGTGTCTCACTGAAAAAGGAACTACATGTATAGGTTTATCCGTCATCCGTTTATTATTCCGTCATTCTGCTCATAAGATTTTGGGATTTTATGTTTTCACAAGACTTTTGGTAGATAAATGATTTTGTGTTGTGGCAACTGTTTAAAGTTCGTGAAGCTAATGTCATATACATTTGCAGTTGAAAAATTACTTCTGTTGACTTTATGTCAGTTGATCCGCTGATAATTAATTTCTGTTGACTTTATGTAAAATGACTTGCTGATAAATTATTTTTTAGACTTTATTTGAGTTTATCTGTTGATGATTTATTTCTATAGCCTTTATGTCAGTTGATCTGTTGATGATTTATTTCTATACACTTTATGTCAGTTGATCTGTTGATGATTTATTTCTATACACTTTATGTCAGTTGATCTGTTGATGATTTATTTCTATACACTTTATGTCAGTTGATCTTTTGATGAATTATTTCTATAGACTTTATGTCAGTTGATCTGTTGATGATTCATTTCTAGAGACTTTATGTCAGTCTGTTGACGATTTATTTTTAGAGGCTTTATATCAGTTGATCTTTTGATGAATTATTTCTATAGACTTTATGTCAGTTGATCTGTTGATGATTTATTTCTGTTGACTTTATGTCAGTTGATCTGTTGATGAATTATTTTTGTTGACTTTATATCAGTTGATCTGTTGATGATTTATTTCTATAGACTTTTAGTCAGTTGATCTGTTGATGTTTTATTTCTATACACTTGATGTCAGTTGATATGCTGATGATTTATTTCTATAGACTTTATGTCAGTTGATCTGTTGATGATTTATTTCTAGAGACTTTATGTCAGTTTGTTGATGATTTATTTTTAGAGGCTTTATATCAGTTGATCTGTTGATGTTTTATTTCTATACACTTGATGTCAGTTGATATGCTGATGATTTATTTCTAGAGACTTTATATCAGTTGATCTGTTGATGTTTTATTTCTATACACTTGATGTCAGTTGATATGCTGATGATTTATTTCTATAGACTTTATGTCAGTTGATATGCTGATGATTTATTTCTATACACTTTATGTCAGTTGATATGCTGATGATTTATTTCTATACACTTGATGTCAGTTGATATGCTGATGATTTATTTCTATAGACTTTATATCAGTTGATCTGTTGATGTTTTATTTCTATAGACTTTATGCCAGTTGATCTGTTGATGATTTATTTCTATACACTTTATGTCAGTTTATATGTTGATGATTTATTTCTAGAGATTTTATGTCAGTTGATCAGTTGATGATTTATTTCTAGAGACTTTATGTCAGCCTGTTGATGATTTATTCTAAGAGGCTTTATATCAGTTGATTTTTTGATGATTTATTTCTATAGACTTTATGTCAGTTGATCTGTTGATGATATATTTCTATAGACTTTATGTCAGTTGATCTGTTGATGATTTATTTCTATAGACTTTATGTCAGTTGATCTGTTGATGATTTATTTCTATAGACTTTATGTCAGTTGATCTGTTGATGCTTTATTTCTATAGACTCTATATCAGTTGATCTGTTGATGATTTATTTCTATATACTTTATGTCAGTTGATCTGTTGATTTTTATTTCTGTAGAATTTATGTCAGTTAATCTTCTGATGATTTATTTCTGTTGATTTTGTGTCAGTTGATCTGTTGATGATTTATTTCTGTTGACTTTAAGTCAGTTGATATGATAATGATTTATTTCTTTCGACGTTATGTCAGTTGATATGTTGCTGATAATTTATTTCTACAGATTTTATGTCAGTTGATCTGTTGATAATTTATTTTGGTTGACTTTATGTCAGTTGACCTTCTGATAATTTATTTCTACAAAAAATTATCTCAGTTGATCTGCTAGTTTATTTCTATTAACTTATAGTGAGTTGATTTGCTGAACTTATATCAGTTGATCTGCTGATATTTTTTTACAGATTTTATGTCAGTTGATCTGCTGATAATTTATTTCTACAGATTTGATGTTAGTTAATCTGCTGATAATTTATTTCTACATATTTCATGTTAGTTAATCTGCTGATCAATTATTTCTACAGATTTTATGTCAGTTGACTTTCTGATAATTTAATTCCATAGACCTCATGTGAGTTGATCTTCTGCTAATTTATTTCTATAGACTTTATAGCTGTTCATCTGCTGATAGTTTATTTCTATACACTTAATGTGAGCGATCTGCTGATAGTTTATTTCTATAAACTTAATGTGAGTTGGTCTGCTGATAATTTATTTCTATAGTCGTTATATGAGTTGATCTGCTTATAATTTGTTTCTATAGAGTAAATGTGAGGTGGTCTGCTGATAATTTATTTCTATAGTCGTTATGTCAGTTGATCTCCTGATAATTTATTTTTATTGACTTTATGTGAGGTGGTCTGATGAAATTTTTATTTCTATAGATTAGCCGTTATGTCAGTTGATCTGCTGATAATTTATGTCTATAGTCGTTTTGTCAGTTGATCTGCTGATAATTTATTTCTATAGTCGTTATGTCAGTTGATCTGCTGATAATTTATTTCTATTTATTTATTTGTTTATTGGACAACTTATTTGTTTTACTATACCCCCCACCAAAAAACCTGTTTGCTTGCTAGGGGTAAGTCGATTGGTCGGTCGGTCAAAAAAACTTCTTCTACCTTTCTAGGGATATAGATCTTGACACTTGGTGCATGCTCATCAATAAATATAGATATACGTGACGCGTTTTATGTGTACACTGATGCGCGTTTTGCAGTTTTACGACCCCTCATAGCAAAGTCTTGTGGCACGAACTAGATTTAAATATTTAGGACTATTGATTTCAAACTTAGTGTGCTTGTTCACCAGTAAGTGTAGCTTTGCACGACGCGTTTTTTTATGCACTGGCAAAAAGTTAGGTGAGCGATCTAGTACCATTTGGTCCTCTTGTTAAACCATTATGTCAAACATCGGTAAGCTAACCGATTCTAGCTTGTTAAGCGATATATATCTATAAGTAAGAAGTAATAAATATATCCGGACACGAATGCGTGTATGGCAAACTGTCGATGTTTTGTTACAATATGTCACACAGATGAATAAAGATATGCTAAACTGTGCTTTAAATGGGAAATGTCCCTGTAGAAATATCAAGAAAAACTGAAAAAATGAACAGGATTATCAGTTATGCAAAGTGCTCGCCTGTTTTGCTAACTATTATTCGTAATGATACAGCAGTGGGTCAAATATTATGTCGTAGGGATACGAGTGATAATTGCTTTCTATTTCAGAACATTATTTATATTCATTTTAAACTAAAGCAACTCTAGTCTGACAGTGTAATAGCATTACTTCTTATGACAATCATTTTGCTAGGAAGGAATAACTTTGAACGTAACAACATAATTCAAATTGATCATATTAGCTGCAACAATAGACCTTAACAAGGAAAGTTACAAAATGCATTGTGATATTTCCACCATTACTATATATTCATATCGTGCAGTGCTCAATCTTAAGTGTATCTTATTCAACGGATTATTGTCATATGGTTCCTGGTATTTCCGTACAAATGATGGCAGAAAAACGAGATGAAACAGTAGATAAAGTAGTTATAGCGCTAAAATCCACAAAGTCGCACTGGACTGTAGATCTTCCCGCGCAATATATAACCTTGTCAGGCCATTAACAATGTTGACTTTATATTTGAAGCGGTCATGATACTCGAACGCTTGAGCAGTATTTTTTGGCAATTTTCTTTGATTGACTGCTTGTCTTAAAGTAAAGATAACTCATAACATTAAAACAAAGGCGAAATACTATTGAAAATTAATCATTCTCTAAAAGACATCTGAAGCTAATCATAATTGATATACAGCGCTGTATAAGACTAGAATATATAATATGGTTTATCAGTGTGATATGCATGTACACAAAGATGTCTTCGAATGTATAAGCCCCATCTTCAGCTAATTATCTCTATCATAGATTCATGTTAGTCAAGTTTTGTTACACAGCTTCGATTTCTATTATGAGGTAGTTGCTCGAAAATGTCTGTCATATTATGTTTCTAAACCAATGTAACATAAGTGTCTGAAATTAAATAAAGCAAATATATACAGGTATTTAACTAACAAAATTTTAACGTGTTTATTTTACTATCTTATGGATGTCAAACTGTTCACACTATCAACAAAGAGCTGAATATATTTATGAGACAATAAGCCTAGAAATAGCGATTATGACGCCCCACTTCAAAAAAAAAACAACAACATAGAAACAAGATGATTATAGACACACTGCTAAATTAATTTCCCAATGGAACATTAAATCGTTTGCTTCTGACATCTTAAGTCACATTAGCAGCAACAAACCCTCCCGATAAAAAGAAAACTACCTCGACATCTTGATACATTGTAATTTCTATTCATCTGTATAAAGTAACAACGCAGTTTTAAGACGGTGGTGTTAAGATATTAGTCTCTCCTCAAAATGCAAACAACATCAATTATAATATGTATATCAAGAGAAGAATGCACTGTCACAAATATGCAACAAAATAGAGAAAGAAAATTCAGATTACTCATATTTTCTATTAATACTTTGTAACATTTTTTCAATTGTAATTTTGTAAACGTAATTTTCAGGCTGATAGAGCTCAATTTGGTAAGATTCCTTCTATCACAGCACTGAAAAAACCAACAACAATATAACTGCCGACAACTACATAATAATAATAATAATAATAATAATAAAATTGATAATCACTTGACAATAGTCTCCTAACTTCTTACTATTCTCTGGAAATGTGATACTATGCATTTCGTTCTGGAATTAAAAAAAAAAATAAATATATAAATAACATCAATAATATCTTTAGATAGTTTGTAACTTGAGACTTCAAAAATGTTAAATATCTGGTGCATGTTTTGATAATACGTTTTGGTATTGCATGAACCTTGAATCATCAAAACTGAGCTGTATGGAACTAAAGAAAAAAATAACAGAAATAATTGTTATGCAAAGTGTAAACTGTAAAGTTTTTCGCTGGTACAGGATAGTGGAAGTGAGCAGACCCAAAGCGTGAAACTTCCCGCAGGGGTTACTTCCCCTGATCAGTACAGAAACCACTGCCATCACAAGTCAATTCGGTCGTTACAGAGCCGAGTATATTTTTTCACTTTTAAATTTAAATTTTCACACTTTCGATCACTTACGTTTTCTTTCATTTAATTGTTACGCTTCATTAAAAAGGTAAAAAAATAATGTTAAAACGAATATTTGGTAAAAATAACGACAATAGATTGATTTGGGGTCACATGATACACCTATCGTCACGTGGGTTATATTGGTGCAATGGTTTAAGCAGCATAACGTAACGTAACCGGTGCGAGGAGTTTGATAAAGCCTAGCAGTACACTAACTATATGGATGTATTGACAAGGTACTGTATGGTCGTATTGTCAATATTTAGAATTTTATTTGTTTTATTGTGTTTATATAACAAGCATACGGTCCATTTGACAGACTAAATGCGGCATTATGTGTACCTGACTTATGAATTAGCAGTGCCCGACATTAATTGTTATAATCGGAGAGCAAGTGTACCACAAATAGGAGTACTTGTAGACAATATTTGCTCTTCAGCAGTAGACAGTGTCGTAATCATTCTTAATAACGAGTAGAAGTAGTGAAAGTTACTTTAGACATCAGCTTAAAATAAATCTATTACTTACATGACTCAGGAAGCACGGCGCTTTTATGAAGTCGGTTGGGCTAGCTGAAAGTCAACAAGGTGACAAGAAGAACAAGTGACTGTGCCAAATGATGTTACATTAAGACAGTTGAAAACAATTAAGTAATGATTTAAACTTATTAAATTACAATATGTAGTTAACTACACGTACTGGTTAATTCGAAGACTGGAAATTTCAGCCATTCAAACAGACCTGGATTGTGAGAGATAAATCTTTTATTAGCAACACAACTGAGTGCACGCTATTGTTGTAACAAAAACAAATGAAATCACATTTTATACTTTACAGCCGGATGCGTACTCACTGGTACTTAACATCGAAAATGACTCTAATTGAAACATCTGTATTATGTTTTGTGGAAATAAATCGAGATATCAAGGCCTCCAATAGTGACATTTTGTAAACTTCCATTCACTCTTAAACTTGGCACCACTTATCACTTCAACTATAACTTCTGAGAGGAATGTCACAAAAGGTCAGACTTCGGCAAGTTGCCAATACAATGAAAAAACAATTGCTGCTTCGTCCGAGTTCTCAGCCTACTGACTTGCCTGAGAATACTCTAAATACTGAAACGCTTTGTAGCATTTTCCCATTTAACCCACAAACCATTAATAAGGAATAGAAAATATAACGCTTAAGCACAGTTCAAACTTGAAAAAACACTATTATTAAGGGACAAGAAAATTAAAGATGATCATGATTGTGATTACAAGCAGGTAATCTGACTGTAGGACTTTAGTCAAAAGCAGATGATTAATTTATAATATTTGCAAATACTTTCCAATATGCTGCAACTATAACGTTAAGCCGACGTTTAATGAAAAGATATTTTAAGGTAGCACGTACCAGTTTTTCAGCCACACATTCGAACTGGCCATGTATTAATTATAAATAAGAGGGTATGATGCATTAACATGTGTATTGCTGAAGTCTAAATTAATTAATACATGAAGATATGGGTATTCAGAGTGGTCAGGATGAGGTTCTCTTAGTTTTTTCCCTATTGAACAGTATTGAAATGCACTCAGTGTGAAGTAGGAGCTTGAAATTCGAAACTGATGAAAGCAGGTTATGTCAGTGGTTTCGGCTGCAGAAGTTCAATAGGATGCCGTCTGAGCTGGAAACCGAAAAACGTGTAGGGTTGACAGGTATCTAGCACTAGCTGATTTAGGTGTGCCATAACAGACGAACAGTTAGCATGTAGTGTTATGACTGTACCGTGTGCCTTTGAATATCAGGCGACTTGTCTGTTTCATTGAATTTGCCTCGGCCAGGGGTCGAAAAGTGGGGCTTGGGAGTAGTTTCTTTCTTGCAGCTGATTTTTTTAGTGAAGTGTTTCATCTGAAATTTGAGTTTTTGTTGTAGATTGCCTTCAGTCCTATAAGAATAGCTGTACTTTTCTTTTCAGGTTGTTGTATTGGGATTGTCAGTGAGGAGCAAACAGTTTGAGTGGTCATCAGACACTAAATTTCAGTGTGAAACTGGTATCTGCCACCTAAACGATGTATGTAACAGTTGTTCTTAAGGTATTAGAATACTAATAGATATTTTGTCAGCGCTCATTAAATTGAGCTTTTTTTAAGAAATATACTATCCTAGGAAAATATAGAATATCAAAGACACTTTTACCGTAGGGGTTTCAAGAAATGAGTAATATTCACTTCAAACCTCACCCGCCTTATTGGGTCTATAAGGTAAAGAGAAACACAAAGTTTTTCTAAGACTGACCATAAAAACAACCGTTACTTGGTATGTTATCATTCACATTATGGAGACCTTCTGACTGCTGACAAAAAAACAAATAAAATGAAACGTCAGAAGTGAAAAAAAAAACGAAAGATGATTATAAACATAGCACAAATTTACACCACCCATTTTATTATGAGAGAATTTTATCAACGTAAACTTCAACATAAATCTTCGGGGTTTGAAATTAGCTATAATCATTTTTATTCATGTATTATTTTTAACAAATTAGTAATTAGCAATTAGCTAAAACGAAAGAGATTGAATTTTAATTCTATAAAAGGTCTTGTTTTGAAACCAAAACAATGTTAAGCTGCCAAAAACTAGAGAGAAAAAAGGCTTGAGTGGGGTTTGAACCTATGCTCTTCAGTGAAAACGTCTTAATCCTACACAAATGAATGGAATTGAATACTCTTCAGAGTGGAGGTAGGGTATTAGGAATCTAAAACCTTAAAAGTTTTACTGAAAATTTTTATATTTTCTCCCTTAAATTTGATCGTTTCTGCTGGAGCGTGAACTCAAGAGAGAAGATGTGTTTGTCTATTTATTATTTCATATTTCTATTAACGGCTCTAAAAATTCAGTATCAGCCGCCGATTAAACTGTCAGATGAAAATTAGATCGACTGTGCTACTTTGGCCTGAAGCATGCTTGAAAAACTATCCTTTTGAATTTCAGGATGGTAAAAATGGTTTGGTAATTACCAAAGATTAACTGGAAATTGGTGATTTCTGTAACATTTTTTAAGCCAGCAATAATCACAGCGATAAATATATATAAATAAATACATTTTTTCTGTCTGTGAAACGCATTTGGCTGATCAAAACACGATTAATGTGCCTGGATATTCATGGTTTGGGTATAATCGCAGCAACATTCATAGAAACGCTCCGAAACCGTCAAGGGGTGTCGGTCTGTTAACTGAACAGTCTGTTTGTGAAATATTTGACATAAGCATTACCAATAAATCAGATGAGGGAATTCTCAGTTTAAAACTGTTACATAAAGTGAGTGAGTATGAGTTTTTCATATACACTTGTCACCTTCCACCAGAAAACTTGGTAGAGGCTGCAATGCACAAACTTTCTTTTCCCACCTTTAAGTTCAAATATACATGCATAGTGATTGTGACAGAATGTGCATTACTGGTGACTTTAACTCTCGTATAGGTTATTTGGCGGACATATCGCGCGAGACGGACTCCACTGCTGAATGGATATCCGTTGACAGAACAGTCAATCAGCATGGGCATGAATTCATTCAGTTTCTGATGACAGAATAAAAACTTTGCATTTTAAACGGCAGAGGAAAAGCAGACGACAATAATTTTACCCCCATCTCTCGAAAGGGTAAAGCGGTCGTGGAGTACTTATGCGTACAACAGAACAACTTTAAGAATTGTTCAGAGTTTAGAGTTCATACATTGCAGTCAATTATTGACCGTTATAAATTACACGTTTATTGTCGAGACCGCTTGAAGATAGCTCGACATAGTCGTCATATTTGGTACCGCAGTTCGGTGTATATACGTGCGTGCGTGCGTCTGTCCAGATTGCCTTGTCCGGGCAATAACTTCTCTGTGCATGGAAGGTTTTTAAAATACCATGGCACATTTGTTCACCTCTATGAGACCCAAGTTCCCAGCTCAAATGTCAAGGACACAGTGTCAGGTCAAAGGTTCAAACTTTTGATGATAGACCTTATCAGGGCCATAACTTCTACCTGCATGGATGGATTTTAAAATACCTTGGCACATTTGTTAACCTTGATAAGATAGTGAGTCGCGTGCAAGATCCAGATCCCTCAGAGGTCAAGGCGATAATACACGTGCTCCATAACCTTTTTCAGCTTGTATTCGACACCAGGACAGTGATACAGACCCCAGAAGCTCAATGAACTACAGGGGAGTCAGCCTTTTATCGTGTAACAGTAAAATTTACTGTGGATTTCTAAACATGCGTTGATCAAAATATTTAGATCAAAATGACATCTTGGTAAATGAGCAATGCCTTTCGGGCTGGTAGGCCATATGAAGATCACATTTTTACGTTAAATAGTATAATACGAAACAATTCGTCTGTGTTTGCGAGCTTCATTGCTCTTCGTAAATGTTTAGATAGGGATATGTTGCTGTATAAACTGTTGTTGAATAAAGTCGACGGAAAATTGTATCACTCAGTTAAATGTATTTACCAACATTCAGCAGCGTGTATTCGAATAAATAATAAATACACCGACTGGTTCGACTGCAAAACAGGCGTGAAACAATGGGCGACTTGTCGCCAACTCTATTTCCTATCTTGAATGACCTCGTGTCTGAAACCAATGACCTTGACCTATGGGTTAGTATCGGTGACTCCAAAGTTTCTTTACTTATACACGCGATGATATTGCGCTTTTAGCAAACAATGAAGAACATCTTTAGTGTATGCTTAACCAGCTTCATGATTGGTTCAAACAATGGAGATTGCTCATAAACACAGTCAAATCCAAGTGTGTTCACTTCAGAAAAGGGCGAGGTAAACAGACATAATTCAATTTTATTGTCGGGATTAATGTTATAGAAACTGTTATAACATACAAATATCTTGTTTTTATTTTCCATTGTAAGGGTGACTTTAGTTATAACTGTGAAACATTATCAAAGGGAGCCAGCAAAGATTTGGGTACCATAATCTCAAAAATTCATAGTTTAAAAGACTGGTTTTAAATCGTAAGAGAAACTATTTAATACTTGTATTACGCCGATATTAGATTATTGTGCGTCAGTTTGGGGGTTTAAACATTCCCAAGTACTGTAATAGATAACGTTCAAAACAGAGCACTACGATATTACCTTCGCACCAATATTTTCTCTTGGTTACCAAGTAGTTTTGCCGGCTGTTTTCGATTTTACGGTATTGGAATAGACTGTTTACGGTTGAAGATAACCGTTTATTGAAACGAATGTTTAACATGAATTATACCAATTGTACTAATAATTATGTAGTGACGTTAAAAATGTTAAGTCAAAAGTAGGACTTTCAAATATCTTTGAAAGCAGATCGGTTATTGACCTTTCGGTGGCAAAGCAAATTTTAAATATAAGAAACTATAACTGTAATGACTGGTCACAAAAAGTAACCAATGTTTCCAAGTTTAAAACGTGTGTTACATTAAAGACTGGCTTTAACACTGAAAACAACGTTAAACTTAATCTAAAGAAGAACGAATTTGCACAATCTAGATGTGAGATTCTGCCATTCAGATTTGAAACCGACGTTATACTGGAGAGTCGCCAGAATAGAGTGTTTAAAAATTTTGTAACCTGAATATGGTGGAGAACGAACTGCATTTTCTTGTAATATGACACTATTAGAAACGATGTGTTCTATGATTTACAAAATGACGACTTTAGTTTCTTATCTCCTAGCGACAAGTTAATATTTCAGGTGCAAAGTTATCCCAGGAATGTTGCAGTCAAGGCATATATTTAAAGGAGAACTGTCATGTATAGCTAAGGGACCCTTCACTATCATATAACTTAAAGTAATTTTGCTCATGATGTAATGTGTTAGCTAACATTAGTTAATAGTAACACATAGAGTAATTTTTCGCACTTCATAATTCTATGAGTGAATAAAATATATGTAAAGTCATAGTCCATGTAATATAATATATATTTACAGTGGTAATATGTAAAAACCGAGACATCTTACTTTATCACATGCTTTGCTTAAATAATTTGAAAGTGACTTATAGGCCCAATGGGCCGGGTGTATTTTAATACTATATATGTTTGTATATTTTGTACCTATATACACATGTCACTATAGTAAATAAATTACTTGCTTACTTATTTCTTACTTACATATTAATTAGTTATCAGCCGGACTTTGCTTTCGTCAAGTTTGAAAAAAATGTCGAAATAATATTGATTTTATAAAATAGAAAATATGTTCTTGTTTATGCTTACTACCGTTGTGATAAAAAATGCAAAAATTGACGTTGTTGATAAGGGATAGTTGTGTTCCCCCCTTATACATTACTGCTTATACTGTATTATACCAACTGACTGATTTAAAAAAAAAAAGAGATATTGAAAACTATGCTGCTGTATAAAATAACAAATGACTGGATAAATAACTTCTTTGTTTGATATTAAAATACAATTAAAACAAATACTATCAAGTTCAAATTGCATGTATACGGTACTGGTAATTGATGATCCATTTAAATTGGTGTACCTTCTTAGCGCAACTGGTAGTGTCGTCCCTGAAAGCGAAAGGGCCTGGGTTCAAGTCCGGGTCGAGTATAGATTTTTTTTGACCACCTGTTACACATGTAACTTCGAATATAATGAACGTAAATATGTGGTAATAACATCACTAGACAAATATGATGTTATATGTATATGTCAATATTTCTTAACCAAGCAATCCTCATGAAAATCCAACGCATTTTTCTTACTTGGTCTTCTGGTGAGTATACCTACAGATTATAAACTTAGTGTAGAATTGTTTTAGCAACACAAATAAGAAAAACAAACTGCGCAATGTTTAAAATTAAAATCACTTATTTCTTTTTGATTATTTTCTTTGAACCTAAAGAATACGTAACCTAATTGATCGAAGAATAATTAGGTTATCTTTAACTGGAACATTTTAAACAAATCGTAGAAACAGTTTTTACCGGGTAATTGTGTTCATTAGTTTTGATGACTTCCGCAAGGACTTCCAACCTGATCTCTCGCCTAAAAAGATATGTTTAAATTATTGCCAAATTCCACAGTCGGGGTTGAAACTTGTGCCTACCGCTACGCTTGTTTCGCTTCACCATAGCTTCTCCTAGTAACAAAGAGAGCCAATACAAGAAGAAAAGTGCTTCCAGCTTTTTAACTAGAAAAACAATGCTCTTACAAACACAATACTAAATCAATTTCCTTTGGCATCTAATATCATTTCCTCTGACAACTTAAGTCGGTTTTGTTTGAAATAAGCATTTTGTTATAAGAGATAATAAGACATCTTGTTACATTGTAATTCCGGTTGATAATGGTAAAGTAAACGTATTGTTTTCTTAGCACTGTGTTGGTTTTGGGTTACTCTGTTAGTGTTTCTGAAGCTGTAAACAAGGTCAGAAATATACGCAGATTAGACTACGTCAAGCTTTTATGAAAATACATTTCGGGTGCACAAATCAGTGCTCGTGGTTAATACAGTTACAAAAATTCTTTATATGTTTAGTGTTATTTAAGTTTCTTTAATAAATGATTCACCGAATCGTTCCGAGAAATTCGCGCGGCTGCTACTACAGATAAACTCCTAGCGTCCAAAAAAGGCCAGCGGATGGATAACACTTGTGACATTTCATCCAATTTTTTTTCTTACTCCCAAACATTAAAAAGTAGTTATAAGATCGAAACCCAAAAAATATTTAATACATAAATAAAAGACGCCATCTATCTTATGATGAAGACTAGTTGATAGTCGCCATTTTGTTTTCGTAAAATTGTGGTAGTTAAATGATATTTATTTTACATCTGTTACTTTTTTAAAACTATTAATTTTTTTAACAATACCTGTATTTCAGACATTTTTAACCGACCGAGCTTGGCCTTGTGATCATTATCGGTCCGGACTTAATAATTAGGAAGTAAGTAGGCCAATTATGACCTCACGGCCTGGCTCGGTTGTGTATTAACATCTGAATGGTTATCGACAGTCATTACTGCATTCACGTATTTTGAATAATTTTGAATATATCTTTATACATATGACTTTCATTCATTATATTGTCAAACAATTTTGGATAGTCAGCCTGACTGACATTATATCCTTTAAAACCTCAATGTCATATTCTGAAGTGATCTGTAGTTGACCATTTCTTTTGAAGATTGTTAATGGAGCTCTTTGTTTCAATGTATCATATTGCAGTTAACATTTTACTTTAGACTAGGTAACATAGCAAATTTATATATTCATTTACATTATAATTCACAAAATAAGGTTTGAAATTCTATCGATTAATACTAATAGTGAATGGAAATTCGTTTTATTGATATTCCCTAAATTATAGTATGACTTGTACCTCTCTATCTCTTCATTACCCTGCACTTATTTCAATATAGTCTGTCATTTGAATGATAGTTGCTACAAGCAAACTTGAATTCCCCCTTTTTTGTATCGATTTGTTAAATATTCAACAGTTCATGATATGAATATATTTGGAGCAAAATCAATTAGAAACGAAGGCTTATAGAACTGTTCTTAACACTTGTTGATGGCGACAATCAGCATCCAATACACATGCATAATGAGTAAAGTTATCAGGAATATGTAACACTTCTTCTTCAAAACTGCTTTAAGAGAGAAAAAAAAAACAAAAGGCAATTTATAACTAGCTCAGAGATGTGAACTTAATTAGGACCTCTCTCAAGAAGATCACGAGAGAGTCGAAATATAAATTACATACTAGCTAAATAAACAATGGTAAAGTGGTAAATTTCTTTACATACCGTCTCAAAATTCTCCCAGAAAGACCGTATCTACATATTAAAGACAATTCTACACGGAATATATGCCAGGAGCATATTTAAATTGTGGTAATTTTGACAAAAATATGTTCGAAAGCTTGTGGCGTTGGTGAGAAGTTTACTTCAGAAAAAGTGTGGACCAATTAATTAAACCGCACTGTAGTTTCATCTAATGTTCGCGATTGTACTATCATGTTTGCACGTATGTTGTTATGGCATAAATTATTTGACAGCCATCCTTAATTTCCACTTATTCCATTATTGCGTCATTCACTACGTCAGTACGATACTCCAGGTTAACTTTGTAAATAACATTAAATTTGGTTATTATAATAGAAAAATAATTTTTTCTCATATTATCTGAGCTAGTCAATCATGAGCAAAGAATAATTGTCACGTAGCCTTTCCTGTAGCTAAGACGAAAAAAAGATTCTTTTTTGAGTCAGATAACATTAGTGAAGAAATGTTGTACTGCAACAAAAGCAGCCCGTTCAATATCAGTCCAAACTTTTCGTTTACACATACTTCCATCGAATACAATAGGGGAAAATTTAAAACATTGATTTTAAAAAAAACAACACATAAAAACCTCAAGCTATGTATTAGAACAACATGTGTTTCTTTTAAGGTCTTGTAAATTCTGTAATGGTGCTGTTACCTTAAAATGTCTTTGTGCTGTTATGTGATGCATTTATGAATGATATTTATTTCATCTAAAAACAATTTTGAAAGTTTCTATTAATAATTTTGATTTATTTTCTTGTTAAAGATGTGTGCGCGTCGATAACTGTATTATTAAATAAAGTAAGTTTCTGTAGAATTGCCGACATTCACTTTACTTATTGTTACAGTAATAAATAAATGGTCGTGGCAAAACTGTGGCTGACTGCATAGGGTTCCATGGACCCAAAAAAATAAGTGTAAGTAAATTCGAAAACAAAATTTATTTGCAAACGCATATATATATATGTGTGTGTGTGTGTGTGTGTGTGTGTGTGTGTGAGAGAGAGAGAGAGAGAGAGAGAGAGAGAGAGAGAGAGAGAGAGAGAGAGAACTTGTGGCATTGGTGAGAATTATATATATTTTAAAACCTTACTTGGCTAAAACTTAAAGCAAAGAGTTCTGGAATTTCGGCATAAAGCATTATCCAGTAGACGTTGACCAAAATTAAACAATTTGGTCCTTTGGTTTACTTTGCCTTTTGCCTGACAAAAAATATAAATATGACTTCGAATGCTTGTAGTCGGTTAGTGTTCGAATTACATTTAAATCAAGTATTTTGATACTAGTTTTTTCAAATGTCGATGTTATTTAAATACTGACTTTTAATAATCAAACAAAAATGAAAACAAAAATATCAGATAAAATGATTTTTTTCTCGAAGTTAATGTCTTAAATTGTTTTTCTTTGATAACATTTGATCTTCTCATAAGAAAATCAATTTCTTTTCAATTTGTCTAAAACTATGATTTTACTGCTGTACTACCTTCTGAAATAAAAAAAATAGATTATTAGAAAAAAATATACAATATTTACAGAAAACAAATAAGAAAAAATAAACAATCCATCCAAAATGCTATTTATTGTAAGTCCGAAATGGCGTTAGAGGGAAGTTTAAAGATGTGTTCGTATAAAAAAGAAGATTTTAAGTTTTTAAGCATCGAGAGTAGACTAGTATACATTTGATAAAATGCCCAAAGATCTATTTTAATAAGGACTTTGATGATTACACATTGATGCAACCATTACCTTTTATCTTACAATATTGCTGAAATTCAGAATCGTTGGTTAAATGCATTAACAACAGCAATATAACTCAATATCAACCTATTTTCAATTGTTGAGTATACTTTTGCTGTCTTTACAAAATACATAATATTCCAACAATTTAAGTTGGATAATTGCGGTGATATAAAAATGCAAGAAATTGATGAACACTTATTGACAAAAATCCGTATTAACATAACACGCCCAAGCGGTCGCTATCTGGCTAGTTTATTTCGTTGTGATTATGTATTAGATATTAATCTTAAATTCATATTTATGATAGTATCGACGCTTATTTGAATTTGCCTAAAAGGTCGTCTTATCAGAACTTTTATCGTGGCAATCATGGGAAAAATAGATCTGTAATTTTTGACGGAAATATGCCATAAGAATAAATTGAATTATACTTCATACACAATATCCATGTCTCATTATAAAAAGGAAAAGAAATGAAATAAAACAATACTGCCTGACTAGAAGTTTAAGCAAACTTTACTTTTCTGAATTCAATGATGTTCCTTTTACAAAGTCATGTAATTTTATACATAGATTCAAACGACCACTTACCAAGTATTAAAACTTGGCGTTTATTTCATTAAAATCCAATACTAAACAAACACCAATCACATAGTGCTCCTTCTCACTACCACTTTAGCTTCGTTATATAGGTAAGGGTCAATGCCTCGAAATGCTTAAGCTGAAAACTAGGTGTGTACCTGTAATTAAAAACAAACAAGTATATTCTTTCAGATCTACAATTGATCTTGACCCGGTTGCAATGTTTGCAGAAACAAAGATTGTTTGTTTATGACAATAATTTCAGTCAAATGTAAAAAAGTTCTCAGTCTCCTGGTTTCTAACAATAAATTCACGGAAGTTTTTTAATGAGGCCCTATGGTCAATCTTAAGCTATCATCTGTTCTTTGAAATTCATAACATAATGTTTTAAAGACTTCTTCATATCACCATGTAGAACTAACCACTTAGGGCCAGCGTGTAATGTCTTGGCCTCCGTTTCAAATCACTTGAAAAATGCTGCATGGAAGGTATCAAGAGTTTGGGGCGAGATTTTTTCTGTGTTATACGATATAAAATCTTGTAAAATGAATTCATGAAAGCATTACAGATACTTGTATTGTCTGAGAAATGTTATATTACAAACATAATATCTATGTCTTTTGAATTTTAAAGACAAAATAATGTTTCATAAAACCTTTAATTTCTTAGGCGAGGCCTGGTTTCACCACCATAGCATCGATTGAAAAACCTTGGTAGAAAACTGATGGCAATGTTTCACACTAAACATGTGAATGTCGAAAATTGGCTCCCTGCTACATAAATATATGTATATTCAGCGTTTTTACACTGGCACTATTAATTTTCACAACCGAGAGACCATGAAAATATCACCATTGTCGTCTTACAACATTAGCGTAGCGGATTCTAATTTGGAGGATATTTGTTTCAATCAGATTACTCCTTTTATTTTTGTTTTAAGGCTTCTTCTGCATAAAACATAACAAAGTCGAGATACATTTATAACCGTTCTGCCAAGTATTAAGAAATAAACTTCAATTAATTTTCAGGGAATTTAAGATTTCAGACAAGTTAATACAAGATTATTAGTATAAATGTATCAAAATAATACGATTCGAACTCTTTTATATAGTACCAAATGTCATCTCACAAGAAAGAAATCTGTATTAACTGTATCGGGATTGAAGAGTTTGATGTTGTTTTTCCCTGAAATATCACATAAGCAAGGATAGTTTTGTGACGATAAGCCTATTTTGATAATAAAACATTGAACGAATTTTCTGTTTGTGGTTATTTGTGAGGTGATACTGCGAACTCTGGATAACCTTGTAAAGGACTGTACAGACACAACTAAAGATAACTTTAGTGCCTATTATGCTTAAAACTTCTTCTTCAAATTTCAGAACATGCGACCACTCTTTAAAATCTGCATAATTTCTAATACAATTAAATTTGAAAATAAATGTAAAGCTACATACAAATTTCTGAAACATCTTTTTTACATTTGGAGAATATTTTCAGCTAGATAGTGTTTCAAAAACTCATTACTACAGCTGTATTCTAGATATTTGTCAAGCTATAGCTGCACAGTTATATATATAGGTAGCAAGATTTAAATATTTCCAGCTTCATACTTTTTCATCAATTCACAAGTGAATTTTAAATTACACAAAGAGTAATAGCCATGAACCTGGAAATCAAATAAGTCAGTGTTTTATCACCCGCTAGTTTCCTGCGTGCCTCGTTTACAAATAAATACATACTAGTGAAATTTAGAAAAGGACAACTTTCCCAGTTTTATTGTGCAGGTTTATTTTGTGAAGAAACACGAATAGTTTTGTAAACAATATTATCTACGTAGGATTAATATGACTGTATAAATTTGCCCGTGGCTATATATCATGCATGTTTGGCACAAAGGTCACGAGAAATGACGAACACACGAAAACAGGATTGTTCGATTACATATACATTCATGTATATGTTTTGTTGTTGTTGTTATTGTTGTTTTGCTTGTTTTTTTTTCGACATAGTAGATTGGTGTGAACTTTATTGATATGGACGCGTTTCTAACTTAAATGTTTAAAATCTGACCAATCGGGATCTGAGAATATGAGTAGTCTGAGACGGCGTAACCTGACTGTCTTTAAGGCTAAACGGCCGACGGTTTACGAAAAAGAGAGAATGGTAAACCTTAGAATTATCGACTGATTACGAATAACTTCCTCTGTCTTACGGATGGATGTGGAGATAGGCAGAGTAACATACAAAGATTTTGTTCAATCATCGGGTAAAATTCCGACTTTGTTCGTCCACTGGGGGGAAATTCGGTCATAGAAACGAGAACAACCTAAACGCCTTTAATGAGAATGGAATGCAATCTAATTGGAACCGACTGATAAAGGGATAACATTTCTCACTGTGTTTAATTAAGGAATTGGAGACTTAAAAAAATTATTACCTAGTCAGTACAAACCGGTGCAACTGATGTCTTTCAAAAGTCTTCTGGACATTCGATTAATTCTGTAGGGTAACTATTATACGGAATTGTAGCTTATCTTCAAAGCAGAGCGTAATAAATTATTCTTGTAAAATCAGCCGTTTTTTATTGATTGATAAATACATAATCCCTGTTAACTACGTCGACCAGTTTTTTAAAGATGTTTCTTGTTTCTCTTACCTTTTAAAATTAATAGTTTCTCTCTTACGTTCAGTTTCGTGCAAACTTAGGTTTGACTTCAGTTAAAATTGCTTTGTACATTTTTGCAAAAGAAACTTAAAACATTCATGGCACTAAATCATCAACGTTTTGAACTTTTTTTCAGTGTGACATGTCAAAAATTTGATAATGCACGGTTATCGCTGGAGATCATCTTTTCTGTAAAAAATATGCGCAACACTAGGGACACCCTTGAAGTTTCTTTACTTTTTTAATCAAGTCCTTAATACTGTCGTAGAATTCATTATCGAAGATCAGAAATGCATAATGTGTTTCTCTATTTATAAATATCCTAAGTGTTTCATTCATATAGTAAATATTTCAGGCAATTTCGCGCCTCTTGGGTTACTGTTTTCATTTATGTTCGAAGAACTCTGAAATTTAAATTTGAAGGACAAACAAATGTATAACGTATATTTGATATTCACTAATTTCATCTGAAATCAAAAATAGTTATAATACAAACATTTTTCTATTCTCATGCGATTAATCTAATTCTCATTTCGTAAAAAAATAATTTATACTGACTTTGAAGTATAGGTATTTTAAAGTTTTGAGCATGATTTTGTTGTTATGTATTTTTAAATAATATTTATATACTATTACATTTAAAACGTGAATATTCATAACCACTGCTCCTAATTAGTTCAATCTTCTTTGTCTTAATCTTGGTCTGAATGGAAGACTTATCATATGCGCGATGTCAGTCAGTGAAATTTAAGGTTTCACCTTAGAAGCTATAATAGGTTCTTCACTGAAGGGACCAAAAATCATTTACAGACATATTTTCGTGTTAAATGTTTCCTGCTAATTTTTCTGTTTTCTTTTTGAACATACAATGACATAAAGTATTTTAATACTTCCAGCTGTTTGCTGTAAAGTAAGCCGAAGGTCGATTTTTATCATTTACTGCTTAAAAATACCCTTAATTATGTGATAGTTCAGTGCGCTGAGTAACGCTCTCCGGTATTTATTTTGGAAAAGTTAAGTGGTTTGACAACATTGCTGGTGACATTTTTTATCGAGATATAGTACGCTTTATAGTTAGAATATGGTTTATTTGCTCGCATGTACCAACGACGGAAACGTCATTGTTTTCTATAAATCAAATAAAATTAATATGTAATTATATGTTAATCGTGAACTAGAGTTACATAACATGCCTTTGAAGTGTTATACCATTACCTAAAATCATTTGCACGTAACTCAAAGCTTTATTATTCTACACTTTAAACCAAGAACAAAATTTCGGTAATTCTATCAAATACTATAGCTTTTTCTTGGCATATAGGTTAAAGTATCTGTATGACGAGTAGTTATTTGTCTAAAAAGGAACAGAACTATCCCGAATTTTTAGGGAATGTCTTTCCATACAGAATATATAAGATACGGTGATGAAAAACATGTGACATTATTATCACATATCTGAATGAAGGCATTTGGTACATGCACTAAGAAAATCAACGCGCAAGCCTGTGTTTAAAGATTTGAATTATACGACAGAAACATGCAATGTTTGTTTGTTTGTTGTTGTTTTTTGTCATCTTGACAGTACATTATCCCGCAAAGTAGTTTGAAATTAAAGTATATTTTATGTATAGGTTAGTTACTATGTAAAACACATTTGGACTAAATAAAGTGGTTGAGTCCGCACGTTCAGCAGGGTTGCCTTAACGAATGTATTTTAAGACCGATGCAGTGTCAATTTATATCGTTTGTTCTTTAAATATATGCAGATATATATCATTATTTTAACATCGAAATAAACAAATGTGTCCATTTAGATTCTTCCATTTTTTATTACTCATACGAACATTGGAACAGCCGTGATTAATGTTAACTGTAAACCTGCAAACTTTAAAAGTAAATTAGGCTGATGTATGTTCATTCTGATGCAAATCAATTAAAAGCTAAGTAAGGTGTACAGTCTTAAAGCATACATGAATATAGTGACAATAGTAGAATTTCATTGCTAGTATGAAGAGTTATTGCAAACCATTCATAAAATAATTTTATGATTCCGTCATCATTAAATGCATCCATATTGCATAAGGGCTACCTTGTTCAATTGCACTGAAGGTATTCAAACATTTTGACAATAAATGTGGGTATTGATTGATACATTTTCTTTGTTTAATTCAGTGCAATGCTGCACGAATCGTTGACAGTACTTAAAAAACCCATTATAATGCCACTGTGTTCCATGTCATATATGGCACCAAATAATACTGTATGAGATGAATGACAACCGCACTACGAGAAGCGTTATTCGTATATCCCAACTACTTGTACACGAAAAAAATCTGGAAAATATCTACGGTACCACCACCTCTGAATGTCTATATTGAAAGTCTATGGATGTTATAGAAACTCAGATTTAGGTGTGATAGATGAGTACGTTCTACTTCAAATGTTGACTCTCAAATAAAACTACACAACTACATTACTCTACAAAGTAAGTGTACACCCATTCCTGGTAAGTAAAGTAAAACAAATCAACTTAAACATCATGTGCATTACAGTACATCTGTAGTCAGCACTGTAGTCAGCACTTCCAGAAAGATTTGAGAGTTCTAGGGACTGGACCATTTGTACATGCGCAATACTGCACTTTTCTTGCGAACATGTCCTGTTGCCTTAAACTAGTTTGTCTCAGCACTTCACTATCCTGCATGCCCTAATCAACACCCTAGTTTTGTCATAGGATAAGACACAACTAAAAACAAATACACATTTATCACATTCTTAGTGCATTCCATCGTCGGAGACCCACGGTTGTTGATCTTCATACAACACAAGTGTGCTACAGTCTTGGGATGATATTTTAAATAGTTTGCCTAAATGAATAAAGTCAAAATTTTGACGCAATTTAACAAGAACAAGTAGTAACTGATCCTCCAGAGAAAGAATAATTAAACATTTCAATTTTTTCCTGGGTGGAAATGGACAAATTTTGTTATCAGGCACAAGAAAATGGAAAATACTTGTAAACTGTTCTTTGTTAAAGTCTGTATAGTAAACACATTCATCCTTATTTTTGGTCACTTTTAATGCATGGAAGTTTATAACAGGAACTGAAGAGCACTCTTGTTGTTGTGAACATTGAGGTGATGATGTTTCTCTCATCAACTGTTCATTCTGCAAGATGAGTTTCTCTGGAGGATCAGTTACTACTTGTTCTTGTTAAATTGCGTCAAAATTTTGACTTTATTCATTTAGGCAAACTATTTAAAATATCATCCCAAGACTGTAGCACATTGTTTTCTGACTGGATTCAGTACATGTATTTTAGAGTTTCATCTGTATCGATTTGGCCTTACAGAGATACCATTATTAGACATATGCCAAAAATATTTAGAAAGGAATTTCCTAATACTTTAGTTATTATTGATAGCACTGAAATCAAAATAGAAAAACCTAGCTCTTTAACTCGCCAAAGTCAATGTTACTCTGACTACAAGTCATGTACACCATTAAAGGGTCTTGTTGGCATTGACCCTCGTGGATCTATTATATTTTCTTCTATGTCGTTTACTGGAAATATATCTCATGAGATAACACGCCAGAGTGGATTTTATAAGATTATAGAAAATCATTTAAAGACTGGGAAAATATTGCCTGGAGATGGAGTTATGGCAGATAAAGGATTTCGAATCTATGAGGAGTTAAAGAAAATTGGATTGGAATTGAATATTTCTCCTTTTACAGTAAGTGGTGCTCAAATGGAAGACTTAGATGTTGCATTGACGGAGAAGATAGCAAGGCATCGAGTTCATGTGGAACGGGCAATTGCTCGAGTTAAACAGTTTAAAATTCTTGGAGGCAAAGTCAAATTAGGACTCTTTTCTATTGTTAATCAGATATGGTTTACTTGTTATTTTTTAACAAACTTCATGTCTTATCATTTTAATGATGACTAATTGTAGATGAGGTGAATATTTTTGTAGGTATTCTTAAAAAACAAAGGACATTGTAATGTCTCAAAATTATGGCAAATGAAACTAAAAAATAGAAGAAGTGAGACTGGAATGATTTGAAATGTAAACTTTTGTCAACTACTATCCATAAAAATAAACTTAAATACCTGTTGTCTGTGAATGAAGCAATGACTGACTTTCTTTTTCTGTTTGTGTTACTTGGCTTAGCTATTATTATTGTTGCCACCGGCTCTGATTCAATCCGCTCACACCGGGGCTTGTCCCACTACTGTGGCAGGCTCGTGCAGGACAACATAGCTGGTACCTCCTTGTAGCCTGTCATTTTCCACTGCTCCAATAGTAGCAGCATGACAACACCGTGGGAACATGGTCCATCTGCTTTTTAACCTGTTAGTAGATAAATTAGTTTACAATAATCAAAGGCTATCACTCTTTTTCAACTATTAATTCAGTAAAGTACTTTAATTGGATTACAGTATGCATGACTTGAGACATGTTGTGTTACAGTAGGATCGCACATTGATAGGACACCTTTAAATGATAGAAGTGACCATTCAAGATAATCCAGTCTGTGACCAATCAAGCTATTACAACAAAAATAAACATGTCACTCATGAAGATTTTTCAAACTATCACAACACTTTCTGCATGATTAACAATAGTTATTGATAACACATCTTAATAGGACATGCATGGTTATATTGTTAGTCGAGCCATCCTTATTAACCTGCTAAATGCAAAAGACACTGTTAATATCACGAATGAAAAATATATCCTTTACATGGGGATGATCCCTTGTATTTATAATGCAACAATTCATTTGAATATTCTGAATAAAGGTCAATTTACTTGATAGCTTGGCATAATCTATACATATAATTCCGTTATAGTACTATTTTCTGTTGGTACTCGAAAAGACCAGGGCCGAAACGTCCAAGAGAAATGTCTGAAAACCGAAATGTCCGAAAACAAATTTCTACACTATATGGTTTTGTGATTTCGTGCACAAATTTATTTGCATTTTAATAATAAATGTGCATCCAAACGTTGTATAGTATGAAAATACACAAATTTATACACAAGCCTACCCGGTTTGACATGTGCATTTTGACTCTTCAACTCGTTGTTTACACTTGCTGACAGTCACCACTGGTCTGTGCGGCCTCTCGTTCTTGCGCTGACTATGGACGTAACCAACGATATCAACAACATTCGCGTCCTTCACATGAAAAAGGACTTTCTGGAAGTAGGACCCAGACACAAAACCCTGCGCATTCACTTTCTTTTTCAACGATATGTCTCTCACATATTTATGATTAATATCATCGGGAATGACATTCATAGCAGTCGACATACTGTTTGTCGGAGATGATAAGAGTAGTCCCCCATGATATTTGGGGGGCGTGGCTATCTTTGCGTTGTCGATCGGACAATTGATGTGCAAAAAATTATTCGCTTGACCTTGACCTGTCATTTGAGGGAAGCCCTGAGTACTTGCGTATGGATTATTCATTGGCTGAACATATGAAAAATGATCATTGTTCATTTGTGGAATGCCATGCTGAAAAGAATTCATGTTTGAATAGGCGTTTTTATTCATTTGCGGAACGTCATACTGAAAAGGATTCATGTTTGAATAGGCGTTATTATTTATATGCGGAACGCCGGCTAAGTCAGACTGTAGCAGAGGCGGTCTACAATGTGTAGTATTTATTACACTTGAATAGCCTTGTGTCATACTAGGCTGAAATGGTGCTGTTGTTTGTGAAACATGACCTGTATTAGGAACATGTCTTTTTGAACATGATGTAAAAGTTTGAGTGGGAACAGTGTTCACATTTGCTACAGTAACATAAGAATAATTACTGTTTGACACTGTGTTTTGTCTCAAACATCCAAGTGTACTATCAATAATTGTTTGATTCGTTGGTAAATGGTAAGTAATCATCATACTGGGATTGTCTAATCCAACAGTATTAGCTTGGGTTACACGCGAAGTGTAATTTATTGGGTCATGTATAGTTCCTAGACCCGTGCCTTCACGTAATAAACCATCACTGGAACTAATAGTCATTCTTCTGTCATACCTATCGGATAAACGCGGCGTCGATATTGTCATACTATGTGTATGTCCAAATGGATAATCCGAGTGTGTATTTGCAAATGAAGGTTTTTGCTCTAAATCAAAGTAACTCTATTTCTGTCTTGTCTAATTCCCGGGGAATAAATAGCAGAGCTAGGCTGTGCAAAGTAAGATTTTCTAATTGGTAAATGCAAATAACTATCATCAATATTTACCAAAGTCCTGTTTGGTTGTTGACTATCCACGTCTTGTGTAGAGTGTAAAAGAAATGACCTTACATTTGGTAATGGACTAGGGTCAGAAGTATTTGACACGTCTAAATTAAGTAAGTTCCCCGTGCTAACTTGAGTAGTAACCGCGGGTGTGGTATGAACTCGTTCATGTATACCACTTGCATTACGCGAATGTATTGAAGCGTTACTTTCCATCTTATAACCTATCTTCTATAGTCCTGCCTGGACAATTGACTGTTAGACGACCGAATTTATGAAATACACAACTTACTTTCCCTAAGATAACTATTTAGACTCAATCCATAATTCTAGGGTTTTTTTAAATATCTAAATTTTATAAACTTTATATCATCACTTACTTTTTATCTTTAATCTATTTAGAGAAACGTCCTGCGTAAAGTTTTAGCTTAATGTTTAATTTAAAAGTTTACTATGATTATTTCATTTTTAGTTTGAATGAAATTCAAGGTCACCGAGATTGTCTGCCTGGTCCATTTCGAAACTTGGTCACGGCACCAATATAATAGCCCTGTTAAATTTACTACTTAGTTCTATTATTTTTATGTTTAGAGAATGAAGTAATTTTAGAGATATGGAAAATATTCTAATTCAAGCTTTTCTTAAATTTAACACTTTGTGTTTGAATTTTCAAAGACTAGCGTCTTGATTAAATTAAGGCTGAAAGTCTTAGATGTACTGCTTGAGAAGGCCAGTACCAACTCCACTAATAACGCTGAACACTTGCTTATATAGAGAAAAAGGCACGAGAAAATCGAGGTGAAGTGAGCTGTAAAAATTTCGACCAATAACAATTGCCGTAACAAACACTATTTGGAAGATAATCAAAATGGCTGCGCCCATGGAATTTTGTTAATTAAAAAACTGGATAGATAAAAACGTGTCCTATTACACCTGAAAGTTTTTTTTTTTTTAATTTAAATTCTGTTCAAGATAATCAAACTATGATGTATGACACTGTCCACTAGATTTCAAATAGGATTTGTTCGTAAAAGTGTGGTTTGTTTCTCATGAGTAATTGTTCTCCTTTATCATATACATATCTAATTCCTTCAGGTCTTGATTGTGCATGGGTGAACTTTACCGGTGAGGTGCTTTATTCACAACAGGCTCGGTTTAAGCCCAATATACACCTTAAATTTCACATGGTATATATGACGAAGTACACTATTCAAAGTGTCAAACATATCTTCGTTCCATTTCAACTTACATCAGAATTAAAATGAATAATTTGTTATATTGAGTATATCATAAATATCATATCAATAAAAGCAGGTGTTTATTTATACTGGCGGTCTTTTTACTAAATAATGATTATTATAACAAATAAGATTGAAGCTGAGTTTGAAACAAGTTTATTATGAAACATATAGACTTTTGTCAATGTCAGTATTGATACCTTGAAATAATGAACTAGATATTATATTGATTGTTGACAAGGGACTTTATGTCTGTTATGAGATGATACGTTCGGAAATCCTGACAAATCACGTATAATGCCCGCTGAATTTCGCGCCACAAGTATTCTCGTGAGTATATGTGAAACATATATTCTGACAGTATCTCGTGCAGATGTAAGAATAAGGCTTGGTTATAACTTCGGGGAAAGCTTACTTGTAAAACAGATATATTTTACGTGTTGCTATTCTGTATCATAATAACTAGCTAATGCTATTTTTGATAAACACGGTCCTAGTTTACAATTCATGATGTCGATAACTTTTTCCCTACAAACAACAACAACAACAAAACATTTATCTATCATGGTTTTAAAATTAAAGGCGGGGAAAAGCACAACTATTTCCTCGGTTATCTGGTTTCATGCAGCAAACGACTAGAATAAAATATTACGTCTACAGTCTGTGTAATAGTATAATATCTTACCAAAGAATGTGAGCAACATTTAGTTGTAGGTATCAACAGCTTTGGTAAACTTTTAACTTCTTTAAAACTAAAACATTAAATATAAATGGTAATTTTCTTTAGATTTTCATCAATCATTAAATGTGTGACGGCAACATTTGTTTCTTTACGGCTTAAATTTCTCCCATTCGAACCACCAGAACTAAATGTAATAAAATGAATTTGAATTGTTCACACTCTCAGACTACATAATGTATCGTCTTTTTAGGGAAAATGAAGAAAAATAGAAAGGATTTTGAATTATCAAACACCCAGTCTGCCAGATCTTTCAGTAACAGCTTTTTAACAAAGAAACTAAACACAATTTGAGCCAACTGAAATAATAATTTTCAATTTTCAACATAAGGGAAGCAAATAAGAAAAGAACAGAATAGAGCATCATCTTTATTTTTGACATTCTAATTTTCAAATTCTGGTTTAATACATAAATTTCAATTGACTGTTCATTATTTCTTTAAATAATATAAACAATACATCTGTAGAAACCAACTATTAAAAAACTGAAAATTTTTGTTTGATAGTCCCAAAGCATGTATTACTGAAAGTGGAATGAATGGATTAAAAATTTTTATCTCTCCCTTGCATAAAAATTATCTTCTTGGTGAATGCACTAAGAATGTGATAAATGTGTATTTGTTTTTAGTTGTGTCTTATCCTATGACAAAACTAGGGTGTTGATTAGACGTTGCATGCAGGATAGTGAAGTGCTGAGACAAACTAGTTTAAGGCAACAGGACATGTTCGCAAGAAAAGTGCAGTATTGCGCATGTACAAATGGTCCAGTCCCTAGAACTCTCAAATCTTTCTGGAAGTGCTGACTACAGATGTACTGTAATGCACATGATGTTTAAGTTGATTTGTTTTACTTTACTTACCAGGAATGGGTGTACACTTACTTTGTAGAGTAATGTAGTTGTGTAGTTTTATTTGAGAGTCAACATTTGAAGTAGAACGTACTCATCTATCACACCTAAATCTGAGTTTCTATAACATCCATAGACTTTCAATATAGACATTCAGAGGTGGTGGTACCGTAGATATTTTCCAGATTTTTTTCGTGTACAAGTAGTTGGGGTATACGAATAACGCTTCTCGTAGTGCGTTTGTCATTCATCTCATACAGTATTATTTGGTGCCATATATGACATGGAACACAGTGGCATTATAATGGGTTTTTTAAGTACTGTCAACGATTCGTGCAGCATTGCACTGAATTAAACAAAGAAAATGTATCAATCAATACCCACATTTATTGTCAAAATGTTTGAATACCTTCAGTGCAATTGAACAAGGTAGCCCTTATGCAATATGGATGCGTTTAATGATGACGGAATCATAAAATTATTTTATGAATGGTTTGCAATAACTCTTCATACTAGCAATGAAATTCTACTATTGTCACTATATTCATGTATGCTTTAAGACTGTACACCTTACTTAGCTTTTAATTGATTTGCATCAGAATGAACATACATCAGCCTAATTTACTTTTAAAGGTTGCAGGTTTACAGTTAACATTAATCACGGCTGTTACAATGTTCGTATGAGTAATAAAAAATGGAAGAATCTAAATGGACAAATTTGTTTATTTCGATGTTAAAATAATGATATACATCTGCATATATTTAAAGAACAAACGATATAAATTGACACTGCATCGGTCTTAAAATACATTCGTTAAGGCAACCCTGCTGAACGTGCGGACTCAACCACTTTATTTAGTCCAAATGTGTTTTACATAGTAACTAACCTATACATAAAATATACTTTAATTTCAAACTACTTTGCGGGATAATGTACTGTCAAGATGACAAAAAACAACAACAAACAAACAAACATTGCATGTTTCTGTCGTATAATTCAAATCTTTAAACACAGGCTTGCGCGTTGATTTTCTTAGTGCATGTACCAAATGCCTTCATTCAGATATGTGATAATAATGTCACATGTTTTTCATCACCGTATCTTATATATTCTGTATGGAAAGACATTCCCTAAAAATTCGGGATAAGTTCTGTTCCTTTTTAGACAAATAACTACTCGTCATACAGATACTTTAACCTATATGCCAAGAAAAATCTATAGTATTTGATAGAATGACCGAACTTTTGTTTTTGGTTTAAAGTGTAGAATAATAAAGCTTTGAGTTACGTGCAAATGATTTTAGGTAATGGTATAACACTTCAAAGGCATGTTATGTAACTCTAGTTCACGATTAACATATAATTACATATTAATTTTATTTAATTTATAGAAAAACAATGATGTTTCCGTCGTTGGTACATGCGAGCAAATAAACCATATTCTAACTATAAAGCGTACTATATCTCGATAAAAAATGTCACCAGCAATGTTGTCAAACCACTTAACTTTTCCAAAATAAATACCGGAGAGCGTTACTCAGCACACTGAACTATCACATATTTAAGGGTATTTTTAAGCAGTAAATGATACAAATCGACCTTCGGCTTACTTTACAGCAAACAGCTGGAAGTATTAAAATACTTTATGTCATTGTATGTTCAAAAAGAAAACAGAAAAAGTAGCAGGAAACATTTAACACGAAAATATGTCTGTAAATGATTTTTGGTCCCTTCAGTGAAGAACCTATTATAGCTTCTAAGGTGAAACCTTAAATTTCTCTGACTGACATCGCTCATATGATAAGTCTTCCATTCAGACCAAGATTAAGACAAAGAAGATTGAACTAATTAGGAGCAGTGGTTATGAATATTCACGTTTTAAATGTAATAGTATATAAATATTATTTAAAAATACATAACAACAAAATCATGCTCAAAACTTTAAAATACATATACTTCAAAGTCAGTATAAATTATTTTTTACGAAATGAGAATTAGATTAATCGCATGAGAATAGAAAAATGTTTGTATTATAACTATTTTTGATTTCAGATGAAATTAGTGAATATCAAATATACGTTATACATTTGTTTGTCCTTCAAATTTAAATTTCAGAGTTCTTCGAACATAAATGAAAACAGTAACCCAAGAGGCGCGAAATTGCCTGAAATATTTACTATATGAATGAAACACTTAGGATATTTATAAATAGAGAAACACATTATGCATTTCTAATCTTCGACAATGAATTCTACGACAGAATTAAGGACTTGATGAAAAAAGTAAAGAAACTTCAAGGGTGTCCCTAGTGTTGCGCATATTTTTTTACAGAAAAGATGATCTCCAGCGATAACCGTGCATTATCAAATTTTTGACATGTCATACTGAAAAAAAGTTCAAAACGTTGATGATTTAGTGCCATGAATGTTTTAAGTTTCTTTTGCAAAAATGTACAAAGCAATTTTAACTGAAGTCAAACCTAAGTTTGCACGAAACTGAACGTAAGAGAGAAACTATTAATTTTAAAAGGTAAGAGAAACAAGAAATATCTTTAAAAAACTGGTCGACGTAGTTAACAGGGATTATGTATTTATCAATCAATAAAAAACGGCTGATTTTACAAGAATAATTTATTACGCTCTGCATTGAAGATAAGCTACAATTCCGTATAATAGTTACCCTACAGAATTAATCGAATGTCCAGAAGACTTTTGAAAGACATCAGTTGCACCGGTTTGTACTGACTAGATAATAATTTTTTTAAGTCTCCAATTCCTTAATTAAACACAGTGAGAAATGTTATCCCTTTATCAGTCGGTTCCAATTAGATTGCATTCCATTCTCATTAAAGGCGTTTAGGTTGTTATCGTTTCTATGATTGAATTTCCCCCCAGTGGACAAACAAAGTCGGAATTTTACCCGATGGTTGAACAAAATCTTTGTATGTTACTCTGCCTATCTCCACATCCATCCGTAAGGCAGAGGAAGTTATTCGTAATCAGTCGATAATTCTAAGGTTTACCATTCTCTCTTTTTCGTAAACCGTCGGCCGTTTAGCCTTTAAGACAGTCAGGTTACGCCGTCTCAGACTACTCATATTCTCAGATCCCGATTGGTCAGATTTTAAACATTTAAGTTAGAAACGCGTCCATATCAATAAAGTTCACACCAATCTACTATGTCGAAAAAAAACCAGCAAAACAACAATAACAACAACAAAATAACATATACATGAATGTATATGTAATCGAACAATCCTGTTTTCGTGTGTTCGTCATTTCTCGTGACCTTTGTGCCAAACATGCATGATATATAGCCACGGGCAAATTTATACAGTCATATTAATCCTACGTAGATAATATTGTTTACAAAACTATTCGTGTTTCTTCACAAAATAAACCTGCACAATAAAACTGGGAAAGTGGTCCTTTTCTATATTTCACTAGTATGTATTTATTTGTAAACGAGGCACGCAGGAAACTAGCGGGTGATAAAACACTGACTTATTTGATTTCCAGGTTCATGGCTATTACTCTTTGTGTAATTTAAAATTCACTTGTGAATTGATGAAAAAGTATGAAGCTGGAAATATTTAAATCTTGCTACCTATATATATAACTGTGCAGCTATAGCTTGACAAATATCTAGAATACAGCTGTAGTAATGAGTTTTTGAAACACTATCTAGCTGAAAATATTCTCCAAATGTAAAAAAGATGTTTCAGAAATTTGTATGTAGCTTTACATTTATTTTCAAATTTAATTGTATTAGAAATTATGCAGATTTTAAAGAGTGGTCGCATGTTCTGAAATTTGAAGAAGAAGTTTTAAGCATAATAGGCACTAAAGTTATCTTTAGTTGTGTCTGTACAGTCCTTTACAAGGTTATCCAGAGTTCGCAGTATCACCTCACAAAAAACCACAAACAGAAAATTCGTTCAATGTTTTATTATCAAAATAGGCTTATCGTCACAAAACTATCCTTGCTTATGTGATATTTCAGGGAAAAACAACATCAAACTCTTCAATCCCGATACTGTTAATACAACTGTCAATATACACGCTTCTTTCTTGTGAGATGACATTTGGTACTATATAAAAGAGTTCGAATCGTATTATTTTGATACATTTATACTAATAATCTTGTATTAACTTGTCTGAAATCTTAAATTCCCTGAAAATTAATTGAAGTTTATTTCTTAATACTTGGCAGAACGGTTATAAATGTATCTCGACTTTGTTATTTTTTATGCAGAAGAAGCCTTAAAACAAAAATAAAAGGAGTAATCTGATTGAAACAAATATCCTCCAAATTAGAATCCGCTACGCTAATGTTGTAAGACGACAATGGTGATATTTCATGGTCTCTCGGTTGTGAAAATTAATAGTGCCAGTGTAAAAACGCTAAATATACATATATTTATGTAGCAGGGAGCCAATTTTCGACATTCACATGTTTAGTGTGAAACATTGCCATCAGTTTTCTACCAAGGTTTTTCAATCGATGCTATGGTGGTGAAAACAGGCCTCGCCTAAGAAATTAAAGGTTTTATGAAACATTATTTTGTCTTTAAAATTCAAAAGACATAGATATTATGTTTGTAATATAACATTTCTCAGACAATACAAGTATCTGTAATGCTTTCATGAATTCATTTTACAAGATTTTATATCGTATAACACAGAAAAAATCTCGCCCCAAACTCTTGATACCTTCCATGCAGCATTTTTCAAGTGATTTGAAACGGAGGCCAAGACATTACACGCTGGCCCTAAGTGGTTAGTTCTACATGGTGATATGAAGTAGTCTTTAAAACATTATGTTATGAATTTCAAAGAACAGATGATAGCTTAAGTTTGACCATAGGGCCTCATTAAAAAACTTCCGTGAATTTATTGTTAGAAACCAGGAGACTAAGAACTTTATTACATTTGACTGAAATTATTGTCATAAACAAACAATCTTTGTTTCTGCAAACATTGCAACCGGGTCAAGATCAATTGTAGATCTGAAAGAATATACTTTTTTGTTTTTAATTATAGGTACACACCTAGTTTTCAGCTTAAGCATTTCGAGTCATTGGCCCTTACCTATATGACGAAGCTAAAGTGGTAGTGAGAAGGAGCACTATGTGATTGGTGTTTGTTTAGTATTGGATTTTAATGAAATAAACGCCAAGTTTTAATACTTGGTAAGTGGTCGTTTGAATCTATGTATAAAATTACATGACTTTGTAAAAGGAACATCATTGAATTCAGAAAAGTAAAGTTTGCTTAAACTTCTAGTCAGGCAGTATTGTTTTATTTCATTTCTTTTCCTTTTTATAATGAGACATGGATATTGTGTACGAAGTATAATTCAATTTATTCTTATGGCATATTTCCGTCAAAAATTACAGATCTATCTTTCCCATGATTGCTACGATAAAAGTTCTGATAAGACGACCTTTTAGGCAAATTCAAATAAGCGTCGATACTATCATAAATATGAATTTAAGATTAATATCTAATACATAATCACAACGAAATAAACTAGCCAGATAGCGACCGCTTGGGCGTGTTATGTTAATACGGATTTTTGTCAATAAGTGTTCATCAATTTCTTGCATTTTTATATTACCGCAATTATCCAACTTAAATTGTTGGAATATTATGTATTTTGTAAAGACGGCAAAAGTATACTCAACAATTGAAAATAGGTTGATATTGAGTTATATTGCTGTTGTTAATGCATTTAACTAACGATTCTGAATTTCAGCAATATTGTAAGATAAAAGGTAATGGTTGCATCAATGTGTAAGACATAGTAATCGACCAAGCTTCATACTCAGAAAATAGGTCAGTATATTAAGGATATTATTATTGGCCAAAATAGAAGTTGAAATGTGCAAAAAAGCAAGATCATTATACATATATTTTAGATGTCAATGCTTTAGCTCAAAAAACGAGGTAGTGTCCCAATATCAGTGTTGAAATCTTCATGCAAAACTGTAAATATAGTCCGAATATCAAAGATGTAGCTTCAAACAAGAAATGTGCCAGACACGAATGCCCCTGTAACATTGCAATTGTCACTGGTAGCCTATGTACTGCATGACTCTTTTATGACATCTATGAAGCTTTGAAGTTTAATTTTGATACCTCAAATACTTTCTGAGCTATGGTCCAAACAAATATTAAGTATTGAAAATAACAAACGGGAATATATCTACAGTTATGAAGTAAAAAAAGTTACAGTTCCTTTGCACTGCACTTTTACTTAATGTGGTCTAATACATATAAAGTTTGAAGTTTATAACTGAAAGTGTTTGAGTTATGTTCTAAATAATAAGCATGATGGTCAGACAGAAAGACGAAAAAACAGCCGACAGACAATGCCAAATCTGTATTCCTCTTCTCCTCAAAGACATATATGCACCTATGAATTTTCATGTTGACACCTTAAATACTTTTGAGTTATGTTGCGACAAACGCAATAACTAAAAAAATATCAAGTGAAGAGTAACAGTTCATATGCACTGCATGACTCCTTAATGACATCTATCAACCTTTGAAGTTTTATTTTGATACCTCAGATACTTTAATAAGTTAAATTCGAAGTACGTTATGACGACCTTATCTTTAACCCTGTGACTTTTAACGTTGTCATGACCAAAACCATCGTCGGTGACCCCCGGTACATATTCCGCACAACTACATTATGTACCGTGGGATAATTGACTGCAAATTATTCGTTTTCATGAATATTTATTAGCAAAGGGAAGTAACTATACGTCGAATGAGATTCCGCAATACAAATAGATACTCTTCAGTGTGAAGAGTATGAATAATGACAAATTACTTAAAATAGACGTATTTCCCAAGATTTAAACATGGGCGCGAAAGGCAAATTGTAACGAGTACTTTCATTGGCTGAGATTGCGCAAGGGAAATCTTTCGGAAACCAATGAAAGTAGGTAATGAGTATTCATGAGTACGAAATTTTCACCAACCAATTGTCCCACGGTAGATAAATAGAGTGAAACGGAATGGATCGAACGTGGGTTTCCGACAATCGACCAAAACGTAAGAAGATTGCTAGGTCCAGTACTTTGTATTGTTTACTGAGACCAGTTTATATGCGAGTGTAACTTATCAACATAATCGTCGGGCACTCTTTACGCACAACACATTGTTAAAGACACCGTATTTTCAAAAGGTCAGGCTGGTCTGATTGATAAATATTCCTGCATTTTTTTAATGACAGCTTTAGATAAAAAAGAGAAAAAGTATTAATATCTTTAAAGGTGAAATACAATGTCATGTGAAATAAATTTACTTTTTTCTGTTTTCTAACCGTTAGTAATACTATTTAAGCTGCAAGAGAATAGCACAAAATGTTCTCATAATAATCGAAATACATCTGAAATATAAGTTTTATTTTTGTACTGGATTATTATAACTAGAATCCTTTTACTTTCCTTTTGATATCGTGACGTGGATAGCGTGATAAAGATACCTTTGGGAAACTTTCCTTTCGATATCGTGACGTGGATAGCGTGATAAAGATACGTTTGGGAAACAACAATCAACAGTTATGTAAATAAGCCGTCATCATTTAATAAGCATTTTTAACAGACAAGTGGCTGTCTGAATTGGGCATTTAACAGTTAATGGGTATTCTTTCCTACTACTGCTGCTAAAACAGTTTCCTAGAAAAAAATGAGGAAAGGTAAAAAATTCAATGTTCTATGAAAATTTCTAAAAAATATTGACACAAAACTTCTGTTAATTTGAAGATTTGCAGTTAAACTAAATATATTAAGTACTTTTTTGATACCCTTTAATGGAAGAATTGCTGTAAAGTGACCAGTCTAAATCTTGTTTTATTCTCAATGAAATCAAATATTGTGGACATGTTATAAATATATTTATTGTCGTATTTATCGTTTTTCTCTTGCATTCATACACTTTTTGTCGATCCTTTGTGTCCTCTGGTAACATTTAACATTTTGGATAAAATGATATGGACACAGTAGGTATTGTGTTAACGTCGTTTGAAGTAAAATGAACTGTGTTCATTAACGGCTATGTTAAATTTTCAAAAAATAATTAATTATGTACTAGAATAACAAGATTTACACAATATGCGTTACAAGTACTCTTCAACAGAACTTTCCCGTTATCAATACAGCGAAAACGACCCCTCATCTACAGTTTGCAGGAAAATCCAAAGGTTTCCTTAACTTGATGGTACATCAAATGGCTACGGTCACGTGGGTATTGACGAGACTCTTAGCATAAAAACGTAACAAATGTCTAATGACTGCAATTAATATAGATAAATTATTCTTTAGAAGAATAGTTACGTAGATTCTGTTATTTAAGTATATCTTATTTTACTTAATATAACAAATGAAAGAGAGAAATAAAAAAAATACATTAACAATGACTGCATAGTTAATGGCGTGATAAAATTCATTGTTACAATAAAGCATGTTTGGTCGAAAGTAAGCTGTTTTTTCTACGATGCCTTGGACAATTTAGACTGTTTTACCTCATTATTGTTACAATATAGCTACACGTACAATTTCATTTGAAAATATATAATAAATATCAAGTAATTACAATTTAAACTTAATCTGCTTCTACGTTTTCACGACGCAAGCAACAATACAAGACAGGAAATGATAAACTCAACCTTCCTTGACAGGTCAATTTCGATAAGACGTTTCGAAAGTCTTTGACATCATTTGTCATTTGCAGTTGAGTTTAATATTTTGTAATTTCTTCTCTTGCAGAAAGTCGTAGCGAAAATGGAAGAAAAAAATGAACAGGCTAGAATGAACGGGTTTATATTTGACCAGTTACAAGTTCAGTCAATCTTCTAGTCAAATTTGATTTAAAATACACATATCTGACTAGTTTAAGAAGGTAATGTATTGTCGGCTGTTGATGAACAGGGGAAGGTAATCATTTCAAACCTGAATACCTTATACTCAGTTACAAATTCTTCTTTGTTTGATGTACACTGTATAAACAAAATGCGGTAATGTTCTGACAGTAACCGCAAGTGTTCAGATATAGGGAGATCAGGTGAATTAGCAAAACTACCTTGAATTGGTTATTTTTCCTTTGAATATCATTTTTGTGTTATGCCCCTTAGGGCATCACCCAGTGCATTGGCGAGTTTTCCAGCTGCGACAGAGCATCTAATGAGAAAGAATATGCAGCAGAGCGTCTGGAGCTGGTGATTTTCGGACATCCCTATTCTGCGGCCCTCCAATCCTATCTGCGACCCCATTGCGGTCCTAGTTTTAACAATGTGCGATGTTTGGATTTCTCTAAATGTTAACTAGAGAGATTTTTTAATATCGACTGCAATGAAATTGAAAATTATTTACCGCATGTACAACTTATAATCTCCTAGAATTCTGAAAACGCCTATAATGCTAGCAGGCGATGCGAGCGTTACTAAAATAATTATTTTTTTTATTGCTCTACTTGAGCTTATTCATAGTCAGTACCGGTTGCCCATATGACCGACGCCCTATGAAGAGGTTGTTGGGGGATAGTGCACGATACAGAAAGCTTCAAGCTTAAAAGCCATTCAAATGATACCTCTGGTTCTTTTCCATGTTCAGTGTATAGCACTGATAAGTGAATGTAATGTATGTAATGTACATTGGAAATTTAAGTCTTGTAAAAATTTAGAATTGCTATGTTGTTCTCTTTCAGCTCTATTTACAAAACTTTTTTTTCTAAAATTAAATGATATTAGTTTAGTTTCCAAAGATTATATTTTATAGTGTATTCATTATATCCTGTGCCTGTAAAGACTTCTAATAAAATTACTTGCTAACTTTGTCACTCTGAGAATATTTACTTACATGGACAGAAACATTAAAGCAAGAACATAACTATCAATATCGCAAGAAATATTGCATCAAAATGTGATCACATGTACAATCAATTACTAGGCATAAGCCATTGGATGTTTTTTTAAGCTGCCAACTTGTTATATTATTAACTGGCTAAAAGCAATGTAAGCGAATAGAGTAAAATACTACACTGAAGATATTGTTGTAATTGTTTGTTAATCAATAAAAAAGTTTTTGTAATTGTTTGTTAATCAATAAAAAAGACACCATTTGTCTTTCCCACATGCCTCAGGTTATTTTCAAGTGCATCTATAAATTTTCTACAAAAATAATATGTCCTTCAGTAAACTTTAAAGACGTGCGTTAGTTTTTAGTTTATCCATTAGGCTGCAGAATGCAATATGGCCATACTGATAGCGTGTAAGTATTCCAAATCTTCATACTAGGTGATAATTTGTTGTCCAAACAAGCAAGTTACGTATAAGGATGTTAAAATACCACACTGTAAACAATCCAAGACAGCTCAGCGCTTTATCTTGCATTTGGAAGATCTTGAAGATATATAACCACTGATAAAAGTGTGTTTCCAGACAAAGTTTAATTCAGTATCAGGCAGTGTTTCTGTTTACGTTGTCGTAACACTCATAAACTGTATTCCAAACACAAATTCAAGCATGATGTTTTAAGAAATCATTTGTTAAGTTTACACTTTATCTTATATTCTAACGTACTTTTTAGGTTACATCACGTCATAAAACAAACACTGATGTGTTTTAAGAAGTTCATCTTGAGGCCAGTGCCACTGTTAAGTGTCATCTAAGACGAATTTCTCCCCTTCCGGAAATGGCATTAACAAGCGTTGGAATATATTTTATTGTTTTCACTCCGGCAAGGTGTCATCTTCGTAGTTCTGTGTTTAATGACATCCGATTGTAACACTCACTGCCATTCGTTTTTGTTGATGGATGCAAACATCTTCTCATTACAAAGTTCACCAACTACATATACACTTCATCACAACACCTCAGAAGCAGAATACCCAGTAAAGTTTGCGAGACAGTTAAACATATATAAAATATAAGGCGCATCTGTCTGTTTAGAAGAAATTTCTCATATTTTCTTGACTGAATATTGTAAGACAGTTTGACTAATCAAGTCTTGTCTGAATAGGTTGTTTACATTTTGATTCTTGTTTTTACCAAAAATAAAATAAGGCTATTCAATTGATATAGACAGCTCTATAACTAGATCCTCACTAAGTTTAAGTCTATAAACTGAAGCTGTGAATTCTGTACTGGAATATCTTACATGCTATCCATGAATTAAAACATCACAGTTCAGCGAAGAGTTACTGTAGTCATATCAAGTGGTAATCTGCAAATTTAGATGCGTATGATACCCGTTCAGGTAGGCATTCACTTTTCGGACTTTGATCAAATCAATGTTTATTATGATGTACAAACGTGTGATACAGAAATGAGGTTAAGGTACCGTTTATGAATTTCATCTTCACACATATTGCTGTGTTTATGTGTTTTCCCCATGTTTGCAAAAACGGCAATACAGACTAAATGAGTGTAAAGTAAAAGGCATAAAAGGCATAACGATGTTACTAAATGTTTAACGTTCTTAGTACGTTTATGAGATCTGATTTTCTGTTTTATTTTTCTCTTTATTTTAAGGTAAAAACCAAAAAAAGAGAATTCACAACTGATTATACATTCGTGATAACAATTTAGGTCTAACATTCAACGGCTCTAAATTTGATTAGTTTTTAAAACTGAAATTTCTAGAATAAACTCCCTTTTTACCAACATTGATTCGTTGGTGTGTGATTTTAACACAGTATTAAGGTATCAGATTCCTAATACCCTACCTCCACTCTGAAGAGTATTCAGTTCCATTAATTTGTGTAGGACTGAGACATTTTCACTGAAGGACATGGATAGATTGAAGCCATGTTTTCTCTAGTTTTTGGCAGTTTTACATTGTTTTGGTTCTAAAACAGTAACGTTTGTAGAATTTAAATTCAATTTCTTTTGTTCAAAATATATTTCAATTGTAACAAAACTTTTCAACATATTAAATCGATGAAAATTGGGTATTTGTGATTTCATTTATTAATTTTTCTAAAACTAAACGGTAAAAATATTTGATATTTTGCCTGTTGGATCAAAATACTACATGGATGAAAATAATTGTAGCTAATTTGAAGTCCTGAAGATATCTGTTGAAGTTAACGTTGATAACATCCCCTCATAATGAAGTTGGTGGGGTAAAGTTGTGCCATGTTTATAATCATATTTCGTGTTTTCTTTCTCTCACTTTCGGCTTTTCTTTCTTTTTGTCAACATTCTGCAGGTCTTCATAAAGTGAATGATTACATACCAAGTAAAAGTTTTTTGTTATGGTCAGACTTAGAAAAAACATAATTTGTGTTTTTTATACCCTATAAACCAAATAAGTCGGGTGAGATTTGATGTGAATATCAGTCATTTCTTGAAACTCCCATGGTAAAAGTGTCTTATATGGTCTATATTTTGTCCTAGTGTAGTACATTTCTTAAAAAAAACTCAATTCAACGACGATGACAAAATGTTTATTAATTTAGTATTCTTAGACTTATAACTTAAGAATGAGTGTATTTACCATCTGCCGTTGGTAGAAACTATAAGCGCTGACTTGTTAATGTCATTTGAGAAAGCCCCTAGATATCAAGACATTACATCCCATGATTTATCAGTATTTCAATAAATTTCTTAATCTGCACGAGCATTTATTCTTATTTCGTTATCTATTCGAGGATATTTATTTTCTTCATGTGAGATTGGAAATAGGAAACTGACATATCTTTATCAGAATTAAAGGTTTTATAACTTTAGTCATACAAAGTCTTTCACAATCGTGTATAAATAGAAGAAACGAAAAATTACTACTAGACATTTACCAAACCAGACAAAGGAATGAGTGTAATTCATTTCTCTGCGTTTCTGTTTCAGCAGAAGACTAAGACATACATACTTATTTTATCTATCAAATCAATGCTGTTATTCAGAATCATGCAAGATGAATTCTTATGGCTTTTAATAACACCATCAGGGACTGGAATGTCATGAGATGATTCATGATAAATATGTAGTGCTTGTCTTGTTATCAAAATTTGATGACAAACGTGTCTGCAAAATATTCATATGTAGATATTGATAAGGTAATTTTATTTTATGAAAGAATGATCACACATACTGTGCTTAGTCAGTTTACAACCAACATTTATCAAAGTGTGAGGGCTTTTCCATATTCTATAGTCCAAGATATACGGCCAACCTTTACTTTCGTAGCACGGCTATTCCATATTTTGACAGGACAAGATGTACAGCTGATATTTACCTTCGAGTGGCGGCTTGTGCGTATATATACAGCCAACATTTACCTTGTGACAGCTTTTCCATATTTTACCGTCCAAAATATACAGCCTACATTTACCTTTGTGAGACGTCTTATCTGTATTTTTACAGTACAAGATATACAGCCAACATTTACCTTTGTGAGACGTCTTATCTGTATTTTTACAGTACAAGATATACAGCCAACATTTACCTTCATGTGACGGCTTTTCTGTATTATACTGTATGGGATACTCAGCCAACATTTTTCTTCGTGTGACGGCCTATCCGTATTTTACAGTACAATTTATGGGAATACAACTAACGCCATTTTATGCGAGATTACAGCATTATATAGTTGCTCCGTAATACTATGAACTTTGCATGATTTTATTGTTCCTGAATTTTAGAGGAAGGATAAACTATCCGAAAAGTAATAGAATTTGATTTTAGCATGCAAATAATTATATAACATTGTCCAGTCTGAACTGTCTCCGTAGTTTTATTTACCCTTACGTAAGGTAAGAATGCCAATGGTAAGTATATGTACATTCGATCATTTAATCAACAAATACTTTAATTGCTGCAAAGTATCTAATGCCTTCTTATTAAATACAACAAATATCTCTACTATGCAAAATCGATGTAGGTGGCGTGACAAAACTGCTACAATTTAAAAGACAGATAAACAGTTATTCAAAGTAGCCTAAAAACTTTACACTTTCAAGTTTTTAGCTTGAGGTCATAATCGAAAATATAATTAAAAAGGTGATTAAGAAAAAGAAAACGAGTGCCTTAAAGTAACATACTTGTTTCCTTTATAGAAAATCATTTCAAACATTGTCAGATACTATTCCAGTCTATTTATCATGAAACATGTGTTTTACCTGACATGTAATACTCATGGTCAATCTGTAGTTAAAACATCAATGACCTACAGAATTGAAGTCAATATGTGTTTTGACGGAGCAGTAAAAAAGCCTATAACTGTATAACATATTGCTATTAATGTTTACATTTTGCTAACTGCTTGATTTTCTTTTGACAGCTTTTAGATTTAACAATAACAGTACATCTATGTCTTCCAAAGCAATACTAGAATATAGGATTTTTAATTGAAGGTTTCTCAGAAGAATGATTCTCCAACCTTGTTTATGAGTTGTAATGACAATGTTTGTTGGAGGAAAGTAAGCAATAAGAGAAAGTTTCATGGCAGGATATAACTTCTGTTATGTTCCAAACTATATTATTTGCATCTTTATTACCCTAAAGGTTAGTTCTGATTCAATATCAGCTCAATTACAACCAACAGGCATGTAATCCTTGTCCTACATTTTAGTATACCATGTCCTGTTCTTGATTTCTATCAAGCTTGTCTTTTGGTGAATCATTTTTTTGTTTTGGAATTAATTTTGTTCAGTTTGGTTAAATTGTAAAAATTCAGAATGCAGCAGGTCTATTCTCATTGTTTAATCAACGTTTTAGGTAAAATAAACAACACAATTTTAGGTTACTATCGCTTTACATAATACTTTCAAAAGAAGAAAAACAATATTAATATGTAAAAGTCATATGATATGATATGAGGTATGTATATGGCTGATTTCTGCAATGTCGGTTTTTTCAACTTAACGGGGCGATAAATCGAAAAGTCGAAAATTCGACAAATAATCTATTTTATTGTGTTTTTATATTAGTGAGTTACCTGGTACAGAAGCAGAAAGAACAACAAATGCACATTCGGCCTTTTCCGATATGGCAGGTGAAAAGTAAAAAACACGAAGAAATATCAGATATAGGGCGAAAACACGACAAAGTCAAACAAGCCGACGCAACAATAATTTTCGGAGTTATATTTGTCGCCGTTTGTCTTTAATTTGTCGACTTTTCGACTTTCTCCCCGAAGAGTAGCTAACACGAAAGCACAATTAAATAGATATTCGTCGAGTGTTTCGACTTTTCGTGTTTTCGACTTTTCATGTTTTCGAGTTGTCACCCACCAAGTTGTAAACGTGACGTGGCATAAATTTGCCACTGTAAAATATGTCTTGCTCACTTGAGTCAGAAATGATAAAAGAGCAGTTAAATATATTTTTATCATTCATCAGGGTTATTGTTTTAATATCAGATATTGAAAGAAACAGTGTTGTCGTCATATTCTACCTAATTCTTAAAATAATTCCTGTTGATAGTTATGATTTCTTTATGACCTGTTGGAAATCTTGTAGATAGGAAGTGTTGTTTATCTGTCTTTGAATGTTTTCTTTCATCAAGTCTTTCTTTAATCAAAACACTTAACATCGATACTCTTCAATTCATATGAGATTGGAAATGGGAAATTGCCAATATTTTCTACTTTGGAAGGATTTTTATACGTGTATCCGTCAACTATTTGCTCCTTATGATTATTTTTACTAATACATGTGTATGAATGTCGGTCTGTAGTGACAATACCTACACAGAACTCTATAATTATTATTCCAAAGGCTTAGAAATACAGTAATTGTTGTATGGGAATATTTGGAATGATGGCAGTAATATTGACCCCATGACGCACTGACTGGTTGCTACTATTATATTTCTAGGGTGGAAGTTGATCTCGACCAATGCGAAAAGTATTTCAGTATATATGAATATGTATGATATTTTGTATATTCTTGTCTTAGAATATTATTTGTACTTCCATAACGACCTGAGTAATATAGTATCCTTTTTTTCAACGATGATTAGGAACAGAGCTCAGCCAAAAGGCTGTTTGACATCGTTCAAAAATTACTTTAAAATGTAAATGTTGTACTTCTTTGTGTCGTTAAAAAAGTAAGAAAGAGTAAAGGATTTGTAGCCTTGGGCTCTACTTTTAACATTTGAAATGAATTTCTTCCTTACTTTTTTACTAGTTAAGATTGTTCAATTATTATTATTATTTTCATTATCATTATTATTATTTAAGAATTAGTTGCGCACAAGGGCCTTAATAAAACATATCTTCAAAGAAGAATTGTTGAAAAATCTTTTCATAGAGAAAACTGTCTTTTTATCTAATCATATCAAGCAAACTAAGAAGACTCTATCCATTGTTGGGGCTTTAGTATGTAGATTTTACAGTTACAAGCAAACACTTTACAAGACTAAAGATAATTATCTAGTTCAAGTTAGACTGGAATCAATGAATTCATGTCAAGTTAACATTTCAAAGACACGGTCAATATGCGTAAATGCAGATTAGAAATCTGTTTCATATACAAATAATATCTGTTATAAGTAATTTGAGCATAAGGACTGTAAATTTGTTTGGAATGATATGCCTGTGCATTAGCTCGGTCTTCCAAAGTTCACTCTTCAATTTCAAAGAAACAATCCTTGGTAGCGGGCTAAGCCAGGGTCAGTTCGAACCCGATAGACCGAAGTCTATCTTGGAACAGAAGAAAAATATAAAGTTTGTTGGCCAAATGACTGTTCACCATAAGTCTGAATACGGTCACAAGGTGATCGTAAAGTTTTCACTGACCTTGATTTAGGAAATAGGACGTTTCCATAAAACACAAACACAATCTACTGACGAGTGTTAATTTATTGATAACATTCTTCCCCCCTTAATGAAAAATGAAAACAAATATAGCCAGTATTCAACAAAATAAATTAAACAAAAAATATATAAATCAACATTACTCAATAACAACAATACAAATTCAATACAAATCATCCTCTTAATCTAAAAGCTCTTTTCTTCTCTGGTATAAATTAACTAATTTTTGCATCGCCTTTTCCACTTGTTGTTGTCTTTCTTTCTCCTTCTGTTCTCTCTTCTCCCTTTCTTTCTCCTCCTCCCTCATCTCTCTAGTGGGGGTCGAAATTTAAGAATTTCCCCTGGACATTTGTAATAAGCATTAACAGTAGATTCTTGAGTAGGGAGATGAGACGGACCACATCCCAGCGTGTGTTTCCGTGCATCATAGTTGCGATAGGTTATAAACCTACAAAATAGGCATAGTAAAACACGATTAAAAGGCTTGTGTGTACGGTCCCAGTGTTGACTAAACTTCTTATAAGTAGTGAAAATACCAGTACCACGCCTGGGCAACGGACAAGTAGCTCCTTGTACTGGGAAAAATAGACGCTTCATATGGTCTTGTAGAAGCTGTGCTTGAGCCATCTTAAAATAAACTGAAACTGGAACAAAACTAAGGTTTAAAATATTAACTTCTTTTACATTAACTAAAAGTCCAGATACATGTAGTATTAAATGGTCAACATTACAAACATAACTTAATAATAATAATTAAATGACAACAACATTTAAAAAATATTCCTAGCTGTTCTTATCAATCAAACTGCAATTTATTAAGTGATTATCATGAAACCTCAAAATATTTACACTTAAAGTATTCTACCAGTATCCAATTCCACGATTTCATTCAGGTTATTATTGAGAAAATACTTCACGAGGCTTAACAATCCTTTCACGTCTAGATCTGGGTATAAATGAACAGTTCCACTTTGTGTTTTATTTAAATTCTTTGTTTGGTATTGATCTACTTGAGTTTTCCCTCTACTTTTACCAGTACTCTGCAAAGGTAGATGCTCAGCCTAGGTCATTATCAAGCTTTTCTTCAGACTGAGCTTGAGCTTGCACTTGGTTAAAGTTTATACCGGGAAGTATAAAATTGTCATTTTCAGAATGATTTTTGCTTCCTTGCCCATATTTAAGAACCTTCCCTTCAAAAGATGGTCTCTAAGGACAACAATTGACTTTAAGTTCTCGAGATTCTGAATCTTCAAGGTCAAATAGGTTAACCTTTCTAAAACAAGATAAGTTCCTGTCCAACCTAAATCTAGTTTTTGTTTAGCCGCAGGTGGGTACCAGCGCCACACCCAATCTCCTTGTGAGAATTCTCTTGGCTTAAAACCCCGTTCGTAATACCTTTTCTGTCTATTTACAGCTATTCCTAAGTTGTCAAAAGCATATGAATAAGATTCTCTTATTGCTGACTTCACCCTTTGTACATATTCTATTTGACACTCTATTTCAGGATGAGCTTGTGAGAAACCGAACACTAGGTCAACAGGACAAATCTACCTCTCGGTTTAACATCAGAAGATTTTGACTACAACCAGTACTACTATGTTGCGTAGCACGATAAGCTGAAATAATGTAACAAAGATGATCATCCCAATCTTTTTGGTTTTGTTCTGCAGAAACAAACATTGACAACATCTGGAGGATAGTGCGATTACAGCGTTTAACTAATCCATCTGATTTTGGATTATAAGGACATGTTCGGGTTATGTCTATGTTTAAAAAATCGCAAATAGCACTAAACAAATGAGACTCAAACTCTCTACCCTGATCAGTATGGATTTGACTAGGGAAACCAAACTGGAGGAAAACATTTGTAACCAAGATGTCCGCCACAGTATAAGCCGTGTGATTTGGTACAGCAAAAGCCATAACCCATTTTGTAAAGTAACAGCCACACAGTATAATATACACATTGTTTTGTTTAATGGCAAGAGACCAAGGATATCAACAGCTATAACTTGTCCGGGACGATATGCCTTTATTTGTTGGATTTGTTTTTTCCCTTTAGCAGGACCCGGTTTACGTCTAGCGCATAAATCGCACTGACGAACCCAAAGTGCTATATCAGAGGACATATTTGGCCAAAAGAATCTGCGTTTAACAGCATCAATTGCACGATCACGCCCTTAATGCCCTGAGTAGCGTTGACTACGTAACTCAACAAAAAACTTCTGACCTTATTTTTTCTGGAGGCACTAACCTAAATGTTGCATTAACAGCTGAAGCTTCAGACTTAAAATACAACTTCCCATAAATGCCATAATTTAATTGTTTCATTGTTTAATACTAATAATTGCAGTTTGATTGATAAGAACAGCTAGGAACATTTTTTAAATGTTGTTGTCATTTAATTATTATTATTAAGTTATGTTTGTAATGTTGACCATTTAATACTACATGTATCTGGACTTTTAGTTAATGTAAAAGAAGTTAATATTTTAAACGTTAGTTTTGTTCCAGTTTCAGTTTATTTTAAGATGGCTCAAGCACAGCTTCTACAAGACCATATGAAGCGTCCATTTTTCCCAGTACAAGGAGCTACTTGTCCGGTGCCCAGGCGTGGTATTGGTGTTTTCACTACTTATAAGAAGTTTAGTCAACACTGGGACCGTACACACAAGCCTTTTAATTGTGTTTTACTATGCCTATTTTGTAGGTTTATAACCTATCGCAACTATGATGCACGGAAACACACGTTGGGATGTGGTCCGTCTCATCTCCCTACTCAAGAATCTACTGTTAATGCTTATTACAAATGTCCAGGGAAAATTCTTAAATTTCGACCCCCACTAGAGAGATGACGGAGGAGGAGAAAGAAAGGGAGAAGAGAGAACAGAAGGAGAAAGAAAGACAACAACGAGTGGAAAAGGCGATGCAAAAACTAGTTAATTTATACCAGAGAAGAAAACAGCTTTTAGATTACGAGGATGATTTGTATTGAATTTGTATTGTTGTTATTGAGTAATGTTGATTTATATATTTTTTGTTTAATTTATTTTGTTGAATACTGGCTATATTTGTTTTCATTTTTCATTAAGGGGGGAAGAATGTAATAAATGAATTAACACTCGTCAGTAGATTGTGTTTGTGTTTCATGGAAACGTCCTATTTCCTAAATCAAGGTCAGTGAAAACTTTACGATCACCTTGTGACCGTATTCAGACTTATAGTGAACAGTCATTTGGCCAACAAACTTTATATTTTTCTTCTGTTCCAAGATAGACTTCGGTCTATCGGGTTCGAACTGACCCTGGCTTAGCCCGCTACCAAGGATTGTTTCTTTGAAATTGAAGAGTGAACTTTGGAAGACCGAGCTAATACACAGGCATATCATTCCAAACAAATTTACAGTCCTTATGCTCAAATTACTTATAACAGATATTATTTGTATATGAAACAGATTTCTAATCTGCATTTACGCATATTGACCGTGTCTTTGAAATGTTAACTTGACATGAATTCATTGATTCCAGTCTAACTTGAACTAGATAATTATCTTTAGTCTTGTAAAGTGTTTGCTTGTAACTGTAAAATCTACATACTAAAGCCCCAACAATGGATAGAGTCTTCTTAGTTTGCTTGATATGATTAGATAAAAAGACAGTTTTCTCTATGAAAAGATTTTTCAACAATTCTTCTTTGAAGATATGTTTTATTAAGGCCCTTGTGCGCAACTAATTCTTAAATAATAATAATGATAATGAAAATAATAATAATAATTGAACAATCTTAACTAGTAAAAAAGTAAGGAAGAAATTCATTTCAAATGTTAAAAGTAGAGCCCAAGGCTACAAATCCTTTACTCTTTCTTACTTTTTTAACGACACAAAGAAGTACAACATTTACATTTTAAAGTAATTTTTGAACGATGTCAAACAGCCTTTTGGCTGAGCTCTGTTCCTAATCATCGTTGAAAAAAAGGATACTATATTACTCAGGTCGTTATGGAAGTACAAATAATATTCTAAGACAAGAATATACAAAATATCATACATATTCATATATACTGAAATACTTTTCGCATTGGTCGAGATCAACTTCCACCCTAGAAATATAATAGTACTGTAGCAACCAGTCAGTGCGTCATGGGGTCAATATTACTGCCATCATTCCAAATATTCCCATACAACAATTACTGTATTTCTAAGCCTTTGGAATAATAATTATAGAGTTCTGTGTAGGTATTGTCACTACAGACCGACATTCATACACATGTATTAGTAAAAATAATCATAAGGAGCAAATAGTTGACGGATACACGTATAAAAATCCTTCCAGAGTAGAAAATATTGGCAATTTCCCATTTCCAATCTCATATGAATTGATGAATATCGATGTTAAGTGTTTGATTAAAGAAAGACTTGATGAAAGAAAACATTCAAAGACAGATAAACAACACTTCCTATCTACAAGATTTCCAACAGGTCATAAAGAAATCATAACTATCAACAGGAATTATTTTAAGAATTAGGTAGAATATGACGACAACACTGTTTCTTTCAATATCTGATATTAAAACAATAACCCTGATGAATGATAAAAATATATTTAACTGCTCTTTTATCATTTCTGACTCAAGTGAGCAAGACATATTTTACAGTGGCAAATTTATGCCACGTCACGTTTACAACTTGGTGGGTGACAACTCGAAAACATGAAAAGTCGAAAACACGAAAAGTCGAAACACTCGACGAATATCTATTTTATTGTGCTTTCGTGTTAGCGACTCTTCGGGGAGAAAGTCGAAAAGTCGACAAATTAAAGACAAACGGCGACAAATATAACTCCGAAAATTATTGTTGCGTCGGCTTGTTTGACTTTGTCGTGTTTTCGCCCTATATCTGATATTTCTTCGTGTTTTTTACTTTTCACCTGCCATATCGGAAAAGGCCGAATGTGCATTTGTTGTTCATTCTGCTTCTGTACCAGGTAACTCACTAATATAAAAACACAATAAAATAGATTATTTGTCGAATTTTCGACTTTTCGATTTATCGCCCCGTTAAGTTGAAAAAACCGACATTGCAGAAATCAGCCATATACATACCTCATATCATATCATATGACTTTTACATATTAATATTGTTTTTCTTCTTTTCAAAGTATTATGTAAAGCGATAGTAACCTAAAATTGTGTTGTTTATTTTACCTAAAACGTTGATTAAACAATGAGAATAGACCTGCTGCATTCTGAAGTTTTACAATTTAACCAAACTGAACAAAATTAATTCCAAAACAAAAATGATTCACAAAAAGACAAGCTTGATAGAAATCAAGAACAGAGCATGGTATACTAAAATGTAGGACAAGGATTACATGCCTGTTGGTTGTAATTGAGCTGATATTGAATCAGAACTAACCTTTAGGGTAACAAAGATGCAAATAATATAGTTTGGAACATAACAGAAGTTATATCCTGCCATGAAACTTTCTCTTATTGCCTCACTTTCCTCCAACAAACATTGTCATTACAACTCATAAACAAGGTTGGAGAATCATTCTTCTGAGAAACCTTCAATTAAAAATCCTATATTCTAGTATTGCTTTGGAAGACATAGATGTACTGTTATTGTTAAATCTAAAAGCTGTCAAAAGAAAATCAAGCAGTTAGCAAAATGTAAACATTAATAGCAATATGTTATACAGTTATAGGCTTTTTTACTGCTCCGTCAAAACACATATTGACTTCAATTCTGTAGGTCATTGATGTTTTAACTACAGATTGACCATGAGTATTACATGTCAGATAAAACACACTTTTCAGGATAAATAGACTGGAATAGTATCTGACAATGTTTGAAATGATTTTCTATAAAGGAAACAAGTATGTTACTTTAAGGCACTCGTTTTCTTTTTCTTAATCACCTTTTTAATTATATTTTCGATTATGACCTCAAGCTAAAAACTTGAAAGTGTAAAGTTTTTAGGCTACTTTGAATAACTGTTTATCTGTCTTTTAAATTGTAGCAGTTTTGTCACGCCACCTACATCGATTTTGCATAGTAGAGATATTTGTTGTATTTAATAAGAAGGCATTAGATACTTTGCAGCAATTAAAGTATTTGTTGATTAAATGATCGAATGTACATATACTTACCATTGGCATTCTTACCTTACGTAAGGGTAAATAAAACTACGGAGACAGTTCAGACTGGACAATGTTATATAATTATTTGCATGCTTAAGTCAAATTCTATTACTTTTCGGATAGTTTATCCTTCCTCTAAAATTCAGGAACAATAAAATCATGCAAAGTTCATAGTATTACGGAGCAACTATATAATGCTGTAATCTCGCATAAAATGGCGTTAGTTGTATTCCCATAAATTGTACTGTAAAATACGGAAAAGCCGTCACACGAAGAAAAATGTTGGCTGAGTATCCCATACAGTATAATACAGAAAAGCCGTCACATGAAGGTAAATGTTGGCTGTATATCTTGTACTGTAAAAATACAGATAAGACGTCTCACAAAGGTAAATGTTGGCTGTATATCTTGTACTGTAAAAATACAGATAAGACGTCTCACAAAGGTAAATGTAGGCTGTATATTTTGGACGGTAAAATATGGAAAAGCTGTCACAAGGTAAATGTTGGCTGTATATATACGCACAAGCCGCCACTCGAAGGTAAATATCAGCTGTACATCTTGTCCTGTCAAAATATGGAATAGCCGTGCTACGAAAGTAAAGGTTGGCCGTATATCTTGGACTATAGAATATGGAAAAGCCCTCACACTTTGATAAATGTTGGCTGTAAACTGACTAAGCAGAGTATGTGTGATCATTCTTTCATAAAATAAAATTACCTTATCAATATCTACATATGAATATTTTGCAGACACGTTTGTCATCAAATTTTGATAACAAGACAAGCACTACATATTTATCATGAATCATCTCATGACATTCCAGTCCCTGATGGTGTTATTAAAAGCCATAAGAATTCATCTTGCATGATTCTGAATAACAGCATTGATTTGATAGATAAAATAAGTATGTATGTCTTAGTCTTCTGCTGAAACAGAAACGCAGAGAAATGAATTACACTCATTCCTTTGTCTGGTTTGGTAAATGTCTAGTAGTAATTTTTCGTTTCTTCTATTTATACACGATTGTAAAAGACTTTGTATGACTAAAGTTATAAAACCTTTAATTCTGATAAAGATATGTCAGTTTCCTATTTCCAATCTCACATGAAGAAAATAAATATCCTCGAATAGATAACGAAATAAGAATAAATGCTCGTGCAGATTAAGAAATTTATTGAAATACTGATAAATCATGGGATGTAATGTCTTGATATCTAGGGGCTTTCTCAAATGACATTAACAAGTCAGCGCTTATAGTTTCTACCAACGGCAGATGGTAAATACACTCATTCTTAAGTTATAAGTCTAAGAATACTAAATTAAAAAACATTTTGTCATCGTCGTTGAATTGAGTTTTTTTTTAAGAAATGTACTACACTAGGACAAAATATAGACCATATAAGACACTTTTACCATGGGAGTTTCAAGAAATGACTGATATTCACATCAAATCTCACCCGACTTATTTGGTTTATAGGGTATAAAAAACACAAATTATGTTTTTTCTAAGTCTGACCATAACAAAAAACTTTTACTTGGTATGTAATCATTCACTTTATGAAGACCTGCAGAATGTTGACAAAAAGAAAGAAAAGCCGAAAGTGAGAGAAAGAAAACACGAAATATGATTATAAACATGGCACAACTTTACCCCACCAACTTCATTATGAGGGGATGTTATCAACGTTAACTTCAACAGATATCTTCAGGACTTCAAATTAGCTACAATTATTTTCATCCATGTAGTATTTTGATACAACAGGCAAAATATCAAATATTTTTACCGTTTAGTTTTAGAAAAATTAATAAATGAAATCACAGATACCCAATTTTCATCGATTTAATATGTTGAAAAGTTTTGTTACAATTGAAATATATTTTGAACAAAAGAAATTGAATTTAAATTCTACAATCGTTACTGTTTTAGAACCAAAACAATGTAAAACTGCCAAAAACTAGAGAAAACATGGCTTCAATCTATCCATGTCCTTCAGTGAAAATGTCTCAGTCCTACACAAATTAATGGAACTGAATACTCTTCAGAGTGGAGGTAGGGTATTAGGAATCTGATACCTTAATACTGTGTTAAAATCACACACCAACGAATCAATGTTGGTAAAAAGGGAGTTTATTCTAGAAATTTCAGTTTTAAGAACTAATCAAATTTAGAGCCGTTGAATGTTAGACCTAAATTGTTATCACAAATGTATAATCAGTTGTGAATTCTCTTTTTTTGGTTTTTACCTTAAAATAAAGAGAAAAATAAAACAGAAAATCAGATCTCATAAACGTACTAAGAACGTTAAACATTTAGTAACATCGTTATGCCTTTTATGCCTTTTACTTTACACTCATTTAGTCTGTATTGCCGTTTTTGCAAACATGGGGAAAACACATAAACACAGCAATATGTGTGTAGATGAAATTCATAAACGGTACCTTAACCTCATTTCTGTATCACACGTTTGTACATCATAATAAACATTGATTTGATCAAAGTCCGAAAAGTGAATGCCTACCTGTACGGGTATCATACGCATCTAAATTTGCAGATTACCACTTAATATGACTACAGAAACTCTTCGCTGAACTGTGATGTTTTAATTCATGGATAGCATGTAAGATATTCCAGTACAGAATTCACAGCTTCAGTTTATAGACTTAAACTTAGTGAGGATCTAGTTATAGAGCTGTCTATATCACTTGAATAGCCGTATTTTATTTTTGATAAAATCAAGAATCAAAATGTAAACAACCTATTCAGACAAGACTTGATTAGTCAAACTGTCTTACAATATTCAGTCAAGAAAATATGAGAAATTTCTTCTAAACAGACAGATGCGCCTTATATTTTATATATGTTTAACTGTCTCGCAAACTTTACTGGGTATTCTGCTTCTGAGGTGTTGTGATGAAGTGTATATGTAGTTTGTGAACTTTTTAATGAGAAGATGTTTGCATCCATCAACAAAAACGAATGGCAGTGAGTATTACAATCGGATGTCATTAAACACAGAACTACGAAGATGACACCTTGTCGGAGTGAAAACAATAAAATATATCCCAACGCTTGTTAACGCCATTTCCGGAAGGGGAGAAATTCGTCTTAGATGACACTTAATAGTGGCACTGGCCTCAAGATGAACTTCTTAAAACACATCAGTGTTTGTTTTATGACGTGATCTAACCTAAAAAGTACGTTAGAATATAAGATAAAGTGTAAACTTAACAAATGATTTCTTAAAACATCATGCTTGAATTTGTGTTTAGAATACAGTTTATGAGTGTTACGACAACGTAAACAGAAACACTGCCTGATACTGAATTAAACTTTGTCTGGAAACACACTTTTATCAGTGGTTATATATCTTCAAGATCTTCCAAATGCAAGATAAAGCGCTGAGCTGTCTTGGATTGTTTACAGTGTGGTATTTTAACATCCTTATACGTAACTTGCTTGTTTGGACAACAAATTATCACCTAGTATGAAGATTTGGAATACTTACACGCTATCAGTATGGCCATATTGCATTCTGCAGCGTAATGGATAAACTAAAAACTAACGCACGTCTTTAAAGTTTACTGAAGGACATATTATTTTTGTAGAAAATTTATAGATGCACTTGAAAATAACCTGAGGCATGTGGGAAAGACAAATGGTGTCTTTTTTATTGATTAACAAACAATTACAAATTTTTTTTATTGATTAACAAACAATTACAAAAATATCTTCAGTGTAGTATTTTACTCTATTCGCTTACATTGCTTTTAGCCAGTTAATAATATAACAAGTTGGCAGCTTAAAAAAACATCAATTGGCTTATGCCTAGTAATTGATTGTACATGTGATCACATTTTGATGCAATATTTCTTGCGATATTGATAGTTATGTTCTTGCTTTAATGTTTCTGTCCATGTAAGTAAATATTCTCAGAGTGACAAAGTTAGCAAATAATTTTATTAGAAGTCTTTACAGGCACAGGATATAATGAATACACTATAAAATATAATCTTTGGAAACTAAACTAATATCATTTAATTTTAGAAAATAAAGTTTTGTAAATAGAGCTGAAAGAGAACAACATAGCAATTCTAAATTTTACAAGACTTAAATTTCCAATGTACATTACATACATTACATTCACTTATCAGTGCTATACACTGAACATGGAAAAGAACCAGAGGTATCATTTGAATGGCTTTTAAGCTTGAAGCTTTCTGTATCGTGCACTATCCCCCAACAACCTCTTCATAGGGCGTCGGTCATATGGGCAACAGGTACTGACTATGAATAAGCTCCAATAGAGCAATACATAGTTATTTTAGTAACGCTCGCATCGCCTGCTAGCATTATAGGCGTTTTCAGAATTCTAGGAGATTGTAAGTTGTACATGCGGTAAATAATTTTCAATTTCATTGCAGTCGATATTAAAAAATCTCTCTAGTTAACATTTAGAGAAATCCAAACATCGCACATTGTTAAAACTAGGACCGCAATGGGGTCGCAGATAAGATTGGAGGGCCGCATAATAGGGATGTCCGAAAATCTCCAGCTCCAGACGCTCTGCTGCATATTCTTTCTCATTAGATGCTCTGTCGCAGCTGGAAAACTCGCCAATGCACTGGGTGATGCCCTAAGGGGCATAACACAAAAATGATATTCAAAGGAAAAATAACCAATTCAAGGTAGTTTTGCTAATTCACCTGATCTCCCTATATCTGAACACTTGCGGTTACTGAACATTACCGCATTTTGTTTATACAGTGTACATCAAACAAAGAAGAATTTGTAACTGAGTATAAGGTATTCAGGTTTGAAATGATTACCTTCCCCTGTTCATCAACAGCCGACAATACATTACCTTGTTAAACTAGTCAGATATGTGTATTTTAAATCAAATTTGACTGGAAGATTGACTGAACTTGTAACTGGTCAAATATAAACCCGTTCATTCTAGCCTGTTCATTTTTTTCTTCCATTTTCTCTACGACTTTCTGCAAGAGAAGAAATTACAAAATATCAAACTCAACTGCAAATGAAAAATGATGTCAAAGTCTTTCGAAACGTCTTATCGAAATTGACCTGTCAAGGAAGGTTGAGTTTATCATTTCCTGTCTTGTATTGTTGCTTGCGTCGTGAAAACGTAGAAGAAGATGAAGTTTAAATTGTAATTACTTGATATTTACTATATATTTTCAAATGAAATTGTACGTGTAGCTATATTGTGGCAATAATGAGGTAAAACAGTCTAAATTGTCCAAGGCATCGTAGAAAAAACAGCTTACTTTCGACCAAACATGCTTTATTGTAACAATGAATTTTATCACGCCATTAACTATGCAGTCATTGTTAATGTATTTTTTTATTTCTCTTTTTCATTTGTTATATTAAGTAAAATAAGATATACTTAAATAACAGAATCTACGTAACTATTCTTCTAAAGAATAATTTATCTATATTAATTACAGTCATTAGACATTTGTTACGTTTTTATGCTAAGAGTTTCGTCAATACCCACGTGACCGTAGCCATTTGATGTACCATCAAGTTAAGGAAACCTTTGGATTTTCCTGCAAACTGTAGATGAGGGGTCGTTTTCGCTGTATTGATAACGGGAAAGTTCTGTTGAAGAGTACTTGTAACGCATATTGTGTAAATCTTGTTATTCTAGTACATAATTAATTATTTTTTGAAAATTTAACATAGCCGTTAATGAACACAGTTCATTTTACTTCAAACGACGTTAACACAATACCTACTGTGTCCATATCATTTTATCCAAAATGTTAAATGTTACCAGAGGACACAAAGGATCGACAAAAAGTGTATGAATGCAAGAGAAAAACAATAAATACGACAATAAATATATTTATAACATGTCCACAATATTTGATTTCATTGAGAATAAAACAAGATTTAGACTGGTCACTTTACAGCAATTCTTCCATTAAAGGGTATCAAAAAAGTACTTAATATATTTAGTTTAACTGCAAATCTTCAAATTAACAGAAGTTTTGTGTCAATATTTTTTAGAAATTTTCATAGAACATTGAATTTTTTACCTTTCCTCATTTTTTTCTAGGAAACTGTTTTAGCAGCAGTAGTAGGAAAGAATACCCATTAACTGTTAAATGCCCAATTCAGACAGCCACTTGTCTGTTAAAAATGCTTATTAAATGATGACGGCTTATTTACATAACTGTTGATTGTTGTTTCCCAAACGTATCTTTATCACGCTATCCACGTCACGATATCGAAAGGAAAGTTTCCCAAAGGTATCTTTATCACGCTATCCACGTCACGTCATCAAAAGGAAAGTAAAAGGATTCTAGTTATAATAATCCAGTACAAAAATAAAACTTATATTTCAGATGTATTTCGATTATTATGAGAACTGTGCTATTCTCTTGCAGCTTAAATAGTAACGGTTAGAAAACAGAAAAAAAGTAAATTTATTTCACATGACATTGTATTTCACTTTTAAAGATATTAATACTTTTTCTCTTTTTTATTTAAAGCTGTCATTAAAAAAATGCAGGAATATTTATCAATCAGACCAGCCTGACCTTTTGAAAATACGGTGTCTTTAACAATGTGTTGTGCGTAAAGAGTGCCCGACAATTGTGTTGATAAGTTACACTCGCATATAAACTGGTCTCAGTAAACAATACAAAGTACTGGACCTAGCAATCTTCTTACGTTTTTGTCCATTGTCGGAAACCTACGTTCGATCCATTCCGTTTCACTATATTTATCTACCGTGGGACAATTGGTTGGTGAAAATTTCGTACTCATGAATACTCATTACCTACTTTCATTGGTTTCCGAAAGATTTCCCTTGCGCAATCTCAGCCAATGAAAGTACTCGTTACAATTTGCCTTTCGCGCCCATGTTTAAATCTTGGGAAATACGTCTATTTTAAGTAATTTGTCATTATTCATACTCTTCACACTGAAGAGTATCTATTTGTATTGCGGAATCTCATTCGACGAGTAGTTACTTCCCTTTGCTAATAAATATTCATGAAAACGAATAATTTGCAGTCAATTATCCCACGGTACATAATGTAGTTGTGCGGAATATGTACCGGGGGTCACCGACGATGGTTTTGGTCATGACAACGTTAAAAGTCACAGGGTCAAAGATAAGGTCGTCATAACTTACTTCGAATATTACTTATTAAAGTATCTGAGGTATCAAAATAAAACTTCAAAGGTTGATAGATGTCATTAAGGAGTCATGCAGTGCATATGAACTGTTACTCTTCACTTGATATTTTTTTAGTTATTGCCTTTGTCGCAACATAACTCAAAAGTATTTAAGGTGTCAACATGAAAATTCATAGGTGCATATATGTCTTTGAGGAGAAGAGGAATACAGATTTGGCATTGTCTGTCGGCTGTTTTTTCGTCTTTCTGTCTGACCATCATGCTTATTATTTGGAACATAACTCAAACACCTTCAGCTATAAACTTCAAACTTTATATGTGTTAGACCACATTAAGTAAAAGTGCAGTGCAAAGGAACTGTAACTCTTTTTACTTCATAACTGTAGATATATTCCCGTTTGTTATTTTCAATACTTAATATTTGTTTGGACCATAACTCAGAAAGTATTTGAGGTATCAAAATTAAACTTCAAAGCTTCATAGATGTCATTAAAGAGTCATGCAGTACATAGGAACTTTCACTATTCACTTGTTTAGTTCCGCTGCTTTTTGGGAATATTTTGACATCATTTCTCTCAAATGTCATTTACTATAAAGCTATTTCTGCTTGGCATATCTCAATTTTTATAGGCGTTGATTCATTCTAGATAAAGATACTAACTTGATTTGTCGTTCAAATTCCAAGGACAAAGATATATGTAAACTTAATTGCCCCATTCCAGTTTTTTGTATTATTCGGCGGGGGATATCAATTCAACGAATGTGCTTGTTTTTATAGTATATTGAATGCTCCTCTTTAAACAGAATGTACAGTTTAACCTTAATGTTTTTTTCAAAAGATCCTTTTCTAGAAAAATTCCTTAAAAAGCTACTCGTCTGAAATCAAAAGGCCTTAAGTTCTGAAACTTGGTATGAAACATTGTCTATTGGACCTTACTTCCCTTTACACAGGCCACTATAATTTGGTATGTAGTCTTAGCAATCGTCTTCTATGATTACTCTAAATATGCTCAAGGGATCATGTCTTGCTGTGCATGGGTGTCACACTTTTTAAATGGTTTATAATCTTTATTTCCTCCAATATTGAAGATTATTTGATATTAACATATATAACATTTATACATATGGCATAAATAATGGAAAACAAAACTATTTACAATGTAGTAGTGATGTGTACATAATATAACAACGCAATTTACATTTTTCTAATTCTTAGTAACCTTACTGATCTGCGATACAACATGACAATCTGTAAATGATTACTGTTTGATTGCAAATATAAAAACATTTTCCTTTTTTTTTTTTTTTTTTTTAATACAATTCTGGTGACATTAACACTTTGCACATCCTATGTACTACTGTCAGTACAAGTTTAAAACACTGAATTCTTGTTTTACAATCTAAGACCAAGAATGTCATACCTGACAGAAGGGAAGCTGTCTGATATTTTGGCGATAGACTACAAAAATAATAATAATTTTCTACACCTAATAGATTAATGAGTTTTACGCATAGGTTTAACCTATATTCCTTAGTATTGGTACAATACATAATAGAGTGTAACACCATGTTATCTGTTACCATGTTACATAGCGGACAAAAGATTTCATATTCTCTAGAGAATAGACGACTTAAAGCTACTGCGGCTGTTATACATTGTTTTCTATAAACTGGGTATAATCTGCTGAATTCCCAGATAAAAGATAAATGATACTCATTATGTATATCAAAAAGCATGTACAAATCTTGGTCATTCACCATTCTAAGTTGTAGATCTGTGTTGGCTTTTTCAAGCACAGATTCCCTAACTATTGTCTTCCAAGAAGATTTGGAAGGAAAATAACCTGTCCGTAAATATTCGTTGATAGTATTAGATAATTTATATTTTCCCAATATTTTGAATATGTCCGGAATGAACCCTTTTGATTTTCTTGGATTATTTAAGAAATGAAAAACCCTGTAGACAAAAATTGACTTTATCTTGGTCCCAACTCTTAACCTGCATAGCTGACCAAAAAACAATAGTTTCTTTTTATCAATTATATTTTCTAGGGGAAGGACATTTAGGAAACTCAATGCAACATCTGTACGCACTGACTTGGGCATTGACTGCAACCGTTTTATACAATGACGGTGTGCGATCTCCATCGTCATAATTTGGGATTCGGTTAAACCATTCCACAACTCGCACCCGTATAATGCTTTAGGGAGTATGATAGTCTGATAGATACGCTTTGAAGTTTGAGGATTTAGGCCGTTACAATAGATCCCACAATCAACCAAACTGTAGAACGTTGAACAAAGTTTTGAACTACAGTCTCGAGCACTGCTGTCCAGATTGAGATCTTTCTCATACAAAATACCTAAATGAACATAATGGGTGTTCTCCTTTATATGATTGTAACCAAGTGACCATTTTCTTTGAAAAATGACACTTGAGGAATTGGCTGACTCGTTGAAGACGACAACCTCGGTTTTTGTCGCGTTATACAGATATCGCTCTTTAATCGAGTTTTCATAACAAAGGTCTATAAGCTTTTGAAAACCATATCTACTGTATGAAAGTAAAACCATATCATCTGCAGACGTCGGGCAGCAGCAGTTCGCACCGTTAATCTTCACGCCGTACGGACTGAGTTCTAATTCATACATAAGTTAATTAATAAACATTACATACAGGTGAGGACTGATCGTTTGCCCCTGTCTGGTTCCCTGTTTGATTGAGAACCAGTCTGAAATAAACCCGTTTGACTTAACACAACTTTTCACGTCAGTGAACATATTAATAAATACCTTAAGAAGTTGAGGATTTAAACCGGTTTTAGATATTTTAAGCAATAATAGCTCATGCCACACCCGGTCAAATGCTTGTCGAACGTCAAGGAAACACGCGTAAAGTTTAGAACCATTTTCTTGTGCGTAATGGATGCTCTCTCTCAGGAGGAATGATGTCATAACGCAGTTAATATTTTTCTGGAATCCACCCTGCATTGAATTAGGACAAAACCTATCGTGTTCTATCAATCTTAGAATGACCTTTTCATATGATTTCAAAACTGTTGAGCTCAAACTTATAGCTCTATAGCTATTCGGATCTTTTCGGGATTTATTTCCTCCCTTGTATAATGTAATGATTGCGGCCCTTTTCATTTTTTCCGGTATATGCGCAAATGATAACATAGCACTGAAGAGCACTCTAAGTGTTTTTATAATAATACTTCCGCCAAATATCATACTTTCATAGAACACATTATCTACCCCGCAGGACTTATTCAGACTACACTTTTTCAATTCTGTTTGGATCATTATTTCATTGACTGATTTTGCAATGTCAAATTGTAGTGGCGTATTATCTAACTTCGTTTTTAGCTCATTAAAGTCCGACATAATAGTTGACTTATATTGATCGTCAAAGTTTTCATTTTCAGTCGGTGTATAAAGCTGTTCAAAATACATTTTCCAATTTTTATTGATTTCTTGCGGTTCTGATATGGTCTTACCATTAAATATCATCTCAAGACTGGGAGTTAACCGTTTTGGTGATCTACGTTTTTTAACTAGCTTCCAAAAATCATTACTATTAAGCTCTGAAGTGGTATCTATGTCGTTTTGCAAACCTTCGATATACGCATTCACTTGTTGTCTATGTAATCTTCTAAACTTGCGCTTTGCATTTTTATATTCTTTATAACTAGGAGATGACGATTGTTGTGGCCGACCAGCGTTAATCCACACGTACCGTTTCTGCCTCATAGTTTTATGAAGACTGGATAAAGAACTATTCCAGTACGGTTTAAGGAACGGTTTGAACTGGGATTTAGGGATACATGCCTTTGTAGAGCTGTCAATTATGGAAACTATTTTATCGTACACGGTGTCGATTTGAGACTTGCTTTGTATTTCTGAGTCTATAATATTCAGCAAATCGGAATCCTGTGTAAGATAATTCTCATACGCGCATTTATGAGACTGCTTTACATTGTTCCAGTTAACAACTCGAGTTGTTATGTTTTTGCTGGAACTCGGTGAAGCATAACATTGGATTTGTAAATTTACAATGATAGGGCGATGACTTGAAACATTAAGCGCATCATCATCGAGGACAGCGCACGATAGCACGTTGTTGAATAAATCTTGTTGCGTGATCACGTGATCAATCGTAGTTTCCCGGTCGCTGTTATATGGTACATTAGTAAATGCGGAGCCAATACGTAAATCTGTCTAGTTTATACTGACCAGGTTGTTTTCATATAGAAATCTTTTAAAGAGCTGTCCCCTTGCATCAACATTATGCTGCCAGTGGGATAATTCGGCATTACAATCCCCCATGAGAATTATCTGCCCTTTATCTGAAAAGGCGCTATTGATATTTTCTAACTGTTCAATATACCTTCTATAGGTATTTATGGGATGGTTTTTGCAAGGTAAATATAGCTGAAATATGAATAGATAATTGCCTGGACTCAACATGACCTGGATACCAATTATATTATTTTCATAAACATCTACAGGGGAGATAATGTCGTTCAGCGTTTTGTGCCACATTAGTGAAACCCCGCCTTTTCCAACTTTACGATTATTAGGAATAAGAAGATCCTGATCCGATTTCGATATGCTAATGTAACTTGAATGTATTGAATCTATGAAGTGATTATCTTTAGGGTATAACCATGTTTCTGATATCCCAAAAATACCAAATTTATGTTTGTCTAATAGGTTACTTAAATAAGCGGCGCTAGACATTATGCCAGTTGCATTCCAAGTACCGATAGATAGTAAGTGGGATTCAGTCATTGTATGATGCGGGATTGGTTACTTTTTTTTTTTTTTTTTTTTTTTTTTTAATCAATATCCACCGAAAGGGGAGAGAACCTGTTGTAGCTTTCAAAAGTATTAACCTGCCTTGACCATTCATTAGGTTCAGACGTTTTACAACTAAAGTCTTCGTCGTATGCATAATACCCTCTAGGGTCGCCACCATTTTCCGTATTTCGGTGTCGCTCATTAGCTACACGTCGGGATTGTCTACTGTAACGGCCTCTATATGCCCTTAGGGATACCCAAGGGCGACAATAAATACCCTCCGGCCAAAAGTAAGGGTCATCAGTCATAAGATATGCATTATCGTCGTCTAAGACATTGACGCTAATCGTAACCGTATGGTATCTTTTGTTCCTAAAGATAGAAACCTTTGTGACCTTTGGGCCTCTACTGCTGATGTAATTACCCAGGGCCGTTTCGGTTATTGTGGGTCTGAACCCACCTACATAGTACCGCCTAGTACGTTTTTAACGTACTTTTCAAATTCTGTATCATCCGGGTGATCACTACATGAATTATATGAATTATAACCCTGCGTTGTGTTCGATTTATTTTTTGGAGATGACGGAGTGCCAATTGCCTCTATTATATTAGCAAAGGAAAGTTGTCGCTTTTTTGGTTTTTCGGTCGCACTTGTGCGGTTGGAGACTATCGTTGGGATTGGGAGATTACCAAAATGAAGATCGTTTTCCATACCTGAGAAATTACGGCTATCCGAACATTCCACGGACTGTTCCGAATCAGGAATTTGGAGAAGAGGATAAAGAGAGGGCTCAGTTTCAGCCGCACGTGATTCTTTTTCCTGGGGGTTAGAGTACGAGTTTGTATCACGCGAGTCTGAATCCTGTACCTCCTCCTGGAAACCTTTGCTGACAAGAGTCGATACAGAGGTTTCTAGATTAGTATATGATTTAGACAAACTGATAACACTATCTTGCAATTGCTTATGGCTTGTAGAGTTATTAAGCACCAGAGTTTTAGTTTCCATAAGTTTCTTTTGCGTTTCTTTTACCCAATTCTTCACATTTAATATTTCACTTTTGATTTCTTCAAATTGTGTTTCAATGTCAGCTTCTACAGTAGTTTGCAACTGTTTGACATCATTTCTGTTTTCATTCACAATCGCAGTTTGTCTCTGATGGATGAGTAGAATATCCGGTTGTATGCATTCTAGAGTTATCTGCCCTTGTATAAAATGTTCATATTCTAAAGGAAGCAATGTGCAGTACTGCTTTTGCACAATTTTTCATACGATTTTAATAAACATTTGTATTTAAATTTTTATTAAGATGATTGTGTGATTTTCGCGAGAGCTGGCCTATATTTTACAAGTAATCTGCAACTGGAACGTTTCGCCGTAAACTACTTTAAATTTGCAGTGTTCAATCAGTTTTCAACGAAGTTAATTCAACAGCAGAATAGAAAAATACGAGACCAACAGAACTCTTTTCAATCATCTTCCATTTACATTTACAACCTCCGGACGTTTATTCCTCCGTCTTTCGGCGCTAACATTTTACGAAAGTCTCCTGCATCTTTCTACGAGATTTCATGGTGTCTACAACTTTTAATCAATATCTGCAGATGGTATCATTATCAATTGTTGTTGTTTTTAGTTCAATCCCTACTGACAAACTAAATCGTCTTAACCAAAGACATTTGTTATTTTCTTACGAAGAGTTATTGTATAATGTTTTATTTCAGAAACAGGCCAGCTAAAAGTAAATGCGTTGAAATATTTGTTCATTAATTCTGATTGATTAACAAGAACTGTCACTGAAATTTGACAATACCCCCAAGTTAGGGTCATTTTGGGTTCAATGCTAAAAAATAAGAGATATGTTACCAGATGAATATAAACTGAAAATACTTCAACAGAAGTGGGTTTTTTTCTTTGCCATTTTAATCTCAAGGTCAGTGTCAAGTATGAGACGAGGTAAAAGATATGTATGCAATTGGAAGATTTTTCCCAAAGGCTTGTGTTGTGCAAACATGAACTTAATATGTTTAGTAATAAGGGAGTTATGGCCAGTTTTAAAGATTTTGACAGCTGGCCCTTTGAGATCAAGGTCATTCAGGGGTCAAGGTTAACGAATACATGTCAATGAAAAGGTTTTATCCGAACGGGTGTTGTGTTCAAGTGTGAAGTAAATCCATTTACTAATAAGGAAGTTATTTGGAACGTTAAAGTTTTAGACGGACGAACAGACGAACAGGTCAAAGACTATATGTCCTCCTTCAGGGGCATAATGAAAAAAAAAAAAAACGTTGTTCTGTAATAAAAAAGAAAGTTTTAACTGGAGTTAATAACCAATTTATTAGGCAGACAGCTGTACTTAGATGTGAATGGAAAAGACGTAAAAATGCAAATGTGAAGAAAAATCGTTATAATTATCATTTACGTTTTATATAAATGACAAGTAGAAGATGGTTACGTGTACCTTGATCTCGGAAACATTTTTAGAAAACAATGTTTAAACGAAATTGTGTTTGTTTGTTCATGCCACACGTGCCTACCTTACTCAGGTGTAACGGAAATAGCTGAGACTTGAAAGAATTATCAAAGATATGTATTCCCCTGTACCATTTTAGCTGTCTACTGCTAACATACAGAAAGAAGTGACAAATTAATATATATTGAATATGACTGCCTTGCTCTTCCAAATATTTTATATGCATATACTACAAGAAATGTAACTTCTTTTATTTTCTGTCTAGTCTATAGCGTGACGAACGGTATATAACGTTAACACTTAGAGTAGTGCCGTTCAAACAAAGTTCAAATATATTTTGGTTAGATTTTCTCAAAATTAGTAAAGTTCCAATTATATTGTTAGTTATAGTTTTAACATCTGTTGTTGCCAAAAGGTCTTTGAGAAAGAATTCATTTTGTTTTCACCAAAAGTGCGAATAGTTACTTTCCTTAATATATTTAATCGTAACGTCCTTCCTTCGAGTTTTTGATCGCCGGTGTAACATTAAATTTTGACCCCGTTGGAAATTTACCCCATGGGTTATTTTTCAACGGAAGCGTGATCAGTTTTCAACGTTGAAAATTGACCCGTCCCGTTAATTAATGACCCAACCACACGTAAAATATTGACCCCCGTTGAAAACTGATCAACTTTAGGCAGGTCATATTTGAACGTTGAGAACCGATCCCAATAATCTTACGCAATATACCTATTACCATACAGATGAAAGATTAATATTTCTGTATTCTTTTCATATTTTAGTGATAAACATTTAGTTATTCATTCAAGCGCGCCACGAGCTAATAAGACTTCTACTTACTTGCCAATTCATCGATAATAACTCTGATACTGGTCAGAAATAGAAGTTAAACCCAGCTACCCTTTTTTGAATGCTTATTTACAAACTGATCTACTACAGTCGGGTTATATTTCAATCTCTCGTCAATTTGGGGCCGTTGGTTCGAATGACAAGTGGTTGTTTATCACGTGTGTATCAGACGTATTTAAGAGAAACTGCCTAGTGTAATATTAGAAACTATACCAGTTTTTTTTGTGAGCAATTTGGCAATATTTTTGTAAAGCATTTCTCTGGTTAGGTCAAACGAAACAAAAAAGACTTCTCAGAAAACTGTCAGATTTTGAAGAAAATATCCTATCGGGCACATTTAATTCCATGCTTTTAGCGTAGAGTAAGACACTTTATGACTGAGCCGATCTGCTAGAAAAATTAAGGTGTAGTTATAAACGGTAACAGGATAAAGGGGATAATATTAGGTAACCAAATTGTTGATCATGATGTAGAAAGTTTGGCTGTATGATTTCCGCATAAATTTTCGGATTGTGCGCTTCACAGAGTGGTTTGACATGACTGGCATTCGTATTAGTTGGCGTTTTGCTTTCGGTCATGTAAATGTGATGTAATTATATTTAGGGCCCGTCGGCAATTTAGGGGTCATTTTACAATGTTGACCTCCTGGGTCATTTCAACATTACACCCCATTACATTGAATAAATAATTTCATATCCAATTGGGCACTGTTACAATCCTGTTATAATATTAAACGGGACCTCCGTGGCCGAGTGGTTAAGATCGCTGACTTCAAATCACTTAGTCCTCACTGATGTTTATTTGAGCCTCATTCGGGACTTTGAATTCTTCCAGCTGGCTTACGGAAGGTGGTTTATTCTACGAGTTGCCCTCTCTTGATGAAATAATGCACGGAGGGCGCCTTGGGTCTTCCCAATAAAGTACCTATATTTGAAACCCTATTCTTTACTAGAGTCGTATTAAGATAATTAAATAAAATGAACTAAAAAACAACCAGTTGAAAAAAGTGTAATTTCAATGCTTAACTCATACAGTTGTATATTTGCGAATGAGAATAAGAGCTATTTAAATGGTCCCTAGCGTCTGCGTCACACCTTCGTTGAGTTATTATCATAGCCATATCCAAAATAACCACTCAATGCACCAGCCTTCCCAGTGATCAGACTTATCAAATACAGTTACACAACCCTTGCATGAATATGGCCCTTGTTTGACTTAACAAATTCTGATTGAGTAACAAAAAATGAATTCAAACATCACACATGTCTTCCTAGTGATAAAACCTTGCTTTTTCAAGTAGTTCTTTTCGAGACCACTGTTACTTATTTTCGTCTATAATGAATATATTGTAGAATATTTTATGCAGTTTGGTACAATAATACTTCTAAAGAAAACATGTTCTTTACTCAATATCGAGACTTTAGTAAATTTGGTGCAAAAGTGAACCTTCTCTTTTTCGCAAAACATGGCCTCTTGAGTGTAAACAAGCCCATTCTTTGATTTGACCTGGTGTCCTAGGTTTTGACCCTACATGATATTCTTTTACCTTTATTTCTTTATGGGACAACTTATTTGTTTTACTATACCCTCACAAAAAACCTTTTGATCTTGACACTTGGTGCAAGTTAATCAATAAATATAGATATACGTGACGCGTTTTATGTGCACACTGATGCGCGTTTTGCAGTTTTACGGCCCCTCATAGCAAAGTCTTGTGGCACGAGCTAGATTTAGATATTTAGGACTATTGATTTCAAAATTAGTGTGCTTGTTCACCAGTAAGTGTAGATTTGCATGACGCATTTTTATGCACGGGCAAAGAGTTAGGTGAGCGATATAGTACCATTTGGTCTTCTTGTTAAACCATTATGTCAAACATCGGTAAGCTAACCGATTCTAGCTTGTTAAGCGATTAGTGAACTGTCGTTGTTTTGTTACAATATGTCACACAGATGAATAAAGATATACTAAACTGTGCTTTTAATGGGAAATGTCCTTGTAGAAATATCAAGAAAAACTGAAAAAAAATGAACAGGGTTATCAGTTATGCAAAGTGCTCGTCTGTTTTGCTAACTATTATTCATAATGATACAGCAGTGGGTCAGATATTATGTCGTAGGGATACGAGTGATAATTGCTTTCTATTTCAGAACATTACTTATATTCATTTTACACTAAAGCAACTCTAGTCTGACAGTGTAATAGCATTACTTCTTATATCAATCATTTTGCAATGAAGGAATAACTTTGAACGAAACAACATAATTCAAATTTATCATATTAGCTGCAACAATAGACCTTAACAAGGAAAGTTACAAAATGCATTGTGATATTTCCACCATTACTATAATTATATTCATATCGTACAGCAATCTTAAGTGTATCTTATTCAACGGATTATTGTCATATGGTTCCTGGTATTTCCGTACAAATGATGGCAGAAAAACGAGATGAAACAGTTATAGCGATAAAGTAGTTATAGCACTAAAATCCACAAAGTCGCACTGGACTGTAGATCTTCCCACGCAATATATATAACCTTGTCAGGCCATTAACAATGTTGACTTTATATTTGAAGCGGTCATGATACTCGAACGCTTGAGCAGTATTTTTGGCAATTTTCTTTGATTGACTGCTTATCTTAAAATCAAGATAACTCATAACACTAAAACACAGGCGAAATACTATTGAAAATAAATCATTCTCTAAAAACATCTGAGGCTATTATTAATTGATATACAGCGCTGTATAAGACTAGAATATATAATAATGTATAACTCAGTGTGACCTGCATGTACACAAAGATGACTTTGAATGTATAAGCTCCAACTCCAGCTAATTATCTCTAACATAAATTCATGTTAGTCAAGTTTTGATACACAGCTTCGATTTTGATAATGAGGTAGTTGCTCACAAATGGCTGTCATATTATGTTTCTTAATCGATGCAGCATAAGTGTCTGAAATTAAATAAAGCTAATATATACAGGTATTTAACTAACAAAATTTTAAATGTGTTTATTATACGTATCTTACGGATGTCAAACTGTTCACACTATCATCAAAAAGCAGAATACATTTATGAGACAATAAGTCTAGAAATAGCGATAATGACGCCCCACTTCAAAACAACAACATAGAAACAAGATGGTTATAGACACACTGCTAAATTAATTTCCCAATGGAACATTAAATCGTTTGCTCCTGACATCTTAAGTCACATTAGCAGCAACAAAACCTCCCGATAAAAAAGAAAACTACCTCGACATCTTGATACATTGTTATTTCTATTCATGAGTATAAAGTAACAACAAAATTTTAAGACGGTGATGTTAAGATATTAGCCTCTCCTCAAAATACAAACAAGATCAATTATAATATGTATATCAAGAGAAGAAAGCACTGTCACAAATATGCATCAAAATAGAGAAAGAAAATTCAGGTAACTAATATTTTCTATTAATACTTTGTAACATTTTTAATTGTAATTTTGTAAAAGTAATTTTCGGGCAAATAGAGCTCAGTTTGGTACTATTCCTTCTATCACAGCACTGAAAAAACAACAACAATATAACTGCCGAAAACTACATTATAATAATAGAATTGATAATCACTTGACAATAGTCTCCTAACTTGTTTCTAACCTCTGGAAACGTGATACTATGCATCTCGTTCTGGAATTTAAAAAAACGAAATGAATAAAAAAAACATCAATACTATTTTCAGATATTTTGTAACCTGAGACTTCAAAAATGTTAAATATCTGGTGCATGTTTTGATAATACGTTTTGGTACCTTGAACCATCAAAAAATGAGTTGTATGGAACTAAAGAAAAAACCGCAGAAATAACTGTCATGTAAAGTGTTAACTGTAAAAAGTTCTTCGCTGGTCCAGGATGGTGGAAGTGAGCAGAGCTAAAGTGTGAAACTTCCCGCAGGAGTTACTTCCCCTCATCAGTATAGAAACCACTGCAATCACAAGTCAATTCGGTCGTTACAGAGCCGAGTATATTTTTTTTCACTTTTAACTTTAAATTTTCACACTTTCTATCACTTTAGTTTTCTTTCATTGAATTGTTACTCTTAATGTACATAAAAGGTAAAAAAATAAAGTTAAAAAGAATATTTGGTAAAAGCGACAGTAGATTGATTTGGTCACATGATACACCTATCGTCACGTGGGTTATATTGGTGCAATGGTTTAAGCAGCATAACGTAACGTAACCGGTGCCAGGAGTTTGATAAAGCGTAGCAGTACACAAACTGTATGAATGTATTGACAAGGTACTGTATGGTCGTATAGTCAATATTTAGAATTTCATTTGTTTTATTGCGTTTAAATAATCAGCATACGGTCCATTTGACAGACTAAATGCGGCATTATGTGTGCCTGACTTATGAATTAGCAGTGTCCGACATTAAGTGTTATTATCTGAGAGCAAGTGTACCACAAATATAAGTAATTGTAGAGAATATTAGCCCTTAAGCAGTAGACAGTGTCGTAATCATTCTATATAACGAGTAGAAGAAGTGAAAGTTACTTTATACATCAGCTTAAAATGAAACTATTACTTACATGACTCAGGAAGAACGGCGCTTTTATGAAGTCGGTTGGGTTAGCTGAAAGTCAATAAGGTGAGATTTCACCTAGGTTACTCAGAAAGCTACACACAGAGATAGCACCAATCCTTAAAATCATATTCCAAAGATCACTAGACACAGGTATTGTTCCTAAGAATTGGAAACATGCCATCATCACACCAGCATACAAAAAAGGGTCAAAATCAAAGCCTAGCAATTACAGACCAATATCTCTCACATGTATAGCATCAAAACTAATGGAATACATCATTGTTTCAAACATGATGGATTACTTTGACAAACAAAACATACTTTGCCCCCAGCAACATGGATTCAGGTCAAAACATAGCTGTGAGACACAGCTCATCGGCTTCACACAAGAAATAGCTGACAACCTTGATCAAGGTCAACAAACTGATGTCATAGTCATGGACTTCAATAAAGCTTTTTACAAAGTAGACCACCACTAACTCATACACAAGCTGAAACACATGGGAGTTCATCCACACATCAGTTCATGGATTCAAAACTTTCTCAAAAACAGATCACAACAAGTATTAGTGGAAAACAAGGTCTCTAACAGGCTCCCTGTGCTTTCTGGTGTCCCGCAGGGATCGTTCTTAGGTCCTTGTCTCTTTCTCGCATACATCAATGACCTACCAGGAAGTGTCAGGAGCCGGGTGCATCTATTTGCCGACGACACCATAGTTTATTTAACAATTAAATCACAAACATCTGCACAAACCTTACAAAAGGATTTGCACAACCTTGAAATATTGGAAAAGGAATTGGCAATGGAATTCAACCCTGACAAGTGTGAAGTACTCAGAATACACAGGAAAAAGAAACCGGTCATCTTTCCCAACACCCTACATAACACTAAACTGAAAACCACAGAAAATGCAAAATACTTAGGAGTTACAATAAGTAGCAACCTAAACTGGTCATCCCATATAAACAATATCACAAACAAAGCAAAAAACAGCCTAAGATTCATCAGACGAAACGTCAAAACACAAAACAAACAACTTATAGAAGCAGCATACAAAATATATCTAAGACCACAGGTTGAATACTGCTCAACCATATGGAATCCATGACAAAAATATCTCACACACAGAATAGAAATGGTCCAGAGGTCAGCTGCAAGGTACGTTCATAATGATCACCACTATTCAAGTAGTGTAACAAACATGATCAAAGAACTAAAATGGTCAACTTTAGAACATAGGCAAAACCATGCCAACCTGGTCATGCTACAGAAAATAAAAATCAATCAGGTCAATGTCGATCACAATCACCTTACAAACACAAGAAATAGCAAATTCTTCATCCCACAATCAAAAACACAACATCACATGAACTCATTCTTCCCAAGGACTATACGACTCTGGAACGAATTCCGGCCGAGATTAAGGCTACCCCAACTGTGCCAGCTTTTATCAGTAGACGAAACAAGTTTTATAGATTTTAAGTATTTAAAATAAATGTTTAAGTAAGATCTTCAGTTAAATATTTTTTTGTTATTATCTTTTATAATTTTAGTGTTCCTGACACGCGCCTGCCTAGTATAGTCAGTATTGACTTTTGGCAGTAATAAGTTGAAGTTGAAGGTGGCAAGGAAAAAGAGTGACTGTCCCAAATGATGTTACATTAAGACAGTAAAAAACAGTAAAGTAATGATTTAAACATATTAATTACAATATTAGTTTACTACATGTACTGGTTAATTCGAAGACTGAAAATTTCAGCCATTCAAACAGATCTGGAATGTGAGTGAAAACTCTTTTATCACCAGCTTCAACTAAGATATACTCTATTGTTGTAACAAAAACAAATGAAATCACATTTTATACTTTACAGCCGGATGCGCACTGGTACTTAACATCGAAAACGACTCTAATGGAAACATCTGTATCATGTTTTGTGGAAATAAATCGAGATATCAAGGCCTCCAATAGTGACATTTTGTAAACTTCCATTAAGACTTAATCTTGGCACCACTTATCACTTTAACTATAAGTTCTGAGAGGAATGTCACAAAAGGTCAGACTTCGGCAAGTTGCCAATACAATGAGAAACACATGCTGCTTCGTCCGAGTTCTCAGCCTACTGACTTGCCATGAGAATACACTAAATACTGAAACACTTCGAAGCATTTTCCCATTCAACCCACAAACCATTAATAAGGAATAGAAAATATAACGCTTAAGCACAGTTCAAACTTGAAAAATACAACACTATTATTTAGGGCCAAGAAAATTAAAGATGATCATGATATTACAAGCAGGTAATCTGACTGTAGGACTTTAGTCAAAAGCAGATGATTAATTTATGATATTTGCAAAAACTTTCCAATATGCTGCAACTATAACGTTTAGCCGACGTTTAATGAAAAGATATTTTAAGGTAGCACGTACCAGTTTTTCAGCCACACATTCGAACAGGCCATGTATAAATTATTAATGAGAGGGTATGATGCATTAACATGTGTATTGCTGAAGTCTAAATTAATTAATACATGAAGATATGGGTATTCAGAGTGGTCAGGATGAGGTTCTCTTAGTTTGTTCCCTATTGAACAGTATTGAAATGCACTCAGTGTGAAGTAGGAGCTTGAAATTCGAAACTGATGAAAGCAGGTTATGTCAGTGGTTTCGGCTGCAGAAGTTCAATAGGATGCCGTCTGAGCTGGAAACCGAAAAAAGTGTAGGGTTGACAGGTATCTAGCACTAGCTGATTTAGGAGTGCCATAACAGACGAACAATTAGCATGTAGTGTTATGACTGTACCGTGTGCCTTTGAATATCAGGCGACTTGTCTGTTTCATTAAATTTGCCTCGGCCAGGGGTCGAAAAGTGGGGCTTGGGAGTAGTTTCTTTCTTGCAGCTGATTTTTTTAGAGAAGTGTATTATCTGAAATTTGAGTTTTTGTTGTAGATTGTCTTCAGTCCTAAAAGAATAGCTGTACTTTTCTTTTCAGGTTGTTGTATTGGGATTGTCAGTGAGGCGCAAACAGTTTGAGTGGTCATCAGACACTAAATTTCAGTGTGAAACTGGTATCTGCCACCTAAACGATGTATGTAACAGTTGTTCTTAAGGTATTAGAATACTAATAAACATTTTGTCAGCACTCATTAAATTGAACTTTTTTAAGAAATATACTATCCTAGGAAAATATAGAATATCAAAGACACTTTTACCGTGGGGGTTTCAAGAAATGAGTAATATTCACTTCAAACCTCACCCGCCTTATTGGGTCTATAAGGTAAAGAGAAACACAAAGTTTTTCTAAGACTGACCATAAAAACAACCGTTACTTGGTATGTTATCATTCACATTATGGAGACCTTCTGACTGCTGACAAAAAAACAAATAAAATGAAACGCCAAAAGTGAAAAAAAAACGAAAGATGATTATAAACATAGCACAAATTTACACCACCCATTTTATTATGAGGGAATTTTATCAACGTAAACTTCAGTATAAATCTTCGGGGTTTGAAATTAGCTATAATCATTTTTATTCATGTACTGTTTTTAACAAATTAGTAATTAGCAATTAGCTAAAACCAAAGAGATTGAATTTTTATTCTATAAAAGGTCTTGTTTTGAAACCAAAACAATGTTAAGCTGCCAAAAACTAGAGAGAAAAAAGGGCTTGAGTGGGGTTTGAACCTATGCTCTTCAGTGAAAACGTTTTAATCCGACACAAATTAATGGAATTGAATACTCTTCAGAGTGGAGGTAGGGTATTAGGAATCTAAATCCTTAAAAGTTTAACTGAAAATTTTTATATTTTCTCCCTTAAATTTGATCGTTTCTGCTGGAGCGTGAACTCAAAAGAGAAGATGTGTTTGTCTATTTATTATTTCATATTTCTATTTACGGCTCTAAAAAAGCAGTATCAGCCGCCGATTAAACTGTCAGATGAAAATTAGATCGACTGTGCTACTTTGGCCTGAAGCATGCTTGAAAAACTATCCTTTTGAATTTCAGGATGGTAAAAATGGTTTGGTAATTAAAGATTGACTGGAAATTGGTGATTTCTGTAACATTTTTTAAGCCAGCAATAATCACAGCGATAAATATATATAAATAAATACATATTTTTCTGTCTGTGAAACGCATTTGGCTGATCAAAACACGATTAATGTGCCAGGATATTCATGGTTTAGGTATAATCGCAGCAACATTCATAGAAACGCTCCGAAACCGTCAGGGGGTGTCGATCTGTTAATTGAACAGTCTGTTTGTGAAATATTTGACATAAGCATTACCAATAAATCAGATGAGGGAGTTCTCAGTTTAAAACTGTCACATAAAGTGAGTGAGTATGAGTTTTTCATATACACTTGTCACCTTCCACCAGAAAACTTGGTAGAGGCTGCAATGCACAAACCTTCTTTTCCCACCTTTAAGTTCAAATATACATGCATAGTGATTGTGACAGAATGTGCATTACTGGTGACTTTAACTCTCGTATAGATTATTTGGCGGACATATCGCGCGAGACGGATCCACTGCTGAATGGATATCCGTTGACAGAACAGTCAATCAGCATGGGCATGAATTCATTCAGTTTCTGATGACAGAATAAAAATTTTGCATTTTAACGGCAGAGGAAAAGCAGACGACAATAATTTTACCCCCGTCTCTCGAAAGGGTAAAGCGGTCGTGGAGTACTTATGCGTACAACAGAACAACTTTAAGAATTGTTTAGAGTTCATACATTGCAGTCAATTATTGACCGTTATAAATTACACGTTTATTGTCGAGACCGCTTGAAGATAGCTCGACATAGTCGTTATATTTGGTACCGCAGTTCGGTGTATATACGTGCGTGCGTGCGTCTGTCCAGATTGCCTTGTCCGGGCCATAACTTCTCTGTGCATGGAAGGTTTTTAAAATACCATGGCACATTTGTTCACCTCTATGAGACCCAAGTTCCCAGCTCAAATGTCAAGGACACAGTGTCAGGTCAAAGGTTCAAACTTTTGATGATAGACCTTATCAGGGCCATAACTTCTTCCTGCATGGAAGGATTTTAAAATACCTTGGCACATTTGTTAACCTTGATAAGATAGTGAGTCGCGTGCAAGATCCAGATCCCTCAGAGGTCAAGGCGATAATACACGTGCTCCGTAACCTTTTTCAGCTTCTATTTAGATCAAAATGACATCTTGGTAAATGAGCAATGCCTTTCGGGCTGGTAGGTCATATGAAGATCACATTTTTACGTTAAATAGTACAATACGAAACAATTCGTCTGTGTTTGCGGGCTTCATTGCTCTTCGTAAATGTTTAGATGGGGATATGTTGCTGTATAAACTGTTGTTGAATAAAGTCGACGGAAAATTGTATCACTCAGTTAAAGGTATTTACCAACATTCAGCAGCGTGTATTCGAATAAATAATAAATACACCGACTGGTTCGACTGCAAAACAGGCGTGAAACAATGGGCGACTTGTCGCCAACTCTATTTCCTATCTTGAATGACCTCGTGTCTGAAACCAATGACCTTGACCTATGGGTTAGTATCGGTGACTCCAAAGTTTCTTTGCTTATACACGCGATGATATTGCGCTTTTAGCAAACAATGAAGAACATCTTCAGTGTATGCTTAACCAGCTTCAGTATTGGTTCAAACAATGGAGATTGCTCATAAACACAGTCAAATCCAAGTGTGTTCACTTCAAAAAAGGGCGCGCTAAACAGACATAATTCAATTTTATTGTCGGGATTAATGTTATAGAAACTGTTATAGCATACAAATATCTTGTTTTTATTTTCCATTGTAAGGGTGACTTTAGTTATAACTGTGAAACATTATCAAAGGGAGCCAGCAAAGATTTGGGTACCATAATCTCAAAAATTCATAGTTTAAAAGAGTTTGGTTTTAAATCGTAAGAGAAACTATTTGATACTTGTATTACGCCGATATTAGATTATTGTGCGTCCGTTTGGGGGTTTAAACATTCCCAAGTACTGTAATAGATAACGTTCAAAACAGAGCACTACGATATTACCTTCGCACCAATATTTTCTCTTGGTTACCAAGTAGCTTTCCCGGCTGTTTTCGATTTTACGGTATTGGAATAGACTGTTTACGGTTGAAGATAACCGTTTATTGAAACGAATGTTTAACATGAATTATACCAATTGTACTAATAATTATGTAGTGACGTTAAAAATGTTAAGTCGAAAGTAGGACTTTCAAATATCTTTGAAAGCAGATCGGTGGCAAAGCAAATTTTAAATATCAGAAACTATAACTGTAATGACTGGTCACAAAATGTAACCCATGTTTCCAAGCTTAAAACGTATGTTACATTAAAGACTGGCTTTAACACTGAAAACAACGTTAAACTTAATCTAAAGAAGAACGAATTTGCACAATTTAGATGTGGGATTCTGCCATTCAGATTTGAAACCGACGTTATACTGGAGAGTCGCCAGAATAGAGTGTTTAAAAATTTTGTGACCTGAATATGGTGGATAACGAACTGCATTTTCTTGTAATATGACACTATTAGAAACGATGTGTTCTATGATTTACAAAATGACGACTTTAGTTTCTTATCTCCTAGCGACAAGTTAATATTTCAGGTGCAAAGTTATCTCAGGAATGTTGCAGTCAATGCATATATTTAAAGGAGAACTGTCATGTATAGCTAAGGGACCATTTACTATCATATAACTTAAAGGAATTTTGCTCATGATGTAATGTGTTAGCTAACATTAGTTAATAGTAACACATAGAGAAATTTTTCGCACTTCATAATTCTATGAGTGAATAATATATATGTAAAGTCATAGTCCATGTAATATAATATATATTTACAGTGGTAATATGTAAAAACCGAGACATCTTACTTTATCACATGCTTTGCTTAAATAATTTGAAAGTGACTTATAGGCCCAATGGGCCGGGTGTATTTTAATACTATATATGTTTGTATATTTTGTACCTATATACACATGTCACTATAGTAAATAAATTACTTGCTTACTTATTTCTTACTTACATATTAATTAGTTATCAGCCGGACTTTGCTTTCGTCACGTTTGAAAAAAATGTCGAAATAATATTGATTTTATAAAATAGAAAATATATTCTTGTTTATGCTTACTACCGTTGTGATAAAAAATGCAAAAATTGACGTTGTTGATAAGGGTTAGTTGTGTTCCCCCCTTATACATTACTGCTTATACTGTATTATACCAACTGACTGATTTAAAAAAAGAGATATTTAAAACTATGCTGCTGTATAAAATAACAAATGACTGGATAAATAACTTCTTTGTTTGATATTAAAATACAATTAAAACAATTACTATCAAGTTCAAATTGCATGTATCCGGTACTGGTAATTGATGATCCATTTAAATTGGTGTGTCTTCTTAGCGCAACTGGTAGTGTCGTCCCTGAAAGCGAAAGGGCCTGGGTTCAAGTCCGGGTCGAGTATAGATTTTTTTGACCACCTGTTACACATGTAACTTTGAATATAATGAACGTAAATATGTGGTAATAACATCACTAGACAAATATGATGTTATATGTATATGTCAATATTTCTTAACCAAGCAATCCTCATGAAAATCCAACGCATTTTTCTTACTTGGTCTTCTGGTGAGTATACCTACAGATTATAAACTTAGTGTAGAATTGTTTTAACAACACAAATAAGAAAACAAACTGCGCAATGTTTAAAATTAAAATCACATATTTCTTTTTTATTATTTTCTTTGAACCTAAAGAATACGTAACCTAATTGATCGAAGAATAATTAGGTTATCTTTTAACTGGAACATTTTAAACAAATCGTAGAAACAGTTTTTACCGGGTAATTGTGTTTATTAGTTTTGATGACTTCCACAAGGAATTCCAACCTGATCTCTCGCCTAAAAAGATATGTTTAAATTAGTGCCAAATTCCACAGTCGGGGTTCAAACTTGTGCCTACCGCTACACTTGTTTCGCTTCACCATAGCTTCTCCTAGTAACAAAGAGAGCCGATACAAGAAGAAAAGAGCTTCCAATTTTTTAACTAGAAAAACAATGCTCTTACAAACACAATACTAAATCAATTTCCCTTGGCATCTAATATCATTTCCTCTGACAACTTAAGTCGGTTTTGTTTGAAATAAGCACTTTGTTATAAGAGATAATAAGACATCTTGTTACATTGTAATTCCGGTTTATAATGGTAAAGTAAACGTATTGTTTTCTTAGCACTGTGTGGGTTTTGGGTTACTCTGTTAGTGTTTCTGAAGCTGGAAACAAGGTCAGAAATATACGCAGATTAGACTAAGTCAAGCTTTTATGAAAATACATTCCATGTCAAATAATAGTTTCGATGGCTTTCAATTTAAGCAAGGTTTTGCAACTTATATTATTTCCGCTCGATGACTAGTTCGGGTGCACACATCAGTGCTCGTGGTTAATACAGTAACAAAAATCCTTTGTATGTTAAGTGTTATTTAAGTTTCATTAATAAATGATTCACAGAATCGTTCCGAGAAATTCGCGCGTGTGCTTCTACAGATAAACTCCTAGCGTCCAAAAAAGGTCAGCGAATGGGTAAAACTTGTGACATTTTATCCAGTTTTTTTTTCTTACTCCCTAACTTAAAAAGGAGTTATAAGATCGAAACACAAAAAAAAATATTTAATACATAAATAAATGACGCCTTCTGTCTAATGATGAAGACTAGCTGATGGTCGTCATTTTCTTTTCGTAAAATTGTGATAGTTAAATGATATTTATTATAAATCGATTACTTTTATAAAACTTTTATTCATTATTTATTTATAACAATACCTGTATTTCAGACATTTTTAACCGACCGAGCTTGGCCTTGTAATCATTATCGGTCCGGGCTTAATAATTAGAAAGTAAGTAGGCCAATTATGACCTCACGGCCTTGCTCGGTTGTGTGGTTGTCGGCAGTCATTTCTGCATTCACGTATTTTGAATAATTTGAATATATCGTTATACATATGACTTTCAATCATTATATTGTCAAACAATTTTGGATAGTCAGTCTCACTGACATTATACCCTTTAAAACCTCAATGTCATATCCTGAAGTGATCTGTAGTTGACCATTACTTTTGAAGATTGTTAATGAAGCTCTTTGTTTCAATGTGTCATATTGCATTAATTTTATCATTTTACTTTAGACTAGGTAACATAGCAAAGTTATGTATTCATTTATATATAATTCACAAAATAAGGTTTGAAATTCTATCGATTAATAAAAATAGTGAATGGAAATTCGTTTTATTGATATTCACTAAATTATAGTATGATTTGTACCTCTCTATCTCTTCATAACCTTGCACCTATTTCAATATTGTCTGTCACTTGAATGAAAGTTGCAACAAGAAAACTTGAATTCCCCCTTTTTTGGATCTTTTTGTTAAATATTCAACAATTCATGATATGAATATATTTGAAGTAACATCAAGTAAAAACGAAGGCTTACAGAACTGTTCTTAACACTTGTTGATGGCGACAATCAGCATCCAATATACATGCATAATGAGTAAAGTTATCAGGAATCTGTACCACTTCTACTTCAAAACTGCTTTAAGAGAAAATAAAAAGGCAATTTATAACTAGCTCAAAGATGTGAACGTAATTAGGACTTCTCTCAAGAAGATCACGAGAAAGCCGAAACATAAATGAAATACTAGCTAAATAAACAATAGTAAAGGAGTAAACTTCTGTACATACGGTCTGCAAATTCTCCCAGAAAGACCGTATCTACATATTAAAGACAATTCTACAAGGGATATATGCCAGAAGCTTATTTAAACTGTGGTAAATTTGACAAAAATATGTTTGAAAACTTGTGGCGTTGGTGAGAATTCCACTACAGAAAAATGGTGGACCAATTAAATAAACTGCACCCTGTAGTTTCAACTAATGTTCGCGAATGTACTATTATGTTTGCGCGAAGGTTGTTACGGCACAAAATATTTGACAGCTATCCTATATTTCCACTCATTCCATTATTGCGTCAATCACTACGTCATTACGATACTCCATGTTTGTAAATAACATTCAATTTTGTTATTGTAATAGAAAAATAACTTTTTCTTAAATAATCTAAGCTAGTCAATCATGAGCATAGAATAATTGTCACGTAGCCTTTCCTTTAGCTAAGACGAAACAAAGGATTCTTTATTCGAGTCAGATAACATTAGTGAAGAAATGTTGTACTGCAACAAAAGCAGCCCGTTCAATATTAGTCCAAACTTTTTGTTTACACATACTTCCACTGAATACAATAGGGGAAAATTTAAAAGACTGATTTTAAATAACAACACATAAAACCTCAAGCTATATATTAGAACAACATGTGTATCTTTTAAGGTCTGGTAAATTATGTAATGGTGCAGTTAGCTTAAAATGCCTTTGTGCTGTTAGGTGATTCATTTATAAACAAAATCTATTTCATCTAAAAACAATTTTGAAAGTTTCTATTAATAATTTTGATGCATTTTCTTGTTAAAGATGTCTGCGCGTCGATAACTCTATGACTAGCAGACTAACTTCAGCAGACTAGCAGACTAACTTTAGCAGACTAGCAGACTTACTTCAGCAGACTAGCAGACTAAATTCAGCAGACTAGCAGACTTGTGTCCAAAATGTTTGAAGTAATTCATAATTTTCATTTTACTAAGTTGTAAAACTCGCATAAAAACCGTTGAAACCGGAAAAAAATGTCACAATTATTTTATAATTCATTGTACTCCCTTCAAAGGAAAACTTCCTCAGAACAACTCTAGCAGAATAACAGAATGGCAAAACAACTCTAGCAGACTAGCAGACTAACTCAAGCAGACTAGCAGACTAACTGCAGCAGACTAGCAGACTAACTTCAGCAGATTAGCAGACTATCTTCAGCAGACCAGCAGACTAACTTTAGCAGACTAGCAGACTAAATTCAACAGACTAGCAGACATAGCAGACTAACTTCAGCAGACTAGCAGACTAACTGCAGCAGACTAGCAGATTAGCAGACTCACTTCAGCAGACTAGCAAATCACCGAATACAGTCAATCACACCAACGACTGCCTATGTCTTTGATAGACTATTAGAACATTTGGACATTTTAGTAGGCGCTTGTAATATTTCCAGTTGTTGTTCACGTTTCTTAAGGGTAACAAGACGTATGGAAAATTAAACAAAAGACAACTCAGATGTGAAGTAACTAATTTATTTTGAGCAGCAAAACAAAAATGCAAAAACAAGAAAATAACAAGAGCTTTCCCCAAAATGAAGCTTTAAATTTCTAGGCAAATTGATCTTGAAGATGAAGGTCATTAAGGGGTCAAGGTCATATATCTATATATAAGTTGGAAACTCTTGTCCAAAGAGGTGTTATGACTCAGTACGAAGTATATCAAGTTAATAAGGAAGTAACGGGCAATGTTACAGTTTTCGGACAAATGGATCTTAAAGGAAAAGATTATTAATTGGTCAAGGTCAAAAAATATAGGTTAAATGGAAGCTGTTTTTAAAGTTTTGTTGTGTCCAAGTATAAAGTAGACCCACTCACTAATAAACAATGTAGTACCAATGTTAGCAATTTTGGACACTTGGATTTCCAAGGTCATTCAATTGCCAAGGTCAAATAAATACAGGTCAGTTGGAAAGCTGTCCAAAGAGGTTTTCAAGTATGAAATATCTCAGTTTACTTTTCAGGGAGTTATGTCCAATATAAAAGTTTTTTGAACAATTCGATCTAGAAGGTGAAGGTCATTCAGAGGCCAGGGTCAAAAAAATATAAGTCAGTCAGAATGTCTTGTCCAAAGACCATTAAGCCTGAACCATTAACTTATATATATATCAATTTATCTAGGACTTAATTTAATGTGTCGAAGGGGGATATTGCTTCATTTTAAGAAAAAAAGGTAAGATATCTAGGATATCTGATTAAACATTTCAAAACAATGTTTCACTATATTTCTTTGTACAAAATGGAAAAGCTTATGGCATGTTAACATAAGTGCCGGTAAAATAGTACATTAAGCCATGTTTGATTTGACAATACCAACTTAATAAGTAATATCAAACAGAACCCAAAAAGATGAGGGAAACGTGGGGGATGATATATTCAATATAAATACATTAGTATATTAACGGACTGTTTTTTAAATAACTATTCTATATTCAAAATGAAGTAAATTAGATTAAAATAACATAGCAGCAATTTAAGCTACTAATATTTTTTGCTAAAAAATGATTTCTTTAGGACTAAAAATGCAAGATAAATGTATTGTCCTTATGAGGACTCAATCCATGCAATTCTAGTCATTGGACTGTGCACTTATAATAAAATACAACAGCGCAGCGACTTTTGACTTTGGTGCATGAAAGACAATATCTCTTCTGAGACTACCAGGGTTAACAAAATATAAATAAAACTATGAAAAGATTTGAATTCCGATGTGTTTCAACAAGCCAACGGCTAAGTTTTCATGTTCTTTTCACAGTTACTATATCAAATAAATGTCTATAACCATTTTCCTTTTTATGCACCTTTAAATGATCTGTGATAGTCACTGTAAATTAGCATGTGCTATATAATACAGAGGTGAACTGAATAGAAACAAAAATACTGTCAGTGTCAGAAATAGTGATAGTTACTAGCAGCTCTCTATTCTCAACATTTTTGAAAGCAGCAGCTTTCCTTTGGTTCTTGAAACTTTACATCAATATCTAGTCGTTCTGTAAAAGCAATTGCACACATGGCGCATACTTTCAACATGCAGGGCAAATGAGCCAGCAATATAATATCGCTGCAGAGCATAGTAAATACATGTTCACTAAAGAATAGCTTGAACTTATGCGACTTTTATGTATTTTTTTATATATTTATATATGTTATCATTGTAAACTTTTGTTTTTAATATTTAGCTTTTCGAGACAGTCTTTCTTTTGGCTGCCATATTGTGTACATAAATGCTGAAACAATACACCACCCTCTTATAGAAAAAGTGTATACAATAACACCCACATAAAAAGTTTTTTTTCAAAGACACGCAATAATATAACATACATTTATTTTAAATTCATCTATCAAACTTTTCAACACATAGTACATCTAATGTCTATACAGTAATCAGAGTCTTCGTAGAGGGAATTTTCTTAGCAAGATGTTTTCGAATATTTTGCGGGAACTTTATACAAATGGAACATATGCCGGTGTAATGCTGTAAACTGACCCCATAGAATAATGACACCCGGTCATTATTTTACATGAACCGAGGGTCATAATATAAAGCAGGGGTCATAATATATTGACTATTTCACACGTAGAAAAATGACTCTAACATAGAATTGTGACTCGCTATAGAATAACGACCCACTAACCAGAACCCTAACACCTACCCAACTAAGATACATTTAAAACAAAATTATCCTCACCGAAAGGCATCAGAGGAGAATATGGTAATGGCACTCGTCCGTGCATGCGTGCGTGCATCATTTTTATGTGACCGCAACTCTTCTTCCTTATTGGTCGGAATTGATTCAAACTTCCAGGGATTACTACAACTGATGCCAGTAAAATGTGTTTTGCGTCAGATCGCTGATAGCACATTATGTGAATCTTTCTTGTCTGGTTTTATTCGGGTTTCAGTGTTTAAGAAATGCCATATCTGGCAAAGCACAGAAACAAAACTCCGTAAAAAAGGCTATAAACAGGCCATAAATTGACGACAAACCAGCATATGAAATGTATTTCCGAATGTATCTATTTTGGTAAACGCTTTATTTCTAAAGAATGACCTCAATTTCTATCAAGAAAACATGACCAACATCATTTCACATCATTAAATATCGGGTTTCTCTGTTTCTATAGTAAGCTTAAAACGACTGAGGTATATCTCCTATTATTTTAATACTTCTTTTTATGTTCAATAACGATAACAAAAAAAAAAAAAAAAAAAAAAAAAAATTTGAATTTTATTTTCAATATATGTACACCTATTTCTTAGCGGGACCTCTAAGTAATACTATTGTTGTGTCAGCCGTACACGCAGCAGCAGCAGCAGAAACAACAACAACAACAAATATTAGCAATAGAAACACGACAGTTACTTGAATTGATATAGAGTATGTTAGTAATAGGTAAGGTGGGGCTAATATTTTATAGATAAAATCGGGGGGGGGGGGTCAATATTTTATAAGGGATGTCAGTATTTTAATGATCGGGGGTCATTATTCAATTGGGGTCAGTTTACAACGTTATACCGACAGAACAATGGCAAGTAAAAGGGGGTATTTTGAAATTAAACACAGCCAAAGAACCAAAAGTAAAGGGTGATGAAAGAAGCATTTAATTATAAGAGTGCATGCGAAAGCCTCCACCTGGAGATAAAATCAGTTAAAGTTGAATTAACTTTTGGCACTAGTGAAGGTGAAAGGGTTTGTCTACGGTCCGAAAATATACATAGAAAATCTGTACCCATATCTACAATGATAGAAGGTTGAAGAAATCAGCACTGTATGTAAGTGGGTTTTTGGCCATCCAGGACAATTCTCCTTCCTCCCAATCTTTCTGGGTTTTTAATACTTCTTTTTGACCTGCACACTGATATTTAAAGAATAATGCTTGAATGCTGATGGTTGAAAATAAATAGGTTAACGCGAAGGTGATAATGTTTCACTGATTTCCACACCAGAACTACCATGGGGATAATTATAGACTTGATATAGTAGGCTTATCAACAACCACTGGTGCTGAGAAGAGTAGGTGGTAATAGGGGGGAGGGAATTCAATGCATGCAAAAGTTGAAATTATTATACCCGTTGACATCCGCGAAGCCGATCACGAAATAAGTGAAATTTAGCAGTATTTCTTTTCCATTCTAATAAAGTCTGTATGCATTAATGTGAATTTTTTTTGTTCTATCCCTTTCTCCTCCAGCTAATTTTCTATCAGAACCTTCGGTTTTCATTTGTTCTTAATATCTTCGGTAAAATCTTCAGTTTCAGTAAATCTTGAAGGTTGTTTGATTTTTTTTTTCAAGCAGGTCTTCATAAGTATATTCCCAATATCTATTGAATTTGACGTAATGAAGTGATAGTCATAAATTTTTTTTTTTTCATTTCTTTTCAACAAAATGTTGTTCATAAATTGCGCTTGAAGATAAAATATCGCTTCATATAGTTAAATGTCCTAAAGATCTACATCCCAAACAAAGATTTCTTTAATACTGGGATCAATTAATATGTCATATAAATTCTTAATACTTAAATATATATCGTCTTCTTGTTGATAGCCATGTACACGTAAAAACATTCAAAAACGAGCTCGACATTCGGCTCGACATTCAAAACACGAGAAAATACTAAAAAAAAAAGAACGAATGTCGAGCTGAATGTTTAGCAAGCTCGACACTCGGCTCGACATTTGAAAATCGAAATATAAAATAACGAATGTCGAGCTGAATGTCGATTGCTGATCTTAGAACTAACTTCACGGACTTTGAATATATATCGGAGCAGCCCTTGAACACAAATATCTTCCTGCATATTTATGGTTTTTGATTCGCCTTTTAGCTCCTTTGTGAAACTGGAATATTTTACACGTGTCTTGGTTGGCTTTTTTTTAAAAACAAATTAGGGGCTAAAACATATTGTCCATTATTTCTAAAAAAAAAGGAAGTTGAGAAAGGGCCGTAAACAAACAACATAAAATCTGTTATTTCATGACCTGAAATAAAGTACTTCAGTTATGATAAAAATCCAGACAAAATAAAATAACATCTCCAAAACACTTTGAAATCCTGTACGTATGCAAATAAAAAAGCTTGAAAATGAAGTTCAAGCAAATACATATTGTTCATTTTTTTTCAAATGACATTCATTCATCAAAGAAAAAAATAGAAAGCAGTCGTTTTTTGTCTGAAAAAAGTAAATACTCTAATTTTACCAAAATGTCAACCGAACCAGTTGAAGTGCCAGTAGAAATGTCTTTTACATATAGTGACAATTTAAACCATAGCCGAACCGTGAATGATATGAAGATCGGCAGTCTTAATGTTTGCGGGCTGAAAAATAGATGCAATTATCAAGAATTTGTGGACTTGATAAGTGAATATTATATTTTTTGCATTCAAGAAAGTAAAGTAGATGAATATGATATGATTAACGTGCCTCAGTTTAAATTTTTCTCAAAGCTATGTTCAGAGAAGTACCTCCGGAAATCAGGGGGAATAGGTTTCTTTGTTAGGAATACCTTTCTTGACTTTGTTGAAATAATAGAAACAAATTGTGATTATATTTTCTGGTTGAAACTTAGTTTTCTCTCCAGTTATAATTTCGAAAGTGATATTGTTTTAGGTGTTTATTCCGCCTGTGCAATCTAGGTTTTATCATGATGCTGATTTTTTCAATTTTGAAACAGAGGTAACCAACAAATCTTGTGAATACAAATATTGTATGTTAAATTTTTCAAAAGTAACTGGGGGGTACGCCAAGGCGAAAATTTTTCGCCAATTTTTTTCCATCTACTTTAATGACTTAGAAAGCTATTTACAGACAGGAAATGACGGAATAAAGATAGAAAATCCAAGTTTAGAATTTGATACCTTTTTACAGTTATTTGTTTTACTCTACGCAGATGATACAATTATTGTGAGTGATAATCCGAAGTATTTCCAAAATTTATTAAATAAGTTCAATACATACTGTAATTTGTGGAAATTAAAGATAAATATGAGTAAAACTAAAGTTGTGATTTTTAGAACTAATAAACCTAATTCATATAAATTTACCATAAATGACATAACGATAGAAAATGTTAAGGAGTACAGTTTTTACATCGACTGGCAGTTTTCTAGGAACTAGAAAATTTTTATATGAACAGGCATGCAAAGCTATGCATATTCTTTACACAAGAATCTACAATATTGACCTTCCAGTTGACCTTCAGTTAAAACTTTTCGATCAAACAATAGTACCAATTTTATTATATAACTGTGAGGCTTGGGCCTTCGAAAATCTTGACTTAATAGAAAAAATACACACTAGCTTCCTCGGAAAAGTAACAAAAAGTAAAAAAGTACCCCTCTATATATGCTATACGGAGAACTGGGTAGATACCCCTTAAATATTGCGGTAAAAACTAGAATTATCAAATACTGGACTAAATTCAATTTGGTAATATCTAAAGAGAGTAAACTCGCGCATATTTGCTACAAAAATATGGTAAACTCTAACATAAACTTCAAATGGTTATCATTCGTTAAAAATATCCTGAACGAAACAGGGAATACTTACGTATGTGACAATCAAAATAACTTGATGTTAAATCACTTTAGTGATGTGGTCAAAAGAAACTTAATCGACCAGTTTTTACAAAATTGGATAAGTCTTATGTCAAATTCTTCGAAAGGATTAAATTATCGTCTTTTTAAACACGAATTCAAGCTAGAACCGTACCTAATTAAGATTCCACACAATCTCAGACAAAGCTTATTTCAACTGAGAACAACTAATAACAAAGTACCAGTAGAGAAAGGTCGTTAACCACAATCTTTTTTTACCATTAGAACAGAGGAAATGTCCACTATGTCCGCTAAACGATGTAGGTGACGAACTGCATTATATTCTTACTTGTCCTTTTTTGCGAATGATCGTAAACGGTTCATTCCAAGATATTATTTTACGAGACCAAATGTATTGAAATTTAGCGAACTTATGTCGTCAGGGTCACAAAAAATACTTAAGAATCTTGCTCTGTTTTCCCGTGCTATTATTAAAGTGTTCAACAATAATCCCTAGTATATATATCAACTCTTTTCTGCATGAATGAGCATACTTTATTTTATGAATGATAATGCTACTTCGTAGTACTATTGTTTACTATTTTGTTTTTTTAACGGTTGTACAATTTTTCTGTATTAACCGCTTTTTAAAATTAACGAAAAGAAACTCCTTTCTCTGCTGTCACTGTTTTGTTAAAATTGCATGTAAATGTGCGAGTCATCAAATATAAATTTCAGCACCATTTATTATTAATTTTAAAGGTCAATGTTAATGATTTCTTTTTTTTTATTTCGGAAGAATGACCAAAACAATTCTAGTGCAAGTTAGAACCTGAATCATGTTTCTTAACTTGCTTTAACTTAACTTAAACTTCGACTTTATACTTAAACTGATTTTTATTATTTAAACATTACTCCCAACCTTAAGACCTTTTGCAGTTGTTGTTAAAGGTTCTATCAGTTTGGTATATCATCTTCTCGTTAAGTTCTAATTTCAAATATATATTTTATAAATGTTCTGATTTTATTGACGATCTTGGTAATGTAATTCACTGTCCCGATCTTACTATATCCCACGGTTAATACATTGTATATTTACTAGCAGATGTAATGTCATGTTGTTACTTGTACATGTAACCTGACAAGAAATAAAGGTGTGTTGAGTTGAGTTGAGTTGAATAACACTAGAATTTCCTGCTAGTATGAAGAGGTAATTCAAATCATACATAAAGCAATTTATAATTCCGTCATCATTAAACGCATTCATATTGCATAAGGGCTAACATTTTCTATCGCATAGAAGGTATTCAAACATCTTGACAATAAATATGGGCATTGACTGATAAATTTTCTTTGTTTATTTTAGTGCAATTCTGCACGGGTCGTTGACAGTACTTAAAAAAAACACTTTAATGCCACTGTGTTCCATGTCATATTTGACACCAAATAACACTGTATCAGATGAATGACAACCGCACTACGAGAAGCGGTATTCAAATATCCCTACTACTTGCCCATGCACAAAAAAATAGAAAAAATGAACCATGCCACCATTTCTGAACGTCTATTTTGAAAGTCTATGGATGTTTAACATACAGAAACTCAGATTTAGGTGTGATAGATGAGTACGTTCTACTTCAAATGTTGACTCTAAAATAAAACTACACGAAGATATAAGAGAAGGAACGAAGATATGTTTGACACTTTGAATAGCGTACTTCATCATATATACCATGTGGCATTTAAGGTGTATTTTGGGCCTAAACCGAGCCTGTTATGAATAAAGCACCTCACTGTTAATGTTTCACCCATGCACAATCAAAACCTGTAGGAATTAGAAATGTATAAGATAAAAAAGAACAATTACTCATGAGAAACGAACCACATTTTTACGAACAAATCCTATTTGAAATCTAGTTGACACTCAGTGTAATGCATCATAGTTTGATTATCTTGGATAAAGTTTAAATTAAAAAAAAAGACCTTTCAGGCATATCATTCCAAACAAGTTTACAGTCCTTATGCTCAAATTACTTATAACAGATATTAGTAAACACATTTTTTATCTGTATTTACGCATATAGACCGTGTCTTTGAAATGTAAACTTGACATGAATTCATTGATTCAGTCTGAATTGAACAAGAGAATTATCTTAGCCTTGTACAGAGTTTGCCTGTACTGCACAATCTACAGACTAAAGCCCCCACAATGAATCGAGTCGATATGGTTATATCAAAAAACAATTCCTTCTTTGAAAATATTTTTCAACAATTCTTCTATGAAGATATGTTTAATAAAGTCCCTTGTGCGCAAAAAAAATCTGAATTAAATAATACTACTAATAATAATTATGATAATAATAATTATTGTCATCATCATCAGCATCATCATAATAAAAAAACGAACAATCTTTACATGTAAAAACGTACGGAAAAGTTTCATTTCAAATGTTAACTTTTGAAAGTAGAGCCTAGGCTACAAATCCACAATATACTCTTTCTTACTCTATTTATAACGACACAAAGAAGTGTAACATTTGCATTTAAAAGTTATTTTTGAACGATGTAAAACAGCCTATTGTCTGAGCTCTGTTCCTTATCATCGTTGAAAAAGAGAGGATACCATAATTACTCAGGTCAAGATAAGATAAGATAAGATTAGATAAGATAAGATTTATTTTGGCATAATGTACATACATGGTATTTTAACACATGAAGTGATAAATAGTACAACACATACATGAGCACAAAAACCATGACATGTACACCAACACCAGGGATAACACAAAAAAAGGTCAACCCTTATTCCCATTGTGGTCCCTAAGCGTTGATGGCATGGCATAGAGAGGAAATGTTAATATTTGATGGAAAAGATCACAGAAAATATCACAAAAAAATACTATCCTATACAATTTTTCACTAATACTAAGAATTATGTTGATACTAAAATATACAATCCATAAGACTAGATTCAATCCTATTATAATAACAAACAAAAGAAGACATTTATATCACAGATAGTTAAGTATTGTATTTTTAATAAATATATAAATATATAATCTAAACTCAGGATCTGCCTAACATTTAAGACACATTTATCTAAAAAGATATATAAGCATTATATTATAAAAGAAAATCCATCATGCATAACTCATGCCAAAATTTATCCTTAAAAAATATACAGTCATAAAATACAGTTTAATTCAATTTATTTAAAAAGTACTGTTTCACAGCAAGCTTAAAAGCAGGCAGAGATTTTGAGTGAGTAATAATGGCTGGTAAATTGTTCCACAGTGAACAGCCTATGTAAGAAAATGACTTTAATCCAAATCCTTTAACCTTAGGAACTGAATAAGCCCCCTTTTTACAAAGCCGTGTGATATAACCATGGACAGTATCTTGAGGAATGAAGTTATCACTCAAGTAGGCTGGGACTAAGCCAAGTTTGATTTTAAAAACATGACATAAAATAATTTGTTCCACACGATGTTTTACTGGTAACCAATTTAACAACTTGAAATGTTCTGTACCAATATGGTATCTATTGTTTATATTGAGTACAAATCTCATTAACTTATTCTGTGTTATTTGGAGCTTATTTTTTAAGGTCTGTGTTAACCGATTATACCATATTGAACACGAATAGTCAAAATGAAACTGTATGAAAGACAAACCAATAATCTTTTAGTATGTTGGGTAAGAAAATCCCTTTTTTGTAAAGAAACTTTAACCTGGCATTTGCCTTTCGAAGAATACTTTGTGCCATGTCCTCAAATGATAGGTGTTGGTCAAGAGTTGCACCTAAATACTTAACAGAAGATGTGGGCTTTATATCAGTACCATTACATGTAACCTGGAGGTTAGAATCATGTTTAAGTTTAAACTTGCACCCAAAAAGAATAGACTCTGTCTTGCCAAGATGCAAAGATAGTTTATTATCAATTAACCAATCACTAATAAGACTCATGTCATAAGATAGAATTTCTTCAACAGGTCGTTATGGAAGTAAAAAAATAATATTATACAGACCGACATGCATGTACATATATTGGTAAACAGAATCATAAGGAGCATATTGTTGACGGATACACGTATGAAATATCCTTACAAAGCAGAAAATATTGACAATTTTTCGTTTCAATCTCATATGAATTGATGAATATTCATGTTACGTGTTTTGCAAGATAAGGGTAATTGTTCAACTTGATTAAAGAAAGCATTCAAAGACAGATAAAAAACCACTTCCTATTTACAAGATTTCCAACAGGTCATAAACATCATAAAAACCAACAGGAATAATTTTCAGCATTAGGTAGAATATGACGATAACACTGTTTCTTTCAATATCTGTAAGCTTATGAAATTAAAAAACCTGATGAATAACAAAAACATATTATTATTCCTTAATAACATTTATTATTCCCTAATCAAGTGAGTAAGAGATATTTATGGTGGCAAATTTCTGCCATGTCGAGTTTACGACTTGACGGGGTTACAACTCGAAAACATGAAAAGTCAAAAACACGAAAAGTCGAAAACCTCGACAAATATATATTGTATCGTGTGTTCGTTTTGGCAACTTTTCGGGAAGAAAGTCGAAAACTCGACAAATCAAAGACAAAACGCGACAAATATAACTGCGAAAATATTGATGCTTTGGCGTGTTTGTCTTTATCGTGTTTTCGCCCTATATCTGACAATTATTCGTGTTTTGACTTTTCACCAGCCAAATAAAAAAGCCAAATATTGTATTTGTCGTGCTTTTTACTTCTCTACCCGATAACTCACAAATATAAAAACACGACAAAATAGATATTTGTCGAGTTTTCGACTTTTCGATTTATCGCCCCGTTAAGTCGAAAAAAACCGACATGGTAGAAATCAGCCACCATATATATCTCGTATCATATCATATGCCTTTTACATATTAATATTGTTTTTCTTCTTTTCAAAGTATGATGTAAAGCGACAGTAATCTAAAATTGTGTTCTTTTACTTAAAACGTTGATTAAAGAATGAGAATAGACCTTTTTATGCTGCATTCTGAATCGATACAATTTTACCAGACTAAGGAAAATTAATTCCAAAAATGAAATGATTCACAAAAAGACAAGCTTAATAGAAATCAAGAACAGAACATGGTATACTAAAATGTAGGACAAGGATTATATGCTTGTTGGTTGTAATTAAGCTGATATTGAATCCGAACTTACCTTTAGGGTAATAAAGATGCAAATAATATAGTTTGGAACATAACAGAAGTCATATCCTGTCATGAAACGTTCTCTTATTGCCTCACTTTCCTCCAACAAACATTGTCATTACAACTCATAAACAATGGTTTGAGGATCATTCTTCTGAGAAACCTTTAATTAAAAATCCTATATACTTGTATTGTTTTGGAAGACACAGATGTACTGTTATTGTTAAATCTAAAAACTGTCAGAAGAAAATCAAGTAGTTAGCAACATGTTAACATTAATAACAGTATGTTATACTGTTGCAGGCTCTTTTAAAGCTCATCAAACACATATTAACTTCAATGTGTTTTGACAGACCTGTAAAAGAGTCATATGTCAGTATCATTTTTACAGGTCCGTAAAAGCTCCTATTGACCGAAACATAAGTCTGTGCTATATTATACACCCTACTGAAATGTAGAGTGATAGAATTGATGCGCATAATAATTACATGTTTTTTATAGTTTTGCAGATGCTTAGGTCTGACAGTTTTCATCAAAATATATCAAATAATGCTTGAAATAAATAATCCATTTGTTTGTGTTTTGTAGGGTTTTGTTGTACAGTCTGAATATCAAAAAGATGTTTTCTGGCATTTTCAGTATGTTCACAACACTCTGGTTCAGTTTTTTCTCTATTTGAAGATACCTTTTAGTAGTTATGTGCCTGTTAAAAGGGACAGCAGTGGTACGGCAAATTTCACGAGTTGCCATGTGCAATTTTCACAGTGAACCACTTACAGCGGTGATTACTCTCTTAGAAGATGCATGACTTTTTTTAAATTTAAATAGAAGAAGAATATGTAAGTTAATGCAAAATCGACTGGTACCAGCTATGTAAGCCGGCCTGTTGGACGTCTTTGATTTAAAACTGCAATATATTGGAGAACCATTTACATCTTTCTTACCTTTCTTATCACTTTTATCACTTTTTACGGACCCGTGCGTGCAACACTTTCGCCCAATGAAATAATTGCATTTCAGTAGGATATATAATATTGTTGTTTATTTCATAGCTGGTATAGATAAACAAATTAGGCAACTATGGAAACCAGCCACTGTACAACAACTGAATAGCATCATGTTGTTTATCTCTATTACTCGTATACTCTAATTTTAGGTCATAGATTTGGAGAACATGTACGTCAAGTCAAAATCACAAATTGTACATTTTCTTCATAAAATTGTAGATATTCTTAACATAATTTCATCAGATCACTTCTATTTCAATAATCCAATACTGAGCGAGTTACCTTACTAAACAAAACACATGAAATCTACTGGTCGACTTACCACATTTTAAGCAAATTTCATTATAAATGTTGGTAAGATTTGTTTGCCCCAAGAAGACGACATATAGTTTGCGTCTGTCAGTTCGTCATTCCGTCCAAAAACTTTAACATTATCCATCACATCCCTATGAGTGAATTGAGTTTCTTCATCCTTTAACAGAACACCCCTTTGGACAACACCTGTCCACTGACATATATTTATTTAACCTTGATCCCTGAATGACATTGACCTCGAAGTTCAAATCGTCAAAAATACTTAATATTGACCATAATTGTTTTATGAGTCAACAGATTTTGTTCATGTTTGCAAACAGCAACCTCTGAGAAAGATTACATATTTTTTATTTTGACCGTAAATGACTATGATCTTGATGCCAAATTGTCTAAAAATCCACTTCTTCTGTTAACAAATTTAATTTGGGAGAGATCTTCTAAATGATAGGTGTGTTAGCCCGTCAGTTTTTCATCGTAGAGATACTTGTTGTATTTAATAAGAAGACATTAGATACTTTGCAGCGGTTAAAGTATTTGTCGATTAAATTGTCGAATGTATTATAGTTACCATTGGCATTTTTACCTTACATAAGGTTAAATAAAACTAGGGAGACAGTTCATACTGGACAATGTTATATAATAATTGCATGCTAAAATCAAATTCTATTACTTTTTTGGATAGTTTGTCCTTCCTCTGAAATTCAGGAACAATATTGATATAAGTCATGCAAAAATCATATGCTGTATGGAGCAACTACATGTATATATAATGTTGTGCCTATTTCGCAGAACATGACGTTGGTTGTATTCCCACAAAATTGTTCAAATAAATATTAGATGCTTCTAGAACAGTATCACCATGCTGTAAAAGAACTACTTTACGAAACTAACCAATAGAAACAAGTGTTAACTTTGTTCAAATATTAAACAAACATATAGATAAATATACAACATCTGTGTGGCTGCCGTCGAGTCATATGCGTAAAGTGTTTTTATAACAAATTTCATCTTTGCAACAATATTTTGTTTTGCATAGGATGTGCCTCATGTACTGCCCAAAAGGCTGCAGTTTAGTTTTAAATTTAAGATGTGTTTTAAACATATTACTTGACTTTGTGACTCTTGAAATGGAAGGCATGCACCTTACGCTGATTGCAACTTGATGTTCAAGGGTAACGAAACGTCACCGCTTAGTGTTAGCTTCGTTATAATTGATAGACATTGAGACAATTTGTGAAGGACCATATATCGCCTTAAAGCTGACCACACATGACCATCTTGGACTGTAAAATACGGAAAATCCGTCACACGAAGGTAAATTGTGGCAGAATATCGTGTACTGTAAAATACGGAAAAGTCGTCACACGAAGGTGAATGTTTGGCTATAATTCTTATACTGTAAAATACGGAAAAGTCGTCACACTAAGGTGAATGTTGGCCTTCAGAAGAAGGTAAATGATGGCTGTAATTATACGAAAAAGCCGCCATAAGAAGGTAAGTTTTGGCTGTATATCTTCGACTTTAAAATACGGACAAGCCTCCACACAAAGATAAATGTCAGCTGTATATATCTTGTACAGTAAAATTCGGAAAAGCCGTCCTACGAAGGTAAATGTTGGCTGTAGATCTTGGACTGCAAAATATGGAAAAGCCGTCACACGAAGATAAATGTTGGCTGTATTTGTTTCTAAACATTCATAATTCATAAAATAAAATTACTCTATCAGTATCTACATATGCTTATTTTGCAGACACGTTTGTCATCAAATTCTGATAACAAAACAGGCACTGCATATTAATCATGAATCATCTCATGACATTCCAGTTCCTAATGGTGTTATTTAAAGCCATATGAAATTAATCTTGCATGATTCTGAATAACAGCATTGATTTGATAGACAAGATAAGTATGTATGTCTTAGTCTTCTGCTGAAACAGAAACGCGGAGAAATGAATTACACTCATTCCTTTGTCTGGTTTGGTCAATGTCTAGTAGTAATTTTTGGTTTCTTCTATTTATATATGCTTTTTTATGATATTGTTCTCTTTATTCTGAAAGGCTTTGTATGACTTAAGTTATAAAACCCTTAATTCTGATAAAGATATGGCAGTTTCCTATTTCCAATCTCACATGAAGAAAATAAATATCCGCGAAGAGGTGTCAAGTGTCAGAATGAAATAAGAATAAATGCTCGTGCAGATTAAGAAAGATATTAAAATACTGATAAATCATGGGATGCAATTACGTGATATCTAGCGGCTTCTCGAATGACATCAACAAGTCAGCGCTAATAGTTTCTACCAGCGGCAGATGTTAAACACACTCTTCCTTAACATTGTATCTATGTTGCTAACAAAGAAGTTTACTCTTGAAATTTCATTAAAAACTGATCAAATTTAGAGCTGTTGAATGTAAGACTTGAATTTTTATCACACATTTATAGTTAGTTGTGAAATCTCTTGATTGGTTTTAATCTTAAAATAAGAAAGAAAGAAAAAACAAACACAGGAAGGAAATCAGATCTCTTTAACGTACTTATAACGTTAAATATTTACATGGTTATGCCTTACTGTACACTCGTATAGTCTGTATTAACATAAAGCTGCTTGTGCAAAAATGGGAAAAACACATATACACTGAAAAAATGCACGACCCGTGTGTAGATGAAATTTCATAAACGGTACTCTAAACGCGTTTCTGTATCACACGTTTGTACTTCATAATAAACATTTATTTGATCAAAGTCCAAAAAGTGAATGCCTATCCGTACGGGTAACATGCGCATCTAAATTTGCAGATTACCACTTGATATTACTACTCTTCGCTGAACTGTGATGTTTTAATTCATGGATAGCATGTAAGATTTTCCAGTACAGGATTCACAGTTTATAGTCTTTAATATTATTGACAAAATAGAAAGGTTATATTCCCTACAAGTTCGTAAAAGAATTAAAGTAAGTAAGGATCTATTTATAAAGCTGTTTATATCACTTGAATGGCCGTATTATTTATTTTTATTTGGTAAAACAAAAGAACCCAAATCATGTTAAAAACCTGTTATGAAAAGACTTGATTAGTCTAACCGTCTTACAATATTCAGTCAAGAAAATATGTCAAGTTTCCTCTAAACAGACAGATGCGTCTTATATTTTATATGTGTTTAACTGTCTGGCAAACTTTACTGGGTATTCTGCTTCTGAGGTGTTGTGATGAAGTGTATAGTTTGTGAACTTTGTAATGAGAAGATATTTGCATCCATCAATACTATCAAAAACGAATGGCAGTGAGTGTTACAATCGGATGTTATTAAACACAGAACTACAAAGATGACACCTTATCAGAGTGAAAACAATAAAATATATCCCAAAGCGTGTTAATGCCATTTCCGGAAGGGGAGAAATTCGTCTTAGATGACACTTAATAGTGGCACTGGCCTCAAGATGAACTTCTTAAAACACATCAGTGTTTGTTTTATGACGTGATCTAACCTAACAAGTATATTACAATATAAGATAAAGTGTAAAATTGACAAATGATTTCTTAAAAAAATATGTTTGAATTTGTGTTTAGAATACAGTTTATGAGTGTTAAAACAACGTATAAAGATACACTGCCTGATACTGAATTTAAACTTTGTCTGGAAACACACTTTTATCAGTGGGTATATATCTCCAAGATCTTCCAAATGCAAGATAAAGCGCTCAGCTGTCTTTTGATATTGTAACATCCTTATACATAACTTGCTTGTTTGGACAACAAATTATCACCTATGAAGATTTTTAAAACTTAAACGCTATCACTATGGCCATATTCTACAACCTAATAGATAAACTAAAAACTAACGCATGGAAGACACGTCTTTAAAGTTAACACGTTCATTTTACATTAGAGAATTTAAAGATGCACTTGAAAATAATCGGACGCAATCGGGAATGATGAATGGTGTCTTTTTATTAATAAGTAACAAAAACTAAAAATAAATTAGATATTGAATGGAATATGAAAATAAGATTTATGGATGGACCGGAGAATAACTAATTAAAGAAATATACAAAAAATATTACATTTTTATTACATTTTTCATTTACAATAAATGTGAAGAAAGAGGAATTCCTAACCTTCACCAAACAGTTACGAAAATATCATCAATCTAGTATTTTACTCCATTCTCTAAAGGAAAACTAATTAATAAAAGATAGTTTCGCTAATTCATCTGATCTTTCTATATCTGAACACTTTCAGTTACTGTCAGAGTAAACATTATCGTATTTTGTTTATACAATGTCCATCAAACAATGAAGAAATTATAACTGAGTATAATATATTCAGATTTATAATGATAAAATTCACCCGATCATCAACAGCCGATGATACTTTACTTTGATAAACTAGTCAGATATGTGTATTTTAAATCAAAATTCAAAGACTGGAAAATAGATTGAACTTGTTATCACTCAAATATGAACTCGTTCATTCTTGTCTGTTCGATTTATTATTCCTTTATCTCTAAGACTTTCTGCATGAGAAGAAATTACAAAATATCAAACTCAACTGAAAACGAAAAATGATGTCAAAGACTTTCGAAGCTTCTTATCGAAATTGACCTGTCAAGTAAAGTTGAGTTTATCATTTCTTGTTTTATATTGTTGCTTGCGTCGTAAACACGTAGACAAAGATGAAGTTTAAATTGTAATTACATGCTATTTACATGGTATTTGGAAGGCACTGAGATGACAACTGTTGCTAAACTGAGGCAATAATGAGACAAAACAGTCTAAATTGTCCAAGGCATCGTTTTGCAGAAAAGCAACATACTTTCGACCAACATGTTTTTTGTGTAACAATGAATTTTATCACACTATTTACACAAGACGCCATTGTTAATGTATTTTCCTTATTTCTCCCTTTCATTTATTATATTTAAATTAGTAAAACACGTATACAGTTCATTAAAAAGTTATTGTTTCAGTCAAAGATAGCGAATACATGTCAAAACAGCCCAAAACAAAAACGGTCTAGTCAAAGCGGACCACATTTCAAGCCAGAACAAGTAAAAACGACCCACAGTTCAAGTCCAAAAATACAAGTTAAAAAGTAACTCTTGTGAAGTTGAAACATGCAAATGACCCAAAAATAAACGTCAAACTCATTTCAATTGGAAGAAAATAATTTTATTTCATACTGAATTGGGAAAAAAATATGAGTAAAGATCATCAAAATATATCTTTTTTTAGCCTTTATTGCTTTCAATAAAAATAAATTAAAAACCACATAGTTTCCTTTTTGTGTAAAACGACATAAATATTAAGCGCTACAAATAAAAAACAATAGAAGACCAAGGTAAAATTGTTTACTAAACCTTCTGTATGCGCTTGGTTCTGGTAGAAAGTTTACTTCTGACCATAGAAATAAGAACAAAACAACAATTATACAAATGGCAAAGTATATCGAAAGCTTTTTTTCTGTAGAACTCATTAAAGAAGAAACATATTTTTTCTTATATTGGTTGTTTTGACTTAAAACATATGCCATCTTGAATTAATTCTCTACAAAATTTGAGACAATTAATATTGACTTGTTAACAATTCTATAAGAATAACAACAAAACAGAAATTTCTTATGTGTGCCGTTTTGGCTGGAAATGTGGGACGTTTTGTCTTTTGAGTGTTGGTCCCTTTTGATAGGCCGTTTTGGCGATGGGCCGCTTTGCCTGGTGTATGTACTAACAAGTTACTTTAGAAGCTTCACTATGGAAAATAAGATAAACTTATATAACATTATCTACGTAACTATTCTTCTAAAAGAATATCTATGTTAATTACAGTCATTAGACATTTGTTACTTTTGTATGCTAAGTCTTGTCAATACCCACGTGACTTTAGCCATTTGATGTACCATCAAGCTAGGGAAATCATTGGATTTTCCTGCTAACTGTAGATGAAGGGTCGTTTTCGCTGTTTTGATAACGGGAAAGTTCTGTTGAAGACTAGTTGTAACGCATATTGTGTAAATCTTGTTATTCTAGTACATAATTAATTATTTTTTTAACATTTAACATGGCCGTTAATAAACACAGTTCATTTAACTTCAAACGGTAACACAATACCTCATTTTCATTACTGTTTCCATATCATTTTGTTCAAAATGTTAAAAGTTACCAGAGGACACATAGGATTAACAAAAAGTGTGCGAAAAAATGAATGCAAGTGAAAAATGATAAATACAACAATAAATATATTTATAACCTGTCCCCATTATTTGATTTTATTGAGAATGACATAAAATTATGACTGGTCACTTTACAGCCACCCTTCCATTAAAAGGTATCCCAAAAAGTATTTAATATATTTAGTTTAACCGCAAAGCTTAAAATTAACGGAATTTTTTTGTCAATATTTTCGAAATTTTCATAGAAAATTGATTACTTTTCCTTATTAACTGTCAAATGGCAAAATTTAGACTACTACTTTTTGCGTCGCCCTTTTAAAGAAACGGCGATACCTAGGGATCGCTTTGTCCGTCGGTCCGTCCGTCCGTCACGAAAACTTAACGTTGGCTATAACTTTGCCATTTTTTAACATTTCCTCATCAAACTTTCAAATTATATTGCTTACGACAACACGGTCGTAGTGAAGCCAAAATCTTGAGGTAAGTCACATGTGACAGAGTTATGCCCTTTTTGCACTTGGGTTTTGTCGCGAAAACTTAACATTGGCTATAACTATGTCATTTCTTAATATTTCTTCATCAAACTTTCCAATTGTAATGCTTACCATTGTATCTCTTACGACATAGGGATCGCTTTGTCCGTCTGTCCGTCCATCACGAAAACTTAACGTTTGCTATAACTTTGCCATTTCTTAACATTTCTTCATCAAACTTTCAAATTATATTACTTATGACAACAGGGTCGTGAAAATGCAAACATCTTTAGGTCAAAATCACATTTAGTATAGTTATGCCCTTTTTTGTTCTTGGACTAGCATGCTGTCTTTTCCAGCAAGCTCTTGTTTACCTTTTTAGTTATTCTAACAAAGTATCCAAGGGCGACACAAGTGCTCAACTGAACACCCATCTAGTCTGTTCTAAAGATGCTTATACTACCTACTATACGATGAAGGCTTCTTTACATAACTGTTGATTGTTGTTTCCCAAAGGTATCTGTATCACGCTATCCACGTCACGATATCAAAAGGAAAGTAAAAGGATTCTAGTTATAAAAATAGAACTATATTTCAGATGTAGAATTCGATTATTATGACAACATTATTCTCTTGCAGCTTATATAGTAACGGTTAGAAAACAGTAAAAAATGTAAGTTAAATTATTTAACATGTCATTCCATTTTAAAGATACATAGCTTTTCTTTCTTTTTTTATTTAAAGCTGTTATAAAAAAAATGCAGTAATATTTATCAATCAGAGCAGCCTGACCTTTTTGAAAATACGGTGCCTATTAACAAAGATTTGTACGTAAAGAGTATCCAACGATTTTGTTAGTAGGTTTCACTCGCATATTTACTGGTCTCAGTTTTTTTCGGCGTGAAATTAAGGGGCAGAATTCATAATTGTTAGTTTAATTGCCTCTGAAATAATGCAATGATATTATAAAGCCGCACATTAAACACTAAAACATTGTAATCATGACAAATTATTTCAAAAGGAATAAATATATAATAAATATGACTAAATATTTGATACATTTATTGAAAATGATATTCCCCTTCAAGCATGAAACTTAGCACTTTTGTTTATAGTCTTAATTGTTACGGAAACCAATGTCAGAAAACTACACACTTATGGGGCTGTAATGTGTACTGTATCTACGCCGATCATCATTTTCAAAGACATTTCTTGTTTCTATAGGTATGTGTGAAAACAAAATATTTTTTGTGAAACAACCAATCTGTAACCTCTTTTAAGAGAAAATTAACTACCTTTCCAGTTCCTAACAAGTGGATCGTCAAATCTTATTTCGAAATACCGGTAATTTCTAACAAGCGTACATAACTTCAAGTTGACTTTTTCATATAATATATAATATTATATTAGAAAAACGTTTAGAAGCGGAAATGAAAATGAATCTTTGAATGTAAGAAATGTAGTTTAAGCATGCTTCAAAATCCCTTTTAACTTTGACTTCGCTGTCACTGCAATGAAATAACTCAAAAATATATATCTGAATTCCAAGCTACTATGTATGTTCTACGATAACAACTAGCTTGATTCATTCTGAATCTTTAGTTTGGTTGCACAGCACAATAGATGTGTTATGTGTAGTTCTTTGTTTTGTAATATGCTTTTTCCTAGCCATGACACGTAATATGCTTTTTCCTAGCCATGACACAACGTTTTACCGCCACTGTGCTGACATGGCTGTAGTGTGTACGTTGTTGTTGTTGTAAATGTACACAAATACGAATTGTATACTATTTGTATCTTGATATGCGTCGTTTATAACGTTTGCCTTAATTATTATGTGTTAGATTTATTCATATTTCAATAAACTTTTTTATATGCTTGCGTTTGTTTTAATTTGTTGTCCGTTTTGTCAAATGCATGTTACTAGGTAAGAAGTTAAGAAATTTACTAATTTAATAGTTACATATGTTAAAGCTCGCATCTCTCAAAACAATGGGGCAAAATAAATTTCAATCAAATGTGTTGAATTGACAACACAAAAAGAAGACAATTATTGTTTATTTAATATTTAGATGACAAATCGTGACACATTACTTGAAAATTTGGAGAAATTTTGCGTGAGCAATATACCTTAGAGAAATAGCTGATATACAAGTATATAAAAACGTAATCATTCTGTTAGGTTTACTGTAGCAACATAAATATTGGTAGAATTATTATTTTTTGTGTATGTGTCAATATGATAAGAAACAAGAGCTGTAAGAATTACAATGATGTCCCTCTTCCCCGCTTAACGCGCATCAGAAATGCCAGGATCAAGAAGGAATGTTAACTCAACAAGGTGAGTCTAAAATACCGGTAGTAGGATCCGGGGTTATCAACTCATTTAGCTTAAGTATGTTTAAAATCGATCGAATACCAAATATGAAGAATAACCTGACATTTGTTGCAGTTTGCCTAAAATCATTAAGTTTATCTACACATCCTTTAAGTTTATTGGATATATTTATATAGTTCTAGAGTTATAACTTGTGCTGACCCTTGTTAGCTTGACCTAAAACCAAGAAAAAAATCAAGTTAATCTACTGACCATTGCTTATCACCATCGAGAGTTTGAAATTCATGCACTCAGTTATTTTAGAGTTATTGACCGAAAACCATTTTCAAGGAGCAGGCAGTTGCGAGCATGATTCAGTGGTCCTAAAAATAAAAGAGCTCATCTACTCATTATTCTAAAGCATCGTGTAAAGTTTTAAAGTCCTGGGAGCAGTAAGTCCTGAGTTATGTATGCATTGCTCCCTATACTATTTATTTGCAATACGAAAATAGTACCGAACTATATAGAGGACATGTTTTTGGATCAAGAAAATATTGTTTCTAAGCTTTATTGACCGCCTTTTTTCGTTGACGACATGAGTTGAGTGAATATTGAAACGATTCGTGTCGCTATTGAGCTGCTTTCCTGTCCATAACTATGTTATTTGCATTTCTGTGTCTCATTTGTTTCGAAAACAACTGAATAACGATCCATTTCACATGTTTTCCCGACCTACATTTTAACGGACAATGTACTATTACACTAAGGAACATGTCCTATTTTGGCGAGGCGTTTGTTTTCTCATGTATTGGGCACTTGCAGAATAAAAGCAGTGCTTATACCAATCGGCACAATATTAGATATCAAGTTCAAGAAAATACAACCTATTTACTGTATATCCATCCACCAGGACTCAGTGTAATAAATATCTGAGCGACTGTATGACGTACGTTAAGGAAAATGCTTGATTATGTACAAGCAACACTCCATTTAATTCGTGAAAAATGAAAATCACGATAGGTAGGTTGAAGCATTGCACGTAAAAGTGAAACCTTTATGTTCTGGGCCCCGAGAGTAAAAGGTCAAGCTCGCAGTGACACACACTTTGGAAACGATTTCCAGTCAATAACTCAAGTACAACTGCCCATTCGATTTTTACAGGACCGTTAGGAATGATAAATGGATAACCCCTATTATTTCTGGACCACAAAGACAAGAGTCATACTCACAGGGGCAAGCAAGATTCCGATCAACAACTCTGAAACAACTGCTTGAAGGATCTTCTAAACTCCAAAGGATGGTAAATTATGGTCAGTAAATTACCTGGGATTTTGTCCTGGTAGGTCAGGGTGAAGCATACAGGGGAATAGATTCCTTAAATTTTGCACTGTTATTTCGCAAATGTAGATAAATCTTGTTAATTTTGTCCTCATTGTCAAGGTCACAAGAGCCTGTTTTTTAAAGGTGGTCTTCGATCAAGCTCTCTGAAACAAGCGAATCCAGGAATTTTAAACATAGTTTACTTCATGACTACTACTGTTTTAGACTCCTCGTTCTTATTCGACATTCCTTTCTGATCTTGTGAATTTTTGTTGCGCGTTCGGGATTCAACCTAGCATCTTTTGTTTAATCGTACAAAGGTAGGAAAATGTTGTACGTACGTATCAACTGTTTTTAATTAAGAATATTTTTTGTTTCGCTAAAATATCATCTGTAAATTTCAAAGACAAAGATTTATTTTAATTTCTTTTTTTAAGAAAATATACAACGTTTTTGTTTTGTAAGTATCTACTATTATTTCTGAAACACAAATGAAAGACTGAGTTGTATCTGTTCAGTTAAATTGCTTATACGTAAATCCTTTGAGCTGCTACTGTTACGGGTAGTATAATTAGTAATTACTGATATAAATCATGCAGTAAATTTTATAGTCAATACCAATTAATTGTACGTGATTTCGTTAACAATAAGAAACATGTATGTTCATGTCATCAACGTTCATTTATTTGTAGTAAAAATGAAAAAAATTCGTCTGGCCGTCAAGGGATATATCTGTTCATCGTCTTCGAAACTTTCACTCTTTGAAATAATTTTTGGTTAAGTCAAATGTGTTAAATGAGTTCTAACTTTGACCAAAAAAAGTATGTCAAGTAATACGTTGGTATCAGGTTCCTCATTGGCTGATTTTAAAAACTAAAAATGTGCCCACAGGACACATGTGCCCCCATCTTGTATTTTTGTCAGAAAGAAATGGCAAGTGTCTACAACAGCTTACAAATCTTCATATTGCAACAAACAAATGTGTAAGGTATTCAAGGAGAATAAACCCAGCACCATTTCTTCATTACCAACAAAGTTGTGACGGATCGAACTAAATACACAGTCCAACGCTGGATATCTTTTAAGTATAAAACTGATATAAAATGATAGCATTAGCCTACAAATTAATGCACAACTCAGGTACATTAGTTCACATATTTTTTAACATTTTTGTGAGATTTAATGACTTGGATTAAATAACTTGAAATAAACTAAGATTTCATCAGTAAATTTATAAAACTGCACAGAGTACACATAACACAGACAAACAGAGGCGAAAAACAAACAAATCTTATCTGTCGCATCCTGTATAAGTGAACTTAAATCTAAGAGTTTCAAAAATGTCCATGTTTACTTTTTTAAGGGCCATAACTGTGGTAATATTGAGATGAGCTCCAAAAAAACCCTATTATACACAACAACTCATCATGGCAAAAAATCATGGAAGGCTTCGTGATTGCATTCCATATACTTTAGGAGCTTCACGTGATAAAAACTTTAATGCGTTAAAACATTTAAATGGTGCGGGCACAAAAATACAACACAAAGAGATGCCATTTGTACGAGCCTCGGTTAACTATTAAAATGCAATTGCATTTGAATTTTTATTGGGTAAGACAAAACTGCACGTAACTCCATTACAATTTCCATGATGAGAAAAGTAACTGGTGTTAGTTAATACAATATGAACAACATATTATGGCATCTGAAACGTTGCAATATTCAATGTTTACAATTGTATTCTATATTGTTTAATGTATATTGTAAAAACTTGTTTTTCATAAGTGTCTAAACAATATCTTCGTTCATATTTAATAAATTTACATTTGTATGCTATAACTCCGCATTGAAAAAAAATGTGTTATCGACAATGTAGCTTTCCTCGTGAAAAATATACAAATATCAAATATTATATTATATATTTTACAATAAAAATATATCATTTTATTCTAAACGGTCTGATTTTATCAGTTCTAATATAATGGGTTTTTATTAATCATTTTTCAGATATTTTACACTGAAACATGCAAAAATAAGATAAATGTCCCATTACAATACCTAAATAATCTTTATCTTAAAGTTTGTATTCTAACATCTGACGTTGTTTTATTAATTTACTTTTTTTGTCTTTAACTGATTCGGTCAGATGATTTTTGTTGTTAAAACGTTATAATTATTCTGGCTGGCGATTCAATATTAGTACGGACCCATTGTTCAGAAAACTGTTTTTACTGTAGTGAGAAAACTAGTCTAAGAGTTATAGCATTTTTTTTTCATCAACATAATTATGTTAGTTACAAGATACGGCATTTCTGAAGAGAATTACTTTTTTTTTGTTCGGACCGTAATTCTTGGAAGTTTGAAGATACTTGCTTACTGTGTACAGCTACAACTGTTAAAGGAGTGCACGAAACAAATAGCTATGTATTTACTTTTTTCAGAGCTACTTTCCTATTTAAAACAAAAGTGTAAAAACTGTAAATTTCTCTGAGAATAAGAATGCATGTATTGTTGAAATTTAATAAACGCAATAATAGAAGTGATATCTGTTGTAAGAGGGTGAAAGCTCACAACACCAGAAGGAACACATGACATCGACAAAACTGCATAATTATTTGATTGTACAGACTGTAAAATAAGAGAAACCCCACAAGACAAAACTGACAATAATGCGTGTTCAGTGATTGACAGTAGAATAAAGTTGTCAATTATCCACGGCAAACTATTCACGTACTGCAGCAATTCGAAATTAAACGAATCTGTTTGAAGAGAAAACGGAATCTCATGTAAATCATTTCTATTGTCACCAACGTTGCTGTCTTATATAAAAGGAAATGTTTCAATATAAAAACAATTTCTCCTTTTGTGCAAATTGTTTTACAGGACTTATCAACATCAAGTTAAATAGAGCTAAATTGTTCTAGACAATACAAGGGCTATTCTAGTATTCATATTACTTTCACTTTTTAAGTTATCAACGTAAATCAAAACGGCTTGTAGACTGGGATACTGCTGTAGTTTCTGTAGACTGGGATACTGCTGTAGTTTCTGTAGACTGGGATACTTCTGCAGTTTCTGTAGACTGGGATACTGCAGCAGTTTAGGTGGATTAGAATACTGTTGTAGTTAATGTAGACTGGGATGCTGCTGAAGTTTAGGTAGATTAGAATACTGTTGTTTTTAATGTAGATTCGGATACTGCATTAGTTAATGTAGACTGGGATACTGCTGTAGTTTATGTAGACTGGGATACTGCTGCAGTTTAGGTAGATTTGAATACAGCTGTAGTTTATGTAGACTGGGATACTGCTCTAGTTAATGTAGACTGGGATACTGCTGTAGTTTATGTAGACCTGGATACTGTTGAAGTTTATGTAGACTGGGATACTGCTGTAGTTTAGGTTGACTAGAATACTGCTGGAGTTAATGTAGTCTGGGAAACTGCTTTAGTTAATGTAGACTGGGATACTGCGAAAGTTAATATAGACTCGGATACTGCTGAAGTTTATGTAAACTGGGAAATTTCTGTAGTTAATGTTGCCTGGGATACTGCTGTAGTTAATGTAGACTCTTATACTGCTAAAGTTTATGTAGACTGGGATACTGCTGTAGTTAAGGTAGACTAGAATACTGCTGTAGATAATGTAGACTGGAAACTGCTGTAGTTAATGGAGACTGGAATTCTGCAGCTGTAGTTTATGTAGACTTGAATACTACTGTAGTAAATGTAGATTGGGATACTGCTAAAGTTTATGTAGTTAGGGATACAACTGTAGTTAAGGTAGACTCGGCTACTGCTGTAGTTAAGATAGACTGGAAAACTTCTTTAGTTTATGTAGACTCGGATACTGCTGTAGTTAATGTAGACTGGGATACTGCTGTAGTTTATGTAGTCTGGAAAACAATTGAAGTTGATGTAGGCTGGAATACTGCCGTAGATAAGTTAAACTCGGAAACTGCTGTAGTTAATGTAGACTGGGATACTGCTGTAATTTATGTAGTCTTGGAACTGTTGAAGTTGATGTAGACTGGTATACTGCCGTAGATAAGTTAAACTCGGATACTGCTGTAGATAATGTAGACTCGGATACTGCTGTTTTTTAGGTAGACCGGGATACTGCAGCTGTAGTTTATGTAGACTGGGATAATGTAGTTGATATTTATGTAGACTGGGATACTGCTGTAGTTAATGTAGACTGGAATACTGCTGTAGTTAAGGTAGACTTGGATACTGTTGTTGTTAATGTAGACTCGGTACTGCTGAAGTTAATGTAGACTCGGACACTGCTGAAGTTTATGTACACTGGGATACTGCTGTAGTTTATACCAACGTGGGTTGAGGGCTGATTTTTAAATTTTTTAGTCAAAAATAATTTCACCCAATGATACTTTTTTTTTCTTTTTAAAGTACAAAGCGAAAATACGACATGGCGTAAATCAGTCACCATAGGATAGAGATATTGGCACAGAGTACAAGCATTTTATAAAGATTGTTTCCTTAACATGTACAAGATTATCATAAGACCTTTTTTTGCCATATTTATTTTTAAGTATGTAATGTAGATCTATCTCAGACATAATAATGTTTTAGGATAAGTCAGAGATAGAAGAATGGCATTGGCATACTTTTGCAGTATGCACATGGAATGTGCACAGCCACACGTTTAACTAAGCAGAAAATAATAACCATCTATATTTTTAATTATCTATTTGACGTTTTTTTTGCACCGGGGGTGGGTGCGCGGGAAGTAGGGACAGACGTCAAGATACAATAATCACTTGGTTAATATTTAATAGTAAAATGAGCCTAGCAAATGTTTAAATAAATATCTACATACACAATTATTGCTGACTTGTTTTATGAAATTGACACCTACTAAGCACAGAATAACCTAGCAGTCATTCCAAATTAAAGAATAAAATCAATGTCCTGCTGAAATGACCTGCTGGCAGAACAACTAAGCAGGGCATTCCGAAATATAGTGTAAAATCAATGTCCTGCTGAAATGACCAGCTGGCAGAGGAACTAAGCAGGGTATTCCGAAATATCGTGCAAAATTAATGCCCTGCTTGAATGCCCTGCTGGCAGAGCAACGTAGCAGGTGATTATGAAATGTAGTGCAAAATTAATGCCTTGCTGGAATGCACGGCTGTCAGATGAACATTTCACGGCATTCCGAAATAAAGAATCAAATCAATGTTCTGCTGGAATGACCTGCTGGAAGAGCAACGTATATGGGCATTCCGAAATATAGTGCAAAATCAGTGCCCTGCTGGAATGCCTTTCTAGCAGAGCATTTCGTAATAATGTGTAAAATAAATGCCTGTCCGGGAAGCCCTGGTGGCAGAGCAACCTAGCATGACATTCCAAAATATACTGCAAAATCGATGCCTTGCTTGATTTTCCTGCTGGCAGAGCAACATTGCAGAGCATTTTGAGATATAGTGAAAAACATTATTTTCTACTGAAAAGCCCTGCTGGTAGAGCAACCAAGCTAGGCATTCCGAAATAAAGAAAAAAATCAATGAACTGCTGGTAGAACAGCGTAGCAGGGCATTCCGAAATATAATGCAAATCAATGTCCTGATGGAATGCCAACCTTGCAGAGCAACGTCGCAGGGCATTCCGATATAAGGAATAAAATTAATGCCCTGCTAAAGTTTGTTTGCAGAGCATTCCGAAATATAGTGCAAAACAATGTCGTACTTGAATGCTCTGCAGGCAGAGCAATCTGGCAGGGCATTACAAAATAAAGAGTAAAATCAATGTCCTGCTGAAATGCCCTGCCGCAGAGCAACATAGCAGGGCATTCTCAAATAAAGAGTAAAAGCAGTCCTGCTTTGACAGTAACCTTGCCATGCATTGGAAATATTTAGTTGAATCAATGCCCTGTTGAAATGCTCTACCGATATAGCAACCTGGCATGGCTGTCTAATTTAAACAAAAATAATTTCAATCTCTGCTGAAATTCTCTGCTGGTTGATTAAATTGGCAAGGCATTGCACAATAGAGTGTTAAATAATGTCTTTCAATTTTTCTCCTTCTCATTGATCTTGCATACTTACGATGATTATTCATCTTGGATGTGTCCGTCGTTATGCTCCAGTATCTTTATGTGCTTATATCTTTATGTGCTTATTTGAACAGCCTGTGAATTGAGCGCTAGCCCGATAGCCCATGGCTTGTAATATTTTGGTCAGGCCGATATAATTTTCCAAGTCACAAGCCGTACTGGCCTGTGTAGTGTGGTCGTCAGATGAGGATGACAATGAAATGACTGAATTACAAATTGAAAAACTCATTTATTTTTTCTCAAGGAAGTAAAATTGCAAAACAAATGTATTCATTTTTCTTGACTTACTTTTCGACATTATAAGTTTAATTATCATGCTTAGGTCCCCGTGGTCCTGTGAATGGTCATACCTTTGACAGTTATTTTAAGTATGTTAAGGTCGATGAAAATTCGTAAGGAGTCAGAGTTTATGTCAAGGACGCTAAAAATGTCAAAAAACATTATTGCGTTAAGAACTTCTTTATCGAATTTAAGTCAAACTTTGGAGGCCACTTGACATGTAGTTCTACAACCCCCTGGAAGTTTCTCGTTGCCAAAAACTGCGGTTTAAGGGTCATATGGCATGACTCTGACCAGTTTTTCAACCAGTACTTTTAAAAAATTTCTTTTTAGGGTGGGGCAGGTCCAATTATTTGAGTTCATCTAAGACCTCCAGCTTTTCTCGAGTCTTTTTTTCTCCGTTTTTAGCTCACCTGAGCAGGAAGTTCTTAAGGGTGGGCTTTTGGGATCATTGATTGTCCGGCGTCCGTCGGCGTGCGTCGTCAACAATTTGACTTGAACGACTTCTTCTCCTGTACCGCTATAACCAATTTTGACGAAACATGCCTGAGATACACCAAAGTTGTTCAAAGAATTGAATTCCCTCAATAACTCTGGTTGCTATGGCAACAGAAAGGAAACCTCTAAAACCACAATGCCCTTAGTCTTAAGATTTGGTATGTAGCATTGTCTAGTGGACTCCTACCAATTTTGTTCAAATTTTACTCCTGGTGTCAAAACTGGTCCTGCCAGGGGGTCCTATTTGTGCAAATATTTAATCTTTAAAAATCTTCTTTGATGAGTTTTCTTTGATGATGACATCGTGGAAAAGGGGACAATATTCCTCTCAATCTAAGAAAATTTTTATTTGTTTTTATTCCTTTCGTGATAACGTCATGAAAAAGGTGAATATACTCTTATAAAAAAATTGGTGTGATTTCTCTTTGATGATTAAGTTACGGGAAAGGGGAAAATACTTCTACATTTTACAAAAAGCAAATCAGGGATTATTTCTTTTCGGTGATGACGTCACAGGAAAGGGGCAAATACTCTTGAGAACATTGAAGGCGGAGGTTACTAGTATTTCCCTTTCATGATTACATGAAAAGAGACAATACTCTAAAATCTTACAAAAATCAAATTTGGGATTATTTCCCTTTGTTGATGACGTCACGCGTAAGGGGACAATACTTTTGCGAATAAACTTCGATATTCCTTTTCATTGATGATAACGTGACAATACAGGAGATAATACTACTATATCTTACAAAAATCAAATTCAGGATTATTTTCCTTTGGTGATGATGTCACAGAAAAGAGGACAATACTCTTACAAAAACTGAAAGTAGAGGCTATTAACTTTTGATGATAATGTGACGGGAAAGGGGACAATACTCCGACATTTAACAAAAACAAGTTATTGATAATCTCCCTTTGGTGATGATGTCACTGGACAGGGGAATATCCTTACCATAAATGAAGAATGAGGTTTATTTCTAATGATGATGTCACAGGAGAGGGGATAAAACTCTTACATCTAACAAAAATCAAATTTAGAATGAGTTCTCTTTGGTAATGACGTTATTGGAAATGGAACTTTCATTTTACAAAAATCAAATTTGAAGAAATTAATTTCCTCTGTTGATGACGTCAATGGTATTGGGGCATTATCTCCCTCTAGTGATGACGTCACGGGAAAACGGACAATATTCTTACAATGAAATTTCGTTTATTTCCTTTCGATTATGACGTCACGTGAAAAGGGACAATATTCTCTTAAAGACTGAAATTCCTTTAATTTTCTTTCAATGCTTATATCACGGGAAAGGGCAAAATACTCTTACATTGTAGAAAAACTCAATTTGGGATTTTTTACCTTTGGTGATGTGTCACAGGAAAAGGACAATACTCTAACAAAGAATGAAAGTAACGGGGGTGGGGGTATTTCATTTTGACGTCACAGAAAAGTGTACAATACTCTTACAAAGAATGGAAGTCGCGGTTATTTCAGTTAGATAAATATGTCACGGAAAAGTGGAAAATACTCCATCTTACAAAATTAAATTGGGATTATTTTCCTTTGGCGATGACATCACAAGAAAGGGGACAATACTCTAACAAAAAAAGAAAGTGAGGATATTTAGCTTTAATGATGACGTCACGGGGAAAACACTCCTACATCTTACAATTAAAATGTAAGGTTAATTACCTTGGGTGATGACGTAACGCGAAAGGGGACAATACTCATATATCTTGCAATTAAAATTTTCAATTATTTCCCTGACGTCAAGCAAAGGGAACAATACTCTCACGGAAAATGAAATTCCAGTCTTTATTGTTGACGTCACGGGAAAGAGGACAAATCCATCTTACAAAAATTAAATTTGGGGTTTATTCCTTTTGGTGATGAGGTCACGGAAAGGGAACACTACTTCATCTTACAAATATTGAATTTGGGATTATTTCCTTGCAATGATAACGTAAAGTTACTCTTATAAAGAATAAAACTAGGGGTTATTTCTATTCAGTGATGACGTCACGGGAAAGGGGACAATACTCTTACATCTTACAACAAAGATTTTGAATTATTTCCATTTGGTAAAGAGGTAACGGGAAAATGGACAATACAAAAAATGAAATTTAAGTTATGTTCCTTTGTTGATGAAGTCACGGAGAAGGGGACAGTGCTCCTACATCTTACAACAGTTAAATTTGGGATCATTTCCCTTTGGCGATGACGTTACGCGAAAGGGGACAATACTCCATCTTACAAAAATTATTTTTGGGAATTACCTTTTGGTGACGACTTCACAAAATGTGGAAAATACTCTTACAAAGAATTAAAATGGGGCTTATTTCCCTTTGATGATGACGTCACGGGAAAGAGTAGAATACTCCTTCATTTTACAAAAATTAAATTTGTAATTATTTGCCTTTGGTGATGACGTCACGGGTGAAAATGAACAATACATCTTACAAAAATAAATTTGGGATTATTTCCATTTGTTGATGACGTAACGGGAAAGGGGACAATACTCTTCATTTAAAAAAATGATTTTGGGATTATTTACCCATGGTGATGTCGTCACAAGAAACTGGACAATACTCAAGTCTGACTGAACTACACGATCTAACTACGATCAGATCTGAAGGCGACCCATTCAATTCTATTTTCTCGATAACCTGGATTAAATATTTCTAGTATTGTTATTTATATCCCAGCCTTATGACGCGTCTTTATGGTTTACATGTACACACCGCGTGTTAATGTTTTATAGCATGTTTAAATCTTGAAAATATTTTGTGTTTCGTAGAATAAATTAATTCTCCTTCGATTAAAATAAGCTAATTCAAGTTCTGTTTGTATTTTCTAAATGAATATTAATTAGTGTGTTAGCATGGTGACGAAAATATTCAAGTAATCGAGCCTGTTATGCAGTATCTATCAAATGTCAAAAGCTGCTTGAAACTTTCCCAGACATACAATTATCTCAATATTTTACAAGATTTCCTCCATTAAAGCGACTGATTCTCAAAATAAAGCTTCAATTTTGTTTGCTTAAAAATCAAAGAGATGTAAATATACTATGAAAAAGTAGATCAATTAAACTATGATCAGTATGTAAAAGTTAACAATACAAAGTACAAAATACGATTAAAGTGTAAAAAACTTAATTTTATGTTGTGTTTCTGTATCCAAAACTGAGAAAGTAACTTAGTTTAGGAATGTTTTTTCACAACTATAACGAGAATGTTTACGTATATAACATTTTCTGTTTATATGCATCAATGCAGTCGCTCTTATTGTGACGTTTATGACAGGAAACAACCGAGTTATTTGGGATCCCAGTTATAGATATTTTCACATGCTTTCAAATTGTAAAAAAATAGAAACTGGTTTATCTTCAAAAACTTGAAAGCTGCGCACTGATTACTAATTGAAAGGTTATGAGAAGGTGACCTTCTATTGGTGACGTTCAGATTCTAATAGCAGAGCGTTTTTAGGAGATGATTTTAATCAGATTGGACAATACTCCCTTTGATGATGACGTCACGGGAAGTGGAAAATACTCATCTTACAACAATGAAATTTGGGATTATTTGCACTTGGTGATGACGTCACTGGAAAAGGGAAAATACTCTATCGAAAATGAAATTCCAGTTTTTCCCTTTTGATGATGACTTCACGAGAACGGGGACAATACTCCTCCATCTTACGAAAATTGAATTTGGGATTATTTTCCCATGGTGATGACGTCACGGGAAAGGCAACAATCCTCCTACCTTGCAAAAAATTAATGACTATTTATTTTTTACGCTGACTTCACAGGAAAGGAGACAATACTCTTTATAATTTAATTTTCGATTATTTCTCTTTGGTAATGATGTCATGGGAAAAGGGACAATACTTGTACTAAAAATAAAATTCCAATGATGATGTCAAGGAAAAAGGGAGAATACTCTTACATCTTAGAAAAAAGTAAATTTGGGATAATTTCCCTTTTGTTGATGACTTCATGGGAAAGGGGACTTTACTCTAAGAAAAAAATCGAGAGTTATTTTCCTTTGATGATGACGTCAAAGGAAAATGGGACAATAATCCTGCGTTTTACAAAAAAAAAATAATTTTCGATAATTTCCCTTTGATGATGACGTCATCGAGAAGTGTATAAAAATGAATTTGAGCTATTTTCCCTTTGTTGTTTACGTCACGGAAAAGAGGACAATACTCCATCTTAAAAAGTTAAATTTGAGAATTTTTTCCCTTTAGTGATGACGTCATGGGAAAGAGGAATATATTATAACAAGAAAATTGGGGCGTTATTTTCCTTTGATGATGACGTCACAGAAAATGAAAAAAAATCCTGCGTTTTACAGAAATGAAATTTGGGATGATTTCCCTTCAATGATGACGTCATCGGAAAGTGTATAAACATGAATGTGAGTTATTTCCCTTTGCTGGTGACGACAGGGATTGGGACAAAACTTCTTAATCTTACAAAAATCAAATTCAGCGGTATTTTCCTCTTTGGTGATGACGTCATTTGTAAGGGGACAATACGCTGACAAAAATTAAAGTGGATTTATTTTCTTTTCGTGATGACGTCACGGGAAATGAGACAATACTCTTACAAGACTTTAGCAATTTTAGCAGAATTCAATAATTTGACCTTGACTGTGAAGGTCATTTTAAGGTCAAAGTCAAACCTGAACAATCATAATGTCGGATTTGTCATAAGTGTTGCTTTTTCTAAATATTAATAAAATCCAACTAAAATTAACAAAGTTATGACAAATTTTAGCAAAATTCAATAATTTGACCTTAAAGGTGAAGTTCATTTATGAGTCAAGGTCCAATCTTCAAGGTCCAAGGTTCAGTCTATTCCAACTGAAGATCTTGTCCAAAGGGTTGTTATGTCCAAGTATGAAGACAATCCACCTATTAATAATGACGTTATGTCTAATTTTAGCAAAATTCAATAATTTGACCATGACCATGAGGATAAAGGTCATTTATGAGTCAAGGTCAGGTTTAATCTGGTTTGCTTGAAGCTCTTGTCCAAAGGGTTTGTGTGGCCATGAAGACAGTCCACCTATTAAGTACAAAGTTATGGCCACTTTTAGTAAAATCTTATATTTTGACCTTGAAGGTGAAGGTCATTTATGGGTCAAGGTCAAGTTAAGTCCTGTCTGCTTGAAGGTCTTGTCCAAAGGGTTGTTCTGTCCAAGTATGAAGACAATCCATAAAGGAATAAAAATTATGGTCAATGTTAAAGTTTTCGGACTGGAATGACAACGGCAACGACACCATGGCTCTAGCAATAACTCGAGTTTCTTCGAAAAACTTCGAGCTAAAAATGAGTGGGTGGTTTTTCCTTGATGATGACGTCAAGAGAGATGAGATTCCCTTTGCTGATGACGTCATTTGAAAGTGGACAATACTTCTACATCTTAGAAATATCAAAACTAAAGACCAAAAAATATGACATCATAGGAAAGGGACAACATCGTACATCTTAAATAGCTATTTCCATGTTGACATCAAAGGCAAAAGATAATACTCTTACATAGTTAAACAATCAGTTGGGTTATTTTCCATTGGTGACGATAGTTGATGTCAATATATGTCAGGGACATTTTGCTTCACACTCTAATTCATTCAGTCAATACTTATTCAACAACACTAACACAACTACCCACACAATCACTTGCCCAGTTTATTTTTTTATTAATCTATCTCAACAATAGCATTTCTCTTGAACCATTCCTTTTCTTTGTTATCTTCAGCTGCACCTGTTATACAGAAATCAAGGACAGGAAACAAAGTAAGAATTAATGTTTCTATAGCAATATATGAAGTGATCCCATCCGGGTTGTGATTTTTTACTGAGTACTTTTTCTCTAAAATGCTAAGCCATCTCAGAAGAAAATGTAGAGCTTCTCCAGAATTCACATAAATGTACAAGGCAGCTATAATAGCTTTACACAATAAGCTGGAACACAGGATCACTGCTCATATTTAGAAAAAAAAGAAGAGGGATCAGTAGTCTTATTTAGCAAAAGGCACATAGGGATCAGTAGTTTCATTTATGGCACTGATTAATTTACAAAAAGACAGTCCATTAGCCTTATGAAGATAAAGACAACTTAATTTATCTGTGCCGTGTCAATTTTGTCACTCATGTTACATTTATTTAAAACAATAATTATTGTTTTTTCTGGTGTCTGCTCTTTATACCATGTTAGCAAGATTTGTAATTGAGTTCTTCTCTTTTCTGCTGTGTGACTTTCTAGAAAATACCCATCTGATTTTATTTATCTTTAAAAACCAAGAAGACTATGTTTTCACACCTTGATTATGAATATTTTATGCACCAGATAACTGTCTATGCCATTTCTATTTATAACAATGTACTTGTTACACGATTTTTTTTTGTTTTCTTCATAATTTCTTATCCTTATTATTTTCTTCTTCTTATTATTATTATTATCATCATCATCATTTTAATTGACTCCATCTTTATGGACTTTTTTGAGTTAAATTCTACCATAACCTACAATATAAGACTAGCTGAAAAAAAGAATATGACACCAATAATATCAACTTAATTCCTAACACCCATCTCAGCAAAAAGAAACACTGCAAACATTAACTACAGTCAATGAGATGATGAACAAAACATGCCCAGGACGAATAATCATCAGTACAACACAAAACAGAGGACCACCATGACGCCACAACCACAACCAGAAACACTGAAAACATGAAGACCTATACAATGCAGGTCATTAACAACAACATTACAACAACTTCCACCAATAACAATTAAATAAACATAACCACAGAGACCTTTTTGACTACTAAGACCGAAACAATGGCATGATTGTTAAAATAAAACACAAAGAACAAATACACTATCACGATGTCTAATCTACATCAGAACACAACGACAAAGAACACCATCATATGCCAGCTTAATAAATAAAGACACAATTACATCACAGCGATAAAACTATCAACACCATCACATACCAGCACTATAACTAACAAAAACATCACATAGCAGCACTATAACAAACAACACCATCACATACCAGCATAAAAACTAACAACACCATCACAAACCAGCATAAAAACTAACAACACCATCGATCCCAGCCTAACAACAAACAACACCATCACATCCCAGCAAAATAACTAACCACACCGCCACATACTAGCACAATAACAACGACACCAAAACATCCATGCAAAAAGAACAGCAACAAGAACACATCGACTAACAACACCATCACAACCCCCTTTAATGACTTACAAAATCATCACATCCAAGCACAATGTCCAACAACACCAAATCATCTATAAAAAAACAACACCACCACAACATTCCAGCATAATGACCAACAACATCATAACAATCTAGCACACATACCAACACCAACAAGAACACTTCGAACAACAACACCATTGGGTCCAAGCGCAATGACTTACATTCCAGCGCTTTAACTAACAAGTAACAACACCATCACATACCAGCAAAATAACTAAAAGCACCATCACATACCAGAAATATAACTAACAATATTATCGCATGCTAGAAAAATAATAAAAATACCATCACATACCAGAAAAAACTAACAGCACCATCATAAACCAGCAGATAACTAACAACACCATCACATACCAGCATTAAAACTAACAAAATTATTGCAACTAACAACACTATCGCATTCCAGTCTTACAACAAACAACACCATCATATCCCAGCAAAATAACTAAAAACACCATCACATACTGGCACAATAACAAGCAACACCAAAACATCCATGCAAAAAGAACACCAACAAGAATACATCGACAAAAAAACAACAACAAATCTAAAAACAATTACTAACAACACCATCACAATCGAGTACAATGACCAAAAACACCGTCAAATCTCAGGACAATGACCAACATCACCATCAAAAGCATGCATAACAACCAACAACACCATCACATCCCAGCACAATAACCATAACCACAATCACAATCCATTGCAAGGCCCAACAACACCATCACAATCCATCACAATGACCAACAACACCATCAAATCTCAGCACATTGACCAACACCACCATCACAGTCCATCGCAATGACCAACGCCACCATCACAATCCATCGCAACGACCAACAACACTATACCAGCTACCAGGGCATTCCAGCAGGACATTTTACACATTATTTCGAAATGCCCTACTAGGTTACTCTGCCAGCAGAGAATCCCAGCGGGACATTGATTTAACACTTTATTTCGGATTACCCGGCTATGTTACTCTGCCAGCAGAGAATCCCAGCGGGACATTGATTTAACAATTTATTTCGGATTACCCTGCTATGTTACTCTGCCAGCAGGGCATTCCAGCTGGACATTGATTTAACAATTTATTTCGGAATACCCTGCTAGGTTACTCTGCCAGCAGAGAATCCCAGCGGGACATTGATTTAACAATTTATTTCGGATTACCCTCCTATGTTACTCTGCCAGCAGGGCATTCCAGCTGGACTTTGATTTAACAATTTATTTCGGAATACCCTGCTATGTTACTCTGCCAGCAGGGCATTCCAGCTGGACATTGATTTAACAATTTATTTCGGATTACCCTGCTATGTTACTCTGCTAGCAGGGCATTCCAGCTGGACATTGATTTAACAATTTATTTCGGAATACCCTGCTATGTTACTCTGCCAGCAGAGAATTCCAGTAGAACATTGATTTAACAATTTATTTCAGAATACCCTGCTATGTTACTCTGCCAGCAGGGCATTCCAGCTGGACAATAGTTTTACTATATTAATTTCAATGCTTAGTTTTTAAATCACTGTTAATTTCTGACATATCGAAAAATTCACTGTTCAATCTATACAACTCAGTGTTAATGTAAATGGAAAAAAACTACATGAAACTAGTGTACAATGACATCATTGTGGGTAATTATTGGTCAATATAAGTGACAACCCGCAGACGATGATTGCAAGTTTAATTGTACAATAGGGCCCAGAGTTTTGAAGACAATAACTTCTCAGTGAACGTTTAGCTCATTTAAATCTGACGATGCTTTCAATTTGGTCTGGTTAAAAAAGTCTTTGTATCATAGTCAAAACAATTCGGCATTGTTTTCTGTATAAAGCCACGAAGAATACATTCCATAAACTTTTAGATTATAGAATATCTGAAGGGACTTCACGGAGCTAATATTTTGAAAGATGTAGCTTGTTTTCGAATGATAGCTTTGCAGAAACTTCCGTGCAATAAGATAATGTATGGTTAAGCATACATAATAAATTGTTTGTTTTTGGTGCCGTGCTCTTAAAAAGAAGGGACGGTATGTCTGAATAATAAAACCCATTACAAATCTGGTTCACTAGATGCATTTCTCTTTTGATGTTATAAAATAGGTACATGTCAGGGACGTTTACTGCGACAGACGACGCTCACCTCGGCCAAATTCCAAAATGTGTAAGACAACCGACTGTTGTTGTCTTTTTATCAACAAAATAGTCAAGATTAACAACTTCAAACAGACTGTTTAATCCGTCATCACCGCTGAACATATAAAAGTGTAATTCATTAGCATGTCTACATCGCCATAGCATGCTGATTAGCTGAAACAGTGGTGGTTCACATATGCGAGCAAACGGTGGCGTCCCCAGACAAGGGCCTTTCTTGAATTGTTTTGACTATGATACAAAACATATATAAGATTTCTGCATGCGTTATTGAATTTAACCCGCCAAACCCACAAACGCGTCTCGTCATAGTGGAGTCTCAGTCCATTATCTTGTGCCAGCAATGCTATATATGTTACATAAATCACATTATCTGTGCATGTCATTACTACCTAAGAATTTGTTCAGACATATTTTACGATCATATACAAAAGATAAATTCGTTCCAGCGGTCCAGACATGTAAATGAAAGATAAGATTTTAGTGTAATAGTTTTTAATTTGACAGCAAATTAATGTAATTGTGGTTGGCAATGACAGACCATTAAAATATTCATCAATGTCCTGTTGTAAATTTGTGTTATAAAATATTGTTTTATTTTTAGTTTTGCAAAGGGAAGTCAATTATCATCGTACGTTTTTCTTAAATCAACTACTTTTAGAGAAATGTATCCTGTTTTGATCTTGATTACTGAACTTATAATGGGGCGCCATATCCAATCAGTGTGGTCCGTGAATAGCTTCACTGTATTCCTAAGCTGGTACTAAACTGCTTGTACCATGATTATATAGCTAAACACTGATCCTATGAACTTTTTTGCTCTCAAAAGTTACTATTCTCAATTCAGAGAATGTTTTTCTTTCCCTTTCACTCTGAATATCTTTCCGAATTTTGCAGCAGTTCTGTCAATTACCTATCTAAGAAAAGATCTTACAGTCTAGATGTGGTATTCCACTCGGAATATCCAGTAAATCAATCTTATGGTTTATGCACTTAAACACATTCAAACATTGATTATTCGTTCTAATGGTGTTATGGTCTTTAACTTCAGTACACATGTATTTTTTTTAATTTTCAATTTCATGTGTTTTATGTCCACAATAATGTTACTTTCTGAGTAAGCATGAGTGTTTTAAAGGTTATAAAATGATGCAATATTTTATTGAACAAAAATTAATCTTTTATCACACAATATTCATGATTCTCTAACTTTGGCACAAAATTTATTGAACTATTTTCTTTCACTGTATTTGTGTAACGGTAAAATCGGGTTTTAGGGGTTCTGTAGTTTCTAATAAAAGATTGGATGAGAGAATTTTAAAGTATTTTGCTTTTCGTTGAAACAATAAATTGGACACATGGTCTGTTTCGAGATGAAGTTTATCCTGTTTAACGCTAAACAAACAAACATCATAAGATAAACATTCTCCATCCTGGCACCAAACATTTATTCTTTATAAGTTGTGTAGTTTTATGTTAAAATTTACATTTCCCTTTCATTCAATGTCTGAAGAATCAAAACTGTTACAACTGATCTTATTGCAGTATTTATGTTTCGGAACTTGTCCAGAAACTATAGTTAATGCCAGTTTATAGTTACGCTTAAACAATACCAGGATGTATTAGAAATACAACTGCTGCATGGAATCAATGGTTGATGTTTGTTTTAGTATTTCATTAGGTCAAGAAAAGTCATTTCTTTTTCATTTATTCATACAATAAATCGGACCCTTATCATTCACCCAGGACCATACATATGTCAACATTTTGAAACCTAAAATAGCTTGTCATTCACCCAGGAACCATACATATATCAACATTTTAAAACCTAAAATAGCTTATCATTCACCCAGGAACCATACATATATCAACATTTTAAAACCTAAAATAGCTTATCATTCACCCAGGAACCATACATATGTCAACATTTTAAAACCTAAAATAGCTTAACATTCACCCAGGAACCATACATATGTCAACTTTTTAAAACCTAAAATAGCTTATCATTCACCCAAGAACCATACATATGTCAACATTTTAAAACATAAAATAGCTTACCATTCACCCAGGAACCATACATATGTCAACATTTTAAAACCTAAAATAGCTTATCATTCACCCAGGAACCATACATATATCGACATTTTAAAACCTAAAATAGCTTATCATTCACCCAGGAACCATACATATATCAACATTTTAAAACCTAAAATAGCTGTTGTCAATAATAAGATGAGCAAGATGTTATCGAATGTTCGTTCATTAATATCTGTTTATACTTGTGTATACAAGTTCCTTTTTATGGATTAAGAGCTCAGTTTGACCTCGAAAAGACGGAAAAAACTGTCAAAGTTCACTTACACATTTATTATTTCGATGCAGGCTAGCTGAAAAAAATTGTGGAATTTTTGTAACTGGTACAAAACAAACATAGAATGTTACTAATCTGTAACTGAAAAACAAACAACCTATATTTTCAGTGACGACAATAATACATTGAGTGATGACCTACACGTAGCGATATAAGCGGTCAATGGCGGTCAGTTTGAAATTTTGAGCGGATAAAGAAAATACAAATTCAGTGGTTTTATTTCGGTTTTATAGTGGATGTAAAGCTTTTATAAAATAAAATATGGCAAATGACTCAGAATTGAACTGGACTGACATGGAATCTGAAGCTGGTGAAAATGTGGAGGTAACAATTGAAACGAGAAACATGTTTGATACAGGTGCAAGTGGGTGGGGTGATGTCAGTGATAGTGATGGCACTTGGACTAGAATGAATTTTTCTCGTAAACGCAAAAAGAGAGGTAGTGCAAGCAGTACAGGTAGTAATGGGGACAGTGTAATAAATCAGTTTACTAGATTATCTACAGATGATAAATTGGTCACACTTTTTGAAACAATATCTAGGATAGAGAGTAAACAAACAGAACAATTTTGTGTTCATGATCAATTAAAACACGATGTAGGATTAACTCAAAAAAGATTGAACGTACAACACAATGCTATAGCTTTACTGATTAGAAAAAGTAAAATGTTGTCCTATCGTTCTCTCGACCAGGAAGCCAGGGGTAGGCGAAATAATTTGATATTTTGGGGACTTACTGAAAGAATGAGATGTAATGATAAAGATTTGATAAATAGATTTTTGGCTAGTGAACTTGACCTACATCTCACGAAAAATTACAATCCAATAGAGAGAGCACATCGTCTAGGCCCCGACTTAAGGGTAAATTATGATCAAAAACGACCAATTATCGTAAAGTTCATGCACTATGAGGACACTGAAGCTATTTTGAAGTCAGCATATAAACTCAGAGACAGTAATTTCACAATAGATAAAGACTATCCGAACGAAATTGTCGAGGCCAGACGGAAAATGTACAACTCGCAGGCAGCCAGAAACGCACGAGCGGCGGGCAAGCGAGTCGTGATCAAATACCCGGCGAGGTTATATATCAGTAACGTATTCGAGGACGACGCACTCCCTGATTGGTACGATCTAATGCGTGAGAGTCGCACGCAAGGCTTCGAACCGACGATCGCCGACGATGGACCTTTATTCCACCAAGAATCTCCTCTTAACCGGCGAAAATCTAGCAACAGACGACGTGAGGAGCCGAGAAATCAGCAACACGACGGCGCTAACGGTGGCCTAACGACATGTGACCGGCGGAAACTAGGTCATGACACTAGTACATCACGTGACAATAACATTATACATAATTCACAGGACACTTATGTACGACAAAGTGACGTAATGACAAGTGATCAAAGTAAGTCACAAACGCATAAGTCTAACAATAGTAACTTACCCGTAAACTCGGCGGAGCAGAATTCACCAGAAACAATTGTTAAACAGTTATTTAAAATCCCTGCTCCTCGGGGCAGAAGTAAATCACAATCCAGGAATGTAAATACAAAAGCAGTGAAAACAAATAAATCCAATAATATGACACCGAACAATAAAACATGTACATTGAACACTCAAGGTATTCATGTGAAAAAAACACCGCGTGGGAGGTCGCGTTCTGTGTCGAGTACCTCTAAAAATAGACAACGGGTAAACCAAGATAAGCCTGTCAGTGACACAGATAGTGGTAACATTTCCACGGACCGGTTGAACCCGCAATAAAATATACAGGAGAAAAGTGACAACTCTGACTTATTGGGAAGAGATTTAATAAATTAGACTCTCCTGAATTTTTGAACATTTTCAGTAAAAATGAAATCGTATTATTGACAGAATGTTGGTCATGTGATGAATTTAATTATAATGTGAATAGTTTTACTTACTCTAAGCTGGATAGAACACTTAAACATATAAATGCACGTAGGGAAAGTGGTGGTCTTATCGTATATGTATCTGATAAAATAGGTAAATATGTGACATTTGTTAAAAGTACTGATGATCATAGTCTGTGGTTGAAATTCGACAAATGTATTTTTCCTGATTTTTACAAAATGACTTATTACTGTGTTTATGTTACAACTTGCCATCTGGTAGCAGTAGAGAATTTTTGCATAACCAAAGTGTGTTTGATAGCATTGTAGATGACATTTGTTATTTAAAAGACAAATATGAAGATAAGTGCGATTTCTTGGTTACAGGTGACTTAAATTCACGTGTTGGTCTTTTGAACGATTTTGTAGAACATGAAGATTTATTTAACTTTGGTTTTATGCCACCGGACTGTGTGACTGATGTTAGCATTCCGAGATGTTCGCAAGATAAATTTGTGAATGATAATGGTAAACTGCTTATTAATTTTTGCAAATCAACGGGTCTGAGAATCATGAATGGTAGGCTCGGTGTGGATGGATTTTTTGGTAATTATACGTGTATCAAACACAATGGAAGTAGCGTTGTGGATTATGTTCTATGTAAAACGGAATAATGCGACTTTTTAACCGATTTTATATAGATACGCCCAATATTTTATCAGATCATTGTGCGGTGTTTTTTTTCATTGCGTTCATCTTTAGATAATCAAATTAGGTCAAATGAAAATAATATTATACAAGGAACAGAATCCGAGAAAATTGATTATATCTATAAATGGAATCCTAATAAAACAGAAGCATTCATTTCACAGTTGAACGGACAAGATTTTCAACGTAAACGGAAGAATTGTTGTCTTTAAATGACAATGTAAACATTAACGAAAATTTATCGGAATTTAATATTGCGCTCCATAATGTATGTCAACCGCTTTTTCGAAAGAATATCGACGTAACTCGTAAAAAAGAGCAATTTAAAAACGAATGGTATGACAATGAATGTAAACAAAAACAGCAGACATTTTATAAATCGTTGAATAAATTTCGAAAAGATAAATCAGACTTCAATAGAATACAGATGGCTAGGGCAAGAAGCGATTACAAAGCTTTGATACGAAAAAAGAAGTTTAATTACGACATTAAACAAACACGGAAACTAGAGTCGTTAAGGCGTAAAAATGCTAAGGAATATTGGAAAATATTTAAAAGTTTATCTTCACAAAATAACGTTAATAAGGTTACTTCTGATGAATTTGCAAATTACTTTAAATCTATTAATAACCCGGACTCGATATTCTTCCAGCCGGACGAAGATGTTATTCATTTCAATGAGCGTTATTTAAACGGCGAATTTCAGATTATGTTTCAAGAATTGGACGATCCAATCTCTGTAAATGAAATTTCAAAAGCGTGTAAGGAATTGCGTAACGATAGAGCAGGTGGTCCAGATTTTTATATTAATGAATTTTTCAAATACGGTATTGATAGCTTTGTTTTATATCTTCATGTTCTATTTAATAAGTTATTGAATAATGGTTATTTCCCTTCACTATGGTCGGAAGGCTTTATCATACCGCTATATAAAAAAGGGGACCCTAACGCACCAGAGAATTACAGGGGGGTAACTCTTTTGAGTACAATGGGTAAACTTTTCACAAGAGTTTTAAATAATAGATTAAATTGTTGGACCGAAAATTATCATGTCTATGTAGAATCGCAGGCCGGATTTAGGTCACACATGGGGACAACTGACAATGTTTTTGTATTACATGGTTTAATTGATCATATCCTAAATGAAAATAAGAAAATATACGCTTGTTTTGTAGACTTCACGAAAGCTTTTGACTTATTAATTCGAGAGAACATTTGGTTGAAATTAATTCAAATTGGGATCCGGGGAAAAATCCTCAACGTTTTGAGATCAATGTACCAGAATGTCAAATCGAGGGTGAAAACTCAGAATCTTTTAAGTGAAAGTTTTTTATGTTCATTAGGTGTTCGTCAGGGTGATTGCTTATCGCCGTTTCTTTTTTCTATATATTTAAATGATCTTGAAGATACACTTTCGCGTGAAGGCTTTAAAGGCATATGTACGGGTATGTTGAAACTTTTCCTACTTTTGTATGCAGACGATATCGTTATTATTGCAGATAGTCTAAAGGATTTACAGAAAGAATTGGATATTCTTAAAGATTATTGTGAACGATGGAAGCTTACTGTAAATATAAATAAGACCAAAGTCATGATCTTTAGAAAAGGGGGTAGAATACCGCGAAATACAAGAGTAATATATGACAGTTCAGAAATTGAAATAGTAAACAAATTTACATATCTTGGCATTGTCTTTACATGCGGGGGGTCTTTCGAACAAACATTTGAAGCATTATCGGGTCAAGCGTTAAAAGCCATTTTTAAAATGAAACAGTATATGCAGAAATTTACGAATATTGAAGTTAAACATAAACTTGATTTATTTGACAAATTGATAAAGCCTATATTAAACTATGGATGTGAAGTTTGGGGAATGAATGACGCAGATAAAATAGAAAGTGTTCATACGCATTTTTGCAAAAAATACTTTAGGAGTTAAAATGCAAACACAAAATAACTTTATTTATGGCGAACTAGGAAGAATGCCTTTAAAATATCAAAGAACGATACAAATTATAAAATATTGGCTCAAAATAATTAAATGTGATAATGTTAAACTTATTAAACAAACATATAACATGATGTTGGCAGATATCGAAAGAAATAACGATATTTCAAATTGGGCAAAATCGGTTATGTCTTTACTTAAAAACTTAGGTTTAAATTACGCTTGGCTTTTCCAAGAAGTAGGAAACGAAGATATTTTCATATCAGAAGTTGAACAAAGACTTAAAGATATTTTTATCCAAAACTGGATGTCAAATCTTAATACTTCGACCAGGGCCGACACATATAGACTTTTCGCAACCTTTGATTTTTCGAAATATTTAGAGCAAGTACAGATCCGTAAATATAGAACAGCTTTATCAAGACTTAGATTATCTTCTCACAGACTAGCTATAGAAACAGGAAGGTGGCATAAACCGCGACCAGTTACAAGAAATGAGCGCAAATGTATTCTATGTAACACTTTAGAAGACGAATTTCATTTCCTACTCGAATGTGAACTCTACAAAGATCTCAGAATAAGATATATAAAACCATTTTTCCGTAATAGACCAAATATACCAAAGATGATCGAACTTCTCTCGTGTGAGGACCCATCAGTTAATCGTAATCTTACAGCATATACATTTAAAGCAATGGAGCGTCGAAACACGATTTTCTCCGCAGAAAATATACATACATTAGGTATATATATATATACCTTGAAACATAGATAGACTGTTGTTTACTTGTTTGTTACAAAGAATTTTGAAATAAACTAAACCAGATTTTGTAATATCATCGTAACATGCAATGTATAACTAAAATAGTACATTTACACTAAAAGCATAAAATAATTATTTACTTTGTTGTCAAATAAGTAGTATATTTGTGCACATAATTTATTATATAAGTTAACATTCAAAAGTTATGTAACGAAACTAGTAAAATCACAACTTTTTGTTGCATGCGATGATGACGATGATAATTTCTACTTTTGTGAATGTCTATTTTTATTTGTGTTGGGTGATATATGGATACGACCGCCACTGACCAATTTGTAAATTTGTAAATATAACTGTATTATATGCATGTATATATGTACTCACAGGCATATGCCTTTTGTTCAATAAAGTATTTATATTGCTCAGTATAGAATATAATTCGCTTGATTGCCTATGTGCTATTGCATTATACAATAAGTAAAATTAGCACATTCATATAAATTCCGTCAGACTTTAGTATCCAAACAATATACATTGCATAAAAAGTTTATATTGAACATACTACGATATACGAATGATATCTATTCGCTTTAACAGCAAATGCTGTCATCGCATTGTATGAACTATGCATTCAACAACTGAAGCTATTTCAGCAGAAGTAATTCCAGACATTCAGGACAATATATACTCAGCCCCTGATGTAATTCCAGACATTAAGGACAATAAAGACTTAGCCCCTGATGTTATTCCAGACATTCAGGACAATATATACTCAGCCCCTGAAGTAATTCCAGACATTTAGGACAATATTTACTCAGCCAGGGAAGTAAATCCAGACATTTAGGACAATATATTCATTGCCACTGAAATAATTCCAGACATTTATGAATATATATATTCAGCCCTTGAAGTAATTCTAGACATTAAGGACAATATATGCTCAGCCCCTGAAGTAATTCCAGGACAATATATACCCAGCCCCTGAAGTAATTTCAGATATTTAGGACAATATATATTCAGCCCCTGAAGTAATTCTAGACATTAAGGACAATATATGCTCAGCCCCTAAGGTAATTCCCGGCATTAAGAACAGGACATACTCGGCCCCCGAAGTTATTCTAGACATTAGGGACAATATATACTCAGCCCCTGATGTAATTCCAGACTTTATGGACAATATATACTCAGCCCCCGAAGTAATTCCAGACATTTAATACAATACAGTCTGAGCCCCTGATGTAATTCCAGACATTTAAGACAATACATACTCCGCCTCTGAAGTAATTCTAGACATTAAGGACACGATATTCTCGGTCCCTGAAGTAATTCCAGACATTTAGGACAACACAGACTGAGCCCCTGATGTAATTCCAGACATTTAAGACAATACATACTCCGCCTCTGAAGTAATTCTAGACATTTAGGACACGATATTCTCGGTCCCTGAAGTAATTCCAGACATTTAGGACAATATATACTCAGCCCCTGAAGTAATTCCAGACATTAAGGACAATATACACTTAGCCCCTGAAAATATTTCAGACATTTCGGACAATAAATACTCAGCCCCTGAAGTAATTCCGGACATTTAGTGCAATATATACTCAGCCCCCGATGTAATTCATGACAGTTCGGACAATAAATACTCAGCCCCTGAAGTAATTCCAGACATTAAGGACAATATATACTCAGCCCCTGAAGAAATTCCAGACATTTCGGATAATATATACTCAGCCCCTGACGTTATTCCAGACATTTACGACAAAACATACTCAGCCCCCGATGTTATTCCAGACATTAAGGACAATAAAGGATGAGCCCCTGAAGTAATTTCAGACATTAAGAACAATATATACTCAGCCCCTGAAGTAATTCCAGACATTAAGGACAATGTAGACTGAGCCCCTGATGTAATTCCAGACATTAAGGACAAAACAGACTGAGCCCATGATGTATTTCCAGACATAAAGGACAATACTGACTGAGCCCCTGATGTAATTCCAGACATTAAGGACAATACAGACTGAGACCCTGATGTAATTTCAGACATTAAGGACAATACAGACTGAGCCCCTGATGTAATTCCAGACATTAAGAACAATATATACTCAGCCCCTGATGTAATTCCAGACATTAAGAATAATATTAAATCTGCCCCTGAAGTAATTCGAGACATTAAGGAATATATAAATAAGCCCCTGAGGTTATTCCAGACATCCAGGACAATATATACGCAGCCCCTGATATTATTCCAGACATTAAAGACAATATAGACTGAGCCCATGATGTAATTCCAGACATTAAGGACGATATATACTAGGCACTGAAGTAATTCCAGACATTTAGGACAATATAAACCAAGCCCTTGAGGTTATTCCAGATATATAAGACAATATATACTCAGCCCCTGATATTATTCCAGACATTTATGAAAATATATACTCAGCCCCTGAAGTAATTCCAAACATTATCGACTAGATATACTCAACCCCTAAAGTAATTCCAGACATACAGGACAAAATATACTCGGCCCCTAAGGTAATTTAAGATATTTAGGACAATATATACTCATTCCCTGAAGTAATTCGAAGCATTTAGGACAATATATACCCAGCCCCTGAAGTAATTTCAGATATTTAGGACAAAATATATTCAGCCCCTGTAGTATTTCTAGACATTAAGGAAAAGATATAATCGGTCCCTGAAGTAATTCCAGACATTAAGAACAAGACATACTTGGCCCCTGAAGTAATTCTAGACATTAGGGACAATTTATACTCAGCCCCTTAAGTAATATTAGAAATTTAGGAAAATACATACTCCACCTCTGAACTAATTCCGAACATTGAGGACAATATATACTCAGCCCCTTAAGTAATTCCAGACATTTAGGACAATATATACTCAGCCCCTGAAGTAATTCGAGACATATTGGACAAAATATACACAGCCCCTGAAGTAATTCCAGACATTTTGGATAAGATATTATCGCCCCCTGAAGTAATTCCAGACATTTAGGACAATATATACTCAGTCCCTGAAGTAATTCATGACATTGAGGACAATACATACTCCACCTTTGAACTAATTCCGGACATATAGGACAATATATACTCAACCCCTGAAGTTATTTAGACATTCAGGACATTATATATTCAGTTCCTGAAGTAATTCCAGACATTTAGGACACTATGTATTCAATCCCTTTCAGACATTAAGAACACTGAGTTGTTGACACAGACAAATGCCACATTTATCACTTTGAAAAAGCTGAGGGGAGGTCTTTGGAATTCTGTATGTGTTTTTATTTTCATTTCGGATATGACATTTCTTCCTGCAAAAAGTCGTCTATTTATATTTACAAAATATCTGATAAATCATGGCCATACAACCTGTAACCGCAAATTAAATGACGAATCGCCTGTAACACAAAACGTTTTGTATATAAATATGACATTTTCTAATAATAGAAAGAAAATACGAAGGACTTGTAAATACAAACTTTGTGCCGATGTATTATGGTTTCATTGCGTTTGAATCCTGTAATCCAATTGTAAAAAATCGAAATATCCATATAACAAAATAAAAGATAACTCTTACAAATTTCATGCTGAAAATATTTTCTTTCGTATAACAACTCGTCATGCTACTTTATAATCAAAAGCTCATTAATTCTTTAAATACCTTAAATGTTAAATCAATCAAGGATGACGTACATTAAAAGTTTGGAACCAGTGTATCAAAAACAGTAGACAGTACACAAAAAATATAACAATCAAAGGGTGAGTTCACTATAAGCTCCTTTTCAAAATTTCGTTAGTTTGTTTTATGATATTTCTAACAAGCACATATTTTGTACTTTCGACTTTATTTTGCTTGACACTGTTATATGCCAAAACGTAGATAAAAGACCTACGCTAATGCTTCCTAAGTCATTGTATCAAAATGGTGTAAGTGAATTGTCTGTAATGGTTTGTTTTCCCCTAGATAGCTGGCGACTGGTTTATGTTTGAACTGCAATAAACACAGTTGTGATCTTTTGTTTCATTTTATTCAGGCTAAGTCATTTATGTATCAATCCTGTTGTCTATTTGTTAACATGGGACAATAATTCAGTTGTTCATAAAAGCTAAACACAATATCATCGGCTATAGGATAAATATTGACATTATTGCTGTGTGGTATATGCAAACACAGAATGGTTAAAGTCAAAGACAGAATAAAGCATGTCATAGAAAAGTATTCTGAGGGAATTAAGTAACTTTGAAGATCGTTGACATGAAAAACATCCGGATCCTTGGTTGTTATTCTTGCAAACAACCAACACACATTAAAAGAAATGTATTCTTGTTATCCCAGGAAATGAATGTAACGCTGTTTTAAAAAGCCCCTTATTTGTTCTTAGCCCTCGATCAATACATTGTGCAAATTAAATCGTTCAAGCAATACATGATGTACATTTTTACATAGTGTACGAAAACAAAGCCACTTCGTCTGACTGATAAAATATTTACGTATGAAGGACTTAACGCTACACCTTAAACAAGGCAAATGCTGAAAAGGTCATCTCAACACATGCATCATGATTTCCCTACTGATATTGAGACTTAGAAACTAAATAACATCGTACAGAATTGTTGCCACAGTACATTACATCGCACTAATACTGCCTTTAACTACTAAATTATATCATACTAAAAATGTTTATGTCATAGATGTATCTTAATCATTTCCTGCAAGAAGTTCGTATTTCCTTGGTATTAAAACCTGTAAGTAACGCTATAATTATATTTGGCATTTTCCTTAATATCTGAAACATCTTGAAAATATAAGAAATGATAATTCAAAGGAAGACTTTGTGCGAATATTTGTGCAACGTTTGTATTCAAAGTATGTTGTGTAGGGCGTGACTCTATACATTCCTTTAATCCGATCGACGCAAAATCTAAACATCTATATTATATTATATTATATATAATATATATAAAATAAAAGATAACTCTTACAACTCCATGCGGTAAATATTTACTTTCCTTTAACAATTCGTCATGCTACTTGTTAAATCTTGTTCAGATACCTTTGATTTTAAATCAATCAAGGATGAAGTATATCAGAAGTTTGGAACCAGTGTATCAAAAACAGTAGACAGTACACAAAAAATATAACAATCAAAGGGTGAGTTCACTTTAAGCTCCTTTTCAAAATTTCGTTAGTTTGTTTTATGATATTTCTAACAAGCACATATTTTGTACTTTCGGCTTTATTTTGCTTGACACTGTTATATGCCAAAACGTAGATAAATGACCTACGCTAATGCTTCCTAAGTCATTGTATCAAAATGGTGTAAGTGAATTGTCTGTAATGGTTTGTTTTCCCCTAGATAGCTGGCGACTGGTTTATGTTTGAACTGCAATAAACACATCTGTGATCTTCTTGTCTCATTTTATTCAGGCTAAGTCAATTATGTATCAATCCTGTTGTCTGTTTGTTTACATGGGACAATAATTCAGTTGTTCAGGAAAGCAGAAAGTCGAAAAGTAAACATAATATCATCAGCTATAGGATGAATATTGACATCATTGCTATGTGTGGTATTTTACATTATAGAAGACCTAAGTCAGTCATTGAAATTTTCCTATAGTTTATTCTTCTACCAAACTATTGGTAACAACTAGCAGTTTCTCTTAACGAAATTGATTTATTCCAACGGCTGAGTAATAACATTTCCAATAAATATCGCACCAAATATATATTTTTCTGATTGATATAGACCAACCGGAAATTATTTGAGAGGCTTTTACTTGAACTTTGCAAACTTTATCCATAAAGGAAACGGTGTTCATTCGACTTAATTTCTTATCATCTCTTTTATTTCGGAATATCCATGTTTTAATCATCAGTAGTGATCATTCGTTTAATTTTTCATTCATTAAAGAAATGTAATAAATGTATACAAAAGTAATGATTAAATGTTATTTATTAACTAGTTTTTTAAGCAAGAAAGATATTTGGTAGATTTGTCTGTAAAAACGATTGAACTTAAAGGAAAAATGAGGTAACCCACGGATAATCTCCGAACGCTCCGTAATAACATTCAAAAAATAAAACAACAAGAACTATCATTGAAAGATGACAATGCCCCCGAGGTGGTGCTTTGACCTTTGGGAAAGGAAAAGATAAAATAAAATGTAGTTTTTAACAATTTGACCTCAAGGTCAATGTCATTTATGAGTCAAGGTAAAAATAGATTTATTACTTTTTGTCATTTAGAATATCTCTCCCAAAGGATTGTTGTGTGCTAACATAAATCTGTTGACTCAAAAGAAGTGTTTTTTTTTTCTATTGCTCCTCAAAGCCAATGTCGTTAAGAGGTCAAGGCATATAAAATTTGGAAGCATGTATGCAAACATGGACTAAATCTATTTAGTAATCAGAGACTTTTGGCAAATCTTAAGGTCAAGGTCGTTCAGAAGTCAAAGTCATACAAATATGTGTCAGTGGGGACGGCTTGTCCAAAGGGGTGTTGTGTCAAGTATGAAGTAAATCTATTCACTAATAATGAAGTTATGGGCAATGTTTAAGTTTTCGGACGGAACGACGGATGGACGGACTGACAGACGGACAGTTCAAAAACAATATGCTCTCCTTCAGGGGTATTAAAAGGAACACCACTATGATTAGTTTCACATTTTCACCGAGATGAGCTGATCTCTTGTGATTAAATGTTCGGTTTATTCTCCGGTTCCTCAATACTATCGTGACGCACTTTTCTATGTAGAATATTCCACATTGTTCAGTCAATACCCTTAAAAGGCCTTTTAATCAATTTAAGATTGTACTCTCAATCATTCAAGAATAGACCATCGAAGGCGACATACGTTCATACTACTGTCGATTCAATTATTTCTAGGAAATTAATGTCTGAATATATTTTACGGACGTTCAGCTGGAAGTCATTTGTCATCGTCGGACTGGTCATGATTATCTATTTATATCATTTTTCATTTAATGCACATGCATTTTCGATTTGGTATATAATGTTAGAACAGTAAATAGAGCACTGTAAGACCACATTCGTAACCAATCACATTTGTTAGAGATATTTTTTACGAATATGATCACATTCGTAACAGATAAAATATGTAACAAATGTGTTTGTCCGAAATGGGGTTGACAATAAGCATAATTATAGGTAAAAGGTTCAGTTTTGATTGACAAGTTCAATTAGTTAATAAAAACAGGAACATCATAATATATTTACCATTAGCACCTTTGCAAGTAAGCATCACCATCGTAATTATTTCTTCTACATATTATACATAGTACTAATTGCCTAGCTGAATCGTTAAAGCCGTATAAATTTACTCAGTTGTTGCCGGAATCGCTTGTTTGAGTTCGGGTGTTTACAAATCCTTCTAAGTGTCTAGCTTTCGTCATCCAAAGCTGTTACAAGTAGGTAACTATCAGTTATTGTTGTATAGTTGGCATATAAGAAATGCACCGTATTGTTCATACCAAACTGAACATCATGTCAAAGAACTTATTTCAGTTCTTTAACACTTTTTTATTAGACTGATACGATTTTGATTGCGATGGAAGCTTAAATTCCTTTAAAACAACGTTTTTGAGGGACGGTTTTGGTCGAAATTGAGCAAGTGACAGACATATCTAGTACCTCTTCAGACCTTGTTGAATGGTTCAGGCGTTTTTGCCTTAAGACACACACTGTTCTGAAATGCTAGCCGTTGGTCATTCGAATCATGACTGAGTGTTTATGAAACTCGCTCAGTGTGTCATAAAGTGAATACCGTGATAAATATTGATTGAATATTCTTGATGAATGCCGCTTTTATGGAGTTGTCAATTATCTAAGATTTGATTTCAACAACAACAGTAACAAACTTAAGCTAGTTCACATGATTATTTCAATATAAATGATCCCGACGATTTTGGAATTGAGGATATATAACATGATATATAAAATTTGACAGAATCATTTTCCAAAGACAGTGTCAAATTCCAAAATACATATAGCGCTACTTGTCAGTCATATGAATTTTGGATTGACAAGCTTTGGACAACTGGTTTGTAGATGATTAGCGGTGTTGTTTTAGTTCTGGCTTTACATATAATATTCGAGCCGGGGATAAATTGGAAATAGCCTAGTCATGAAATTATGGCAGCATAGTTCACGTACTTGACATTTAAAACAAGATCGATATCAAAGAACAAAATGTAACTCTTAAAATAATCAATATTGCCCTGATTTAACTGAACGGTCGCCTTAAGCAAATTTAAGCAAAGTTAACTTTTTTCTAACCCACTATTCAGATGAATACTTTTCTCGCTTCAGTCGAATATACCAAGCTATTATACGAAAATAATTGACAAGCAACCTTTACAAGGTTCCAAAGAATAAGCTTTTTAAGAATTTGTTGAATTACGTTTCAAGCAATCAAAGTGTGTTCCAGATGACAAAAAAAGAAAGTTTTCTTGTATTATAAAGTTCTTGTAATATTTATGACTAATGCTTAAAAACTAACTTACTGACAAAAATAAGTCAGATAATCACATTATAAATTGATTTTTTTTCCTTCAATAGTGCTATACCGTAACGCGACGGTATAACTATATCGTATAAGATTTAAAGTAAATAATTGTTATTTCACTTGCAGTGATAGTGGTGACAGAAAAAGCATTAGAAAAATTTTGTTAACATGAGGGTCCAGAGTTCAAATCGAACTGAAGCGCATATATATTTTGTTCTATTTTGAAGTTTATAATCAGTTTTGAAGTAAAATATCATGTTGCTATAATCTCACGACATGTAGATATTTAATTTATATAAAAAATATTTTATATCAAATCTGGAGTACAGCCCCTTTAAGTAATATTGGCCTCAACTACTTAGTGATAAGAACGTCTGCCTTTGGTTTAGAAAGGTCCAGATTCGAATTCTAGCATTGTCGGGTTCTTTATCCCAGTTCACCAAACTGTAAACAGGTACCAGAGTTAACCAAGCTGTAAAAGGGGGTACCAGAGTTAATCAAGCTGTTAACGGGTACCAGAGTCCATCAATCTGTAAACAAGTACCAGATTTCATTTAGCTAAACGGATACCACAGTTCATCAAACTGTAAACGGGTACCAGTAATGAATGTTACGGTCTCTTCTCTCAAACATTGATTGATTCATCTCGGCAAATCTAGGGTGATGTCTCCTTAAGTTATTTAAATAATTGAATAACATTGAAAACCGGAAGATAAAATATGTTTTGTAAACAATGTGTACAAACAGGAATTTCGTAAGCGTGCTTTAAGAAAAACTTGTAACTAAAGACAAGCTACTTCAAGTTGTTACGTATCACCCCGCGTCTAATTCATTGTCTGGTGTGTTTGTAAAGAGCTATATTGTGCTGCGAAAAGGAATGTATATAAATCAAAGGAAATTTAATCAGCAAGGAAAATATTGTTGATCTTATTAAGTCTACATTCATGGCTTTCTGCCAACATTTGTAAAAGCCAAGAAGGAATCAGTCAAGGGAAAAAGCTTTTCAAAGAAGAAATATATGTAATGTTGTCAAACAGCAATATTCGGGGATCATACGTATCTGAAAACAATATTTTGCAATTTGTGTTTTCTTTTTCGAATTCATTGATATTCTTTGAAATCGAGTTTCACGAATCAGTCACATTTCTAGAAGATCTATACTTAGTCTTATTGTGACATTTCAAACGTATCTCTTCTTGTCTTTTTTACATTATGTAGATGCGTTCTGTTTTTAAACAATTTGATTCCTGTAGTTTATTACATTTGTTTAATTAATCTATTTATTTATTTTTGAATTTTAAATGTTTAAGCTGTGATTAGAAGATGATGAACATTTTAAAGGACGTGTTTGACTATTTTCATTGTAATTATTTGTAGTTAAAGAAAACATTTTATTTTATGCCTACCAATGAAATATAGGGAAATATCAGTGAGATAAAAGTGATAATACACTGTTTTGAATCAGTTAATTACCATTTTGATAATACACTGTTTGTGCCGGAACTACTGCTTGATGAAACTTCAGGAATTTCCCCACCACAAGAGAATCCGCTGTATTTCAGACTGTGACAGCGAGTGAAATTTATTTACCTTGTTAAATCCAATTATAATATTGAATTCCTGAGCCTAACTAGTTGTGAACAATGATGAAATTCGCCATAAATTATTTAAAATGTCTGATTTGTTTACATAACTCACATGGACAATATCCATTATGGCCGACTTTCAATTCAATTGATTAAATATTACTCGGTATTAATCCGCTTTTATAATTAAAGTATGTATGGCAAAAATTCAATAAATATTGATAAACTGTGTAGACAAAAATAAATGTTATTTGATGAAAGTGTATTCAGTTTATTTCAGCAGAAGTAAAGTTATCATATGTATTGGAGATTGTCTGCACTTTTTTGTGCGGAGTAACCAAAGTACGCATTAACTGATTTGGGGCTAACCATGGGGAATTTATTGAAGGCCCTGATTAAAAATATCATAAAAAAACCCATTTTTGACGTGTTGGCATAAAATAAAAAGAAAATTTGTTTGTTTTTTTTAGTGGAAGATGGGAATTTATTCTCATCTTCCACAAAAAACAAACAAATATCCTCTATATCTAAAGTAGCTTTTTGTTCAGTTATCTCAGTGACCAATTCCACATGTTAATGTTATCTGAGAAAAAAATGACTAACAATATAGATAAGAAGCACAAACAAATTTTGATTATTTTATGTTCGAACAATAATGCCCTATGTATTGATCTAGATTGATTACAAGACTTTCTACACTTTGACATAAATATCTTCAGACACATTTTCCTGTTCAATTGTTTGATACAAATTATATTCACAAGATAGTTTTCATAAAGGCGGAAAATTAATATGTAATGAAACCTTTAAAAAATGAATGTATTATTCAGCCGACAGTGATACTTATTAAATGATATTTGTGTGACAGACGAACTAATCAGTAAAACACTGTACAGTTAAAACATTGACTAAATTCCAAGTCAAAAATAATGATACATCCATTAAGTGATACTATCCGGAAAAGCCAAACCATAAAAAATAGTATGTGAGTACAATCCCGACCATTTGTTTGTCTGTTGGGAATTCCTACAATCTGTTTCCAAAGGAACATAAATCCTGATTCAACCTTTTAAATTTCTGCCATTCGGCCTCTAATGCAATATATTTCCTGTCAAAAATGATAAAGTTTTGATTACAAAAATAGAATACAACCGAAGTTCATGGTCATGCTCTGATGCTTGGAATTACATGTAAATTGCGTGCATGCAATGACAGTAGTTAATTGTTCAATAAACTACGGATGTTTTCATTCATACATTAGTTTTCCATTTAATGCGACTGTAGATTTAATGCTTCCGTACCTACAAAACTTATGTTTGATTATTTATTTGCAGAGGAAAGTGATGCGTGCTGCAATTATTTTTATTTGTACAAGCCCCAGGGTAGGTCTTTCAAGCAAAGAGCCACACATTTAATGATCACAGTTTTTCTTAGTTTGCCAAACAATCTATATACAGTCTGTAATTATTCTTAGGAATGAAACCCTGATGTCTGTTGACAGTGAAAAACACAAACAAGTGTTGAAGCAAAAATACATTGAGGAGTGTGACATTCCTACTTCCCATGTTACATGTCTGTATCAGAAAGTATTCGCCTTTTTCGAGTTCTGAACATTTTTCCTCCTTCCTTTACACGAGTGAGGTTCGTGATTTAGTGATTTGACCAATCCTATTAATGATCATGTAAACTCTTGACCAGTAAGAAGAGGGGCACATTGTTTTCAAGTGTTGTTCTCCTTCCAAAAAGACTTTATTATAGTAACAACTCCAGTAAGGATCGCAGTTTTGTACTGTTCTAAATTTGTTTCCAAAATTATCATTATCAAATCACTGCACGATCAATCAAAATTGATATATGCTTTATATCTTATTTATAGATACAAGATGATCTTCCGGCATACACACGAAGTTACGTCATCATCGTTGATCTCCGTAGATTTGGAAACCTCGGTTCTTTCCCGTGAAAAAAAGCTCAAGCAGCTTTTGAAGCTAATTACCACCTCGTAAGACAATCTATTCAATGTCATGCCTACATCAAGACTGTTATCGGTACATAAAATAGCAAAACAGTCAAATTAAACTGTACACATACACAATGCATAAAAGGCATACAACCCCATGCCAAAACGATCAATACACTTATAATGTCTAAAATTTCACAAAATAGTCGGTAAATGTCTGTGCTATTCAGCAGTAACGCATGAGATATGTCAAAAAATGTGACCAAACTAAGCATGGCTACAGTATACTGTATGATATCCACGTGATAAGACAATGTGTAATGTCACAACGTTAAAATGCCAAAAATGAATGTCAAAAGGCTCCATGTAATTTTTGCACTAAAACTGTTTGATATTAACTGAAAACCATAGCAATGTGATTGAAAAGAATGAACTAACTGACCCATTCCCACTTCATGATGAGGGAAAGATATCAGAGCAAATTTCAAGATACAGTTCATTCGCGATACTACGAATATGCATCGGACCCTGCAGAATTTTCGAAATATCGCATTTTTCGTAGAATCGCCTTTTTATTTTTACATGTTGTTGATACTATCGTAAACCGTCAATGCCGTTATATAGTGATGTCGTGATAAGTCGCGGTCAAATAAGAATTAAATAATAAAGAAGAACTGACAATTTGATGTCACTTTAAACTGCAAAATCAAGAATGTCAAGCGATCTATTTGTCCATTTGAGCGTATTTATCGTCGGTACCGGTTGTCCATATTACTGACGCCCCCTGAAGAGGTTAGTTATTTTATGTTGTGGGGTAGTGCAAGGTACAGAAAGCATCCCATTCTAGAGACACCCTGGCTCTTTTGCATGCTCAGTGTATAAAGCACTGATACATGGGACCTCGGTTTAAGGTCTCATCCGAAAGCGATACAACTTGTTCAGATTTTATACCGTTTGAAACTTTTGACATGTTAACAATCAAACAAACCCTCTTGTTGTTTGCACCATATCGTCCCACTATTACTTGGGGCAATGATTGCTTAGTAACAGTCTGCGCGAGCAAAAGGTATCACTGAAAGAGGTGTGAAAACACCTGTCTGACAGTGATTTGCTATATTGCATCTTTATTGCGGACCGGCAAAGCCGGTCCGCTATATTTAATCCGGTGTTTGAAAAGACCCATGGGGTTACGTAATAAGTAGAATAAGTAGAATGTGTCCTTACATCAGTGCAAATATTGTTCAGTTGTTACGAAAAGTTCTAGACACAGTCTATTACACTAGCAGCTTCCAGAGGGAGGCGCACCTGTCGCGCACCACTTAAAATACCCTGACGATAGGTGTTATTGTAGGTCTATTTAGAATATGTTTTTATAATGTATACTTTATTGTTGAACATTGAATTGAATAATAAGAGGCACATTTGAACCGTTAAAATGAGGTAGAAAACGGACATAAATTTTGCCGAACATTTTGCGCCCAACACCCCCCCACAACCTGAAATCCTGGAACCGCCTCTGTATTATCGTTCTCTCAATTAATAAGCCGCCATCTTTGACGCAGTTGTTAAGCAAATTGGTAAGTTATATTATAGCTATACTTGCTAATTTTGAGAAAAATATCGTTGGCTAAAAACATACACATAATATATATGAAGAATGCAGCGACCAAACAAAGTAGTTTCGTGGCTGAAACGATTATTCTTACAGTAATGCTTGAATGCTAACGATCTGTCACAATTGTTTACATATCCAAGAGAGATGTGTTCTCGATAGTTTAAGATTTTATGTCATTTTTTTGAAAAAATTAAAAAGAATCCTCTCTGTCTTGTTGATAATATATAAAACATCATTATTTTCGAGTAAATCTGTCACAGGAAATGGTAAAATTTCAAATATTTTTCGGGCTGTATCTATTTTGATCCAATGACCTACTTTCGTTTTCAGGGAATCCTGACAACTTTCTTTATAAAAATAGAAATACCAGTGACATCTATAATAATCTCATGGAGACATGTGTTCTGTTTCGTTTAACAAATGCCAAACTATAAAAAAAGAGGAAAATCTGTAAGATATATGAATTTCTCGAGTTTTTAATACGCATTCGGGAATGAAAACCTTTGAAAAATTGCACACCAAAATGTATTAACAAAAGTCGTCGGCAATATTGGATTATTACTGTTGTGCATTGGTTTGTTACATTTCGTAATCCGGTATGTGCTTTTTACTGACTAACATACTCAGAAATGACACTTATTATCAACTGTAAAATTAAGTGCATATGGGCATTTTACTTTTTTGGGGGTCATTTATTTTTTTTTGGTCAAATGAGCATTGCTTATACTTGGCTTTTTTTCACTAGTAGTTTAGTGGCACATTTATAGATTTGTAATCCTGCTTAAGGATTTCAGCATCATGCCATTTTAAATCTCTATAATCTGTTGAGAGGAAAAGGATCCCATTAAGTCATAGATTTCTTAGCTGCTAGAGTTCAGTCTAAACCAAATAAGAAAATTCATTCTTTCACATTTTATTACATAAAACAAAACAAAAAATGCTTCCACTTCAACTGATTTTTGCCAGTAATAAGTTGAAGTTGAAGTTGTTACCGAGATTGATTAGCATTGAATTTGAGTGAAAGAAATGATTAAATGGTTATTTCATTTTAACATCTGAATAATATCTTAAGTACATTTTTCTGCTTATAATTTGGTTGAAAGTTATCCACAATATAAACAAGAGAAGAGTACTCCAGTGCTAGCATTCAACTTTCTTATATGTTTATTTTGTTAGATTTGCCAGCCTAACTGTTTGTTTTTTGTCATTTTTTTTGTCGTTGTTTTGTGACAGCGTAATGTTACTTTAAAACTCACCACATTTAAAGTTATTAAAGAGTGAGCTATTCTTGTATTTCATTCTAGTGTCAAACTATATGAAATATTATTTGTATTTCCAGTGATGAAATCAGTATTCATGCAGATGACACAAAACTTATTTCAACAAGAGTTATATAGATGCTAGTGAAACTGAAAAAAGTGAAGGCGACCATTCCTGAATATTGCAGGGTTTCAGTGTATCCATACTGCACGAAAGAAGGTACATAAATTATTCTAAGCGTTTTGTTCTACAAGCAAATAAAGTTTATCCTGAAATCCTAAGAAAATCTAATTATTTGAATTTTAAAGAAGTATCAAATGGGGGACAGTGTGATGTGTGCTATCACTTGTTACTGTATAAACTTTAATAACTTTTTTCCAAAGCAAAATGTACAATAAAGAAGGTACATGAAGTGTCAACCTTGATCTTGCTGAAACATTTAATACAGGCATGTGTCAGGTCAAATATAGTCATACAAGTGTCATTTCTTGTTGAAATATAGATGAACTGATTGTAACATAGAGATAGTTATTTAAAAACATAAATTTGATATTTTTTTTCTACTGTAACTTAGTAATTGGACTACATAATAACACAGGCACAAGGACCAAATCTTTTTTGCAACTGTTACTTCCTCTTCAGCACAGTAAACACTGAATGCTAAACATGTCACTGTAATGATATTAGAAAGTAAATGTACAAAATATAAACCTTCTTAAAATATTTTTCTTTTCAGTTTTATTATTTCACAAAACAAAAATAAGGGGGGATTCTTAGAAATATTCAAACATGTGTACACAGCTAGAAACAGTTAAAACTAAAAGTTGGATAGTGGTGACAGAGATCATAGGAAACATCATTTTCAGATAGTGCACATGCGCATTTCAAATGTGTTGGAATCTTGATTGCTAGTAAATTCTAACTTTTATTATAACAGATAAAAGTCTAAGACAAATATATTATATACCTGAATGACTAAAGATTATTATGTCTAATTAAGTTTGTGCTATTTATAGAAATAATTGTTCTATGCCCATTATTTCTCTTTAGGGTGCAGGTCTAAGGGTTTTGTGGATGGCAAATGTCAACTGTTCAAGAGCAAGGAAGGCACCTCAACTTGCCGCAAAGAAGCGATGTTCCAGTGTACTAATGAACATTTGGGAAAGGCTGTTCTTTTTCAGTAGGTGCTGGAAATAGTTGCCTGCAAATGTACAAGGCTTCAGAAAGTTGATGAAGATAAAATCATGTTACTGGTGTCCTTATTACCTGTAATATTTTTTCTGCTTATGTTACTTCAAACAGCAAGATCAAAATGTCACACATGAATAGATTGTTTTTGCAAATTAAGGCCATTTGTGGACTTAAAAATTTGTATTAAGCATTTGCATGATGGTTATTTTTTTTGCTATATTTCAGTTAACTGTTTTGTACTTACTTGAAAAGTGAAAGAAATAGTTAGGGGCATCAAGAAACAGGTTAGATAGCTCCAAACTGATTTTTGTTTTGCAATTGTTTTAAATTTGTTTTGGACGAGACATCAAACCATCAAGTTAGATTACTGTAGCTGCATTTTGAAATATAGAAACTATCACCCATTTTAAATAAATAACAACTTTGAACAACTTTTTGAACAGTCGAACATCCTGTAAATATTTTGTGTCATTGCTTGTTATATTTTTAAATAATTGCTTCGTAAACCCTATGGTTAATTACTATGGTTAAATCAACATGGTTCTGTTGTTCATCTGCCCTGTCCCTCTGAGGACCTTGACAACAACTCATTTAATTGTTCAAACCTACCACAGGTTAGCAATGATCCTGTTACCTAGTAAATTGTTCCCTTAATTAGACAAAATATTAGAGGTGATATCATGAAAACTGTAATTTTTCTTCCTTTTATATCCTCAAGGCTTAGCAACAACAACAACAACATATAAACTTTATTAAACTCAAACCTATTTACAGGTACACGAGTATACAGTACATTTACCAAGCAAAATTACCATAATAATATCACGTGACAAGTGGTATTTGGGGGGGGGGGAAATACCCAAATAATTCAGTAATACATTATTTGATACTTAATTGATAAAAACTACAAGTTGACCTAAAAAAGAAAAAAGAATCGACAGTAATTTGTATCTAAAATATAAAAAGGGAAACATCTCTATGGTTATTAACACGTTACAATAATCAAAAACAAAATTGAGGACAAAGTACATGAAAGACATCAGTTGTTCTTATTTTTTTCCGTTTACTATTTTTTTCCCGTTTACTTTTATTTTGCTTAGAGATTAAAGTTGTGTAGTGTTCTATGTTAGAGTAATGTCGGGGATGCTCGGACACAGAGGAGACGAGATATCTGTAAGCCTGACGCACAAGCCAACCAAGGTATTGGCCCAAAAGGGGGCTAGAAATGTGCCTGGGAGGGTAGGGAACAGCAGGGAATCAGTAACTGTCCTTGCCTGCGTGAGTGGTGCGGGGGCAGACGTGCCCCCAATGGTGATAGTGAAGGGCAAAACAAAAAAGCCCTTAATGGCTTTAATGTTGCTGAGGGGCCGTATGGCACTGCATGGACTTATCAGAATAAGGGCTGGATGGAGGAGTCACTTGGTGCGGAATGGTTCAGGAACGTTTTTATCCCGAATATTGGACTCGAACGCCCACAGTTACTTCTGCTAGATTCTCATAGCTCGCACGAAACTCTCGATATCATTGGTAATAATAGTTTAAAGCAAACTTGTATGGTATCTATTTATTAAACATTCTTAACCTGGTCAAATAACACATGTATGTGAATGTATCTCTCAATAAGTAAGATCTTAATATATTTTGATAAAAATAGAAAAGTTTTAAATATAAGTCATTAACGATTAAGTGTGCGGACCTTATATCGTTACAACATTTCCGTCGAAATCAGTTAAAACAGAAATAAGTTATTACCTAGTAGGCTACGCTCTCTGTTTAGTACCTTGATGTTGACAGTAACAGTAACAGGATTGTACGGTTGTATTTTAAGTGACATTTTCGACAACTTAGCAATTTACATTTATAATACAGGCAGTTTTTCAGCCATTGTTCCTGTAAGAAACCAGTACAAGACCCGACTCATCTGCACCTATCTGCCAAATGCGTGTAAGACGCCTTTGTCCATGTTTAATTGCTTATTTATTGTTAAGTGACTGTAACATGTTTATGTTAATTGAATTTAATCTATTTATCTAGAATGTGCCATCGAAGAAGACATCACTATGTTTGCATTGCCGCCCCATACCACCCAGTACCTCAACCCGCTGGACAAGACTGTGTTCGGTCCATTCTCGAACGAGTACAACAAGCAATGCACTGAGTGTATGGCTAAATTGCCAAATAATTTAGTGTGCAAGTGGGTGTGACCATCGCTATTTAAGTTGGCATATAAACGTTCTTTCACGAAACATAATATATCAACGGGATTTGTCAAGTGCGGGGTGTGTCCGGTATCCATTGATGCTATACCACAGTGTGCATTCCTGCCTTCAAATGCCTTCGACGTTCAGCCGCAAACAGATGTACCAGCTTCAACCTTGCCAGCAACAACCTTACCTGTAGCCCCAGTAGACTTACCTACATGTAGTACCAATGTCAACGAGTCTGGATCATCAAGTACAGAGAATGTAAGTTACAGAGTTAAAATGTCGGTAAAAAGATGATTTTACTATACAATAAAATCAGTGAATCGTGTATATCCCATAATCGAACAATTAATAATATTATCAGAGATCTAATAAGGCATAATATATCATTAGATCTTCGATATTATTCGTCACCTAATAATTTCACTTTTCATTGATTTTAAACTGATATAATAATAATAATCATCATCATCATCATCATCATCATCATAATAACAATGATTATGTTTTTGATGATAATAATAACATTCGACCTGTAATAAATATTTTCACTTCTTTTCAGCACACTTCTGTCGAACAGGCAAGCCTTATACCTGATAAGGCAACCCTTCTCGGTACTGCCGATCAAGACGGCACAGTCACATTGGAGGCCGTTTCTGCCGATGAGGTGCTGCAAGCTATCATGGAATCAGGCGTTGAAGTAGATATTCAGGTAGACGAATCCAGCATCACCCCACTCACAGCTGTACCCTTCCCCACTGTATCCGAGCAGATAGATAGTCTGTTCAAAATGCCAGTCCCAGACAGGAAGCAGACTGTATCTGGTGGAACCAAGCGAAAACTGACGACACACATAATTCTCACGTCTGAAGAGATCGTTAGGCAAAAGACGGAAGCCAAACTAAAAAAAGAAACTGAAATCAAATTAAAAGAAGAAAAAAATGGCAAGAGCCAGCAAACTCAAATTAAATAGGAACAAAAAAGTGAAAAAAGTGAAAGTTGAAAAAGTCAATTAGATAAAGTATGAAATGTCTAAATTCTATAGACTTGTTACTGATCTGCTTAGCTTAATTTGCAGTAATAAAGTTAAACAAAAGTGTATTTTAAAAAAAAAATATAAAACTGTCCGAAGTACCCCGTATGCAATATGTTGTTGTCTGAAGAATCCCAGAATATTTTAGACGTCCGAAAAACCCCGTTTTTCTGTTCGATTTACCCCAGTTTCTGTCCGAGTCTCCCCCAGTGGTACTTCAAGACTGAAAATACCGTTGAATCCGTTAGAAATCCTTTAACGTTAATGCATGCATACATAAATTTCAAGTCTCGGACATAATAACGTAAAGACGAATAGCGAAGAAGCCGAAGGTGTCCGAATATCCCCAATATTACTCTAGTGTGGTTGACAAGCAGGCGTGTTACACGTTTTTTTTTTCAAGATGTGTTTAAATTCAGAGATAAATACATATTGTAACGGATTATATCCGGATGTTTGTGACTATTTGAAAAGATTCACTAAATGCATTCAGTGTTGTGTTTAACTGCGGTTAAAATTTAAATGTGTGCAAGTAAACCACGTTTTTTTCTTTGACTACCACGAGATTCATGTGAGATGCTTTCGAAGAGATATAACAGTTCGTGAAGTTATATAAACATTATACTGACATAGATAATTGTGGGCTAAAAAAAGAGCAGTGTTTATTTTGAAATGTAGGCTACATGCATAATACTAATAGATACTGGACATGAGTAACCTTTGACAGTAACACTGTGCATATAGACAAACACACTATGGTTTAACTGTTTCCATGACAATTTTGATATATTTGCAGACTTTTTGTAGTTTATTCCAGGACTGTAGATTAATAAGTTCTTTGAATTTAGCAATATTAGGATTTCTATAATAATAAGGTTTTATATAAGTGGTTCTAGCCTGACTGAAAAAAGGACATTTTAGCAAATAGTGAAACTCATCTGCAATGTCATCAGCTGCCATTAGACATTTTAGCCATTTGCTAAAAATTGTATTTTATAATATTAAAATTATAATTTTACTTCAGGATATCTTGCCTTTGTTTTGCTATTTTAATAAAATTTCATATGAAATCAGAAAATCAACAAACTTAGCTTAAAGAAATTTTCAACCAGGGTTAACTAAATTATTTCCTAATATACATTTATGAAAGAGTCATTTTAATTCTTTGTAACACCAATGTATAGTGTAGCTGTCTGTATATATTTGGTAATTTCACATTAAAAATTAAGATGATCTCACATAAGATTACTTCAAACTGCTTGATAGTAACCTTGTTTTACATAATTTTTATATTGCAAATCCTATGTACAATAAATCCAACATTCAGAATATCTGAAATTAGACTATAAGTACTATAGGTACTTTTGATATCTCATATTTCATACATGAGTGATGTTTGTTTGATCGTTGCTTTTTCATGAAACTCCCAAGTGTTTCAAATGCATAGTACTTGTTTAAATATTTGTTACTTTTTAAGTATTTCTGTATTTGATCTTTGGCAAATATCTTTTTATTTTTTAATAAATACAGTGCTTTTAGTTTGTGTTTCTTTTCTATATTATGAACACCTTGGTGATCTTATCTCCGAATTACTAATGTCCAAACAATTTGTACTGTTATAATCATCATATTTGAGCTTATTTTTCGTCGATATCGGTTGCCCGTATGACAGGCGACCCCTGAAGAGATTAGTTATTTTGTTACGGGGGTAGTGCAAGATACAGAAAGTATCCCATTCAGAGACAACCCTGGTTCTTTTTCTTGCTCAGTGTGTAGCACTGACACATGAGACCTCGGTTTAAAGTCTCATCCGAAAGACTATTAGTAATGTTAGTGGAGGAGCGACGGATCGAACTCAGGACCCCTGCTTTACCAGTCCAGGGCATTACCACTGGACCACATCCGCTCCCACTTGGTACTGTGCTCATATTCCCTGCCCAGTATAGACTCTGTTTTTTTTGGTGAATTCCCAATCAAAGTGGACCTAACATGTTTATGTTCCTCTATAGTGACTTTCCGTCTGTCGTTCTTAGTATTGCTTTACTTCTGCCTTTAGAACCATGTTAAGAAGTCCATTAACTTCTAGAAGTGTGAACACAAAGTACAAATTAAGTTAACTGATATACCTGCCTCAAGTCAAAACAGTTAATTCAAAATATTTGCATGCAGCTCTGTTCGTCGGTCCGCTGTGATACCTTTGTATCACTGTTTTTCTTGTTTCACCATTAATTACATCATGGGACCGTGATAATTGTACAATTGCATTTTTGTTATATCGCATATCATTAAATCGCATTTTATCTTAATTGAATAAAGAAGAAAAAATGACGGGACCGATCACATTTTTCGTAGCACACCGTTATTTTGTAATGCTGCGATTCGTAGCAGCGCGATTGGACTGTATATGATAATGATTGGTTATTAACTTGACGTAATGTCTTGAAGTAGAGTACTTGTCAGCTAGTAGGACTATACCCCTAGGAAGCCATATAGACGACTTCTCGAAGATACAAGGCACTCTCTATCATACATAAACTGAACACTGAATGTGACACACGTTAAAGCGAGTGCCAGTTCAATTATCTCTCTTAAATAAATGTCTGAATGTGTTTTTATATAAGTCTAGTATACAGTCATTTGTCCTAGTCGGATACATGCTATTTGACGTTTTTTCTACTCATGTACATAATGTATGTATTTTTCTATTGAAATACTAGTACTCTGTAATAACAACGTTTGAAGCGCCACTCGGCATACATTAATTCCAAAATATGTAACATTCTGCAATACATATAGCCAGATAAGATGTAGAAACAAGAGTATCGCTGGGCGGAGCATTATATACCCGAAGGATGTCAAAATGTACAGGGGTCATCCACTCAATGTATGTAATCATGATATAAAGTTTGAAGTCTCTACAACAAATGATTGTCAAGTTACATGGCGGAAATGGTTTTCAATGTTAAGGTCTATGTGACCTTGACTTTTGACCCCAAAATCAATAGGAGTCATTCACTCAATGTGTGCAACATTTAAATGAATTTTGAAGTCTCTAAGACCTATGGTTGTCAAGTATCAGAGTGTAAATGATTCTAAACATTTAGGTCACTGTGACCTTGACCTTTGACATACTGACCCCAAAATGGATAGAGGTCATCCACTCAAAGTGTACAATTATGATATAAAGTTTGAAGTCTCTATAACAAAATATTGTTATGTTAAATGGCAGAAATAGTTTTCAATGTTAAGGACTATGTGTCCTTGACCTTTTACCTACTGACCCCAAAATCAATTGAGGTCATTCACTCAATGGAGGTAATAATCATATGAAGGTAAAAAACTGTAGGCCAAAGAGTACTCAAGTTATCTTGCAGAAACCAAATTGCTAACGGACGGACGGACAGACGGACGGACGCCCTAGACCATAACATAATATGCCCCCTTCGGGCATATGAAAAGACAAAGAAAACATTGTGACTTGTGAGTGACAATCGAGCTTAGATAATTGCGTCTCTATTTGAAGGCTGTATAACTATTATCGTTCTAAGTTTGTTATACTCATGAATACAACATATTAAAATAATTGTATCCTAAACAATGACAATTTATCCTGTACATCCATTTAAAAGTTAAAATAAAATATTGACACCTTTCTCGTGAACACAGTGTTTTTTCTGCTATTGTGTTATGTTAACAGAATAAAGTAGGAAAAAAAGTTCATTTACTTAAAAAAAACTTGTTTTAGACATGCTCAAATGACCAAAATTGTTTATAACTTTTATCATAAACAACTTTACAGTAGTTTAATTCATTCATTTATCGATATCCCATGCAGGAGAACTTATCAACTAGATTGTTTCCATTTATCAGGGCATCTAAAACGATGCATCATGCACCCACAATTATAGTCGAACTAGCAAAGGCGTATTTTATCACAATTCTAAATCCTACGATAGGCTCTATAACGAGACCAAGTTTTATTGAACAGAATTGCTGAACTTTGAATGAAATAGATTAAGGAAACTCAATAACAAAATTGAATAATTTTAGCCTAAATACACCATAGACCTTCTAAATTCAATTAATGTAATTTTGAACTTTAATCAGGAAAGCAGAGATGTGGTTCGTTAGTTGTGATAAAATCAATGCTAAAATTATGAAGTAGCTAATCAGATAACGCTTCGTTTCAGCCTCTCTATTCTATTTGATACAAAATCTGTTATCCAGAATCCAAAACTGTAATTAAGTTAGACGTTCATGTATCGTATTTGTAATTTCTTAATATTGTTGGATCAATGAATGATATGTGTTCTTATGCTTTCTGATTAGTACTCATCAAGGGTGACAGTTAGAAAGCAAATATATCTAGCTCTCTTTCAAAAGCATCCAGATCCCGTTGTGATACAATGATTTGTGTTTCGAGAATACAGTGATGGGAAAAATGTGATCAAGCTTCATGTTGGAAGTCTCTCAAGAATCCGTATCTATATTATGTTTCCCTCAACTTTTGATGAAACATTTAACTGAATAAGCTTTGGCGCGTTTTAGCGACTTAAACCGCTATAAATATCATTTAACTCAAAGCATATCTCTCGAACATCCCACTTGGTTATGAAAATAAAAGCTTAATGAAATACAGATCCTAAACGAACACAGTTCACTAGGTTATAAAAACAAAAGCTTAATGAAATACAGATCCTGAACGAACACAGTTCACTAGGTTATAAAAACAAAAGCTTAATGAAAAACAGATCCTGAACGAACACAGTCCACTAGGTTATAAAAACAAAAGCTTAATGCAATACAGATCCTGAACGAACACAGTTCACTAGGTTATAAAAACTAAAGCTAAATGAAATACAGATCCTGAACGAACACAGTTCACTAGGTTATAAAAACAAAAGCTTAATGAAATACAGATCCTGAACGAACACAGTCCACTAGGTTATAAAAACAAAAGCTTAATGAAATACAGATCCTGAACGAACACAGTTCACTAGGTTATAAAAACAAAAGCTTAATGAAATACAGATCCTGAACCAACAAAGTCCGTTGCTGAGGCTGAATGCAAGTGTGTTTCCATAGCAAACAATGAACTATACTTGGGATGTTTGGTTGTCTGCAAACTTTTGTAAATATAGTTTCACTTCTTCTTTTTGAATGGAAAAGTCAGTGAGCCAACATGCAACAATAATTGTAATGCATGAAAAGGAGAGTCAAATAGAGTTTTCATTGACAGAACGCCTTCTTGTAAGTTTGAATATGAAACAGAATTATTAACAGATTACTGATTTTCATATCTCTCACACTTCCTAATCACAAGTAATATATCTCTAACTTCGAAATCACAAGTAATATCCCTCACACTTCCTAATCACTAGTTATATCTCTCAAACTTTCTAATGACCAGTATAATCTCTTAAACAACTTTATCACTAGTAATATCTCTCACACTTCTTAATCACTAGTAATATCTCTCACACTATTTAATGACCAGTATAATCTCTCAAACAACTTTATCACTAGTAATATCTCTCACACTTCTTAATCACTAGTAATATCTCTCACACTTCTTAATCACTAGTTATATCTCTCACACTATAAAATGACCAGTATAATCTCTCAAACAACTTTATCACTAGTAAAATCTCTCACATCAGCAATACCTCTCACACGTCCTTATCATTTGTTATATCTCTCGAATTTCCTTATCACCAGTAATATCTCTCACACTCCCTAAGCACCAGTAATATCTCTCACACTTCCTTATCACTTTTTATATATCTCACACTTTCTTATCACTATTTCTATCTTTCACTCTTCCTAATCACTAGTTATACCTCCCCAACTTCCTTATCACTATAAATATCTCTCACTCTTTTTAATCACTTGTAATATCTCTCACACTTCCTAATCACTAGTAATGTCTCTCAAACTTCTAATCACTATTAATATCTCTCAAATTTCCTACTCACTATTAATATCTCTCAAACTAATCGCAAGCAATATCTCTTATACTTCCCAATAACTTCTAATATCTCTCACACTTCCTAATCACTATTAATATCCCTTACACTTCCTTATCGCTAGTAATATCTCTGACACTTTCTAATCACTAGCAATATCTCTCACACTTCCTTATCGCAATTAATATTTCTCACACTTCTTAATCAATATTAATATCTCTCCCACTTCCTAATCACAAGCAATATCTCTCACACTTCCTAATCACTATTAATATGTCTCACACTTCCTAATCACTATTAATATCTTTCACACTTCCTTATCACTAGTTATATCTTTCACACTTCCTTATCACTAGTTATATCTCTCACACTTCCTTATCACTGTAAATATCTCTCACACAACTTCATCACTGTTAATATCTCTTAAACTTCCAAATGAATATTAATATCTCTCACACTTCCTAATCACAAACAATATCTCTCACACTTCCTTATCACTATTAATATCTCTCACACTTCCTAATCACTATTAATATCTTTCACACTTCCTAATCACTAGCATTATCTCTCACACTTCCTAATCATTATCAATATCTCATACACATCCTTATCAGTAGTAATGTGTCTCACACGACTTAATCATTACTTGTAACTCTCACACCTCCAAATCCCAAGTAATATTTTTCAAACGATATATAATTTAACCAAATATTTCCGGGTCTAAACAAGTATGCAATTTCTTTGTGTTATATTTAGTTTAAGTCATTTTCAGTGTAGCGTTATGTTTGACGTGAAACGTATCGATATTGAAAATTTACTGTTAATAGCTATGACAGAAAAGTCAATAGTAACGAATGAAAATTAAGAGATTTTTATTTTCATAAAGTTACCTTAAAACTCATAATTATGTACAGACATATAGAAGTTAGTGCAGTAATGTCTAGTTTGAATGTCATGTATATTATCAAATTCTGTAGAGTTAGAGACAGTGTCAATAACATCGGCATTGACATTGTATGACTTATAGAATTACAATTGTGTCGGTCAGTACAAAGTATATTATCTCACCGTTTCTTAATGTCAGGGAGACTAATAAGTTGGCAAGTAAACATATATTTGTAACACGTTTGCCTCCCTTCCCGAATGTACACCAAGATGTATGGAACGCCATGACTGCCTGAACATGAGCAGAACTTTAACGTGTTGTGAATTTCTTGTAAATGGACGTTCAGATCTTTATATACACTGTTCGATTGTCATTTTACGATGAACATTTATCATTATACGATGCTCGTGCGTTACTCTATTATGCTTATTTTTGATAATGTGTTGCCCATTTCATATTCTATTATGCTGGTTGGTTGTTGTTTGATGCTTATTTCTTATTATCAAAAGTTCAGTTTCCATTATATGGTGTGAGTTTGCCTTTATACAAGGCTTGCATAGCTTAATATGATCATCGGGCTATTTCTTAAATTTATGTTGGTCTATCATTATCATACGTTGTAAATTCGTCATTAAAGTATGCACATTTATTACTATACATTGGCCCTTTGTATATATACGATGCGAAAAAGACTTTATACAATGTTATTATGCCACACCATGATACTTATTTACTATTATACTCTGCTGATTTACAGCTGTAATGTTTATTTGCAAGATTATTGTGGTTACAGATAAAACATGCTGTGTACCTGTTATTGTATGCAGTTATTTTTTTAATATATTACGAAGCTCTCTAATTATGTGAAGCGCACTCGTTAATATATGACACTGTTTGAAGGAACGTTTTCTATTGTTTTTGTTCATTTGGAGTTGTATGATGGTCATCGACTTATATAATTGATACTTTTTCTATTTATGATGCTTATTTGTGCCTTTATTATGCTATTTGACAGGTATGCTGACTGTATTAACTTTTTAACAGTACTAAATAATCTTTAATGATGTTAATTTATATTGTATGGTGAGAATTTGACGTTATAAGTTGCTTCAATATAATTACACTTCGGTAAAATGTTACATTGTGGCGTCAATTCGCATGTATATGCTGCACACCTAGCATTATTCGATGTAAAATTGTTAATATATTATGTGTTAGTATCTATATATCATGTGAAATGTTTATTTCGGATGCTTTATCCATGTTATCTTACTTAAGGCACTTTAGAACCCATTATGATATAGGTGCCACCACCAGCATGGTTTTGCACGTGTTTTTGCAAACTGAAAAATGAACTCAATTCTCGATAAATTGGGACTTAACAGTGCCATCGAGACGTTCAGACGTCAGAAAATTACTCCACACATCGTAAGCAAACTTTCAGCGCACGAAATGGAAATGCTTGGTGTTTCAAACAGATCTGTCATGATGCAGTTAAGAGTTGAGTGCAACAAATATGGTTGCACTAAACCAAACATAGATAGATCTCAATGTGGTGCACCACAATTCGACATTCCCAAAAGTGTTCTCGAACATCTCCTTGAAGATGGGTTTAAAATAAGTGAAATTTCAAAGCTGTTAGCTGTGTCCGAACGAACGATTTATCGAAGAATGGTAAAATATGGCCTGAGTCAACTGACATTTTCCGATCTTTCTGATGACAACCTTGATGTGCATGTTAACAAAGTCATTAATGAGTTCCCGTTGTGTAGAGAGAAGATGATCATGCAAATACTTCGCCAGACAGGCATTAATGTCCAGCGGTATCGTTTAAGGGACAGCATTCATAGACTCGACTCAGTAGGAGTCTCAGAGAGAAAACATAGTCGTCTTCACAGGCGTGTATACGAGGTTATGGGGCCAAATCATCTATGGCATATAGACACTAACCACAAGCTTGTTCGTTGGAGATTCGTAGTTATAGGGGGGATAGATGGATACAGCAGGATGGTCACGTTTTATTCGTGCTCGGACAACAATCGTGCAGGCACAGTCTTAAAAAGTTTCATATCAGGTGTACAAACGTATGGGATTCCAAAAAGGGTAAGATCTGACAAAGGATTAGAAAATGTGGCTGTCGCTGACTTCATGTTGGCGCAACGAGGGACTGGCAGTATGATTACTGGACGCAGTACACATAATCAGCGAATTGAGAGATTGTGGAGGGATGTTTTTGAAGGGGTTTTGTGTTACTTTTATAATTTGTTTTACCATATGGAAGACAACGGGATATTAGACTGCTTAAACGTGGTACATTTAATTGCTCTTCACTACATATATAAGGGTGAAATAAACAGAAGACTTAGTTTGTGGGCTCGAGCATGGTCGACTCATAGACTTAAGACAGTGAGATCATCTCCGCATGCCCTTTGGATATCTGGCCAGCTGCAGTCTCCGGTTGGCTTTGATTTACCTTCAGCATATTTAAACGACGATGGTACCGAAGACTTCGATGATGACCACACTGTAGACATTGGAGATCGACCAATATTTGCACCTCTTGAACAGGTGATCAGTGACAATTGCAAGGAGATGTTACAAACAAGAATTGCTTCTCCAAGACTGAGCGTCAATAATGGAATCGACGATTATCTTACATGCGTTGATTTCATTGACAGACATAATCAAACCTGAATATGAAGGCCCGGGAACTTTTTCTCCTAGTGACGATTATCTTGCACGTATAAAATGAAATTTGAAGCCGTATTGTCTGTCGGAAGCTTGTAATAACAAGAGGGCCATGATGGCCCTGGATCGCTCACCTGAGTGACCATGACACATTTTCCGTCTTAAGCGTAATACCCCACTCACCTGCAACATACATTAAAAACGAATTCTTATTTCTCCCTGCAAACTAGAGTTAAGTAGCAACCAATAATGTGGCGTAAATATTTATATTTTAGATGGCTTAATTACCAAAACGTGTGGTTTTTCATACAATATCTTCGATGAATAACTTTAGAGTTCAATCTTCTTTTTTTCTTTTGTGTTATCTATACAGATAGCACGTCGTGATAATAACTAAACAAGCTGGTTAAAATAACTAAATCTGAGGTTTAAAACGTCTATTGCACTTGGACATGGTTTGAACAAACTTGGCAACATCTAAGCTCAAGGCATTTTGGTTTTTGGCAACTATTTTAAAGTTTTTTCCCACAGAGGCTATAATGTTTATTTAAGCGACACCCATAGCAGAGCCTTTATTGATCTCAGGGTCATAATTTTAACAAACTTGGTAGAGGTCCATTAGACGAAGCCACATGCAAAGTATTAGCTGTTGAAAGTTTTCCCCACAGAAGCTATAATGTTAATTTAAGTGACACCCATAGCAGAGCCTTTATTGACCTCAGGGTCATAACTTTAACAAAATTTGTAGAGGTCCATTAGACAAAGCCACATGCAAAGTATTAGCTGTTGATCTAATTGTTCTTGAAAAGAAGATTTTCAAAGTTTTTACTATATATTTTCACGTTAACTGATAAGTAATGGTATTTATAGACCCCAGGGACAGGATTTGAACAAACTGGTAGAGAACCACTAGGCAATGCCATAATCACACGCTCAGATTAAATCATTAAGGATAGTGTCTATTTAATTTCACTGAGTCACATGCAAAGAATCTAAGTTCTTGAAAAGAATTTCAAAGTTTAACTATATGTTTATGTAAAACTTATTAAGCCTCAAGGCGGGGCTAATTTGAACTTAAGTCATGATTTTAACAAACCTGGTACAGATACACTAGGTAATACTACGTACCAAATACACCTTAAAGACTTTTAGGCAACACTGTTTTAAGTTTAGATTGTTTTCCATAAAAGTCTACATGAAATAATGTGACAGCTTGCATGGCCTCTATTGACCATTGGAAGAGGTCTTCAAGAAAATGCTACATAACAAAATATCTAAGCTCCTGGCTTTATGATTTCACAGAAAACTATTTTTATTTTGTATATGTTTATCTAAAATACAGAGATTCCCTTGTAGGGCCTCTATTGATTCTTGGGTCATTATTTGAACTAACTTTGATAAGGTCTACTAGACAATGCTTCATAACATATATCTAAGATCCATGCTTTATGGTTTCAGATTTTTTAAAAAGTTTTTAAGGGCCTCTATCTGAACAAACTTGGCAGAGATACCAGGCAAGGCCTCTATCTGAACAAACTTGGCAGAGATACCAGGCAATGCTACATACCAAATATCTAAGCTCTATATCTTCTGGTTTCTGACAAGGAATTTTTTTAAGGTTTTTCCTATAGAAACCTATGTAAAATCCAGTGACTATGAGTGGGGCCTCTATGGACCCAAGGGTCATGATTTGATTAAACTTGGAAGAGGTCCACTAAGTAATGCAGAAATGCTAAACATCTAGGCTCAAGACTTTACGGTTCTTGATAAGAACATTTTTAAAGTTGCTATATGTTTCTATGTTAAACTAATAAGCCCCATGTCAAGGCTTAAAAAACCCAGGTCATGATTTGAATAAACTCGGTAGTTCACTAGGCAATGGCACATGCAAAAGAATTGCCACATGCAAAAGATGATCTAACCTCCAGACCATACGGTTCTTGAGAAGATTTTCAAAATGTTTATATATTTGTAACTCAGTACAGATATATGGTGATAAATCGGTACGTCAACTCGACATAAGGCTCGGTAGCTCAGTTGGTAGAGTGCAGGAAAGGTAATCCTGAGACCCTGGGTTTGAGTCCCAGTTGAGCCAAGACTTTTTCACCACATATTACAATTCTGCATCCTAAAAGGTATTTACTTTGTTTTACAATTGTTGAATATAAATTTGCTGCCTTTACACATTTAAACCGAAATCTATCTTTTAAAGTATCTTTCTGGTTTTGTGTTATATAGCAAAATTCTGGCCAAAACAAAATTATCACAGAGTTTGTTCAAGACGTCACTTGAATTATTTTTATTAACTAGATAATATACATCAGTATCATGCGGGCAAAATTCTCGATTCACTTATTTTACTAACCTGTTGATCGTGTTGCCTTGAAGTTGTGTGACCGTGTCGTCTTGAAGTTGTCCTAGTTCCCGAACCTTCTCCCTTAATCTAACCCTGTCGCCAATAGTTGTGACGCCAAGACGACTTAGTTCATTATCTGATAAATTCAATAATGAGCCGAACTCGATTCTTTGGCTGTTAAAGTTTTCCAACAGCCCGTGGAAACCGATTTCTTGCAAAACAACTTCTACAGTTTGTCGGCCCGCCATCGTAGCTTGCAAACGGAAAAATTGAAACGAAGGGAGGTCACTGTGCGGAAACTTTACCATACTGGTACCTACGTTTTAGGTACCTAAGTGAAGTCGCCCATACAGGATAAAAAGAAACAGTCGAACCCGATTTCGATCATCGTATAATGAAATTTGCGCATCATAGAACGGTGATTTGACAGCTTATAATACTTGGACATCGTATAACCGCAATTGACCAACATATATTGACGAACAAGCAGCTCATATTAACAAATGCACAGTGTAGTTTTTCAGATGAACTAATGACACATTAAACAAGCAACATATAACAGCGATTGTACACAATATCAAGCCAAGGTGAAGCTCGTATGAAAACAAACGCACAAAACTGAGTAGCAAATGGGCAACATATCATGACAAAAGTCCAGCGTTGGATGAAAAACACATAATATATAAAGCGAAATGGCCATATCACAGTGGCAAGATACCATTACATAATAAAAATGCACATGATAAGGTAAATTTTTGGCATCGTATAATGGCGTACTCATAGCGTATAATGACAAAAAGTCATTGTATAATGAAAAATAAACATGACATATTAAAAGTTGCACATCCGTTTACAATATATTCACAGCACATAAGACAAACTGACACCATATAACGGAAACTGGACAATTAATAATGGAAAATAAGCAGCATACAGAAATAAACTAGCATCATGGAAAAGAAAATGGACAACATATAATAATAACATACATAATTAAATAACGAACTAACATCGTATAGTGGCAAACGGTCATCATATAATGACAATCGAACAGTGTATTTAAAGATCTGAACATCAATTTACTATACATTTACAGCACATTAAAGTTCTGCTCATGTTCAGGCAGTCATGGCGTTCCATAAAGATGCATTGGTTTATGAAGTAGCGGATCATCTCTAACTAGGTGTTTGTACTGATGAGGCAGTTGAATGCATCTTAACTAGCAACTCCAATCACATTAGAGACATTCGTTGTTCAACGTTTCTTTGATTATTTGAATGTCGAACCGAATGTCAAACTGGCTTCTTTAAGCAACTGGGTTAAAATGAGTCTGATAACGTTTACAGTAGTGTTTACTTTAAGTTCGTAACATGCTTTTAACGAACCTGAACATTTAAACTCTTCCATTTTATAACGTTATGCGTATTTAGAAAATGTGTTAAAGAAATTTAATTCTTTACTAAAGTTTTGTGTGTATATCCTTTGAATTGTGTGGGTTTTCTAGAATCAGCATCACTGTACACAAGCTCTGCTTAGTACTCAAGTACTACGTGTCGTAAGAGTAGGTCATTATTGCCACTTTGTAGTGATCTAATAACCCTAAACACTCCAATAAACATCTCAAATATCTAAAAGGTATGTCAATTTTAAAGACAAATGTAAGTAGATAATATATTATTGGTAAAACCTGTTTCTGATGTGTGTCCATTGAATTTTGTTGTCTGAAATTTACAACCATTCGCGGGCACATGTCCATTTTACTAGCATTGTAAGTTTCTGTTTTGATTTCACAGTTAATATTTGGTGTTAGTTTTCTCATTTACAAAAGGCCAGATCTAAACAAAGCAACAAGTGCTTTAATCTATGTTCGTTTTCAGGTTACCGACTAGCAAAAACGTTACAAGAAAATGAAAACATTTTGATCATTAAAATGGTGTTTAATTGCAGGAAAGAAATTTAGTCTTCTTGATATTGCAACCTGGTGTAATTTGTTTTCTCAATTTATCTAATATTTATATTTGATTATTACGTGTATCTTTTGTATTATGACGTTGTTAGAATTCCTAAATTGAATATAAAGGAATAATTGAAATGTAATGAATTTCTGATCAAAACAATATAATTGATAATTAAGTATCAGCGCTAGACCCAAATTTAGGTTGAGAACAAATGTCAGTTTATTTCTACAGTTGATTCTATAATGATGAAGTATTTATAGCAATTTATGAAAAGGTGTTATTAGATTCTTCGGGACACTTGCTAATAGCTTGTGCATCACAAATGTTTTCTTCTTCTTTCAAACATTCTTAGTAGAAAGAAAGAATACCCGACTGTTTGTGGGTGCTTCATTGATGGAACGTCCTCGTATCCCGCACTGAACTAAACATTCGGTATACGGAAATATAGCATAAAAGTATTTGCTTAAGAAACAAGCGTAAATTAAATTGTAAAAAGATGGCAGACACAATGCGACGAGTACACTGCATTATTATATAAATTTGCCATTTCTATAATACAAAAAATATCGATTTTCCGGAAATCATTTCAGATCCTCAATGGGCCCGTAAGTTAGAGGGTCGCTATTTTTATGATATCTTCTGTTTTAATACAGTAACTTTGCTACATTCACAGAAAATTGTTAAACTTTCAAAATAATAGAAGTTAATTTGCCCTATGATGTGTAGAGGCTATAAATATGTTACACTTATACCCCCTTCACATACACGATTTTTTCTTACGAGTCCTACGTTTGCTCAAATTCGTAAATGTTGACGGATCCCAACGATTTCATCACTTTTACGGGATGTTTACAAGCTATTTACGGACTATATAACGAGTAACCACGGTGTATTTACGACAAACTTCCACGGTTTGTTACGAGACAATACGGACAATTACGACATGTTTAAGACATGTTACGAGCTTTTTGCGAATTGTAACGAGTATGTTACGGAATTGCGCGATTAGTAAATGATATGACGTGTTAGTTATGACCTGTTTACGAATTGTTACGGATGTATGCGATTTAATAAAGGATATCTACGAGTCCTTGCGTTTTTGTTTTTCTCTTTTGTTTTTCTACATTTTTCCAACGTTTCATCTTACAACTTTCATCCAAAGTGACAACATGTCTAATGAAAGAAATATATTGTTGTTATATGAAACGTTTTTACGCCTACTCCTTCCCCTTGTGCTCGTAGTAGCTCGTATTTGTACGTATTTGTACGTAGTAATCCGTAAAACTATCGCAATGCCATCGCGAATAGACCCGAATTAAATCGTAAACAGCACGTCACGATTCGCAAACATATTTAAACCAATCGTAACAAACCGTAAGGCAAAATTATGCAAATCGTTTACGGACTCTTGCGAGCGTTTTACGGAGCGTTTACATGTTGTTGCGACTTGTTTACGATACTTACGAATTGATACGAGCTGTTTACGGAAAAATCAATCCGTGGACACTTGTAGAAAAATTTTTGACATGTCAAAAATTATGTCTCTCCTTTCACGAATAGCTACGATTATCTGCACCTGCCAGTCATACCCGAGAGGGGCGTTAGGCAGTATAGATAGATAGATAGAGTTGTAACGAGTTATTACGGATAGCACCGAGTTATTAACGGATGCTTGCGAATACCTACGAGTTGGCGATCCGTAAGGACTCGTAAGAAAAAAATCATGTATGTGAAGGGGGTATTAACGGTAAACTTCACCATTACGGTAATCGCTCACTTAAAACACGTGCGATTTTGTCGTATAATGCATGACCTTGCTCGTTCTTGCCGTCGTTTAGTGGTCATTGTTTGGTCTTGCAGATGTACACGGTGCAGTTGTTGATGATGTTTCGATGTTTTGTTTGAATTCGTCGTAATGAAACAGTGAAAAGGTAAACTTTTTGTTGTAATGCATTTTAGTAATGCTAAATAGTTCTATTACCTGGTTTCCCAAATAATGATGTTATGCTATTTTACTAAATGTCAAACTGCGTAAATGCTCTCCATGAACAGATGAAAATACGCTTATTCTGTAAGAAAATTATCTCTTATCAAATACTCACTTCATTAAAGATTTTGTATTATGTCAAAGCAACATATTTGTGAAATGTCAGTGTGTAAAAAATAACATTACATTATAAGCCATTTTTGTTAAGAAAGGTATAATATGGAACGCCTGAGCTGCCTCTATATGATGAATACCAGTTCGTCATGTAGATTAATAAGTTTGTGTTGTGCAATTATTAGTTCGTGATGTACAAATTTTAGTTTGTTATGAAGATAAATAAGTTTGTCTTGTGCAATTACTACTTCGTGATGTACAAAGTTTGGGTCGTTCTGTAGATAAAATAGTTTGTCTTGTGCAATTATTAGTTCGTGATGTACAAAGGTTAGTATGTTATATAGATAAAATAGTTTGTCTAGTACAATTATTAGTTCGTGATGTACAAAGTGTGGTTTGTTATGTAGAAACAACAGTTTGTCAGGTGCAATTATTACTTCGTGATGTACAAAGGTTAGTATGTTATATAGATAAAATAGTTTGTCTAGTACAATTATTAGTTCGTGATGTACAAAGGTTAGTATGTTATATAGATAAAATAGTTTGTCTAGTACAATTATTAGTTCGTGATGTACAAAGTGTGGTTTGTTATGTAGAAACAACAGTTTGTCATGTGCAATTATTACTTCGTGATGTACAAAGGTTAGTATGTTATATAGATAAAATAGTTTGTCTAGTACAATTATTAGTTCGTGATGTACAAAGTGTAGTTTGTTATGTAGAAACAACAGTTTGTCATGTGCAATTATAAGTTCGTGATGTACAAAGTTTAGTTTGTTATGTAGAAACAACAGTTTGTCATGTGCAATTATAAGTTCGTGATGTACAAAGTTTAGTTTGTTATGTAGGTAAAATAGTCTGTCTTATGCAATGATTAGTTCGTGTTGTACGGTTGAGTCTTATCCCTAGAATCTGGGTATTTCTAAAAGTAATCCCCAGAGGCAGCCATAAAAGTAAGTTAAGCATGAGCCAAAGAATTAACAATTATTGATCGGAAACCGTTTAGCTGTTCAAGGTCAGTGTCACCTTGACCCTTGACCTGGTGATCTGTAAAATTATAAAGGTCATCTATTGGTCATGACCAAGTTTGAGGGACCTAAACCCAAGCGTTGTATAATTTTTGATCGGAAACCGTTATGATTTTAAGGTCACTACGACCTTGGCTTTTGACGGAATGATCCTAAAATCTATAGGGGTCATCTACCGGCCATGACAAACCTGTTCCTGAAGTTTTAGGGATCTTGGCCAAAACATTCTATAGTTATTGATCGGAAATCATTTTGCCTTTGTACTGGTGACCTGAAAAGCTATAGGATTCATCTAGTGGCCATGACCAACCGGTGTACCAAGTTTGAGGAATCTGAACCCAAACATTCTATAGTTATTGATCACAAACTGTATTGCTTTTCAAGTCATTGTGACCTTGAACTTTGACTTAATGACCTGAAAAACTACAGGGGTCATCTACTGGTCATAACTAACCTGTCTTTAACCTGTCTAACCCTGGGGAGCTTGGCCTAAGCCTTCTATAAAACTTGATTGGAAACTTTTTGCTATTCAAAGTCACTGTGACCTTTGCACGGTGACCTGTAAAACGAAATTGGTCATGATAAACCTACATACCAAGTCTGAGGAACCTGTGCTCAAGCGTTCTATGGTTATTTATCGGAAACCGGTTTGCTTTTCAAGGTTACTGTGATATTGGCCTTTGATCTGGTGACCTGATAAAACTACAGAGGTCATCTTTTGGTCATGACCAGCCTACACATCAAGTTTGTCAGAGTCTCCCCCAATTTCGCCAATATTTTAGGCGCTAATGTAGCACGAAAACGTGACGTCAAATTCATACTCATTAGTTATAGTTTTCTCCCTTTAATATCATCATCATCATAATGAAATATGCACAGCACAAACTAATGAATGTACATAACGAACTAAATTTTGTACAACACGAACCTATAAATGCACACGACTGTTGAACCTACATAACGAACTAAACTATGTACAACACAAACTAATTATTGCTCAAGACAAACTATTTTATCTACATAACAAAATTAACTCTGTACATAACGAACTAATAATTGCACAAGAAAAACTATTTTATCTACATAACGAACTAAACTTTGTACATCACGAACTTCTGGTTTCACAAGACAAACTATCTTATCTACATAACAAACTAATAAATGCAAAGGACAAACTGTTGTATCTACATAACAAACTAATAATTGCACAAGACAAACTATTTTATCTACATAACGAACTAAAAATGCACAAGACAAACTATTTTATCTACATAAAAAGCTAATAAATGCACATGACAAACTATTTTATCTACATAACAAACTAATAAATGCACAAGACAAACTATTTTATCTACATAACAAACTAATAAATGCACATAACAACCTAATTAATGCACATGACAAACTATTTTATCTACATAACAAACTAATAAATGCACAAAACAAAACTATTTTATCTACATAACAAACTAATAAATGCACATAACAAACTATTTTATCTACATAACAGACTAATAAATGCACATGACAAACTATTTTATCTACATAACAAACTAATAAATGCACATGACAAACTAATAAATGCACATGACAAACTATTTTATCTACATAACAAACTAATAAATGCACATGACAAACTATTTTATCTACATAACAAACTAATAAATGCACATGACAAACTATTTTATCTACATAACAAACTAATAAATGCACATAACAACCTAATTAATGCACATGACAAACTATTTTATCTACATAACAAACTAATAAATGCACAAGACAAACTATTTTATCTACATAACAAACTAATAAATGCACACGACAAACTATTTTATCTACACAACGAACTAAAAATTGCACAAGACAGACTATTTTATCTACATAACGAACTTATAATTTCATAAGACAAACTATTCTATCTACATAACAAACTAAACTGTGTACATCACAGACTTATAATTGCAGAACACAAACTATTTTATCTACATTACGAACTAAACTGTGTACATAACAAACTTATAATTGCACAAGACAAACTATTATATCTACATATCGAACTTAAGAATGCACAGGACAAACTATTTTATCTACATAACGAACTAATAATTGCCAAGACAAACTATTTTATCTACATAACAAACTAATCATTGCACAAGACAAACTATTTTATCTACATAACGAACTGATAAATGCACAGGACAAACTATTTTTTCTACATAACAAACTAAACTGTGTACATAACAAACTTATAATTGCACAAGACAAACTATTTCATCTACATAACGAACTGATAAATGCACAGGACACACTTTTTTATCTACATAACAAACTAATAAATGCACAAGACAAACTATTTTATCTACATAACAAACTAATAGACGCACAAGACAAACTGTTTTATCTACATAACGAACTGATAAATACACCGGACAAACTATTTTATCTACATAACAAACTAATAAATGCACAAGACAAACTATTTCATCTACATAACGAATTAATTAATGCACAAGACAGACTATTTTATTAAACTTGTACATAACGAACTTATAAATGCACAAGACAAAGTATTTTATCTACGCGACGAACTCAACTTTGTACATAACGAACTTATAGTTGCACAAGACAAACTATTTTATCTACACACCAAACTAAAATTTGTACATCACGAACTTATTATTGCACAGGACAAACTATTGTATCTACACAAAGAACTAAACTGTGTAAATAACAAACTTATAATTCCACAAGACAAACTATTTCATCTACATAACGAACTAAACTGTGTAAATAACAAACTTATAATTGCACAAGACAAACTATTTCATCTACATAATGAACTGATAAATGCACAGGACAAACTATTTTATCTACATGACGAACTAAACTTTGTACAAAACGAACTAATAATTGCACAAGACAAACTATTTCATCTACATAACGAACTGATAAATGCACAAGACAAACTATTTTATCTATATAACAAACTAAACTGTGTATATAACAAACTTATAATTGCACAAGACAACTTATTTTTTCTACACAACGAACTAAACTGTGTACATACCAAACTTATAATTGCACAAGACAAACTATTTTATCTACAAAACGAACTAAATTGTATACATAACAAACTTATAATATTGCACAGGAGAAACTATTTTATCTACATAACAAACTAAACTGTGTACATAACAAACTTATAATTGCACAAGACAAACTATTTCATCTACATTACGAACTGATAAATGCACAGGACAAACTATTTTATCTACATATCAAACTAATAAATGCACAAGACAAACTATTTTATCTACATAACAAACTAATCATTGCACAAGACAAACTATTTTATCTACATAACGAACTGATAAATGCACAGAACAAACTATTTTTTCTACATAACAAACTAAACTGTGTACATAACAAACTTATAATTGCACAAGACAAACTATTTCATCTACATAACGAACTGATAATGCACAGGACAACCTTTTTATCTACATAACAAACTAATAAATGCACAAGACAAACTATTTTATCTACATAACAAACTAATAGACGCACAAGACAAACTGTTTTATCTACATAACGAACTGATAAATACACCGGACAAACTATTTTATCTACATAACAAACTAATAAATGCACAAGACAAACTATTTTATCTACATAACGAATTAATTAATGCACAAGACAGACTATTTTATTAAACTTGTACATAACGAACTTATAAATGCACAAGACAAAGTATTTTATCTACGCGACGAACTCAACTTTGTACATAACGAACTTATAGTTGCACAAGACAAACTATTTTATCTACACAACAAACTAAGTTTGTACATCACGAACTTATTATTGCACAGGACAAACTATTGTATCTACACAAAGAACTAAACTGTGTAAATAACAAACTTATAATTGCACAAGACAAACTATTTCATCTACATAACGAACTAAACTGTGTACATAACAAACTTATAATTGCACAAGACAAACTATTTCATCTACATAATGAACTGATAAATGCACAGGACAAACTATTTTATCTATTTTATCTACATGACGAACTAAACTTTGTACAAAACAAACTATTTCATCTACATAATGAACTGATAATTGCACAAGACAAACTATTTCATCTACATAACGAACTGATAAATGCACAAGACAAACTATTTTATCTATATAACAAACTAAACTGTGTATATAACAAACTTATAATTGCACAAGACAACTTATTTTTTCTACACAACGAACTAAACTGTGTACATACCAAACTTATAATTGCACAAGACAAACTATTTTATCTACAAAACGAACTAAATTGTATACATAACAAACTTATAATATTGCACATGAGAAACTATTTTATCTACATAACAAACTAAACTGTGTACATAACAAACTTATAATTGCACAAGACTAACTATTTCATCTACATTACGAACTGATAAATGCACAGGACAAACTATTTTATCTACATATCAAACTAATAAATGCACAAGACAAACTATTTTATCTACATAACAAACTAATCATTGCACAAGACAAACTATTTTATCTACATAACGAACTGATAAATGCACAGGACAAACTATTTTTTCTACATAACAAACTAAACTGTGTACATAACAAACTTATAATTGCACAAGACAAACTATTTCATCTACATAACGAACTGATAAATGCACAGGACAAACTTTTTTATCTACATAACAAACTAATAAATGCACAAGACAAACTATTTTATCTACATAACAAACTAATAGACGCACAAGACAAACTGTTTTATCTACATAACGAACTGATAAATACACCGGACAAACTATTTTATCTACATAACAAACTAATAAATGCACAAGACAAACTGTTTTATCTACATAACGAATTAATTAATGCACAAGACAGACTATTTTATTAAACTTGTACATAACGAACTTATAAATGCACAAGACAAAGTATTTTATCTACGCGACGAACTCAACTTTGTACATAACGAACTTATAGTTGCACAAGACAAACTATTTTATCTACACAACAAACTAAAGTTTGTACATCACGAACTTATTATTGCACAGGACAAACTATTGTATCTACACAAAGAACTAAACTGTGTAAATAACAAACTTATAATTGCACAAGACAAACTATTTCATCTACATAACGAACTAAACTGTGTAAATAACAAACTTATAATTGCACAAGACAAACTATTTCATCTATATAACGAACTAAACTGTGTACATAACAAACTGATAATTGCACAAGACAAACTATTTCATCTACATAATGAACTGATAAATGCACAGGACAAACTATTTTATCTACATGACGAACTAAACTTTGTACAAAACGAACTAATAATTGCACAAGACAAACTATTTCATCTACATAACGAACTGATAAATGCACAAGACAAATATTTTATCTATATAACAAACTAAACTGTGTATATAACAAACTTATAATTGCACAAGACAACTTATTTTTTCTACACAACGAACTAAACTGTGTACATACCAAACTTATAATTGCACAAGACAAACTATTTTATCTACAAAACGAACTAAATTGTATACATAACAAACTTATAATATTGCACAGGAGAAACTATTTTATCTACATAACAAACTAAACTGTGTACATAACAAACTTATAATTGCACAAGACAAACTATTTCATCTACATTACGAACTGATAAATGCACAGGACAAACTATTTTATCTACATATCAAACTAATAAATGCACAAGACAAACTATTTTATCTACATAACGAACTGATAAATGCACAGAACAAACTATTTTATCTACAAAACGAACTAATAATTGCACAAGACGAACTATTTCATCTACATAACGAACTGATAAATGCACAAGACAAACTATTTTTTCTACACAACGAACTAAACTGTGTACATACCAAACTTATAATTGCACACAACAAACTATTTTATCTACAAAACGAACTAAATTGTATACATAACAAACTTATAATATTGCACAGGACAAACTATTTTATCTACATAACAAACTAAACTGTGTACATAACAAACTTATAATTGCACAAGACAAACTATTTCATCTACATTACGAACTGATAAATGCACAGGACAAACTATTTTATCTACATATCAAACTAATAAATGCACAAGACAAACTATTTTATCTACATGATGAACTCAACTTTGTACATCACGAACTTATAGTTGCACAAGACAAACTATTTTATCTACACAACAAACTAAAGTTTGTACATCAAGAACTTATAATAGCACAAGACAAACTGTTTTATCTACATAACAAACTAAACTCTGTACATAACGAATTTGTAATTGCACAAGACAAACTTTTGTTTCTACATAACGAACTAAACTCTGTACATAACGAACTAAATATTGCACAACACAAATTGTTGTATTTACATGACAAACTAGTATTAATTATATTAAGGCAGTTCAGGCGTTCCATAGTATAAGGTGGTGGTGAGGAAGTTACTATGGTAAAAATATGATACACAGTACTATGATGTCATCTCGCAGAAGGTGATTATACTGGTTAAAACCTGGAACGAAAGAAAAATCCTCCACAAAACTTTGAGTCAAATTGCGCGTCTTGTTTTTGTCTGGGAACAACATATACCCCCGTTATATTAGGTTCCAGTTTTTGTTGTCAATGGAAACATGTTGAATAATTTTCTTGTATATTTAGTTACGAAATTGGAATTGGCGAACAGTTGAAGATGCTGTGATTATGATAGGACAAAAGAAAACAGATGTTGATGGTTGGAGGAAGGTGGTGCGACAGAAGTGGACTGAGTGTTGATGAAAATTACAGATGAGTAACACTTAGTATTTTTAGAGGATTTTAAGAATCCGATTCCAAATTTTGTTGATGTAGATTTGTAGTTATAAGCTACTCGCTACAGTTTCAAAGCAAATTTGACTTCTAACTGATAATTTTGTACATTTCAAAAATGTTTCAGGATAAACTCAATTGTTAGGTTATAACTTCTTCTTTGCTTGCTGCTTATTTTGCAAAATTTGAAGCCAATACTTTTATACTACTGCTAGTCATCCATCCGTCTTTTGTTATATTAAGCTCAAAAATAACAATGAAAACCTTTTTTCTAAACATCATAGGGTGATGAATATTTTTAAACAGTTAACTGTAAGAAGTCAAGTTTTCCTTTGCAATAGTAAGTGGGTAGCTTTAAATGTTTAAATGACATTGCATCATTCTAGCAAAATTTGCAGGTATTAACAGTTGACCCAGAAAACCCTTTTCTGCTGTTTAGAAAGTATATTGTCAACCAATGATCTGTCTGTACCAATATTCAGGGCTTTATGAGCCGGTGTCCTCATATTTGAAAAGTAGTTTCATACATGGAAATCACATGAAACGACAAACCCCTAAAACACCGAATGGACTAAAGTTCATGTCATATAGACACCAGTGTGATCACTTTCATGCATCTGTCCATCACTACTGCCCAGGTTTACACCTGCTGGTTGAACTTCTTACAAAACTTTAATACGTGTATAAGCAAAACAGGTACATTGCCCAAATCTGCACATGGGCAATTTCTGTGACTTACAGTTTACCCACAAATCCTAAGAAACAAGAAATGTTTGTAAAACATAAATGCCCCCGGCAGCACCTAATTGCTTGTGGTTGGGCCAAAGCGTTCTCTAGTTATTGATCGGAAACCGTTTTAAGGATGATAGTCTCTGTGATCTTGACTTTTGACCTAATGACCTCAAAGTCAATAGGGGTCATCTACTAGTGATGACCAACCAGCATACCAAGTTTGGTGAACCTAAGTCAAAGTGTTCTCTAGTTATTGATCGGAAACCATTTTTAGGATGAAGGTCCCTGTGAGCTTGACCTTGACCTAATTCCTCAAAATCAATAGGGGTCATCTATCTGGTGATGACCAACCAGCATACCAAGTTTGGTGAACCTAGGTCAAAGCGTTCTCTAGTTATTGGTCGGAAACCGTTTCTACCTACAAGGTCAATGTGACCTTGACCTTTGACCCCTTGACCCCAAAATCAATAGGGGTCATCTACTGGTGATGGACAATCATCCTACCAGGTTTGAAGTTCCTAGGCCTTAGCGTTCTTTAGTTATTGGTCGGAAACCGTTTCTACCTACAAGGTCCATGTGACCTTGACCTTTGACCGCAAAATCAATAGTGGTCATCTACTGGTGATGGACAATCATCCTACCAAGTTTGAAGTTCCTAGGCCTAAGCATTCTTTAGTTATTGGTCGGAAAACTATTTGGTCGACGGACCGACGGACCGACCGACAGACAGACAAATGCAAAGCCATATACCCCCACTTCTTTGAAGAGGGGGCATAATTATTGAAATATTTAGCATTCAGATGCTTTAAATAAGCAAGAAAATTCAGCGAAAATAATCTGTAACTGATTGTCACAGAAATGTTAGGTACCTAACTCTGCAAAACTGTTTACTTCACATAATTGGGCAAGTTGCATGTCTTTTGGACAAGAACTGAAATGAAATTGAATTTATTTTTGCCATTTTTTGTAGTTTAACCTGATTCAGTAGGGTCCCTAATCCACTGGGGTTTGTTTAAATGCAACATGATAATTGTTTGTATTTCTTTAAAAAAGGCAATGTGTTAAAACACAAGAAATTGTCCTCCGACTATGCCTGTGTTCATTTTCTACATGTGTGTTGATGTAATAGGCATTTGACTGGGCACTTACATAAACATAAAGTAGAACTAAGATAATATTTAGTTCAAAATGTAATAACATTTAGCCTTTATTTTAAAGTGAAAAAAATATGATGAAAATGAGATATATTTAGCAGGTGGGACAAATTTTCATTACTCTGTTATTTCTTCAAACATGAATCTACTCAGTCTGCCACCACATGTAGATCGGGTACCTGTGTTACATTAATCTACTGTTTGCAAGAATAACATGGTAAAGATCAATCATTTTCATTTCTTGATATTTTCTGTTTTTTAATGGAACTCACAATTATACATTTTTAGCTCATCTGAGCAAAAGTGCTAAGGGTGAGCTTTATGATCAGTCTTTGTCCGTCGTCCGTCCGTCATCAACTTTTCATTCAAATGACATCTTCTCTGAAACCAAAGGGCCAAATTAAATGAAACTTGCCTGTGATGTTCCTTGCATAAAGCTCTACCAAGATTTTTCAAATGGTTCTGGTCCATTGCATTTCTGGTTCACTGGAGCTAAAATTAGATTTTAAAAGTTGGATCTTTAAAAATCTTCTTCTTCGAAACCTCAAGGCCTGGAGCTTAGATATTTGGTATGAAGCATCATCTAGTAGACCTCTACCAAGTTTGTTCAAATAATGACCGTGGGGTCAAACTGATCCCACCCCAGGGTTCAGTTGATTTTACATAGATTTATATAGGGAAAACTTAAAAATCTTCTTGTCAGAAACCACAATGCCTAGAGTTTAGATATTTGGTGTGCAGCATTGTCCAGTGGACCATTACCAGTTTGTTCAAATCATGGCTCCTGGGTCAAAAATGGCCCAGCCCCGGAGGTCACATATTTTACATAGAGTTATATAGGAAAACTTAAAAATCTCTTGTCAGAAACTGCAAGGCCTAGAGTTTAGATATTTGGGTGGGTAGCATCATCTAGTAGACCTCTACCAAGTTTGTTCAAATATTGACCGTGGGGTCAAAACTGACCCCACCCCAGGGGTCAGTTGATTTTACATAGATTTATATAGGGAAAACTTAAAAATCTTCTTGTCAGAAACCACAATGCCTAGAGTTTAGATATTTGGTGTGCAGCATTGTCCCAGTGGACCTCTACCAAGTTTGTTCAAATCATGGCGCCTGGATCAAAAATGGCCCCGCCCCAGAGATCACATGTTTTATATATAGTTATATAGGAAAACTTTAAAAAAAAAAACTTCTTGTCAGAACCACAAGGCCTAGAGTTTAGATATTGGTGGGTGGCATTATCCAGTGGACCTCTACCAAGTTTGTTCAAATCATAGCATCTGGGTCAAAATAGGCCCTGTCCTGGGGGTCACTTGTTTACATAGAGTTATATAGGAAAAAGTTTAAAAAGTCTTCACATCAGAAACCACAACGCCTAGAGCTTAGATATGTTGTAGTAGCATTGCCAAGAGAACCTCTACCAAGTTTGTTCAAATCTTGGCCCCTGGGTCAAAAATGGCCCCGCCCCAGGGGTCACATATTTTACATACAGATATATTGGAAAAACTTTAAAAATCTTCTTTTCAGATACCACAAGGCCTAGAGTTAAGATATTTGGTGACAGCATTGTCTACTGGACCTCTACCAATTTTTCAAATCATAGCCCTGGGGTCAGTAGGTCAAAAGTCAAGGTCACAGGGACCTGTAGAGTGAAAACTATTTCTTCTCAGTATCTGGAGTATCATTATACCCAGAACCTTCAAACTTTATAGGGTAATTATATTAGAAGAACCCTATTGTTTTTGGGGTCTGTAGGTCAAAGGTCAAAGTCACTGGGACCTGTAGAGTAAAACTATTCCTGCTAAAAAAATTGAGTACCATTTCACCCAGAGTCTTCAACATTATTGCAAAGCTTTTCAAACTTGCACCTATAAAAACCAGTAACGATATTTGTAACATGGGCAATGAGACTCAGGTGAGCGATTTAGGACCATCATGGCCCTCTTGTTTTCTGATATTTTACATTTTACCAGTGAAGGACATATGTATATTGCTAATATACATACCTGAGTGAAGTAAGAAAAAGTAAATTTCTGGA